>LR738712.1:678309920-678371304 GCA_902687465.1 Secale cereale
TATGAAAGTGACTAAACATGAGACTCTCTATCATAAAGAACATGATGCTACTTTGAAGCACAAGTGTGGAAAAAGATAGTAGCAATTGTCCCTTCTCTCTTTTCTCTCATTTTTTTGGAGGGGCTTTCTCTCTTTTTTATTAGCCCCTCTCTATTTTTTTGGGGCCATCTCTTTTTTTATTGGCCTTTCCTCACATGGGACAATGCTCTAATAATGATGATCATCACACTTTTATTGATTTACAACTCGATATTACAACTCGATACTACAACAAGTATGACTCTACATGAATGCCTCCGGCGGTGTACCTGGATGTGCAATGAATCAAGAGTGACATGTATGAAAAATTATGCATGGTGGCTTTGCCACAAATACGATGTCAACTACATGATCATGCATGGCAATATGACAATATGATGCGTGTCATATGAACGGAACGGTGGAAAGTTGCATGGCAATATATCTCGGAATGGCTATGGAAATGCCATGATAGGTAGGTATGGTGGCTGTTTTGAGGAATAATATGGTGGCTGTTTTGAGGAAGGATATATAGTGGGTTTATGGTACCAGCGAAAGTTGCGCGGTACAAGAGAGGCTAGCAATGGTGGAAGGGTGGGAGTGCGTATAATCCATGGACTCAACATTAGTCATAAGAACTCATATACTTATTGCAAAAATCTACGAGTCATCAAAACAAAGCAATCAACGCATGCTCCTAGGGGGGAGGTTGGTAGGAGTTAACCATCGCGCACCCCCGACCTCCACACAAAGGTTGACACTCTACAAATACCTCATGCTCTAACTTCGTCACATAGCGGTTCACCATACGTGCATGCTATGGGAATCACTAACCTTAACACAAGTACTTCTCAATTTCATAATAACTCCACTAGCATGACTCTAATATCACTATCCTCATATGTCAAAACAATCATCAAGCATCCAACTTCTCATCATATTCAATGCACTTAGTGTGAAAGTTTTTACTACATTGATATTGGATGTCTATCATGTGAAGACTAGTTTTATAGCCTAAACACATGATCATGTAGTTGACATCGTATTTGTGGCAAAGCCACCATGCATAATTTTTCATACATGTCACTCTTGATTCATTGCACATCCCGGTACACCTCCGGAGGCATTCATGTAGAGTCATACTTGTTGTAGTATCGAGTTGTAAATCAATAAAAGTGTGATGATCATCATTATTAGAGCATTGTCCCATGTGAGGAACGGCCAATAAAAAAAGAGATGGCCCCAAAAAAATGGAGAGGGGCTAATAAAAAAAAGAGAGAGAAAGCCCATCCAAAAAAATGAGAGAAAAGAGAGAAGGGATAATTGCTACTATCTTTTTCCACACTTGTGCTTCAAAGTAGCACCATGTTCTTTACGATAGAGGGTCTCATATTTAGTCACTTTCATATACTAGTGGGAATTTTCGTTATAGAACTTGGCTTGTATATTCCAACGATGGGCTTCCTCAAATGCCCTAGGTCTTCGTGAGCAAGCAAGTTGGCTGCACACCCACTAATTTCTTTTGTTGAGCTTTCATACATATTTAGCTCTAGTGCATCCGTTGCATGGCAATCCCTACTCACTCACATTGATATCTATTGATGGGCATCTCCATAGCCCGTTGATACGCCTAGTCGATGTGAGACTATCTCCCTCCTTTTTGTCTTCTCCACAACCACCTCTATTCCACCCATAGTGCTATGTCCATGGCTCACGCTCATGTATTGCGTGAAAGTTGAAAGGTTTGAAAAGATAGGGTATGAAAACAAGTGCTTGGCTGAAATCGGGGTTGTGCATGATATGAATATTTGGTGTGATAATGAGGGAGCATAGCCAACACTATATGATTTTGTAGGGATAACTTTCTTTAGCCATAGTATTTTGAGAAGACATGATTGCTTTGTTAGTATTGCTTGAAGTATTATTATTTCTTATGTCAATATAGACTTTTATCTTGAATCTTTTAGATCTGAACATTCATGCCACAATTAAGAGAATCACATTGAAAAACTATATTGGTTAGCATTCCACATGAAAAATTCTTTCTTTATCATTTACCGACTCGAGGACGAGCAGGAATTAAGCTTGGGGATGCTGATACGTCTCCAACGTATCTATAATTTTTGATTGTTCCATGCTATTATATTATCCTTCTAGGATGTCTTATGGGCTTTATTATACACTTTTATATGATTTTTGGGACTAACCTATTAACCCAGAGCCCAGTGCCAGTTTCTGTTTTCCTCCTGTTTTAGGGTTTTACAGAAAAGGAATATCAAACGGAGTCTAATTGACGAGCCAATTTTTTATGATTTTTTCTGGACCAAAAGAAGCCCCCGAAGCAAAAGAGTTGGGCCAGGAGAGCCACAAGCTGCCCTCGAGGGTGGAGGGCGCGCCCTGGGAAGGGGGGCGTGCCCCCCTATCTCGAGGACGGCCCGTAGCACCCCTTTACTTGGCCCCGACTCCAAAAATTCCTATAAATACTGGAACCTCTAGAAACTAACCTAGATCGGGAGTTCCGCCGCTGAAAGCCTCTGTAGCCACCAAAAACCAATCTACAACCATTCTGGCACCCTGCCGGAGGGAGGAATCCCTCTCCGGTGTCTATCTTCATCATCCCGGTGCTCTCCATGACGAGGAGGGAGTAGTCCACCCTTGGGGCTGAGGGTATGTATCAGTAGCTATGTGTTTGATCTCTCTCTCTCTCTCTCTCTCTCTCTCTCTCTCTCTCTCTCTCTCTCTCTCTCTCTCTCTCTCTCTCTCTCGTGTTCTTGAGATGGCACGATCTTGATGTATCAGGAGCTTTGCTATTCTAGTTGGATCTTCTTCTCCCCCTCTACTCTATTGTAATGGATTGGGTTTTCCCTTTGAAGTTATCTTATAGGATTGAGTCTTTAAGGATTTGAGAACACTTGATGTATGTCTTGCACGTGTTTATATGTGGTGACAATGGGATATCATGTGATCCACTTGATGTATGTTTTGGTGATCAACTTGCGGGTTCCGTGACCTTGGGAATCTATGCATAGGGGTTGGCACACGTTTTCGTCTTGACTTTCCGATAGAAACTTTGGGGCACTCTTTTAAGTTCTATGTGTTGGTTGAATAGATGTTTCTGAGATTGTGTGATACATATCGTATAATCATGCCCACGGATACTTGAGGTGACAATGGAGTATCTAGGTGACATTAGGGTTTTGATTGCTTTGTGTCTTAAGGTGTTATTCTAGTACGAACTCTATGATAGATTGAACGTTACGACGGACTCTTTAATAGATCGATCAGAAAGAATAGCTTTGAGGTGGTTTCGTACCCTACCCATAATCTCTTCGTTTGTTCTCCGCTATTAGTTACTTTGGAGTGACTCTTTGTTGCATGTTGAGGGCTAGTAATATGATCCAATTATGTTATCCTTTTTGAGAGAACTTCCACTAGTGAAAGTATGAACCCTAGGCCTTCTCTACTATCATTGCAACACCATTTATGCTCACGTTTACCACGTGCTACCTTGCTGTTTTTATATTTTCTTACTACAAAAACCTATATCTACCATCCATATTGCACTTGTATCACCATCTCTTCGCCGAACTAGTGCACCTATACAATTTACCATTGTATTGGGTGTGTTGGGGACACAAGAGACTCTTTGTTATTTGGTTGCAGGGTTGCTTGAGAGAGACCATCTTCATCCTACGCCTCCCACTGATTGATAAACCTTAGGTCATCCACTTGAGGGAAATTTGCAACTGTCCTACAAACCTCTGCACTTGGAGGCCCAACAACGTCTACAAGAAGAAGGGTGCGTAGTAGACATCACTGCTACCGCCACTATCATATTACTTTGCTACTAAACTATCTTGCTGCAGATACTAAGTTTCCAGGTGTGGTTTAATTGACAACTCAGCTGCTAATACTTAAGAGTATTCTTTGGCTCCCCTTGTGTCGAATCAACAAATTTGGGTTGAATACTTTACCCTCGAAAACTGTTGCGATCCCCTACACTTGTTGGTTATCAAGACTATTTTCTAGCGCCGTTGCCGGGGAGCATAGCTCTATTCTTTAAGTCACTTGGGATTTATATCTGTTGATCACTATGAAGAATTCGAAGGACTCAAAAACCAAGATCTTACCCTCAACTACGAGGGGAGGTAAGGAACTGCCATCTAGCTCTGCACTTGATTCTCCTTCTGTTATGAGTAAACTTGCGACACATACTCCTGCTATTGAATCTGATATGTCGTATGTTCTTGATGATGCTACTTCTGCTATGTATGATGAAACTACCTCTATGCCTGATACTGTGCCACTAGGTGAATTTCTAGATGAACAAATTGCTAAGGTTAGGGAGAGTGCAAATGTTGAAAATGATGATATTTATGAAAGTGATGATGAAACTACTCCCAATAGATATGAATTGCCTGTTGTGCCTGAGGGTTATGTCATGGATGAAGAAACTGCTAGAGATTTTCTTGCTTGCAATGATAGATATGATCTTAAGAAGTTATTTGCTAAGCTGAAAGAAAAGTCCTGAATGCTAGAATGAAACATGACCCTGCTTTTGCTACTTCACCAATCTGTGTTACCGATAAGGATTATGAATTGTCTGTTGATCCTGAGTTAATTACTTTGGTTGAATCTGATCCTTTCCATGGCTATGAGTCTCAAACTGTTGTGGCACATCTTACTAAGTTGAATGATATAGCCACCCTATTTACCAATGATGAAAAGATTCTTTACTACTATATCCTTAAGCTATTTCCGTTCTCGTTAAAGGGTGATGCTAAGACTTGGTTTAATTCTCTTGCTCCTGGTTGTGTGCGTAGTTCCCAGGATATGATGTATTACTTCTCTGCTAAATATTTTCCCGCTCATAAGGAACAAGCTGCCTTACGGGAAATATATAACTTTGCTCAAACTAAAGAAGAGGGTCTCCCACAAGCTTGGGGGAGGCTTCTCCAGTTACTTAATGCTTTGCCTGATCATCCTCTTGAGATGCATGACATACTTGATGTCTTTTATAATGGACTAACCGATGCTTCCAGAGACCACCTGGATAGTTGTGCTGGTTGTGTTTTCAGGGAAAGAACGGTTGAACAAGTTGAATTACTATTGAATAATATGTTGGCCAATGAATATAATTGGACACTTCTTGAACCAACTCCTAAGCCAACTCCGAAGAAAAGAGGTGTTCTATTTCTCAGTCCTGAAGATATGCAAGAGGCAAATAAATCTATGAAAGAAAAAGGTATTAAAGCTAAAGATGTCAAGAATTTACCGCCTATTGAAGAAATACATGGTCTTGATAACCCGACACAGGTAGTAAAGGTAAATTCTCTTTACAGATTTGATGAAGGTGATATTCCTCGTTATAAGTCTGCTAGCCAATGTCTAGATGAGTTTGACAATTTGATTGTGAAACAAGAAAACTTCCATGCTTATGTTGGTAGACAATTACAACACAATGCTTATATGATTGACCGCTTGAGTGATTATTTGTCTAGAGCTAAAGGTGAACTGAAACTTATTAGTATACATGCTTCTATGGTTACCACTCAAGTAGAACAAGTACTTAAGGCTCAGAATGATTTGCTCAATGAATTAAATAGTAAGAATAATGACTATGCTGTTAGAGTTGCAACTAGAGGTGGTAAAAGGACTCAGGAACCTCTGTATCCTGAAGGCCACCCTAAGAGAATTGAGCAAGATTCTCAGAGAGCTAATTTAGATGCACCTAGTTCTCCTAAGAAGAAGAAAAATAAAAATGATAGAACCTTGCATGCTTCTAGTGAACCAGTAGCTGACATACCTGAGAATCCCAATGATATATCTGTTTCTAATGCTGAGACACAATCTGGTAATGAACATGAACCTACTGATAATATTAATAATGATGTTCATGATGATGCTCAACCTAGCAATGATAATGACGTAGAGATTGAACCTGCTGTTGATCTTGATAACCCACAATCAAAGAATCAATGTTATGATAAGAGTGACTTTGTTGCTAGGAAGCACAGTAGGGAAAGAGAACCATGGCTTCAGAAACCCATGCCTTTTCCTCCGAAACCATCCAAGAAAAAGGATGATGAGGATTTTGAGCGCTTCACTGAAATGATTAGACTTATCTTTTTGCGTATGCGTTTGACTGATGTGCTCAAAACAAATCCTTATGCTAAGTATATGAAAGATATAATTACCAACAAAAGAAAGATACCTGAAGTAGAAATTTCCACCATGCTTGCCAATTACACTTTTGAGGGTGGAATGCCTAAGAAATGAGGAGATCTAGGAGTACCTACTATACCCTGCTCCATTAAGAGAAACTATGTTAAAACTGCTTTGTGTGATCTTGGAGCTGGTGTTAGTGTTATGCCTCTCTCTTTATATCGTAGACTTGACTTGAGTAAGTTGACACCTACTGAAATATCTTTGCAAATGGCTGATAAATCAACTGCTATACCTGTTGGTATTTGTGAGGATGTGCCCGTTGTAGTTGCAAATGTTACTATTCTAACGGACTTTGTCATACTTGATATTCCCGAGGACGATAGTATGTCTATTATTCTTGGAAGACCCTTTTTGAATACTGCAGGGGATGTTATTGATTGCAACAAAGGCAATGTCACTTTTCATGTAAATGGTAATGAGCATACGGTACACTTTCCGAGGAAACAACCTCAGGTCCACAGTATTAATTATATTGGAAAAACTTCAACTATCACTATTGGAGGTTTTGAGTTTCCTCTTCCTACTATCAAGAAAGCATATGACAGTCTTATTGTTGGGGACATACAAATCCCCATTGAGGTAACCTAGTGTTATTCAAAAATTCTCCGGTTTCATGTTACTCGAAAAGAGTTTATTAACAAGACCTGATCAACCTTGTTAATGGATTCATTTTGATTAGCATGGGATAAGTGAATCTAGATAGCACAACCTTCTGTACCCTCCTTTTACTTTCTATTAATTAGGATAAATAAAGCAACAATATTATTCTCTGTCTGTTTCCAGACTTATCCGGGCAATAAAAAATATCTCGAAAATAAAAGTTCTCCAAATGCCATGAAAATGAAATATGATTTTTCTAGAATATTTGAGGAAATATGGCACTGAACACACAGCGAGGGGAGCCAACACGTGTCCACGAGGGTCCAGGGCGCGCCCCTGCCTCGTGGGCCCCACGTGGCCCCCCTCCACTTATTCCTGCACCAATGTTCTTCTTCTTCCTCCCAAAAAAATCCCCAACCAGCTCAAACCCGAGTTCTAGCTCATCTTGCTGCGATTTTCGATCTCCTTGCTCAAAGCACCATTCACCAAACTGTTTGGGGAGATTGTTCCTTGGTATGTGAATCCTCCGTTGGTCGAATTAGTTTTTGTTCTAGTGCTTTATTTGTTGCAAATTTATGCTACTGTGGTGACCTTGTCCTTGAGCTTGCTTGTCAAATTTTCTTGGTCCCAAGTAGTTCTAATGCATGATATAGCCTCTAGGCACTTATAGGAGTTGTTGTTATCAATCTTGTTGAGTTCGGTTAACTTTTATTTTGAAGTTACTAAAAATTTCAGAAATTTTCTGGAAAGGAAAATGTTAAAGAGATTGTTGAGGGGCTCCTCCAGCAAGAGCTCGAAGGAGAAGAAGAAAGAAGAAAATAAGAAGCCCAAGTATAATCTTCCTCGCATGGCGGAAGTTCGACCATGCGAATGGCCTTGTAATAATTTCATGATGTCCGCCGGTATTTACGAAGACTTTTATTGGTTGGAAAATAATGCAGGCCTCACCGACTTCCTCAACGACCAAAAAGAACAATATCTCCTACTCACCAATATTTTCACGCAAAGCTTTCATTTTCATTTTAGGAAAACACCACCTACGGTGGAGTTTCGCTTATATGATGTGGTTAAGGAGATATCACTTTTAGATTTTTGTGAAATATGCAAAGTACCCTTCGGAGGTAGACTTGATGAACCACGTCGTGAAGACGTTGAAGGGTTTATCGATATGATAGCTGTAGGGGAAACTAGACAAGTTGCAGGGGCAAGAATCACTAGTATACACTTCCCTGTTCTGCGCTACTTTGCTTTATTTGGTAGTAGATGTTTAATTGGTCGCGGGGACAGCGGGAACCTTAGTGCCCCTGATATTGTCATTTTACGCCATGCTTTGTTTCAAGAAACAACTTTTAGCTTGGGTGCCGTCGTTGCCAAACGATTGAGTCTGAACCACTCAAAGGGGCCCGTCTTTGGAGGCATCTTTGCTTCTCGCCTTGCTGAATATTTTAATATACCTATTAGGCATCATGAGAAGGAAGAAAAAGTGCTTGCCCCTATTTATCTAGACTACAAGAGCATGGTAGCTCATGCTTTTATTGTTAAAGACAAGAATATGCAGCTTAATTATAAATTAAGATTTGATGAAATATACTGTGAAATTGTTACCTTGCCTGCACCATCTTTGTTTGATCTGTCCACATGCAAGTATCTCATCACATCAGATGCCTTCTACAAGTACCAAGGCCAGGCACAAGCTTCAGAGCCTGAGCCAGAACCACCACTTGATCATTCCCGTCAATCTGTTTATGGGTGGGAGCTGGATGAGCTCGCCAACCAGTGGCACCCAGAGGACACATCTCATTACACTGGAGGTAGCGGCTTCGATCCGTGGCCATAGACCAACTTAGGCCAAAAGCCTAAGCTTGGGGGAGTACGTGTTTCTCACCGACTTACATTCATGTTCACACTTATTCTAGTTGTCGGTGCTCACACTCTTTCACTGTACCATCCATGCTTAGTTTTAATTTCTTTTTCTTAGTCTTTCTCTTGTGTGCTAGAAAAACCAAGGAAAACAAAAAAATATTAGTTGTAGCTTCTAGCTAGTTTACTTTCTTTGCTTGTAGTAGTAGTTAAAAAGGAAAACCCAAAAAGATTTCCCGTTCTTCTTTTGCTTGTTGGGAGCTTTCTCGTGTAAATATTTTCTTTTCTTTTCTTTAGGGGTTAAGAGTAGAAGACCATGATTAAATTGTTTAGTGGCTCTCATATGCTTTGTTGTTGATTTAACCTTGAGCCATACTACCTTGTCTTCTCTCTTGAATTAAATGTCTGTAGATTCCAGCTTAGTCCAATACACGTGCACTATTATTATTATCCACACCGTTCGGTCGTGCGAGTGAAAGGCAATAAGGATGATATATGATGAACTAATTGAGATGAGAAAATCTGGTATGAACTCGACCTCTTTTGTTTTTGTAAATATGATAACTCATCATTCTTGATTCAGCTTGTTATAAATGAAACATGCTTGCAATGAAAATTAGAGATCATATCTGCTTATGCCATGCTTAATTAGCTGAGAGTTTATAATGGTCTATCTTGCGTGCCAACATGATATTAAAATGGTTGTGATGAGGTATGATGGGTGGTATCCTCCTTTGAACGATTTAAGTGATCTGACTTGGCACATGTTCACGCTTGTAGTTGAAATAAATCAACATAGCCTACACGATATTTACGTTCATAGTGATTTATATCCTACTCATGCTTGCATTCATTGTTGATTAATTTTAATGCATGTTCATGACCGTTGTTGCTCTCTAGCTGGTCGCTTCCCAGTCTCTTTCTAGCCTTCACCTGTACTAAGCGGGAATACTACTTGTGCATCCACTTCCATATACCCTAAAGTCATTCCATATGAGTCCACCATACCTTCCTATATGCAGTATTTACCTGTCGTTCCAAGTAAACTTGTATGTGCCAAACTCTAAACCTTCAAATGAAATTCTGTTTTGTATGCTCGAACAACTCATGTATCAACTAGGGTTGTCTATATCTTCCATGCTAGGTGGATTATTCTCACGATGAGTGGACTCCGCTCATCATTCATGAGAAAATGGCTGGTAATCGGGATGCCTAGTCCCATGCTCAAAATCATAATAATTAAACAAAACTCCCCCGGGGCTGTTGCTGGTTTGGACGGTACCCATTGTTTCGGGCTAGCCGTGGAGTGTGCTTGTTGGTGGTTGGGGAGTATAAACTTTACCATTCTGTTTGGGAACCGCCTATAATGTGCGTAGCATGGGAGATATTGAGATTCTTGGTTGTTATGTTGACAAAGAAAGTATACCGCTCAAAATGTTATTCATCTCTATTTAAAAATCGAGCTCCCGCACCTCTACAAATCCCTGCTTCCCTCTGCGAAGGGCCTATCTATTTACTTTTATGCAGAGTCATCATCCTCTTATCAAAGAGCACCAGTAGGAGAGCACCTATGTCGTTGCATGTATTACTATTAATTTGCATTGAGTATGATCATGACTGGATCTCTTTTACCATGAATTACAATGTCTAGTCAGTCCTTGATCTTTAAAGGTGCTCTGCATTTATGTTTTGCGGTCTCAGAAAGGGCTAGCGAGATACCATCTTGTTATATCTTATCATGATTGTTTTGAGAAGTGTTGTCATCCGAGGTTTATTATTATTGCTCGCTAGTTGATTATGCCATTGATGTGAGTAGTCTTGAGTCCTGAAAGTTATTGTGAATGTGGTTAGTTCATGATCTTGTTGAAAACCTAAATGCTAGCTTACATATTTACAACAACAAGAGCAAACCAAGTTTGTCAAAGTTTTTCTTTATCAATTTCAGTTTATCAGATGAATTGCTTGAGGACAAGCAAAGGTTTAAGCTTGGGGGAGTTGATACGTCTCCAACGTATCTACTTTTCCAAACCCTTTTGCCCTTGCTTTTGGACTCTAACTTGCATGATTTGAATGGAACTAACCCGGACTGATGCTGTTTTCAGCAGAACTGCCATGGTGTTGTTTTTGTGCAGAATAAAAAGTTCTCGGAATCGCCTGGAAATCAACGGAGAATTATTTCCGAAAATATAAAAAATATCTGCAAGAAGATCCATACCAGGGGCCTTGGGCCTGTCCACGAGGGTGGGGGGCGCGCCCCCCTGCCCAGGGCGCCCCCTGCCTCATGGGCCCCCTGGTGCCTTATCGACGTACCCCCAGATCCTATATCTTCACTTTCGGGGAGAAAAAAGTAAGGGAGAAGGAATTATCGCGTTTCATGAGACAGAGCCGCCGCCAAGCCCTAATCTCTCTCGGGAGGGCTGGTCTGGAGTCCGTTCGGGGCTCCGGAGAGTGGAGATCGTCGCCATCGCCATCATCAACCTTCCTCCATCACCAATTCCATGATGTTCACCGCCATGCGTGAGTAGTTCCATCGTAGGCCTGCTGGACGGTGATGGGTTGGATGGGATCTATCATGTAATCGAGTTAGTTTTGTTAGGGTTTGATCCCTAGTATCCACTATGTTCTGAGATTGATGTTGCTATGACTTTGCTATGATTAATGCTTGTCACTAGGGCCCGAGTGCCATGATTTCAGATCTGAACCTATTATGTTTTCATGAATATATGTGTGTTCTTGATCCTATCTTGCAAGTATATAGTCACCTACTATGTGTTATGATCCGGCAACCCCGAAGTGACAATAATCGGGACCACTCCTGATGATGACCATAGTTTGAGGAGTTCATGTATTCACTATGTGTTAATGCTTTGGTCCGGTACTCTATTAAAAGGACGCCTTAATATCCCTTAGTTTCCAATAGGACCCCGCTGCCACGGGAGGGTAGGACAAAAGATGTCATGCAAGTTATTTTCCATAAGCACGTATGACTATATTCGGAATACATGCTGATAACCGTCAACCGTAAGGGATCGAGATAGTCTTCGCGGGTAAGAATAACCCAATTTAAAGATTCAACACACGGGGAGCCAAAGAGTATTTATAAGCTTTGACAGTTGAGTTGTCAATTCAACAGCACCTGAAATATACTTACTTGCAACAAAAGATAAGTGGTAACGGTGATATGATAGTGATGGTGGTGACAGCAAAAGTAAACAGCAAAAGTAACAACTAATAACCAGCAGGATTGAAACACTGTAGGCTAGGGAGATGGATGGTTGGGCGTTGCATGGATGAGATACATCATGAATCTAACTTGGGGCAAGGCACACAGAAAAGTAATGATCATCTAGGCAAATATCAAACATTAGGCATGTATCCCACAGGTAGTTGTACGTGCTTGCAATAATAACTTGCACAACATCTTTTGTCCTACCATCCCGCTACGAACGGGGCCAAAAGGAACTTATGGAGATTAAGGTGCTCCTGTCAAAGAGCACCGGAACAAAGCAATAAACTCAATGGATACATGGAATCCTCAAATTATGGACCATCCCCTTTGGTGTCCCAAGCTGTCACCTTTGGGATCGCCGGTTCCGGACCATAATAGGTGCAAACAACTCATAGATAGGATCAAGAACACACATATATTCATGCAAACACATAGGGTTCAGATCTGAAAACATGGCACTCGGGCCCAAAGTGACAAGCATTAAGAGAAACAAGTTGAAGCAAAGATGATAAACACCAAAGTAGATGATAGGCAACATGCCCCCAACAATCTGATTAACTATTACATGATCTAACTCATCCAATCCCTACCATCCCCTTTGCCTACAGCAGGGAATTACTCACACATGGAAGGAGAAGTCATGGAGGGAGGATGGAGTGGTGATGATGCTGACGATGGCGACAATCTCCCCTCTCCGGAGGCCAAATCAGCCTCCAAATTAGCCCTCCCGAAGAAGAACAGAGGGTGGCGGCGGCTCCGCGACGGAAACTGGAAAAACGACTTCTCTTCTGGGGTTTCCTCGCCACGGGAATAAATAGGAGCCAAGGTAGGGCACCATAGGGGGGAGGACCCTCCCAGGCGGCCTCCTGGCGTGGCCAGGGGTGGGGCCGCGCCAGCAGGGCGCCTGGGCCCCCCTGGCTTCCCTCTGGCCCCACTTCTGGCACAATGGCCCTTCGGGTGCGTGGATTTTCTGTGATTTTTCTTGGAATTTTCTGAGACACCTAAAAATCCATTTTCCTGCACACAATAAAACCATACAGGCAGCTCTGCTGAAAACAGCGTCAGTCCGGGTTAGTTTAGTTCAAATCATGCAAGAATGAGGGCAAAACAATAGCAAAAGTGTTTGGAAAAGTAGATACGTTTGAGACGTATCAACTCCCCCAAGCTTAGCATATTGCTTGTCCTCAAGCAATTCAGTTCAACGAACTGGACGCGACAAAGAAAACTTTGACAAACTCTTTTGCTTCATTAGATGTATATAAGCATGTACTACAAAAAGAGTCTAGCAAGTATTGAAACAATGCTATGAGGACAATGCACGAAGCAATCCTTCTTTCAAGTGACCAATCACAAATAACTAAAAGTAAATAATATGCTACTGAAAATCAAGACAAGATTACATTGCACATAGCTTGAACATACTAGAGTGGTATCTCGCTAGCCTCCATGAGTGAAGCAAAACATAAATGCAGAAACTCCTCCAGAGTTTTAAAGGAGACTAGAACTAAGAATTTCAGAATAAATAATACCACAAGCATGCAGAAGACAATGTAATACTTTGGGACAATGCACATTACACTCAGAATGACAATTATGCTCTCCTAGTTGGTGCTTTGAAGAAAGAAGGTGGAGACTCTCGAACCGTGGAATTTGATGGCGAGGTTGAAAACCCGTGGTTGGAAGCAAAGACTAAACATGTACCAGAGCTCTTGGTTTTGAAAACAGAGGTAAAAATGATTTTGGGAGGTGCATATTTCGTCAACGAATGCTAGTAGACAACCCAAACACTTCTTATGCTAGACATGTTTCAAGGAACGGCTCCCAAGATGGGGACGATCACATCCCCTTAATCTCCTTTGTTTATCACTACCAAAGTTTTTTGATTTCTCATAAACAAAGCGTGAAGGAGGGTTTGTTGGTTGTGATTATCTTTTGTGAGCTGGGCGCACTCATGCCAGTCCCTCCTCGTATTAGGGGTTTGCAGATTAGACATGCAATCCCGGGATAAAACATGTCCAACATAAGAAGATCATGAATTACCTACTACTTCCTCATGAGCTAAAACAGAGGCACAAAACAGGAGTAAATTTGAATAATTTCGAGATGGTACAAGAAAGTCTTCGTTAGGATGGCCGGTAAATACCACATAGGAAGGTGTGGTGGACTCATATGGAATAACTGGTTTGAAAGGATTTGGATGCACAAGCAGAATTCCGCGTAGTGCGAGCGAAGGCTAGCAAGAGACTGGAAAGCGACCAACTAGAGAGCAATAACGGTCATAATCATGCAGAGCGACAAAGCAACATTGAATTGGGCATGAAAGTGATATAACTATTCTGAAACTCAAAGATCATCAAGGCAAAGCAGACTTTTTAGTCTTAAACATGTGTAAACATGTGCCAAGTCAATCCAAGAATTCTCCAAAGGGAAATACCACCTTAGTATACCAAACTATGAACAATGCAATGCATGTAAATCATTTCAATAACACATTATATACTCTAGCTATTTGAGATTAGCCACAAGGAAAGCATGAACCACTGGGAAAGCATTGTAAACATAGCACTATGTCGCTACAAGCTGGTCTCTAGATCATAAGTACAGGCATATGTACAAAAGTAGAAACAAGAAGAGTTCATACCGGTTTTCCTTGTTGCTTCCCTTCCGTCGATCTTCATCATTACTGCCTTGTCACTTGCACGATCGAACGTAGGAAATATAATTAAATGCCATCACGGACTCGAGCTGAACTCTGAAAACAAAGCAAACTAAAGAGAGAAAGGAAATCTTTTTGGGTTTTTTCAAAGGTTGAACGAAAGCAAAAGAAAGAGAAAATCTTTTTGTTGTTTTTGCAAAGAAAGAAACAAAGAAGAACGGGCAAAAACTTCGAAAAGATCAAAGCGAACAAAAATAAAACGGATAATACAATGGAAAAGTGAGAAGGGCACGTACTCCCCCAAGCTTAGGCTTTTGGCCTAAGTTGGTAGTAGCTACTGCCCCCAGGAGCCTCCTGCTCCGGGGTGGTACTGGTGAGTCCAAGGGTCGTATAAGGATTCCGGCGCATACACTGAAGTCCTCGGATCCTCCCACAAAGAAGGGTCCGCACTCCAAGCAGAGGAAGACCCTTCACCAAACTGGATGACGGTCTCCCCCTGAAAAGGTGGTAACTCACCGTGCTCCTCCTCGTCGGGCACAACCCCCTCCATGGGGTTATGAAACTGATGCTGGACCATGAACTCATCGAACTGGATAACATCAAAGGACCATCCGTTCCTGCGAGAAAAATCAAACAAAAGAGGTGCAGGTAGACGGATCTTGCGTTCTGCGGTAGTTCCGAAACGCAAGATATAAACAAGGTTACCAAACTCAGAAGTCATGGTAACAAACTTATGCCTTTTCATAGCAGCAAGATCAAAACTTAAATAAGTAAAAGGCTTATCATCAGGGTGTGGGGTGCCTTTAAGATACTCTAAGATAAGTGTGGCATAAACGCCACCAAATAAATCTCCCTTGTTACCGTTCATAGCAAGGCGTCGAGCAATTAAGGCACCCACATTATAATCAAACCTCCCTGAGAGGGCGGTTGCCAGGTGATACGTCCCAAACGTATCTATAATTTCTGCTTGCTCCATGCATGTTTTGGGTGATATTGCTATGCTTTTGATACACTTTCATACACTTTTGATCATATTTGGACTAACCTATTAACTCAGTGCACCCCAGTGCCAGTTTCTGTTTTCTGCCGTTTTTGTATTTCAGGTTTTCCCATTACTTAAATTGCCAGAAAAATTCCGGGAAAAATATATAAAAAATCAGCGCTCCAAAAGCTTCCATGCGCCAGAAGTGGGGCCAGAGGGGCCCCAGGCGCCCTGATGGCGCGGCCCCACCCCTGGCTGCGCCGGGGGGCCGCCTGGGGGGCTCCCACCTCCTCTGGTGCCCCACTTGGCCTCCTATTTATTCTCCCGTCGCGAAAACCCTGATTCCAGAACCCTTTTCTCCAGAAGCAATTCCGATCTCCGCCGCCATCGCCACCAAGTTTCGGGGGACCAGAATTCCTGTGCCGGCATCCTGACGGGACGGGGAAGTGTCCCCGGATTCATCTCCATCGATGTTGCTTCCTCCCTCCATGATGCGGGAGTAGTTCCTCCTCGGGGCTGAGGTTTCTACCAGTAGCTATGTGGTCAATTCTCTCTCCCATGATGCGATCTTCGTTGTGATCATAGGCTATGTTAATCTAGGGTGATCCCATGATATTTCCCCTTCCTCTATGTATTGAATTGATGTACTCACTTGTCTTTATCTAGTATAATCCCCGAGACCAAGGTGATAGCGTTCTATTGGACATGGATTAGAAGAATATTTTCATGAGTGATTTCCTCTTTTGTGTGTTGATTGAAGATTGAGAGTCCCTTGGTGCTTGTCTTTGACTATCCTTGAGATATGTTGTGGTGATTGTGGTACTCTCTTTGGATGGCCGCGGTGACATTGGGAAATCCATAGATTGAGAACTACGAACTTTGAGGTGTGCTTTTGTAGCCCTACATAATTCTCATCCTCTCTTGACCACAAAGGAATGACCTCCGAGTGCGTCTCATTTGCATGTTTTATGGGAAATATCATGTGATTAGACTATGTTAATGTTGTTGGGAGTTGCCACTAGTGAAAGTATGAAGCCTAGGCCTTGTTTCCACCATTGCAATACCATTTGCGCTCACGTTTACCACTTGTTTGCTTGCTGCACTTTTTATTACAGATTTATTTTACTTTGATTTGCCACTCCTATCATCCATATTTTACCATCTCTTCGCCGAACTAGTGCACCCATACAACTCCTAGTTGTATTAGGTGTGTTGGGGACACAAGAGACTTCTTGTATCTTAGTTGCAGGGTTGCTTGAGAGAGACCATCTTCAACCTCTACTTCCCTGAGTTCGATAAACCTTAGGTCATCCACTTGAGGGAAATTGCTGTTGTCCTACAAACCTCTGCGCTTGGAGGCCCAACATAGTCTACAAGAATAGAAGCGTGTGTAGACATCAAGCTATTTCTGGCGCCGTTGCCGGGGAAGTAAGTGTTTGAAGGTATATCTTTAGATCTTGCAATTAAATCTTTTCGTTTCTTGTTTTTAGTTTCACTAGTTATGTTTATGGAAAACCGCACTCTTAGTTTGCTGCTTGGGGAAGGCCGCTTTACCACACACGTGGTAGAGAAGTCTCCTCCACCTACTGAATGTATTCCGTTCCAAATACCACTTGGGATAATTGAAATAATTAGGAATGATTGTTATGATGGGACAGTCAATCCTAGTATTCATTTGTTGAAACTTACAGAACTTTGTGAGTTGTTTAAGATTTCAGGTTTGACAAGAGATGGAGTCATGAGGAAATTATTTGCCTTGTCAAGGAAAAGCATTGGAATGGTATAGGCTACTAGATGACTCTCACATGCTGGATTGGGAAGAGATCCAGTCTCTCTTTTACTCCAAGTTTTATCCTCTTCATGAAGTCCATGAGAATAGGAATTATGTTTATAATTTCTATCCTCATGACGGAGAGAGCATAGCTCAAGCTTGGGGGAGACTGAAAACGTTAATGCTAAAATGTCCTAACCATGGGCTCCCCAAAGATATGATTATTACTAATTTCTATGCGAGGCTCTCTCGACAGGATAAGGATTTGCTCGATGCTTCCTCTATGGGTTCTTTCACAAACGAAAAGATTGATGCTAAATGGGAACTCCTTGAAAGAATTCAACGCAACACTGAAGATTGGGAGATCGACAAAGGTAAAGAGTCAGGTATAATTTATGAGTATGATTGCATTAAGTCCTTTGTTGAAACTACAAGTTTTAATAAGTTTAGCGCTAAGTTTGGGCTTGATTCTCAACTCCTTGTTGATTTCCTCAAATCTTTTGCTTCACATCTTAATATGCCTAAGGAGGATTGGATCAAGCATCATGAACCTTTTAAAGAGATTTGCAAAGAAAATGAAATTGTTCATGATGATTGCAACATGCATGATCCAATTCCTAAAAATGAAGTTTTATATAAGCATGTTATTTTTTGTGGAGTGGATAGACCTTGTGAAAGGCCTATGATTGAAGAAGAGAAGTATTGTAAGCAACATAAGCATGAAAGAACAATCACTTGGGTCAAAGATTTAAATGAAATTGCTAGAGAATTGTGTGACCTTTATCCTTTTACTTGTGAACTTTGCTGTATAGAGGGTCACTTTAATTTTCAATGCATGCACTTTCAAAACATAACTGTTAACCAGTTGCGTGATAACATGATCACCCCTGATCTTTATGATGAGCTTACGTTATTTTTGATGTGTGGAGAGTTATCAGAAAAGACTTCTTGGCTAGATATTAATGCCATAGGAATAAAAAACACTTTGCAAAATTGCCATCTCTATTGTGTTGTTAATTGCCATAAAAATGATTACATAAGTAAGATTAGAAAGGAGGGAACTTTACCAAAGTATAAAAATGTCTCTTATATTTCTGCTAATAAAAAGGAGAGTTTCTCCCAAGTTTCCCCTATTGTTTCTAATGATAAACCAGGATATGTGGAGAAGCTTCATCTCCAACCACTCCCTCCTAAGGTGAAGAAGAAGAAAAAGAAGAGGAGGAGGAAGAGGAGCAAGAAGGAAGAAGAATGGGTATCAACCTGGCCTGAGCATATTCCTCCCATCAACTTTTATCCTAACGGTTGTAAGTTTAAAGAAGAAGGTGAAGTTTATTGCCTTAATTATCATCTTGATGATACGTCCGTAGGTACTATTGAAGAAGATTTTGATTATGATATGCATGTTACTTATTGTGATTGGGAAAATGATGATAATGCTACTTATGATCTTGAAAATCTTTTTGGTACCAACTCTGAAAGTGATGATATGGAAAGCTCTAAGCTTGGGGATGATAGGATTGCAAATCCTTTACCCACTAGTGATGTGATAATTGATAATTCTTTTGCTAGTAAGAATAAAGACAACGTGTTTACAAATATAGTTGCTAGCAATGATAATGCTCTTCTCTACTATGATGATGTTATAACTCCAATCTATAGTGATTATAAAGGTACCTATGACATAAGGAGAAATTATCCTTATGAAACTTGTCATAATCATGGAGGGAATTACTCCCTTGTTGAACACCATCTTCCTAATACACAATTAATCTATAGTGTTCAAGTTGTTTATGATAGTCCTACTCTCACTATTACCAATGAGAAAGATTATGCTTATGTGGAGAGTAAGAGTACCTTTTTGCATGTGGATCATGGTAACAATGCTTTATGTGATGCTTATATTGTTGAGTTTATTCGTGATCCCACTGAAAATTATTATGAGAAGGGAACATATGCTTATAGATATTTCAATAATATCAAGTTCTCTCTCTTTATGTTGAAGGTTTTGAAGCTGCACTTGTTTTGTCTTCCTATGCTTATTGCTTTGTGCTTCAATGAATTATTCTATTGCAATATTCCTATGCATAGGAAGCATGTTAGGCTTAAATGTGTTTGGTATTTGCTTCTTGATGCTCTCTTTTGTTCTTCAACTCTTATTCCTACGAGAGCCTTATTAAAGTCTTAAGCCTATCTTTATGGCTATAAAGAAAGAGCTCTAGGGAGACAACCCTTGTTATCTTTGCTTTCAGTTTGTTCTTTCAGTTTTTAGTGGTCTTGATGTTTGTTACTACTGTAGCAACATCATTGTATCTTTATTTTTCAGCTTTGTGCCAAGTTTAGCCTCCGATTGCAAGAAAGTTCAAAAGTTGTGACGTGCTGTCCAGAAAACAGATTCTGTCCATGGACAGAAAAAATCGAATAAAATCACCAGATCATCTTTTTGATCTGAATTTTTTTGACAGCATGCTCTATACAATTGGCTTTCGAGCGTCTGTTCTGAGTTTTTTTTATTTGAGTTGCAGAAGTGCCCCGAAAAAATTATTTACTACCTGCTGGTCTGTTTTTCACAGATTCTGTCCTGTTTTGCCTTTTCTTCGTTTTGCAAACCATGAGCTTGCTTTTTCTTTGCAAAAACCTTTTGGCAATCTTGAGAAACAGTAGCTCTTCAAGATTATCTTTATTTCCAGTAGGGAAAAATTATTTTATTGTGGGTACTAACCTCGCTAATCAGATTATGATGAGTTATGTATGAAGGGAGTTTTCAAGTGTGCGAGGGAAGATGATAAAAGAAGATTCAGGAGGGTCAAACGCTCAAGCTTGGGGATGCCCCCGTGCACCCCCAAGAAATATTCGAGAAGACTCAAGCGTCTAAGCTTGGGGATGCCCCCATGCATCCCCTTCTCCATCAACAATTATCAGTTCGTCTTTCGTTCCACTATATTTTAATCACTTCATGCATTATGTGCTATGCTTGGAGCGTCTTGCTCTTAGTTTCCTTTTTAGTTTTCTTTAGCTTTGCTTGCTGTTCATAACAAGTTAGAACCCAGCTTTCTTTGTGTGGGAGAGAAACACGCTCCACTTCAACCTAGAACACAACATAGGATTTTCATGCTTATCTTTGCTGTGTGTGTTCTTTGTCTTTCCATAGCTGCTATCATGTTTAGCTCTTAGTTTTCATGCTTTTGTTTTTAAAGAGCTTTTGTTTAGTTGGTTGCTCAACTCTCTTGAGTTGTCATGTTTATCTTGTTAAGAGAGTTTGCCTGTTGCACTGAGTTGTGTGTCTTAACTTAAAGTAGGTAATTGAGGTTGCTATTTAATTTTAGTAGTAACTTGCAATAGTTTTGAGGTATTGCCATGAGTAATGTTTGAACTTTTGGTGTCAAGAGCTTTAGCCTATTAGTGATAGATGTCGTATTTTGGGCAATCCGTGTTTATTTTCGAAAACCTACAAATAGTTGAGAACTTTAGCTACTAAATGGATCACTAATCTTTGGAGGGATCGAATATTAGAGTACACTCACGTACCATGAGCCGAGGATGCGCAAGGATAACCAAACCCCCATACACTCCTCCTCGGGGTACTTGTCTCTTTGTGAACCTCCTAATTAGATTGAGAGCTACCGATAATAAGTGCATGAGTTCTTCGGACTAATGTGAGTATTCGAAGTTGACACTTCCACCTAACCATATTTTTCTAGCCTCTTCGGTACCGTGCATTGCCCTTTCTCACCTCGAGAGTTGGCGCATACTTCGCCGGTGCATCCAAATCCTTGGAATGATATGCTCTGTCATCATAAGCCTCATTATATCCTTCCTCAAAACAGCCACCATACCTACCTATCAAGGCATTTCCATAGCCTTTCCGAGATACATTGCCATGCAACATCCATCTTCTCATGACTTGATCTTCATGTTATACATGCTTTTTGCTTGATCAATGAGCCGCATGCTAGTTGGGCCTTGCCCTAATCATTGCTACATGACGCGCTAGTATTATTGCATATCCTGCTACACCGGCAGAGGCATACATTTGCATACATCATGATAGTTTCATTTTCTTTATGTTGAGTACTTTTGTAAAGTGTGAAAGATCTTCTATACTTCTTGTAATATATAGAGTGTTGCCCATAAAGTGAGGAAAATATCCCAAAGAGGACAAAATCAAAAGATCCCAAAGAGGACAAATGAGAGTTAAATAGAAAGAGCCATTGAGGCCACAAAAAATAAAAAAAGAGAAAAAAGAGAAAAAGAGATAAAAAGAGAGAAGGGGGCACACTACTATTCCTTTTGAGGGATCCACACTCGTACTCCATCTTATACCTTGTACTCCATAGAGATTATCATTCATGCATATAGCTATGTGGGGACCTTCACACTATAGAACTTGGCTTGTATATTCCAATGATGAGCCTCCTCAAAAGAGCTCTAGGTCTTCTTGAGCAAGCAAGTTGGATGCACCCCCACTAGTTCCATTGGAGAGCTTACCTTAGCTCATATGTGCATCCGTTGCATGGAAATCCCTACTCCTCACATCATATCTATCATTTGGCTTTCTCTCGCCTATGATTGTCCTCATTGATGTGAGCCTTTCACACCTTTTTTGTCTTCCCCCTCCATCATTTTTCTCTTTTTGCCATCCTAAGTGTCAACTTTCTTGCTTACGCTCATCCATTGCATGAGTGCTCAAAATATCGAAAGGGACTGGATCATTTTGACTTGTACCTGGCTGTTGGTCTGGGGATGAGTCAAGATAAGATTCCAAAGAAGACCAAGTGTGAAACTTTAGTAGATTAAGTTCTCAACAATACAATAACTATGTTTTACTCTCTCGTATATCCCTATCCCCTTTCTTGCACGCAAACACCATTTGGAGACATTCGAGTCACGGATAGCGAGAGCTCTTGCACCTTTATGTTCTTATGTTGCTTGTTACAATGCTAATATAGACTCTTGCTTGTTATGACTTGAATTGAATTACATGCCCTGATTGCTTTACTTAAAAAGTTCTTATATGGTTGACAGCATGTCACCACAGAAATTATGCTTGTTATCATTTACCTACTCGAGGACGAGCAGGAATTAAGCTTGGGGATGTTGATACGTCCCAAACGTATCTATAATTTCTGCTTGCTCCATGCAAGTTTTGGGTGATATTGCTTTGCTTTTGATACACTTTCATACACTTTTGATCATATTTGGACTAACCTATTAACTCAGTGCACCCCAGTGCCAGTTTCTGTTTTCTGCTGTTTTTGTATTTCAGGTTTTCCCATTACTTAAATTGCCAGAAAAAATACCGGGAAAAATATATAAAAAATCAGCGCTCCAAAAGCTTCCATGCGCCAGAAGTGGGGCCAGAGGGGGGCCAGAGGGGCCCCAAGCGCCCTGATGGCGCGGCCCCACCCCTGGCCGCGCCGGGGGGCCGCCTGGGGGGCTCCCACCTCCTCTGGTGCCCCACTTGGCCTCCTATTTATTCTCCCATCGCGAAAACCCTGATTCCAGAACCCTTTTCTCCAGAAGCAATTCCGATCTCTGCCGCCATCGCCACCAAGTTTCGAGGGACCAGAATTCCTGTGCCGGCATCCTGCCAGGACGGGGAAGTGCCCCCGGATTCATCTCCATCGACGTTGCTTCCTCCCTCCATGATGCGGGAGTAGTTCCTCCTCGGGGCTGAGGTTTCTACCAGTAGCTATGTGGTCAATTCTCTCTCCCATGATGTGATCTTCGTTGTGATCATAGGCTATGTTAATCTAGGGTGATCCCATGATATTTCCCCTTCCTCTATGTATTGAATTGATGTACTCACTTGTCTTTATCTAGTATAATCCCCGAGACCAAGGTGACAGCGGTCTATTGGACATGGATTAGAAGAATATTTTCATGAGTGATTTCCTCTTTTGTGTGTTGATTGAAGATTGAGAGTCTCTTGGTGCTTGTCTTTGACTATCCTTGAGATATGTTGTGGTGATTGTGGTACTCTCTTTGGATGGCCGCGGTGACATTGGGAAATCCATAGATTGAGAACTACGAACTTTGAGGTGTGCTTTTGTAGCCCTACATAATTCTCGTCCTCTCTTGACCACAAAGGAATGACCTCCGAGTGCGTCTCATTTGCATGTTTTATGGGAAATATCATGTGATTAGTGTTAATGTTGTTGGGAGTTGCCACTAGTGAAAGTATGAAGCCTAGGCCTTGTTTCCACCATTGCAATACCATTTGCGCTCACGTTTACCACTTGTTTGCTTGCTGCACTTTTTATTACAGATTTATATTACTTTGATTTGCCACTCCTATTATCCATATTTTACCATCTCTTCGCCGAACTAGTGCACCCATACAACTCCTACTTGTATTAGGTGTGTTGGGGACACAAGAGACTTCTTGTATCTTAGTTGCAGGGTTGCTTGAGAGAGACCATCTTCAACCTCTACTTCCCTGAGTTTGATAAACCTTAGGTCATCCACTTGAGGGAAATTGCTGCTGTCCTACAAACCTCTGCGCTTGGAGGCCCAACATAGTCTACAAGAATAGAAGCGTGTGTAGACATCACCAGGATAGCAATATCCGGCGCAGAAATGTTGCTCGTGTTGTCACGAGCTAACACCCCTCTAGCAACATAATACGCAAAATACCTGAGGTGAGGGAATAAGATGCTGGAGATTTTTGACCGATGAATATCCCTCGTATCCATGTTGCAGAGAGAGTTGAAGACGGTTCTCAGCTCGGAGGGCTGAGAGGTCATCTTCGTCGTCCGCCCAACGTTTGGCACACCCTAGCAGTCGAGGGTGAAGCTGCGGCTCTAGTAACTCGATCGGAGCGCGCGGGCTTCTTCTTCTCAAGACACCCCTTTGCCCTTCCTAACAAACTCATTTCTGAAATTTTTGACAAATTACAAAAACAAGGATTTAAACAAAGTGGGTTAAGGCAAACTACTCAACTCACTTACCTAAGGCATAAACTTGCATCAAAACTTGGAAAGTAAATTTCTACACATGCATGCAAGCTCATCTACACAGCACCAAGAACTACTAAATACTCACAAATGAAGCCACCAACCAAAAATCTAATTGGAGGGGTGGAGGAGTTACATACCAGGGAGTATTTGTTCAAAATCTCAGCTCGAATGATAGGCTGTAGAGAGAGATCGAAAATTGCCTCCAAGAACAGCAAGAACGCAAGAACAGGTGCAGAACTCGTGTTTTTGGAGAGAAAGAGAGAGAGAGGAAGAAGACTCACCTGGAGGCGGGACCTGTGGGCCCCAGGCGCCCTATGGGCTCGGCCAGGGGGCAGGCCGTGCCAGCTGGCCGCCTGGGCCACTGGTGGCCCCCCCTAGTCAGCCCCAGGTGCCTCTGGGTCACTACCGGCATGGAAATTTTAATTTTAATTTTTCTGGAATTTTTCTGAAAACTTCACTGTTGAAATTTTTTCGAAGTTCAAAAAGCTGCAAAACTTTCTGAAAACTTAAAGCAGTGATTAGAATTGTGAAGCTTCAAAAACACAAACACTTGGTACAGCAAGGAGAACAAAAGCTAAAACAAATGAAAACATAACAAGCTCAACTTTTTACCTATATAAAACATGCTCACTAGTAAGGTTGATCAAGTCTTACCAACAAACCGGCGATATATAGAGCAAAAAGTCCCACCTCTTACGAAGTGATCATTGCACCTTTACTTTAATGGACATTGTCCCCACCATAATAGTTTTGTATTTGTGGTGCACATGTAGTGGACAGTCCCATTCTCCAATCTTCACGGTCTCGATATTTTCTATAGAGTTGAGGCCATGCCTCTTGTCGGTCTTCTTTGGAAAATACACCGTGTGTTCTTTATCATTCACATTGAAGGTAACCTTTCCTTTATTGCAATCAATAATAGCACCTGCGGTCTTAATAAAAGGTCTACCAAGAATAATGGACATGCTCCCATCCTCGGGCATGTCAAGCACGACAAAATCAGTAAGGATCAAACAATTAGCAACTTCTACGGGAACATCCTCACAAATACCTATCGGGACGACTGTTGACTTGTCAGCCATCTGAAGAGAGATATCTGTAGGAATTAGTTTCTCTAAACAAAGCCTCTTGTAAAGAGAGAAAGGCATAACACTCACTCCTGCTCCAAGATCACATAAAGCAGTTTTGACATAATTATTCTTTATGGAGCAAGGAATGGTGGGTATACCTGGATCACCAAGCTTCTCAGGAATCTTGCCACTGAAAGAGTAGTTAGCAAGCATAGTAGATATTGCTTCATTAGGAACTTTTCTTTTAGTAGTAACAATATCTTTCATATATTTTGAATAGGGAGGTAACTTAATAGCATCAGTCAAAGGGATTTGAAGAAAAAGAGGTTTCATCCACTCACAAAACTTATTGTAATGCTCTTCTTCTTTAGATTTGAGAGACTTACCTGGAAAGGGCATGGGTTTCTGTATCCATGGTTCTCTTTCCTTCCCATGTCTTCTTGCGACGAAGTCTTCTCTAGTGTACTTCTTGCGTTTATCAGGTGCTTCTTCTTCTCGAACTTCAGGCGGATCATTCTTCTCCTTATCCTTATCTTCAGGTTCGGCACCGTCTTCAGTCTCAGCATCGGAGGTAGATATACTGTTGGGATCAACAGTTGGCTCTTCACTTGTAATAGGATCATTGGAATTGTCAGCCTCCTTGTGTTTCTTCTTCTTCTTCTTTGGAGAGCCAACAATTTCTTCTTCCTGCATTTGAGAATCTTGCTCGATTCTCCTCGGATGCCCCTCTGGATAGAGAGGATCTTGAGTGCTAGTTCCTCCTCGGGTCTTAATCCCGAAGGCCTGTAAATCATCTTGTTTGGTATTGTTAGCAAGCAAATCTTTTTGCACATTAGAAATTTGTTCAAGCTGAGTTTGAACCATATGAAAATGCTTCACAAGACATTTAATATCATTAACTGTTCTACCTAGAACATCAAGCAAACTTTTGATAGCAAGGGAATTATCATGCAATTGACTTTGTATCCTCTCATTAAAATGACTTTGCTTCATAATAAAATTATCAAGCTCATCTAAACATTGATCAGGAGGCTTACCATGAGGGATGTCACTTGCGTTGAAATCTAAAGGAGAGTGTACATCTACCATAGGAGGGTGAGTGGTAGGCTCACACAACTTCTCAATAGGGGGTAGATTCTTCACGTCTTCAGTTTTAATACCCTTCTCTTTAATAGACTTCTTTGCTTCTTGCATATCTTCGGGGCTTAGAACAAGCATGCCCCTCTTCTTTGGTGGTGGAGGTGGTTCAGGGACGGACCAATCTTCATGGTTTTTGGCAATCCTGCCCATCAATTCTTCTGCATCGTCCGGTGTTCTTTTCCTGAAAACACAACCAGCACAACTATCCAAATAGGACCTGGATTCATCAGTTAGACCAGCATAAAATATATCGATTAATTCATTCTTAGGGACTCCATGTCCTGGTCTAGCCTGGATCAGACTACAGTACCTCCCCCAAGCTTTAGGGAGGTGCTCATCCTGCAACTGTTTAAAGTTATAAATTCTTTGTAAAGCAGCATGTTGCATATGAGCAGGAAAGTACGTATCAACAAAAGAGTGAGCTAAGTCTTGAGGACTCTTAATGGAACCACATGGTAGTGCATCATACCATGTTTTAGCACCTTCCTTCAAAGAGAAAGGAAGGAGCTTAGTCACATAAAAGTTTCGTATCTTTTCATTCGTGGTAAACAAGCCACCCAACTCAGTGAGTTTGGTCAGGTGTGCAATAGCATCATCATTTTCTCTGCCATAAAAGGGGTCAGCTTCAACCATAGATATAAGTGAAAGATCAATAGAGAAATCATAATCAGGATCATTGATGCATATAGGAGATGTAGCAAATTCAGGATCAGGAACAGTCTTGTTCTTCAAGGAGTGTTTTCAAGCAGCTTCTTAATAGCTTCAGGGTCAGAGTCGGCAAACTCTGTCAGTTCCCTGCATAAATCATCATCAAGCATAATGTAATCATCATCAAGGAGTCTCTCCTTGAGTTTACTCAAATCAGGATAATCATAAGTTCCACCAATAGGGTAGCGAGTAACAGGAATTTCAATTCCAGATTTTTTTGCAGCAGCAGCGATCTGTTTCTCAAGAGCATAACCAAGTGAACCAATATCATCAAGAGTAGTAGAAGCATCACCAAAAGTATCGGACATAGTAACAGATTCAGTAGAAGCATCATGTGGTGGTGGTGAGGCAAACTTACTCATAACAGAAGGTGAATCAAGTGTAGCACTAGTGTTCAGAACAGTACCTCTTCTTGTAGTGGATAGTAAGATCGGAACCTTGGGGTCTCCTTTCTTACCCATAGCAGATGAAGTGCGGCAGGTAGGATACTTCAAGTAGACTTGTAAATATTGCTATGCTCCTCGGCAACGGCGCCAGAAAACGGTACTTGATAACCCTCAACCGTAAGGGATCGAGATAGTCTTCGCGGCTAAGAATAACCCAATTTATAGATTCGACACACGGGGAGCCAAAGAGTATTTATAAGCTTTGACAGTTGAGTTGTCAATTCAACCGCACCTGAAATATACTTACTTGCAACAAAAGATAAGTGGTAACGGTGATATGATAGTGATGGTGGTGACAGCAAAAGTAAACAGCAAAAGTAACAACTAATAACCAGCAGGATTGAAACAATGTAGGCTAGGGAGATGGATGGTTGGGAGCTGCATGGATGAGATACATCATGAATCTAACTTGGGGCAAGGCACACAGAAAAGTAATGATCATCTAGGCAAATATCAAACATTAGGCATGTATCCCACAGGTAGTTGTACGTGCTTGCAATAAGAACTTGCACAACATCTTTTGTCCTACCATCCCGCTACGAACGGGGCCAAAAAGAACTTATGGAGATTAAGGTGCTCCTGTCAAAGAGCACCGGAACAAAGCAATAAACTCAATGGATACATGGAATCCTCAAATTATGGACCATCCCCTTTGGTGTCCCAAGCTGTCACCTTTGGGATCGCCGGTTCCGGACCATAATAGGTGCAAACAACTCATAGATAGGATCAAGAACGCAAATATATTCATGCAAACACATAGGGTTCAGATCTGAAAACATGGCACTCGGGCCCAAAGTGACAAGCATTAAGAGCAACAAGTTGAAGCAAAGATGATAAACACCAAAGTAGATGATAGGCAACATGCCCCCAACAATCTGATAAACTATTACATGATCTAACTCATCCAATCCCTACCATCCCCTTTGCCTACAGCAGGGAATTACTCACACATGGAAGGAGAAGTCATGGAGGGAGGATGGAGTGGTGATGATGATGACGATGGCGATGATCTCCCCTCTCTGGAGGCCAAATCAGCCTCCAGATTAGCCCTCCCGAAGAAGAACAGAGGGTGGCGGCGGCTCCGCGACGGAAACTGGAAAAACGACTTCTCTTCTGGGGTTTCCTCGCCACGGGAATAAATAGGAGCCAAGGTAGGGCACCAGAGGGGGGAGGACCCTCCCAGGCGGCCTCCTGGCGCGGCCAGGGGCGGGCCGCGCCAGCAGGGCGCCTGGGGCCCCCCTGGCTGCCCTCTGGCCCCACTTCTGGCACAATGGCCCTTTGGGTGCGTGGATTTTCTGTGATTTTTCTTGGAATTTTCTGAGACACCTAAAAATCCATTTTCCCGCACACAATAAAACCATACAGGCAGCTCTGCTGAAAACAGCGTCAGTCCGGGTTAGTTTAGTTCAAATCATGCAAGAATGAGGGAAAAACAATAGCAAAAGTGTTTGGAAAAGTAGATACGTTTGAGACGTATCACATGCCTACATTGCATTGATGAACTGGAGCTAGTTCTGTGTTACCCTAGGTTATAACTTCTACATGATGAATTGCATCCGACGTAATTTCCCATCACCGATCCAATGCCTACGAGCTTTACCTATATTGCTAGTCGCTTATTTACTTTTCCGTTGCTACTATTACAAAAACAACAAAAACACTATCGTTACTTTTATTGCTGCTACCGCCACTATCATATTACTTTGCTACTAAACTATCTTGCTGCAGATACTAAGTTTCCAGGTGTTGTTGAATTGACAACTCAGCTGCTAATACTTAAGAGTATTCTTTGGCTCCCCTTGTGTTGAATCAACAAATTTGGGTTGAATACTTTACCCTCAAAAACTGTTGCGATCCACTACACTTGTGGGTTATCAACCTTCAAGCGCTAACCTCCCCGGCAACGGCGCCAGAAAAGAGCTTGATGTCTACTACGCAACCTTCTTCTTGTAGACGTTGGTGGGCCTCCAAGTGCAGAGGTTTGTAGGACAGTACCAAATTTCCCTCAAGTGGATGACCTAAGGTTTATCAATCCGTGGGAAGCGTAGGATGAAGATGGTCTCTCTCAAACAACCCTGCAACCAAATAACAAAGAGTCTCTTGTGTCCCCAACACACCCAATACAATGGTAAATTGTATAGGTGCACTAGTTCGGCAAAGAGATGGTGATACAAGTGCAATATGGATGGTAGATACAGGTTTTTGTAAACTGAAAATATAAAAAACAGCAAGGTAACTAGTGGTAAACGTGAGCATAAACGGTGTTGCAATGATAGTAGACAAGGCCTAGGGTTCATACTTTCACTAGTGCAAGTTCTCTCAACAAGGATAACATAATTGGATCATATTACTAGCCCTCAACATGCAACAAAGAGTCACTCCAAAGTAACTAATAGCGGAGAACAAACGAAGAGATTATGGTAGGGTACGAAACCACCTCAAAGTTATTCTTTCTGATCGATCTATTCAAGAGTCCATAGTAACGTTCAATCCATCATAGAGTTCGTACTAGAATAACACCTTAAGACACAAATCAACCAAAACCCTAATGTCACCTAGATACTCCATTGTCACCTCAAGTATCCGTGGGCATGATTATACGATATGCGTCACACAATCTCAGATTCATCTATTCAACCAACACAAAGTACTTCAAAGAGTGCCCCAAAGTTTCTACCGGAGAGTCAAGACGAAAACATGTGCCAACCCCTATGCATAGATTCCCAAGGTCACGGAACCCGCAAGTTTATCACCAAAACATACATCAAGTAGATCACATGATATCCCATTGTCACCATAGATAAGCACGTGCAAGACATACATCAGGTGTTCTCAAATACTTAAAGACTCAATCCGATAAAATACCTTCAAAAGGAAAACTCAATCCATTACAAGAGAGTAGAGGGGGAGAAGCATCATAAGATCCAACTATAATAGCAAAGATCGCGATACATCAAGATCGTGCCATCTCAAGAACACGAGAGAGAGAAATAAAACACATAGCTACTAATACATACCCTCAGCCCCGAGGGTGGACTACTCCCTCCTCGTCATGGAGAGCGCCGGGATGATGAAGATAGCCACCGGAGAGGGATTCCCCCCTCCAGCAGGGTGCCAGAACGGGTCTATATTGGTTTTCGGTGGCAACAAAGGCTTTCGGCGGTGGAACTCCCGATCTAGGTTAATTTCCGAAGGTTTCAGTATTTATAGGATTTTTTGGCGTAGGGCACAAGTGAGGGGGACCTCCGGGCCATCCACGAGATAGGGGGGCGCCACCACCTGCCCAGGGCGCGCCCCCCACCCTCGTGGGCAGCCCGTGGCTCTCCTGGCCCAACTCTTTTACTTCGGGGGCTTCTTTCGGACTAGTAAAAATCATAAAAAATTGGCTCGTCAATTGGACTCCGTTTGGTATTCCTTTTTTCTAAAACTCAAAAACAAGGAAAAACAGAAACTGGCACTGGGCTCTGGGTTAATAGGTTAGTCCCAAAAATAATATAAAAGTGTATAATAAAGCCCATAAAACATCCTAGAAGGATAATATAATAGCATGGAATAATAAAAAATTATAGATACGTTGGAGACGTATCAAACATCAATCTGCACTAGGCGTTGGGTTAGTAGGTTAGTCCCAACAATAATATAAGTGTATAATAAAGCCCATTAAACATCCAAAATAGAATATATAATAGCATGGAACAATCAAAAATTATAGATACGTTGGTGACGTATCAAGCATCCCCAAGCTTAATTCCCGCTCGTCCTTGAGTAGGTAAATGATAAAAACATTTTTGCTGTGGAATGGTTAACTAACATAATTCTCAATGTATTTCTCTTTGTTGTGGCATGAATGTTCAGATCCGAAAGATTCAAGATAAAAGTTCATATTGACATAAGAATAATAATACTTCAAGCATACTAACAAAGCAATCATGTCTTCTCAAAATAACATGGCCAAAGAAAGTTCATCCCTACAAAATCATACAGTTAGGCTATGCTCCATCTTCGTCACACAAAATACTCCAATCATGCACAACCCCGGTTTCAGCCAAGCACTTGTTTCATACTTTATTTTTTAAAACTCTTTCAACTTTCACGCAATACATGAGCGGGAGCCATGGACATAGCACTATTTGGAATAGGGTGGTGGTTGTGGAGAAGACAAAAAGGAGGAAGATGGTCTCACATCAACTAGGCGTATCAATGGGCTATGGAGATGCCCATCAATAGATATCAATGTGAGTGAGTAGGGATTGCCATGCAACGGATGCACTAGAGTTATAAATGCATGAAAGCTCAACAAAATAAACTAAGTGGGTGTGCATCCAACTTGCTTGCTCACGAAGACCTAGGGCATTTGAGGAAGCCCATCGTTGGAATATACAAGCCAAGTTCTATAATGAAAATTCCCACTAGTATATGAAAGTGACTAAACAAGAGACTCTCTATCATGAAGATCATTGTGCTACTTTGAAGCACAAGTGTGGAAAAAGATAGTAGCATTGTCCCTTTTCTTTTATTTCCCCATTTTTTCTTTTTTTGGCCTTTTTTTTCTTTGGCCTTTCCTTTTCTTTTTTTTCTTTTCTTTTCTTTGGGACAATGATCTAATAATGATGATCATCACACTTATATTGATTTACAACTCGATATTACAACTCGATATTAAGACAAAGTATGACTCTATATGAATGCCTCCGGCGGTGTACCGGGATGTGCAATGAATCAAGAGTGACATGTATGAAAAATTATGCATGGTGGCCTAGCCACAAATACGATGTCAACTACATGATCATGCATGGCAATATGACAATGATGAAGTGTGTCATAACAAACGGAACGGCGGAAAGTTGCATTGCAATATATCTTGGAATGGCTATGGAAATGCCATGATAGGTAGGTATGGTGGCTGTTTTGAGGAAAGTATATGGTGGGTGTATGGTACCGGCGAAAGTTGCACGGTACAAGAGAGGCTAGCAATGGTGGAAGGATGAGAGTGCGTATAACCCATGGACTCAACATTAGTCATAAAGAACTCACATACTTATTGCAAAAATCTACAAGTCATCAAAACAAAGTACTACACGCATGCTCCTATGGGGTAGGTTGGTAGGAGTTAACCATCGCGCCCCCCCCCCCCGACCTCCACACAAAGGATGACACTCAATAAAATACCTCATGCTTCAAATTTGTCACACAACGGTTACCATACCTGCATGCTACAGGACTTGCAAACCTTAACACAAGTATTTATCAAATTCACAACTACTCTAATAGCATGACTCTAATATCACCATCCTCATATCTCAAAACAATCATCAAGTATCAAACTTCTCTTAGTATTCAATGCACTTTATGTGAAAGTTTTTACTATACTCATCTTGGATGCCTATCATATTAGGACTAGTTTTATAACCAAAGCACATTACCATGCTGTTCTAAAAGACTCTCAAAAGGATATAAGTGAAGCATGAGAGATCAACAATTTCTACAAAATAAAACCACCATCATGCTCTAAAAGATATAAGTGAAGCACTAGAGTGAAACTATCTAGCTCAAAAGATATAAGTGAAGCACATAGAGTATTCTAAAAAATTCTAAACCATATTTATCTCTCTCAAAAGGTGTGTCCATCAAGGATGATTGTGGCAAACTAAAAAGTAAAGACTCAAATCATACATGACGCTCCAAGCAAAACACATATCATGTGATGAATAAAAATATAGTCTCAAGTATAGTTACCGATAGACGAAGACGAAAGAGGGGATGCCTTCTTGGGGCATCCCCAAGCTTAGGATTTTAGTTATCCTTGAATTTTACCTTGGGTTGCCTTGGGCATCCCCAAGCTTAGGCTCTTGCCACTCTTTGTTCCATAGTCCATCAAAGCCATACTCAAACCTTGAAAATTTCACAACACAAAACTTAGCCAAAAATCTCGTGAGCTCCGTTAGTATAAGAAAACAAACCACCACTCAAAGGTATTGTAATGAACTCATTATTTGCTTATATTGGTGTTAAAACTACTGTATTCCAACTTCTCTATGATTCATATCCTCCAATACTACTCATAGATGCATCAAAATAAGCAAACAACACACGAAAAATGGAATCTGACAAAAACAGAACAGTCTGTAGTAATCTGTAACTTTCGAATACTTCTGTAACTCCAAAAAATTTAAATAAATTGGTAAACGTGAGGAATTTGTCTATTAATCATCTCCAAAAAGAATTAACTAAATAGAACTCTCCAGTGAAATCTGGTGGCTAATCTCGTGAGCGCTAAAGTTTCTGTTTTTTACAGCATGATCATATAAACTTCACACAAGTCTTCCCAAAGGTCCTACTTGGCACAAACACTAATTAAAACACAAAACCACATCTAAACAGAAGCTAGATGCAATATTTATTCCTAAACAGAAGAAAAAACAAATAAAATAAAATTGGGTTGCCTCCCAACAAGCGCTATCGTTTAACGCCCCTAGCTAGGCACGATACAAGAATAGATGTAGGTATTGCCATCTTTGGTAGGCAATCCATAAGTGGCTCTCATAATAGACTCATAAGTTAATTTGATTTTCTTTCTAGGAAAGTGTTCCATGCCTTTCCTTAACGGAAATTGGAATCTAATATTTCCTTCCTTCATGTCAATAATTGCACCGATCGTTCTAAGGAAAGGTCTACCAATAATAATAGGGCATGAAGGATTGCAATCTATATCAAGAACAATGAAATCTACAGGCACATAATTCCTATTGGCAACAATAAGAACATCATTAATCCTTCCCATAGGTTTCTTAATGGTAGAATCCGCAAGATGCAAATTCAAAGAACAATCATCAAGCTCATGGAAACCTAACAAATCACATAAAGTTTTTGGGATAGTAGAAACACTTGCACCCAAATCACACAAGGAAAAGCATTCATGATATTTAATTTTAATTTTAATAGTAGGTTATCACTCATCATAAAGCTTTCTAGTGATAGAAACTTCTAATTCAAGTTTTTCTTCATAAGATTGCATTAAAGCATCAACTATGTGTTTGGTAAAAGCCTTATTTTGACTATAAGCATGCGGAGAATTTAGTACGGATTGCAACAAGGAAATACAATCTATCAAAGAGAAATTATCATAATTGAATCCTTTGAAATCCAAAATAGTGGGTTCATCACTATGCAAAGTTTTAATCTCTTCAATTCCACTTTTAACAATTTTAGCATCAAGATATAAAAACTCTGAATCATTGGGGCGCCTTTTAACTAAAGTAGACTCATCTCCAGTCACATCTTTATCAAGATTCATACTAGAAAACAAAGATCTAATAGGATACACATCAATAACTTTCAGATCTTCATCTTTATTTTCATGATAACTAGAAGAACACGCTTTTATAAAGCAATCCTTTTTAGCACGCATCCTAGCGGTTCTTTCTTTGCACTCGTCAATGGAAATTCTCATGGCTTTGAGAGACCCATTGATATAATGCTTAGGTGGAATAGATCTAAGTTTCAAAGAATCAACATCAAGAGTAATTCTATCCATGCTTCTAGCCAATTCATCAATCTTAGGTGTGCCATGGAGAGTAGTTAACCATAATATTATCTAGGAGTTTGGTAGCTTCTCCTAAGGTAGTTTCCATGAAAGTGCCTCATGCGGCCGAATCTAAAAGATTTCTAGAAGCAAAATTCAAGCCAGCATAAAAGTTTTGTATAATAATCCATAAGTTCAAACCATGTGTAGGACAATTACGTATCGTTAATTTCATTCTCTCCCAAGCTTGTGCAACATGCTCATGATCTAGTTGCTTAAAATTCATAATATCGTTTCTAAGAGAGATAATCTTAGCAGGTGGAAAATACTTAGAGATAAAAGCATCTTTGCACTTATTCCATGAATCAATACTATTTCTAGGCAAAGAGGAAAACCAAGTTTTAGCACGATCTCTAAGTGAAAACGGAAATAGCTTCAATTTAACAATATCATTATCTGTATCCCTCTTCTTTTGCATATCACACAAATCAACAAAGTTGTTTAGATGGGTAGCGGCATCTTCACTAGGAAGGCCGGAAAATTGATCTTTCATGACAAGATTCAACACAGCAGCATTGATCTCACAAGATTCAGCATCGGTAATAGGAGCAATCGGAGTGCTAATAAAATCATTATTGTTGGTATTGGAAAAGTCACACAATTTGGTACTGTTCTGAGCCATAGTGACAAGCAAGCAATCCAACACACAAGCAAACAAGAAGCAAGCGAACGGTAAACACACGGCAAAAAGAAGGGCAAATAAAAGGGTAAGGGTGAAGTGGGGGAGAGGAAAACGAGAGGCAAATAAATGTAATGCGAAGGATAAGGGTTTGTGATAGGTACTTGGTATATGACTTTTGCGTAATCCTCCCTGGCAACAGCGCGAGAAATTCTTCTTGCTACTTCTCGAGCTTGCGTTGTATTCCCTCGAAGAGGAAAGGGTGATGCAGCACAGTAGCGTAAGTATTTCCCTCAGTTTTTGGTATTTTTGGTATTTTTGGATATAAGAACAGATAAGAACTTCGCAGCCAACGCGATAAGGGGTTGTCAATCCCTTTACGGTTACTTACGATAGTGAGATCTGATAGATAGGATAGTATAATATTTTTGGTATTTTTGGATATAAGTACATAAAGTAAATAAAAGCAAAGTAAAGTAGATGGAAGATTAATATGTTGAGAATAGACCCGAGGGCCATAGGTTTCACTAGTGGCTTCTCTCATGATAGTAGAATTCTACGGTGGGTGAACAAATTACTGTCGAGCAATTGATAGAAAAGTGCATAGTTATGAGAATATCTAGGCATGATCATTATATATAGGCATCACGTCCGTGAAAAGTAGACCGAAACGATTCTGCATCTACTACTATTACTCCACACATCGACCGCTATCCAGCATGCATCTAGAGTATTAAGTTCATAAGAATAGAGTAATGCTTTAGGCAAGATGACATGATGTAGAGGGATAAACTTAAGCAATATGATATAAACCCCATCTTTTTATCCTCGATGGCAACAATACAATACGTGCCTTGCTGCCCCTGCTCTCACTGGGAAAGGACACCGCAAGATTGAACCCAAAGCCAAACACTTCTCCCATTGCAAGAACTATAGATCTAGTAGGCCAAACCAAACCAATAATTCGAAGAGACTTGCAAGCATATTATAATCATACATAAAAGATTTTAGAAAAGAATCAAATATTTCTCATAGATAATCTTGATCATAAACCCACAATTCATCGGATCTCGACAAACACACCGCAAAAAGATTACATCGAATAGATCTCCTCGAAGATCGAAGAGAACTTTGTATTGAGATCCAAAAAGAGAGAAGAACCCATCTAGCTAATAACTATGGACCCGAAGGTCTGTGGCAAACTACTCACAACTCATGGGTGAGGCTATGGTGTTGATGTAGAAGCACTCCGTGGTAGATCCCCCCCTCCGGCGGAGCTCCGGAACAGGCCTCAAGATGAGATCTCACGGGAACAGAAGGTTGCGTCGGTGGAATTAGGGTTTTCTCTGTTGCCTCGATGTTTTCAGGGTACATGGATATATATAGGAGGAAGGAGGGCATCGGGGGAGCCAGAGGGGGCCCATGAGGGTGGGGGGCGCGCCCAGGGGGAGGGGGTGCGCCCTGGACTCTTGTGGCCACCTCCTTCGTTCCCTCGTGTGTACTCCAAGTCTTCTGGGTAGATAGGGTTCCAAAAATCACTCTCCCGAAGATTTCATTCCGTTTGGACTCCGTTTGATATTCCTTTTCTGCGAAACCCTAAAATAGGCAAAAAAACAGGAATCTGCACTGGGCCTTGGGTTAGTAGGTTAGTCCCAAAAAATAATATAAAAGTGTATAATAAAGCCCATTAAACATCCAAAACAGAATATATAATAGCATGGAACAATAAAAAATTATAGATACATTGGAGACGTATCAATGATGACGAAGTTCGATGCCGAAGTCTCCTTGATCGGGTTGATGACCTGGCGGTGTGCTTCTGCCCCCCCCCCCCAAGGTTCCTTTCGGAGGAGAGGTTTCTTAGTTCTAGAGTGGGTTCCAATCTCTTTATTCGTCTTCTACCAGATCCGAGGGTAAGAAATACCAGAACTCGTCTTCTCTTTTGGATAGCATTCTGAGGCTGTTTTTGCTCCCACATGATAGTCGCTTTGTAATGTAGGTTATTATCACATCAATTAATCAGCATTTTTACCCATAAAATGGTATTTTTCAATTAGTGTTTCAAATAACCTTCTCCATTATGATCCTAATGAAATCAAAGAAAAGGAGTTCCACCACAATAAATTGAATAAAATATGAAAACCTATGTAAAAACAAAAGGAAGTGTTGCAAAATGGACTCATCAGTGGGGCACAAAGCGATTGCAACAAGGGTCAGGTAGGTGTTTATCGGGCCCATTTGTATGTCCACAACTAGACATGGAGCTACAAGCATCGTAACCCGAGTGTAACTACATGGACAGAAAACGACTATAACTCGGTTGGGAGGGGGTTGTCGGGCTAGTTGCATGTCCATCACTAGACATGCAACTACAAGCATTGTAACAGGACCACAACTACATGTGCACCAAGAGACAACGACTAGGGTCGGGGAGGGGGTTGTCATGTGATGGCTTCTCGCCCCTCGTTGGTTACCCCAAGTGGAAGATTTGAGATGTAGTGTAGCGGAAGTTTTCCCTTGGCAAAGATACCAAGGATCGATTTCCCCTGAGACTCCAAGGTTCAACAAGAAGGTGTCAACTGCTAATGGCGCCAGATACTTAGCAATCAACTTGGACCTGCACACAGATACAAATAACTTTGCTCCCAACGAGTACAGAGAGGTTGTCAATCCCTCCGGTCTTGTCGTTTACAAAGGATCAAACACAAGAGATAATAGTGATAGATATTGCTGCAACTAGTAAGTAAAAGCGGAAAGTAAATAGCGGATGTGATCAATGATGGTAATATGGACCGGGATCCCATGATGTTCACTAGTGATGTCTCTCTCCCAAAAGACGATAAAACAGCTATGTGAGGTAAACGAATTACAGCTGGGCAATTGACAGAATTATGTGCGCAAACCAATGCTAACTATGTTGCAAGAAAGGTAGAGGTTCAAAGCATGGGCGGTACGCCAAGGCAAGTAGACCGAAATCCATCTGCCTCTACTACTAATCATCCACCTTGAGATATCTATCCAGAACATCTCGCTGGTATTAAGTTGCGAGTCCCACCCATAGTGTAAACTCAAAGCAACAGACAACTGCATTAAAAGAACTTTGCGTAAAGTAAACAATCCTTGCACCCGCGGGTACAAGCATCGTTGTTTTCCCCCTTGTGGCAACAGCACATCCCCTAGACTCATGTTTCTGTCACTCAAACTAGTCATTGAGGGGCATGAACCCACAATCGAGCATAACGTTCCCTCTTGGAGTCACTACCTACTACTTGTCCAAAGTAATAAATAGCAACGGAGAACATGCAAGAATTACTTAAGAACATAAATATAAAAGAGGTAAATCAAATATATTACTCAAACACAATCTGAACATAATCTCACAATCCATCGGATCCCAGCAAACTCAACATAGCAACAGCATAAGGATTACATATGTGCCTCGATCATGTAGGGCAGCTCACGAGGTCTAATTAGTGAAGCACAAGAAGGGGAGGAGAACATCACATAGCTACTGGTCATGGACCCATGGTCCAAGGGAGACTACTCACAACTCATCCGGGAGGCGTCCATGGTGGTGGAGAGGCTCCCGGTGGTGATCCTCCCCTCCGGCAGGGTGCCGGGAAGAGTTCTCCTGGTGCTCCCGATCTTGGAAGCGCGGCGGCGGCGGAACAGAGATGAGATCGCGAAAAAGGGTTCCGTCCTCGAGGGTTTCGGGACGCGTGTTAAATATATGCCAAAGGGGGGCATCAGCGGAGGCCTGGGGGGCCCAGGCGCCCCCCCCCCGGCGCGGCCAGGAGGGGGGCCGCGCCACCAGGGCGTCTGGAGCCCTGGTGGCCCCCCTCCGGCCCTACTTCGGCCGTGTGGAAGCTTCCGGAACGCTGATTTTTTATATAATTTTTCCAGGATTTTTCTGACAGTTTTCGTGACGGGAAAACCTGAAATACAAAAACAGCAAAAAATAGAAACTGGCACTGGGGTGCACTGAGTTAATAGGTTAGTCCAATATGATCAAAAGTGTATGGAAGTGTATAAATATCATAGCAATATCACCCAAAAGAGGCATGGAGCAAGCAGAAGTTATAGATACGTTTTAGACATATCAACATCCCCAAGCTTAATTCCTGCTCGTCCTCGAGTAGGTAAACGATAACAAGAATAATTTCTGTGGTGACATGCTATTAACCATATAAGTATTTTTCATAGTCATATGACAAAAGCTTACCGAGACAATGAATCTGTAGTAATTAAGTTGCCTCATGAGAAAATCAGAAAGAACTGAAAGTTTTACAATATGATACTGAAACATCAAAAAGATTTGTAATGAGCATGGTGTGCAAATATGATAAAGTGATATCTCGCTTGCCCCCTTTAGTGAAGCAAAACATAAATGCAGGGGCACCTCCAAGGTTTAAGTGATGACTAGATACAATAATTTCAGAATAAACGATATCACAATCATGCAAAAGACAATGCTACTTTGGGACAATGCACATTACACTCAGAATGACAATCATGCTCTTAATAGTTGGTGCTTTAAAAGAAGGTGGAGACTCTCGAACCGTGGCTTTTGTTGGCAAAGTTGAAAACCCGTAGTCGGAAACAAAGACAAAACATGTACCAGAGCTCTTGGTTTTAAAAACAGAGGTAATAATTATTATTTTTAGATTATGCATGTTCCGTCAACGAATGCTAGCAGATAACTCAATCACTTCTTGAGATGGACAAGTTTCGAGGAACGGCTCCCGAATGAGGACGATCACATCCTCTTAATCTCCTTTGTTTATCACTGCCAAAGCTTTCTGATTTCTCATGAACAAAGCGTGAAGGAGGGTTTGTTTGTTATATTAATTTTGAGCCGGGCGCACTCTTTGCCAGTTCCTTCTCGTATTATGGGTTTGCACATTAGACATGCAATCCCGGGGTGAAGCTTGTCCAACTTAAAAAGATCATGAATTAACTACTACTTCCTCATGAACTAAAACAGAGGCACAAAATAGGAATGCTTTTTTTTGAATAATTTCGAGATGGTACATGAAAGTCTCGGTTAGGAATGGCAGGTAAATACCATGTATAGGAAGGTATGGTGGACTCATATGGCATAACTGGTTTAAAAGAATTTGGATGCACAAGCAGTCAGTCCGCTTAGTACAGGTGGAGGTTAGCAAAAGACTGGGAGCGACCAACTAAAAGAGCAATGACGGTCATCATCATGCAGAGCGACAAAGCAATATTGAATCAGGCATGGAAGTTATATCGCTACTCAGAAATTAAAGATCATCAAGGCTTGACAGACTTTCTTTACAGTCTTAAATATGCGTGAGCATACGCCAAGTCAATCAAAATAAATTCTTGAAGGAAGATATCACTAAACCATACCACATCATAGGCAAACAAATCATGTTGGTACTCCAATAACACATTGGGAACCCCCCAGCTATTTGAGACTAACCATAAGAAAACCTGAACTACTAAGCACCATTATGCACGTAGCATTTTTATCATAGACATATCGACCAATGCAACAGAAGCCAACTCTCTTAATAAGACAAGCATGATAAATAAAGAGAGTCCCAACGACCAACTAAACAGAAGCTCTTTAAAAAGATAAGAATGAAAACTAAAAGCTAAACATGATAGTAGCTATTGAAAGACAAAGAACATACACAGCAAGGATAGACATGAAAATTCTATGTTATGTTCTAGGTTGACGTGGAGCGTGTTTCTCTCCCACACAAAGAAAGCTGAGTTCCGACTCGTTATGAAAAGCTAAAGAAAACTAAAAAGGAAACTAAGAGCAAGACGCTCCAAGCATAGCACATAACACATGAAGTGATAAAAATATAGTGGAATGAAAGACGAACTGATAATGTTGATGGAGAAGGGGATGCACGGGGGCATCCCCAAGCTTAGACGCTTGAGTCTTCTTGAATATTTCTTGGGGGTGCATGGGGGCATCCCCAAGCTTGAGCGTTTGACACTCCTGAATCTTTTTATCATCTTCCCTCGCACACTTGAAAACTCCCTTCATACATAACTCATCATAATCTGATTAGCGAGGTTAGTACCCATAATAGAATAATTGTTCCTTGCTGGAAATAAGGATATTCTTGAAGGTCTACTATTTCTCAAGATTGCCAAAAGGTTTTTGCAAAGAAAAAGCAAGCTCAAGGTTTGCAAAATGAAGGAAAGGCAAAACGGGACAGAATCAGTGAAAAACAGACCAGCATGTAGTAAATGTTTTTTTCGGGGCACTTCTACAACTCTAATCAAAAAACTCAGAACAGACGCACGAAAGACAATTGTATAGAGCACGCTGTCGAAAAAATTCAGACCAAAAAGATGATATGTTGATTTTATACGAATTTTTCTATCCAAGGACAGAATCTGTTTCCTGGACAGCACGTCACAACTTTTGAACTTTCTTGCAATCAGAGGCTACACTTGGCACAAAGTTGAAAAGTAAAGATACAATGATGGTGCTACTGTAGTAACAACATCAAGACACAACAAAAGCAAAATAAAATTTTATTCATGTGGGCTGCCTCCCAAAAGCGCTTTCTTTTATGCCTTTAAGCTAGGCATAATGCAAAGAGGTCAAGTTGTATCAATTGAACCATCATCAAGATCATCAAAAAGCTCTTCAATAGTACAACTAGTCTTAAGAGGACTTTCAAGTAAAGGCCTAATAGAGATACTTCTAGGAAGAAGACCAAAAGGATAAAAGTCAAGGGAAGATTCATTTATAAATTTATCAAAGAGAGGTGTTTCTTCCAAAGTCTTTACAGTTTCAACCCCTTTGGCAATAGATGGATTTATTTTAGAGCGGGGAGCCTTTGGAACGTGAACGAACTTAGGCTCCTTCCTTGCCGGAGTTTCTACCCTTTTGGTTTTGATTGAGGAGAAAGTAGTTCCTAGAGTATCAAAGATTTCCTCAATCTTGTCTATCCAAGAAGAGTCCAAGTCATGGGATTTGATGGTCTCCAAAGTTTTGAGAATTTTATGCATGGAGCTATCAAGCCTATTCAAATTCCCTTGGATCTAACGATCCAACTCATTTATCTTATTAGTGTTTGGCATCTCTAGCTCTATCTTTTCAAGTTTTTTCATAATGTGAGCTAGGGTGATGTCCTCTTGAATGCTAACAACAGGGGGATTCCCGACAAGATTTTCAATAATACTAAGAGATTCCCAAACTGGGGCCTCTAGGAAATTTCCATTGATAGCAGTATCTAGAATAAACCTATTCCAAGAAGTAATTCCAACATAAAAATTTCTAAGCAGGATAGTAGTAGATTACTTCTTGGTGGCTCTTTTTTTAGAATCATTAATTCTATACCAAGCATCTTTCAGACTTTCCCCACCTCTTTGTTTAAAGGTGAGAACTTCTGCCTCGCCAAAGACAAAAGGACCCGACATAATGACAACTAAAGAATGAGATAACTATTTTTGTGATTTTCGATAAAAGACACTAAAGCAAAACTGAAAGGTAAACTAACAAGACTAAAAGCAAAGGTAAAAGATAGCGTGCAACTCCCCTATCTTGAAGAGTGGAGTCCCCGGCAACGGCGCCAGAAAACTTTGCTTGATGGCTTCTCGCCCCTCGTTGGTTACCCCAAGTGGAAGGTTTGAGATGCAGTGTAGCGGAAGTTTTCCCTTGTCAAAGATACCAAGGATCGATTTCCCCTGAGACTCCAAGGTTCAACAAGAAGGTGTCAACTGCTAATGGCGCCAGATACTTAGCAATCAACTTGGACCTCCACACAGATACAAATAACTTTGCTCCCAACGAGTACAGAGAGGTTGTCAATCCCTCCGGCCTTGTCGTTTACAAAGGATCAAACGCAAGAGATAATAGTGATAGATATTGCTGCAACTAGTAAGTAAAAGCGGAAAGTAAATAGCGGATGTGATCAATGATGGTAATATGGACCGGGATCCCATGATGTTCACTAGTGATGTCTCTCTCCCAAAAGACGATAAAACAGCTATGTGAGGTAAACGAATTATAGCTGGGCAATTGACAGAATTATGTGCGCAAACCAATGCTAACTATGTTGCAAGAAAGGTAGAGGTTCAAAGCATGGGCGGTACGCCAAGGCAAGTAGACCGAAATCCATCTGCATCTACTACTAATCATCCACCTTGAGATTTCTATCCAGAACATCTCGCTGGTATTAAGTTGCGAGTCGCACCCATAGTGTAAACTCAAAGCAACAGACAACTGCATTAAAAGAACTTTGCGTAAAGTAAACAATCCTTGCACCCGCGGGTACAAGCACCGTTGTTTTCCCCCTTGTGGCAATAGCACATCCCCTAGACTCATGTTTCTGTCACTCAAACTAGTCATCGAGGGGCATGAACCCACAATCGAGCATAACGTTCCCTCTTGGAGTCACTACCTACTACTTGGCCAAAACAATAAATAGCAACGAAGAACATGCAAGAATTACTTAAGAACATAAATATAAAAGAGGTAAATCAAATATATTACTCAAACACAATCTGAACATAATCTCACAATCCATCGGATCCCAGCAAACTCAACATAGCAACAGCATAAGGATTACATATGTGCCTCGATCATGTAGGGCAGCTCACGAGGTCTAATTAGTGAAGCACAAGAAGGGGAGGAGAACATCACATAGCTACTGGTCATGGACCCATGGTCCAAGGGAGACTACTCACAACTCATCCGGGAGGCGTCCATGGTGGTGGAGAGGCTCCCGGTGGTGATCCTCCCCTCCGGCAGGGTGCCGGGAAGAGTTCTCCTGGTGCTCCCGATCTTGGAAGCGCGGCGGCGGCGGAACAGAGATGAGATCGCGAAAAAGGGTTCCGTCCTCGAGGGTTTCGGGACGCGTGTTAAATATATGCCAAAGGGGGGCGTCAGCGGAGGCCTGGGGGGCCCAGGCGCCCCCCCGGCGCGGCCAGGAGGGGGGCCGCACTACCAGGGCGCCTGGAGCCCTGGTGGCCCCCCTCCGGCCCTACTTCGGCCGTGTGGAAGCTTCCGGAACGCTGATTTTTTATATAATTTTTCCGGGATTTTTCTGAAAGTTTTCGTGACGGGAAAACCTGAAATACAAAAACAGCAGAAAACAGAAACTGGCACTGGGGTGCACTGAGTTAATAGGTTAGTCCAAATATGATCAAAAGTGTATGGAAGTGTATAAATATCATAGCAATATCACCCTAAAGAGGCATGGAGCAAGCAGAAATTATAGATACGTTTTAGACGTATCATCATGTCAGATGCATGTCCACCACTAGAAATGCAACTTCAAGTTGTAACCCGACTACAAGTGCACGTTCACAAAGAGAATGCAACTATGATAGGAGGGGAGTTGTGGGGGCCAGTTGCATGTCCCCCACTAGGCATGCAACAACAAGCTATGTAACCCGATTGCAACGACATCATTACAAATCGACTACAATTGGGACCGAGAAGGGGTTTCCACGCCAGTTTCATTTGCATGTCCACCTTTAGACACACAGCCTCAATAGTTTGTACCATGAGTGCAACTTCATGGGCCGCAATGCGAGCAACTAGGGCGAGGCGTCGGTGCTAAAACCGACAGATCTCGGGTAGGGGGTTCCAAGCTTTGTCATCTGAGCTAGATGGTAATAGGAGAAGTAGGAGCACAATGTTTTACCAAGGTTTGGGCCCTCTTGATGAGGTAAAACACTATGCCCCGCTTCTTATATATTGATTGTGATGGGTTACAAGGTTGAAAGAACATGCGGTGCCCATGTTTGGTTTTGGTAATTGATGACAATCTCTATGGACTAATTGTTGCCTTGAGTTAAATTTGAAGGGTTTGTCCATAGGATTTTCTTGGAGTCAATTTGTTGGTTTCAAGGAGAGTTTGTGATGACCAAGGTGCTATTAAGTAATTATCCAAAGATTGGTCATATGAGTGTTGACCTTATAGCAAGCATGTCTTGAAGAAGAAGCGTGTGTGATCATTAATGTTTACCTTCAAGACATCATCCAAATGAAGAGAGTTGGAAAGATTCAAGGTTGATCAAGACTAAGTCAAAGAGTGAATCAAGTTGATCAACACACAAAGCATAAAAGATGTACCGAGAGGGATCAAGCGATCCCATGGTATGGTAAGCATAGTCCATCCAATGGAGATAGGTTGAGGAGAAAGAAAGGAGAAAACTAAAGAGAAAGATGGACATTAGATTGACAATATCCAAATCAAATAAGAAAAAAACGTAGCTATTTCATAAAATCCCGATTGTGTGGGTGTGAAGTGGAAAAATCCCATTCTGGCTGGCAGCGAGCATTGTCAATTACGCTTTGTGTACTAACCCATGGTATTCGTGCGAGTTCTTTGTGGGGTTAGGTTGCGGTGTGCAAGTTCAAGTAGGATCATCACAGAAAGATCATATTCTTGATGCTTGCCGTCCATTGTGGTGGCAATGGACTTGTGAAGATGTGCCGAAGAGTGGATCACCCATAGTGGTGTATGGGGGAGCAATCTACTAGTTTTCACCGAGCCAACGCAATCAAGAAAGGTGGTCCATCTTGAGGGAGTCAAGATCGTCATCATGCAGCTGAAGTGGACTATGTGCAAGGCAAAGGTTTGCCTTTGATAGGTTTTCTATTTTACCGGTCTCATGGTAGTTGTGGGAGACCGAGTTATAGGAACGATTGCCATACTATCAAGGGGGGATCTCGATGAGTAGCTTGAGCGTATCGTTCGTAGAGAGCTCAACCCATTGCATCCTTGCATCATATTTATTGGTTCTTGTTTGGTTTTTCTCCTTCTGAGATTTTGAGCTTATGGTCATCTTGATGAAAAGCTCGAGTTCATCGAAAACGGAGTTCACTCATGCATCTTCTATGATGTTTTCGATGTTGGAGGTTATGTTGGTTCTTCTCTGTATCCTAGGCATACCTCCTTGCCTCTTCTTACTATAACGAGTCGCTGTTTTGATGCTACTCGTCTTCCTCTATCCATCAAGCTTGAGTTTGCTCAATTCGGAGCTCATTTGCAAAAGTTATGGCAGTTCAGGGTTTTCTTGTTGCTCCAGCGGTAGTACCACTGGGCCAGAGTGGTAGTACCGCTTATAGCCACAAGCGGTAGTACCGCCCATGGCTATATGCAGTAATACCGCTCCGGTTCCACGCTAGTGCTGCCTCGATTCGAGACCGTCGTTTCTCTTGTCGGGTTGGGCGGCAGTAGGAGCGGCAGTAGGTGCGGTAGTACCGCCCTACCACCGCTACTAGTGCCGCTCGGGAGCTCTATCTCTTGTTACTTCTCCCGTTGGCGTTGTGCGAGGTCCTAGCAGTAGTACCGCTGGGGCGAGCGGCAGTACCGCTACAGCCAGTGGTAGTACCGCTCCCTAGAGCGGTAGTACCGCTCGCTGCGGGCTGGTTGGTGGGGATAACAGTTGGATTTCCCCCCCCCCCTATAAAAGGGGGTCTTCTTCCCCATTGAGACTTATGTTTTGAGCTCGTGTTCTGCCCCCTTTGTTGACCTCCTTCGAGCTTGCTATCTCTCAATCCCTCCATGGATTCTTGCTAGTTTTTTTTTGGGGGGGGAGAGAGAGGAGATCTAGATCCACCTTTCCACCAATCACTTTCTCCTCTATGTGAGGGGAACCCCTTGGATCTAGATCTTGGAGTTCTTGTTGTTCTCCTTCTTGTTCTTCCTCTCTTTTCCCTCCCTAGCATTAGTTGTTTCAGTGGGATTTGAGAGAGAAGGACTAGGGCACTTTGTGTGCCCTTGCCACTGCATTTCGTGCATCGATTTGAGTTCTCCATGGTGATACGTGAAAGTGAAGTTGAGAAGCTTATTACTCTTGGGTGCTTGGTACCCTTGAGCTTGTTCCTCTTGGGTGCTTGGGAGCCCTAGACAGTGGAGGTCACCTCGGAGCCATATTCCATTGTGGTGAAGCTTAGTGGTGTCGCTGGGAGCCTCCAATTAAGTTGTGGAGGTACCCCTAACTTTGGTGGTGTTCGGAGCTCAATCATTGTGGTCTAAAGCTCCGCGCAAGCGTCGGGGTCTTCAATTAGGTTGTGGAGATTGCCCCGAGTAATTTGTACGGGTTTGGTGACTGCCCCCAAGGGTTGTCATTTGTACGGGTTCGGTGACCGCCCTCAAGGGTCCCTTAGTGGAATCACGACATCTTGCATTGTGCGAGGGCGTGAGGAGATTACGGTGGCCCTAGTGGCTTCTTGGGGAGCATTGTGCCTCCACATCGCTCCAAACAGAGATTAGCATCCGCAAGGGTGTGAACTTCGGGGTACATCGTCGTCTCCGCGTGCCTCGGTTATCTCTTACCCGAGCCCCTTTACTTATGCACTTTACTTTGTGATAGCCATATTGTTTCTTGTCATATATCTTACTATCACCTAGTTGTTTATCTTGCTTAGCATAAGTTGTTGGTGCACATAGGTGAGCCTAGTAGTTGTAGGTTTTGTTCTTGACAAATTAACCGCTAGGTTTATTCCGAATTTGTTCAAGCCTAAACCGTAATTATTTTAAAGCGCCTATTCACCCCCCTCTAGGCGACATCCACGATCTTTCAATGGTACAAGATGATCTACCTCGAGATCGTATGAAGATGTTTTAAGCTCTAAGCATCGTATGCATGCCTCTACATACTAAACCCCATGGGTTATATAGGCACCGGGGGTATCTAGGGTTTACAAATGATTGGTTGAAATCCAGGGATAAACACGTCAATTGCCCAAAATACGCTTGAAGTGTACGCCAAGTCTCCGGGAGATTATCATTTGGATGACAGTTAGGGTATCACCCTAGATAGGACCCATTCGACCACTGGTGGGTCCTGGGCCCGACCCATGAGGGATGGGTGCGTGATAACCCACAAGTATAGGGGATCAATTGTAGCCTCTTTCGATAAGTAAGAGATCTTTTCGTGCGGTCAATTCCATTTTTTTATGTAAATCAAAGTGCTCCTTCATCCGGATCAAATACACATCTCTACTTTGCCCCCCTCCAGCGGTGGCATCTTTAGACACTTGCAACCATGTATTGCATTGCAAGATGTCTTCGTCCATGGTGTAGTTGCCCGCTCTTCCTTTCGGTGCATCGACGATACCCTCACCATCATCGTTCACCTCAAACTCATGATGATTTTCATCCACTTCATTGGTTTGAGACCAATGAGAATGGTTGGAGCAACACCCATAGTTAACATATATGTGTCATCATTGCAACTACAAAGTTTATACAACAAAACAAATAAGCTATCCATATGTATCCATTCAAAAAACAACAACCAAAAAAGTGAGCGAAATTTTACCTTGTGGGCATTTCTTCAAACACCTTGTGCGCATCGGCCGCCGACGCAACAAGCGAGCTCGCCGGCGCTTCGGTCGTCGCCGCATCCGTCGCACGCCTTGCAAGTCTCTTCTTTGGTTTGCGGCGACGGAGGGGTCGCGGGTGTAGGGCGGGGTGAGGGGCATGTCGGCGCGGCCGTCCATCAGGCGAAATCGCCGGTGGCAGCGCGGGCATGGCGCGAGCGCTCGAGTGTGCAGCGCGCGGGAGTAGGTGCAGGAAATAAGCGGCGCGCGATGCCATTTCATCCTGCGCGTTGAACCATTTATGTTGCGCACGCGTAAAAAACTACGTTTTTTCAATGCGGCGCTATATCGCGCGGCGGTTGGAGATGCTCTTAGTCAAGTGACATAGTATATAAGGAAAAGAAAAGAAAAAAAACTAAAAAGAAAATTATACGAATCTCCATGCAAGATTAAAGAAATATAGCAACGCCGTGTCTGAGTCAAATGAGATTTACTAGTAGCAAAATTGATAAACCGTGCAGTTGCCGGAATCGCTACTGGAGCAACAACTCCGATGAGTTTCAGAGAGAAAAGGAGGAGGACAGAGTGGTTTGTTGTGCTGCCGACGTTGTAGCGTTTTCTGTTATTTCTCTCGCTATATTCAGGTACAGAGAAGAATAACTGAGCTAGCTAACTATCTCCCGATCCACCTGCTGCGATCCGATTGTGCCGCGCCATCCCACGGCCTCTTCTCGCGGTATCCTGCAGATCGGGAGCACTACTGAAAAAACATGGGATCGTGTGCACGCAGACAGCACGCCCAGCCTAGCTACGTGCATGTGTCACAGGCGACCATGCATTATTTAACATAAAGCAAAACTACCTGACAACAGAGATTACAAAAGGCTAACATTTCACCCCCTTAATCTCTTTGCCACTTCCAATCCTTGTCACCCCCAGACGCTGCCGCAGCTCAATGTACTGCACCCTGCCCAGTGCCTTCGTCAGTAGATCAGCTAGCTGGTCCTTGGTGCCCACATAATCAATCTTCACTATTCCTGCTTCCATGCAGTCACGAACATAGTGAAACTTAATGTCAATGTGCTTACGGCGGTCATGATGGACATGATTCTTACTCAATTCAATTGCTGATTTGTTGTCCACCATTAGTCTGAAGCTTTCCTGTGTGTCTCGCTTCATCTCTGCAAGTAGACGGCTCAACCACACACCCTGACATGTAGCTGCACAAGTTGCCACATATTCAGCTTCACAAGAGGAGAGAGCGACTATTTTCTGTTTCTGGGAGCTCCAAGTGATAAGATTTCTATCGAGGAAGAAGACATGCCCCGACGTGCTCTTCCTATCCCCGACGTCTCCGGCGTGATCTGAATCACAGAACCCAAGAAGTTGTGCACTACCGTTGCCAGCCTTGTAGCTGCAACAATAGTCTAGAGTGCCCTTGATGTAGCGGAGGATTTGCTTCACTGCCGCCCAATGGTGAGTGCTCGGCTTCTCCATGAAACGGCTGACAATGCCAACAGCGTGGGCGATGTCGGGACGGGTGTTTACCAGGTAACGAAGGCTTCCAATGACACTGCGGTACAGAGTTGCATCCACTGGTTTTCCTCCATCTTCCTTGATCAGCTTCAGCCTGCACTCCATAGGTGTAGTGCTGCTGTTGCAGTCACTCATCCCAGCCACCTCCAAGATTTTCTCAGCGTAGCTTTGCTGCTTGAGGGTAATCACTCCATTTGTTTGCGCCACTTCAATTCCCAAATAGTAACTGAGACGACCAAGGTCACTCATCTGAAATAATTGGCACATCTGATGCTTGAATTCCTTGATCTCCGTCAGACTTGTTCCTGTGATGACAAGGTCGTCCACGTAGACGCCCACCAGCAGGAAAGATTTCTAGTTGCCGCGCCGACACAGCATGTTCGAGGGGGCTGCGTGCAAAACCAAGTGAGGCCATGGATTCATCAAACTTAGCATACCATGCCCGTGGAGCTTGTCGCAGGCCGTATAGTGCCTTCCGCAGTTTCAGTACACTCTGCTTTTGTCGGTGATGACAAACCCCGGTGGCTGTGCCACATAAACCTCTTCGCTGAGCTCACCGTTGAGGAAGGCTGATTTTACATCCATGTGATGAACTTGCCACCCGCAGTGCGCGGCAAGAGCGAGCAGAACACGCACTCTCTCCATCCTGGCCATGGGCGCGAACACCTCCTCGAAATCCACCCCCTGTCGCTGGACATATCCCTTTGCGACCAGGCGGGCTTTGTACTTGATGATGTTCCCTTATGGATCACGCTTCACCCTGTAAACCCACTTGAGACCAATTGCTTTGTGTCCTTCAGGGAGAATGGTTAGTTCCCAGGTGGAGTTGTCCTCGATTGACTGCATCTCGGTGTCCATGGCGCTCTTCCAGGATGCATTAGAGAGCGCTTCGTCTACACCCTTCGGTTCCTCAGCAGAGAGGAGGCAGCGCTCGAGTAAGCAGTTGTCGAACTGCTCGTAAACAGCCTCATCCTCCGTGTCTGCCAGAACACCCGATAGGCGCCGGTAGCGGACTGGCAGCCCACTCTCCACGTCGCACCCGTCGTCGTGCGTGGGTGGCGTGACCCACTGAATGTTGCGGGTCGCCACGAGTGTGTTCTGCACCGGCGATGCCGTCCCCGTGGTTGGAGTCGAGGGGCCGGCGGTACACGAGCTTGGAGTGTGCGGCTTCGGCGTTGCAGGCATGGGTGCCGCAACAGTGCACGGTGTGCTGGCAAATGCACCTCCCGTGTCGATCTCCGTGGCGCCATGCTCTGTGATGTACTCCACAGTGAATGTGCGTGGTGTGGTGACTGCGCCCTGAGTGTTGTGTGCTTCCCAGTTCCATGGTCTGCCTTCCTCAAACAGCACATCACGCGTTACCTGCACCTTATTAGTACTGGGATAATACACCCTGTACCCTTTTGTACCTTCCTCATACCCCAGAAACACCATGGGGGTCGAACGTTCGGAGAGCTTCGTCACGCTAGGGACAGTTTTCTTGACGTGCGCCGTGCAACCAAACGTGCGCAGGTGCTGCACAGTGGGCTTCCGACCACGCCAAGCCTCGTAAGGCGTAACACCGGTGAGGCTCCTTGTCGGCGTTCTGTTGAGGATGTACACGGACGTTCTCACTGCCTCCGCCCAGAAGAGCGCCGGCATGGCCATGCTCTTCAGCATGCACCGCGCCATCTCGACGACAGTTTGGTTGCGGCGCTCGACAACCCCATTCTGCTGAGGCGTGTACGGTGCCGTGGTGTAGTGCTTGACGCCGTGGTCGATGCAGAACTCCGCGAACTCGCCGGAGTTGAACTCTCCACCGCGGTCCGACCGGAATGCCCGCAGCTTGCACTGGCCTTCTGCCTTGGCCATGGCCTTGATCCTTTTGAAACGGTCGAACGCCTCATCCTTTGACTTCAGGAGCTCTACCCACATGTAGCGGCTGTGATCATCAACGACGAGGATGAAGTACTTGTTACCTCTCGGCGTCGCCGGCGAGATTGGGCCGCACAGGTCGGTGTGGACGAGCTCCAGGCCTTTGTCCGCGCGGTACTCCGTGGCCCGCGGGAACGGCGATCTGTGTTGCTTCCTAAGCACGCAGCCATCATAGTATTCCTCCACGCGATCAATCTCTGGCATGCCCTTGACCATGCCCTTTGTGGACATGGCGCGGAGCGACCGGAAGTGAAGGTGACCCAGGCGTGCATGCCAACGCCAGGTCACGTCGTTGCTCTTCTAGAGCAAGCAGGTGGGTGTGTCGATCGTGACCACGCCGGTGTACAAGCGTGCTGCAGTGCGCTTGACGCGGGCGAGGACGCGTTGCGATGCATCCTGCACTCCTTTTTACAATGCCCAGGAATGCCACAATGATGACACTTCCCTTTCTTCTTCTTGCCGCCAGAGCCGCCTGATCCGCCCGCGCCGCCGCTTCCCGGCGCAGGTTTGCCACCGCCCTGGGGTTTTGACTTAGCCGGCGATTTGCCCTTTCCGCCGCCGGCTCCACCCGACGATGACCCACGCCCGCCGAGCTAGCCTTCGCGGGCGAGCCACTCCTCATGGGTGAGGAGTAGCCGGCCGCCGGACTACACCGCGTCATCTAGGTCGTAGTGATCCTCACAAGCAAAAAACCGGCAGGCAAGCTCCTCGATCGTCAGTGTTTTCAAGTCGACAAGGCTCTCAATCGCCATCGCCATCTGCCTGTACTTTCACGGCACGACGCGAAGGAATTTTTGCACGGCCTTATGCTCCGTGACCGGATCGCCATACAGCTCGAGGTCGGCGACAAGACCAGCGAGCCGCAGCGCGAAGTCCTCTACGGACTCGCCATCCTTGAAGCGGAGGTCCTCGAACTCCCGCTGGCGCACCTCGCCTTGGCTTCACGGGCGCGCTCGCTGCCCATCCGCAGCGTCTTGATGGTCTCCCACGCCGTCTTCGCCGTGTCCTTCGCAGCCAGCACCCGCAGCATCTCCGGCGGGACGCCGGTGAGGATGACCTGCAGCGCTCGTCGGTCGTCGCGCTCGTCGGCGGCACCCTCGGTCACCGCGGACCAGATGCCGGCGACCTGCAGTTTGACCTGCATCACGAGCGCCCACTCCATGTAGTTTGTGCGCGTGAGCATCATGGATGTCCCCGACTCCTCGCGCACGACACGCTCCACCACACGGAACTCGCCACTGCCGCGGCCGGTGAGGCGCGCGAGCGGCGCCGTGGAGTGCGGTGTCTTCGGTGCGTCCGCCTTCTTCTTCTCCTTCTCCGTGTCCGAGTCCGACATGACCGCAGTGGATCAAACACCACTCGATCAACCAGGCGCAAGATCAAACACCTGCCACTCTGATGCCAACTGTAGTTGCCGGAATCACTACTGGAGCAAGAACTCCGATGAGTTTCAGAGAGAAAAGGAGGAGGACAGAGTGGTTTGTTGTGCTGCCGATCGTTGCAGCGTTTTCTGTTATTTCTCTCGCTATATTCAAGTACAGAGAAGAATAACTGAGCTAGCTAACTATCTCCCGATCCACCTGCTGCGATCCGATTGTGCCGCGTCATCCCACGGCCTCTTCTCGCGGTATCCTGCAGATCGGGAGCACTACTGAAAAAAACATAAGATCGTGTGCACGCAGACAGCACGCCCAGCCTAGCTACGTGCATGTGTCACAGGCGACCATGCATTATTTAACAGAAAACAAAACTACCTGACAACAGAGATTACAAACAAAAATGCTAGACATACAAAGATTTACAAGCTTTTACACGCTTTTTCCATCTAACAACCAATCACAAACCTCTCCCCCCCTGATTTTAAGGGGGGTGAGCCGCCCCGCTCACCTATTGACCAATCAAGATTAACCCACCCTGTAAAAGCCTATAAATTGTTTGTAGGTGTAGCATTGCTCGAGGCTAACAAACCGAACGCCCACGAGTCCCGGCCTATGAACATCTCCGTGTGGCGTCGATCGAGATATCGGGGCACTCCGTCCGTGGTCGTCGGCGTCTGAGTCGCCGATCGAGCGAGCAATCAAAGCATGCGATTTCCTATTAGTAGAAGGCGCATGAGAGAGCGTGCAGGCACTGGCAGCAGTTTTTCAACCCCTAGCGACCTGCAATCCTGCTAACTTAATCCCACTCGCTCAACACATGACCTCCTCGTTGACTTACTCCATGTGATGATCGGATCCATCCATCGATCCGATCCATCTCCGTGCGTGCGCGGATGCGCCGAGACTACGTGCTCGATCCGGCCCTGATGCACAGATTACTTTAGTCAAGGCCGGCAGCTAGCTCGGGCCGTGCACATGGCTGCTGCTGCTGCTGCACGCTTGCGTGCCGTTACGCTCTCGGCCGCCCTCTTCGTCCTCGTGGTCGGCGTCTTCTCTGTCTCCGGTGCGGAGGCGCCCAACAGCTCTTCGTCGCCGTCGTCGTCTCCTCTGGTGCAGCAGACGGCTTTTACCAGCAGGAGGCCGAGCGTGGAGCGGGAGCTCGATGCCGCGCGAGCCGCGATACGGCGCGCGGCGCGGTTGCAAAGTGGCAGCAACGCCAGCTCGTCGCCGGGCACATGGTTCCGCGGTGACGACGTGGAGTATGCTCCCCTCGCGAGGGTGTACCGCAACCCGGCAGCCTTCCACCGGTAAGATATATCGACGTCGCCGGCTTGCTCCTTCACCGGCTGATCTTACACACTTACATGCTCACGCGTACTCATGGATGGCATGGCAGGAGCTACGTGGAGATGGAGAGGAGGTTCAAGGTGTACGTGTACGAGGAAGGGGAGCCGCCGATCCTGCACGCGGGGCCCTGCAAGAACATCTACACCATCGAGGGCCGATTCATCGAGCAGCTCGAGCTCCTGGCGCCGCCGGCGGCCGGCGTCCGGACGTGGGACGCCGACCGCGCGCATGCCTTCTTCCTCCCCTTCAGCGTCGTCCAGATGGTGCACTTTGCGTACCGCCAACTCTCCTACGACCGCGCCCCGCTCCTCTCCCTCGTCGGCGACTACGTCCGCGTCGTCACCTCCCGGCACCCCTTCTGGAACCGCTCCGCCGGCGCCGACCACTTCATGCTCTCCTGCCACGACTGGGTACGCCGTACTACGCATGCACAAAATCAACCTCTCTCAGGTGTCCAGCTTGATGATTAGAGCTTCATTGTGTGTAGGGTCCTGACGCGTCCAAGGGTGACCCGGAGCTGTACGCGAATGGCATCAGGGCGCTCTGCAACGCCAACACGTCGGAGGGGTTCCGGCCAGGAAAGGACGTGAGCATCCCAGAGATCAACCTCTACGATGGCGACACCCCGCGGCAGCTCCTGGGCCCCTCGCCGGGGCTGTCGGCGCGGCCCTACCTGGCCTTCTTCGCCGGCGGGCGGCACGGCCACGTCCGCGACCTCCTGCTCCAGCACTGGAAGGGCCGCGACCCGGCCACCTTTCCCGTGTACGAGTACGATCTCCCCTCTTCCACCGGCAGCAACAAAAGCAGCAATCACAACCGGCGAGGCCGTGACCGGCAGAGTGACTACTTCGCCTACATGCACCGGTCGCGCTTCTGCCTGTGCCCGAGCGGGCACGAGGTGGCGAGCCCGCGCGTGGTGGAGGCCATCCACGCCGGGTGCGTGCCCGTGCTTGTGTCGGACGGGTACGCGCTGCCCTTCGCCGACGTGCTGCGGTGGGAGTCGTTCTCGGTGTCCGTGCCCATCGCCGACATCCCGAGGCTGAAGGAGGTGTTGGAGGGGATACCGACGGCGGAGGTGGAGCGGCTCCGGGACGGGGTGCGGCTGGTGAAGCGGCACTTCACGCTGCGGCAGCCGCCGGAGAGGCTGGACATGTTCCACATGATTCTGCACTCCGTCTGGCTCAGGAGGCTCAACTTCAGATTCGACCACTAGTCAGTTCAGACTTCTGATGACTGATACTAGATAGAAATTTAGAACAGAGAACACCGTGCAACACCCGGTAGAATGGGTTCCTAACATACTCTACATTTTAAGGCTAATTCTTTTCAAGCAGGATTCTACAGAATTAAGATTCTAGAAAATTCTCCCAGAATCTGTCGTCGAGTTCTTTTTTGAGATTGTAGTTTGAGATTCTGGAAAGAATTGTGTGTTAAATCTTAAATGTGTATTGATGAATTGTTAACACTTTGTTGTTTCGAACAATATCTACGTACTAGTCGAATGCGTACGAATGTGATTTACGAATGTCATAAAAAGTGCTAAATATTACATTCAGAATGGATTTAAAGTTTTGTTCATTACAAAAGTAGATGAACTAAAAAAATGAACAATCTTAAGGTATGAGACTAGCAGCAATCGCTTCGCGTGTTGCATTCATATTTCATGGTACCATCATCTTCTGGTGGTAGAATTGGCACCTGTAAACAACAATGAAGGTTGCACATATGCATGATTGTCAAACTTGTCAAAATGCTCATCACGATAACTTGCTATCACGAATCCAATTGTGGAGACGGTTTGTACCGAAGTATGCCTCCGAGAATTCGCCATCTCATCTTGAGAACGTCAAATGTTCTTTCGATGACATTTCGCAAAGAAAAATGCCAATGGTTGAATGTCTCATATCTCCCAACTGGTGGGTGTTGTTGGTAATCTGGACATGATATCGTTGTCCTTTGTATGGTGCTAGATGTCCAACCCTATTTAGATATCCGGAGTCGATAACATAATATTTATGTACAGAAGGACATCAACAAAATATATTAGAAAATTACTACATACCAATATAACAATATGAATACATGCGAGAGATTACCTGCGGGGGATTGTGGAAATTGATCGTAACGAACTATGGCATCGCTCCATACACGTGTGTTATGAACAGATCCAGGCCATCCGGAAACAACAAACATGAATCTCATATCAAAATCACACACTGACATAACATTTTCACTTGTGTAGCCTTTCCTATTCCCTTGTTGGGGCTCCAACTCCTATGTCACAATCACCTTAATGCGTGTACCATCAATGGCTCCAATAGCATGTTGAAAATGAGGCCAAAACTTTGTTTTAGTAAGTATTGGGTGTGGTTCAGATAGAGTTGGATGAGTTGGTCTAATGTAATCACCAGTCATGCGGTCTACACACTCGAAAACCTCATGGAATTTTTTGTCAATGACAGAACGACTATGTGCAAACCGATTTGCGACATTATCAGTGGTCTGACATGTATCCACGGTCCATAAAAATAGTGCCAATGCTTCCACAAATCTGATCGTAAGGAATAAGGTTGTATCATAATTTCATATTAAATCATGGACTGCACTACAAATCTGATGACTGATTTTTAACCATGACAAATTAAACGTTTTCCATGTATAACTATGTTCTATGAGGCTAACAAGTCTAGTTGGCGGCAATGGTAAATCCGTCTCGGTTCATTTTTTTAATCAAAAATTTGTGGTGCTTGCAAACTAGAATTTCCATCATCGCGCTAACATAAATTGTCATGAAAAGCGTCAGATTTATCTTGTGAGATTTTTAGTGTTTCTGTAAATCTATACCTGGATACACCAAATCCAATACCTCAATCGTCCGCGGACACGTCCGAAAGAGTTCACGGACAGTTGCTGGTCAGACCTTAAATAATTGTTTTCACAACCGGACACCTCAATTACATGCATGTGAAACCTAATATTTACTAGAGCCTGTCCGGCGGCTGACTGCGCTCTTCGGAGTGTTGGTGTGGTCCCCGGGAAGGTAGAGTACGACATGGGAGACGCACTGGCCCACGAGACTCGAGAAGCCAATGTCTCTCGTGCCCTACTCTTCTCGTCGGAGCCGTCGCTTGCACGTCGCCGGTCGATGTGAGGCCGACGATGGATCTGTCATGGTCAGAGGCCGACACATTCACCATGACGCGGCTGTGGCGCCCGGGGTTGCAGGCCATCCGTCTTTGCACTAGATAGTGTGAATCCGCCTAGCCGACGTCTGCTGTGAGGGCTGCCGTAGCCTCGTGTGCCCTCTGCCTTGCAGGCGGGTACACCGCGACATACCCTCGGCGGACAGCCCACAAATGGCCTCGTCGTGGGCGCACCAACGAAGGGGCTACGTGTCTGTCACGACGTTCAGACGCCAGATAGAGCGCACCGCCTCCGGCGAAGCGGTGACAGCGTGCCTCACACTGGATCCACATGCCATTTGTGGGTGAGCGCGATAGATTCCGTGTGGATGGAATCCCACCAGCATTCTCCACGTGGGGTGCGACAGAGTGCGATGCGGACAGCCATCTCCTCTACGGTCCCAACAGGGATGTGGTCGCAGTCCACATATCATTTGACGGAGGACTCGGATCCATGCCATGCTCTACTTTGTGCTTGTGCGTGTTGTTGTTGTGTGCTTGCAGGACGGACATTAGCGAGTTGATGGAGCACAGGTCGAGCATCGGCGTTCTTTTCACCCTAGTGATGTTCCTCACGAGGACTTGTGTCGTCCACTCGGTAGTCGGTACCTCCCCATGTGCCCGCGCTTGTCCCTGCGAGCGTGGAGGTGCAGTTCGACACGACCGATGCAATGAGCTACTAAGACTCAAGGTCCAACCAGCACAGCATGCTCCTCAAAGCCAGTGAAGGATCAAAGATTGTTCGCAAAGCACGGGATACTCCCACGCTGCAAGTTGATCTTGTAAGCGCTCGCTACGACACGGCTTCGTTGTATTCCACTGGCGGACCTATGTTGAAGCCTCGGGTGTGTGTGTGTGTGGGGGTGGGGGGGCACTGCCCCCAGCCTTCGATCACTTTGCCAAGGATTGTCTTTTTTAGAGGGCTTGGATTAAAAAAAGGAAGACCCCAAACGGCTCGAGTGTATGCGTGCTGTGTGCAAGACTAAAGTTGCCTCCTGACCACCTTCTCTCAAGAAAACATATAAAAATGTTTTTGCCTTTTTATCCCACCATGATTATAATATCTAACTAATACAACCCCACTCTTTTATTCTCCATGTGACATCATATATCTATACTCCTATATAGTGTAGGAATAACTTTGAATATAGATCGTTGTATAAACCAGATCCGATGGCAGAGAGGTGGCAAATCCCTACATCGATGACCGTTCGATTTCCTATTCATTCATTATACCGTGACATGTGTGCTACTATCTAGAAGTTTCCAATGAATGAGTCGAAAATATGATGTAAACACATTATAATATGTGATGTACTAGCCCCTACTACTATCTCCGGACACCCCTCTCTTCTAGACTCTTCATGCATGCTCTTGCTCCAATAGTTTTTCTTCCTCTTGCATATAAGTGTTGTTATTTATGATATCACTCGTGAATTTTTCCAAGGTGAAAGAATTGCTTGAATGACTTCTTGAAGCCGATGTAGCATTCAGATAGTTTCTATCAAATATCACAACACTAGCTATTTTGATGGGGCATCCGGGACTATGCATGCTCATGAAATTTTGTTCTTAAAGTCCATACATTTAATATATCATGTATAGTGCACTATGTGGGTACACACTACTTTCTTAAAATTAATTCAACTATCATCAGGAAGAACTCTGCATTTTTCATTATGCATATGTAAATATTGCGGCTCTTGTTGTGGTGCACTGATACCTCACGTGCAATGGTGGAGCTATGTGGTGAGCTGGGGTGGCTGTGCCTCAGGGTGTGCAAAACCGAACCGGAAACCACAAACTGAACCGAAAAAACCAAACCGAACCGAAATTTCGGTTTTTCTAGTTTTCGGTTTCAGTTTCAGTTTCCAATTCTAGAAACCATTTAGCATTTGGTTTTTTGGTTAGAAACCGAAAACCATTCGGTTAAACCGAAAAAACCGAAGTCCAATTTAATACCATATGATACGAGTCCAACCCTTTAGGGACCCTTTCTTTTATACTCCCTCCGTCCCATAATGTAAGACATTTTTTTGCACTAGTGTAGTGTCAAAAAGCATCTTACATTATGGGACGAAGGGAGTAGTTCTCAGCCCACCGCACTACTGCTCGACTGGCGATGTGGTACTAATCTCAGCAGCTCCAACCGACCAGAGCACCTCCTAGCGCATGCGGTGCTGGTTTGGGCCTCAAACTATCCAGCCCATAAGGCCATAAGGCCGCTTTTGTCGAGCGAGCCACACGCGGAGTGCTTCATTCCGTCTCCTCCAGGCAGCTGATCCTTTTTGTTTGTCTCAAAAAAAAAGCTGATCCTTTTTGTCACCTCTAATCTAAAAACAAATGCCGGTCATTTTTGTCAGGACTTGGGAGGATCGACCTGGAGAGGGGCCCACCAGGTGGGTCGTGGCCTCGTGGCCATCGAAGATGCACAGGATTTTCTCTCGTTCCACTTTTTCTGCTTTTTCTTTCCTTCTTGTAATCAGTCTTATGTGCTGCCATATACTAGTAATGCCTAGGAAAAAATCACGTGGACCTCCAAAACCTGCCTAATCTCTCATATTTGTTTCCATCTAATGCTTATTAGTAAATCGTATTCATCATCTAACAATCCAATCTACGTACACAATACACACAAGAAAACAATCTATCCTACATACAGATGAACCGAATCATGTGACCAAAAAATTATTTGTCGTTAAAAAATTCGCGTCAACTTTGGTTATTTTGGTTATTACCAAAACCAAACCGAAATTAAATGGTTATTACCGAAACCGAATCGTATCTATGTATAAAACCGTGTAAACCGAAGTATAAAGACCGTATAAACCATAAACCGTATAAACCGAACCGAATCAAACCGAAAAACCGAATGCACACCC
>LR738712.1:678371484-678437364 GCA_902687465.1 Secale cereale
CTGTCAAGCTCCGCCACTGCTCACGTGCAAAGCACATACAAATCACTAGTATTTATTTGTTTTTCTACGAAGTGCTGCTACTCTTTTTAGTAAGATATTATATGATATTTTTTCTTTATCCTCAATACCGCTACTGAGTAGTCAGTCACCAATTTGATGTAGCTAGTATTTGATTGGTAGTCATCTTACACCATATGTGGTCGCTTGTTCTCTTTAACAATTATTTTCTCAATCTTGTTGGTCCTAATATTTCTCATCAGTTGCACATAGATCTTGTGCTAATGCCTCTTCTTAGGAGCAACCGAGTTGCGAGTGGGTCTTATTTTCCATGCCAGTTGATGCATCATCATGACCAACTTGTGTTGCATCTCTAATCGATTTTTCCTTCTTGCGAGGAACTTTGTTTTACTCGTAGTTCTTCCACTTCTCCTCACTTTCAAGCTAAGAATAATAATTGTGCAAAGTGAATGGTTTGCCTTTCTTCTTTGTGCCTTTTTTCCTCACCCCTTCTACAGTTCTTGAGCATCTTCACCTACATACCACACGTGAGAGCAGAAGTTAGGACTACAAGAGATGAAGAAATGAGTTTTTTAATTTGAACAAGCAATCACCTTATCTTGTACATTTGTAGTTTTGTACCACTTTGGTTCATACATTGCAGGTGTGCCAAGCTAGCCGCCCACTTTTGACAATCTGGTGATGTAGTTGACCATCGATGTCGTATCGAAAGATAATTTGGACCACTTTGGTTCATACATTGCAGGTGTGCCAAGCTAGTCGCCCACTTTTGAAAATCTGATGATGTAGTTGACCATCGATGTCGGTGACCACTAATGCAGAACCGGGCTATAGCACCGGTTTGTAAGGCCCTTTAGTGCCGGTTCTGCAATCGGCACTAAAGGGTGGGTACTAAAGCCCCCCGCCCCTTTAGTACCGGTTCAGCACGAACCGCCACTAAAGGGCCACCACGTGGCACGAGCCAGCGCTGGGAGCGGGGATACCTTTAGTACCGGTTGGTAACACCGACCGGTACTAAAAGGTTTAGGTGGTTTTGGGTTTATGATTTCTTTTTCCATTAATTTGGTGTTTTGCATTTAATTCTTTTTCATTTGCTGGTATTTTACGATACTACATATTGTACACGTATGCATATATATATATATATAGGCAAAACTGTGTCTACAATAGCTTGCCACATAACTAGTTAAGGCTCACTAAGCTTTCTGTGGCAAGCTATTGTAGAAAATCCTACTTCTATATATATATATATATATATATATATATATATATATATATATATATATATATATATATATATATATATATATATATATATATATATATATATATATATATTCTGCTAATATTAGAAGAATAGTTATTCTGATAACACTTCCGCACTGCACTCTCAGTAGCAGAGGTACTGCAACACAGCGACTAATGAACTTCGTGTCGAGAAAACTGTATATGTTGTTTTTTGGGTACTTTTTTCGCTCTAGTTTTTTAACCGTTTAACAGAATTATGCGTGTAATATACCGTTGAGAAGCTATGGAGTAGGCGCAATTTCGCTATGTTGAACACTTTTCGAGATTCCTCACGGTTTAAGAGCAGTTTTGAAAACGGTGCGGCGCACGACGAGTAACATCGAGCGTTTTTTTGCGTTTTTTCCTAAACCACTTGTCGTAATAAAGCAAATGATACACCGTTGGAAAGATATCGTCGAGACGCATATTTTTCGTATCTATTATTTTCTCTAATTCGTTATGGTTTAAGAGCAGTTTTAAATTTAGTAAATCGAAGAATTCTGTTTTTTCATTTTTTTTGCAATTTTCGTATTCTTTTCGCTCCAGTTTTTGAACCGTTTGTCAAAACAGTGTGTGTGGTACGCCGTTGGAAAGCTATGGACGAGGCGAAACTTTCATATGTTGAAATGTTCTTAAGATTCCTTACGGTTTTTAGTTAATTTTGAAAATCGTGCAGGTGAGGACGAGAGGCAGCGGCCGTTTGTCGTGAAATTTTTACAAACCGCTGGTCGAAATGATTTAAATTATACACCGTTGGAAAGATATCGTCGAGACACTTTCTCTAATTCCTAACGGTTTAAGGGAAGTTTTGATTTTACAGAAACGCGGACACTGTATTTTTCGCGACACCAAAATTCTCGTGTGTACTGCATCGGACAGATAAACAGACTGCTTCATACTGAAAACCGCACTGCAATGTGTACACCAGGTATTGCATTATTACTTTTTGGCTAACATTTTTCTTTCGTAATTTCATCTCAAGGCCAAGTGTAGTGACCGGCACACGATGACGAAGTGCACTGCAACTCCTGATGCATTTTCACTTTCATGTGCACTGAAACAAGGGAACCACAAAGTTTTTAACAATGAACTACAATAATTTGGAAAAAATGTACTTCTTCGGTTCACCGAGCACACTGCTTTTTACAAACAAAAGATTTTACAAAGCGAGTAATCCACACAAATAGTCTTTTTCAATTTTTTGTGAACGAGAGTGGACCGCAGAGACAAGGTCAAGTGAACCGCAACATATATCGAAGTGAACCGCATTACTCTTTTTTGTTTCATTTTTTTTCACACTTCCATGTTGCGTGCTAGTGAATAGTATCACTCTCAAAAGTGAACCACATCGATGACCAACCGCACTGCGGGTGTTGATGATAGTCGACTGATTTTTGAGACACACAAACAAATTGCACTTACACAAATCGCACGCACTGCGTTGGCAAAATCTGAAAGAAATATAGCTCCAAAATGAAAATGTATCCCTGGAGAAGTGCACATTGAATAGAAGAGGAGTTGGTGCACGCTCCACACACTAAATTGCATCACGGTATTGCACGCGTGCAGACTGCACCACCGACGACAAGGTGCAACATGCGACAAGCCGGAACTTCCAGGCTACCATGGCGAACTACAAGCAGGAGCTGGCTGAACCTCATGGCGGCACCAGCCGAACTGCACAGAGAGAATTAACAAACTGCATTAGAAACTGAATTCACCAAAATCAACAGCAAAACTCTGAAAATACACACACACAAAATTGGTGAGCTGCACGCGCTGTTCGTTTCGAGCGGCTTTGTTGTTTGGCTGCCACCGTCGTTGCAAAGCACAAGCACTAGACGCACACCATAGAGGAGGGGGAGGGAGGAGCTCATCGAGGAAGGGAGCACCAGATCGATGCTAATTGGGGGCAGTGTACCGCACCCGAAGTGCACTGCACCGGAATCGCATGGGCTGAGTTGCACATCAAAAATCTGCAAAAAAATCAAAGAAGAAAAATCCTTTTTCTGAACTTCACGGTCCCCATGCTGCACGTTGGTGGTGTGAACTGCACGGTGCTTGCATCACGCGGGAGTGAACTACACGCACTGCCGAGCCGCGCCACCGGTCGAGCTACTTGGTGCTCGCCGGAGTACTCGAGTAGGGGAGGGAGCGGGGCGATAACTGCACGGGAGGTCTGCTGTGGGGAGCTAGCCCGTGCCGCCCTGTATCTTGCGTCGCTCCACCAAAGCCGCACCACTCGAACGGTGCGAGGTATCGCCGGATCCGGCGGCTCGATGGAGATGAGCAACAAGCGATTGGGGGAGGCGCGTAGCAGGAGGTGCTCGGATCCATCGCCTGCTGGAAGGGGTTGCCTGGATCCGTAGCCGGCTGGGCGCAGGGTGGCGTAGGAGCCCCAATCCATCGCTGGTTGGCAGCGGGTTTCGGGGATCTCAGATTCGTCGCGAGCGACTGCGGGGATGGTGCGGCGACATTTGGAGGCAGGCGAGTCGTGGATGAGGTACCGCTGTGGTGGGAGGTCGCCGGGCTAGGGACCTGGCTACGGTGCGAGGTCACCGGGGTAGGGACTTGGCGGCGGTGGGAGGTCATTAGGCGTGGGGGAACCGCCCACCTCGCCCTGCGAGGAGGTGGGTCGCCGGGGCAGCGGGGTTATGCGGCGACACGACCCCTAGCATCGGAGGCATGAGACCCTGGCGGCGCACGCAGAAGAAGGCAGAGGGAAGGTGGGAGGAGGCGGTTGAGGACGATGAAGGTGGGAGGGAGGGGGTCGGGCACGAAGAAGATGGGTGGGTGGTTTCGGTGGGGTGGGTAGATTTTTGTTTTCTTTTTTCTTTTGGTTCGGTGGGCTCGGTAGGGGTGGTAGTTGTTATCAGAATAAGCTCGCTGTTATCAGAATAAGACTCTAAAGGGGTGTTATCATAGTAGACACACCCTATATATAGGAAAATGGGTTAGTACTCCTCGGAGTACATACTCCTACCCACGTGTCAGCTTTGAGGTTATCCCGATTAAACTCCGACCGATATCCAATTACTTAATTAATTATCTAATTAGATAAAAATCTCAGTGAAGGGATAATGTGGACTTTGAAAAGTTGTTCGGGGATACTAGGGATAAACACACGTATGGTTGCACGTTTGTTGCCCCGTATATTAATCTCATTATTATGATTTTGAATCTTCTATTCGCACCATGCCGGGCAGCCGCGATATGACGACGGCGGCAAGCCGGCAACACTCCGATGAAGTGCGGCACGTGCCTACGGTGAAGACGCGCATAGAACGATGCGAGGAGCCTCCGTGGCCAACTCAAGCTACACGAGGATGATCCATTGACCAGATTATGTACGATATTATCATGCACTCCCGTGGGTAAATTCGATGCATGCATGCAGTATCATGTTTAATTTGTGGTCTTGTTACACAAGAAGAATTGATTAGTGAAATCACTAAAGGAGTCATAGGGGGCGCCAGGATTTGAGCATGGGGGGCAAGTCTAGTGGTGAAACCCGGATTTCAGTATGGGGGGCCTGGTCACATTGATAAGAAAATGTGATTAAAAAACATGGTTGCATTTGCATTATATAATTTGGCACTTCGCCGCTATGAAAATGTATAAAAATAATTTCCCATTTCCAAGCTATAAAAACATGGTTGCATATGTATTAGTTTCAATCCGAATCTCTATCGCAAATAAGATAAATTTTTTTAAAAAAAGTATTTAAAAAAAATTAGCTGGCAATTCTCTTTCATGTAGATTATCACATAATGCCCAAGCAAATTGGTTTCCAGTTTTAGCGACACTTAAAAAGAGATGACCGCACTGTTCCGCTGAACATCAAGTTCCAGAATTGGCATGCCATCTCACACAACCAAAAAGCTAAAGTCCGGTGTGTAATTTTCGCACTACAGGATGAGATTGAGAGTCTGAGAGAGATATGATACAGTAATCCATAGTGCAACTGCTAACCTTGATAAATATCTCTTGTCGAACCGTAGAATCAATGAATACATCTTGGAGGGTAGCCCTCGCCGGTCGCCGCGTCGGCATGGGCTTATGGTTTGGATCTTGAATCTGATCGCAAGCAGGGGCGCAGATGGTGGCGGTGCAGTGCTATTCGCTTGCCTTAATCACGGCAAGTTCTAATTCGGCAGCGCCTAGAAGATTGAGAGGAGGATGCCTAATACGTGTGCTCTCATGGGCCTTTCCTATTTTCATTTTATGCTTGCTAGAATGGGCCTAGTACGTGCGCGCTTATATGGGCCTTACTCTTTTCCACAATTTATGCTGGAGATAGGGGAGAGCAACTAGTTAACGAGCGCTTCTTCGGGAGGCTCGCAGCGATCAGCGCCATTTGACGTGCTCTGGACGCTCCCTCCGGATTTTTTTTATTTTTCCGCACGCGTTTTCGGTTTATTGAACGGTTTTTTTCGACGTTTTGGTATTCCACCGGTCTTCCTTAACTTTTCGACGAAAAAAAATTTCGGGATTTTTTGTGTGCGAAAAATCAAGTTTTTTTTCCGCAAAAGTCACGGTTTTGTTTCCGCGAGAGGCACGGTTGTGATTTCGTGTGGGTCACGGCCGTGCCTCTCGGGAAGGAAAACAAAACTCGTTTTCTGTTTTTTTTTTCTTTCGCGATAGTCACGGTTTTGCTTCCGCGAGAGGCACGGTTATGCTTTCGCGAGAGTCACGGCCGTGGCTTTTTCGGAAAGGAAAAAAAATGCGTTTTATGTTTTTTTCTCTTTCGCGAGAGTCACGGTTTTGCTTTCGCGAGAGGCACGGTTGTGCTTTCGCGAGAGTCACGGCCGTGCCTCTCGGAAAGGGAAAAAAATGTGTTTTCTGTTTTTTTTCTTCTTTCGCGAGAGTCACGATTTTGCTTCCGCAAGAGGCACGGTTGTGCTTTCGCGAGAGTCACGGCCGTGCCTCTTTCGGAAAGGAAAAAAACGCGTTTTCTATTTTTTTTCACGAGAGTCACGGTTTTGCTTCCGCGAGAGGCACGGTTGTGCTTTCACGAGAGTCACGGCCGTGCCTTTTTCGGAAAGGGAAAAAACCAGTGCGCCCGTTTCAGTTTTTTCGTCCGGTTTTTCCGTGGAATTTTTTTCGTCAAAACCTATCAACATGGGATCTAGTTTTGAATATCTCAACGCGAGAAATTCAACGGTGAAAACGGTTCGAGATTTGGACGAACGGTTTAAGAGATACAACGTTTTGAATAAACGAATCTACAAAAAAGGGAAAACGCTCAGGTTGCGACAAGTGGCGCACATGCAGTGCGCCACTTGTCGCAACATGGGTTTGAGGATGATCTTTGCAACGAGTACTCCTCGATTAGTGATTTCGGAGATAGGGAGGCCACGTACATATAAACTGTTGTGTTATCGCTAATTACGTAGTACCTTTTCCATGTACTCTCGATCGTTTGGGTGGGGAGGGGGGGCAGGGCCCTGCTCGCCCCCCGGCCCCGCCACTGAGTGGTTGTTTGGATGCTGAGAGTTAGATGCCAGATTTTGGAAAATCAGTTTTGGGAGAATTTTTAGGAAAACCAGTTTTAATTAGTTTTTCTGTTAAGATAAGTATATACAATTCCTTGTTTGGATCGAGAAAAAGTAAAATCCGATTATGTAGTACTTCGTTCGGGAAGCAACAAGAGCTGCACACAGGTTGTAGTATTATGTACAGATTCCATGGAGCATCGATTTGAGCTTCACCACGTGCTCTTTCTGTTGGTCACCTGGAAGGCCGAAAGTACTAGTCTGCATATTCATTCTAACGCACGCAGCTCGCCGTGGCAATGTCAAGCACCGACGCGGGGCGTCCGGTCACCGTGCAAATGGTGAGAACTGTTGTCCGGCTTGGAGCCTTGAACAGCAGAGAAGAGTAAAATGGCTCTCGGGCGTGTAGCTGTTGCAGCCGTCATCATGGGCACCGACGAGGTCCCATTGCTCGCGCCGAGAACAGCACGCCGCCGTCGATGGTGTCAGGTAGATGGTGTCGCAACTGTTACCATGAGCGTTGAACAGGCCATGCTACTCACGCCGGGAACAATACGCCGGGCGCTCGGAACAACACGCCGCCGCGGGACTTGGAGGTTACTGCCAGCGGCAGGAGCTCGGTCGCTCACCACGACGAGGGCATGGAGTCGATCCCTTTCCATCTACTCGTACATAGAAAACTGGTATATAGAAAAACAACGATTAGTGGTTTTTCTAAAAACTCAGTTTTTGGGTTTTTGGAGAACTGAGTTTAACTTATCCACGACTTAGTTGGATAACCCAAACAAGGTTTTAGTTTGTTATAACAGATTTTGTGTTTAAACAGAACGAGTAATCTAAAAACTAGCTATCCAAACAACCCCGAAAGGAGTTAAGGTACACATGCATAGATCTCGCTCTAATCTTGTACTCCCTCCGTTCCTAAATATAAGTCTTTTTAGAGATTCAAACAAGTGACTACATACGGAGCAAAATGAGTGAATCTTCACTCTAAAATATGTCTATATACATTTGTATGTTGTAGTCCATTTGAAATATCTAAAAAGACTTATATTTAGGAACGGAGGGAGTACGAGAGTAAATTTTTGAATGCAACAATCTATCAACGCCGTCCTACATAACTCTACTCCAATTTCTCAGGATGCAGCCGGACAGGTCGGAGACACCGGCCGGCGGCCGCGCCGCCCAGCGGCCATGGTGAGCGAGTGCAATGCATAGAGTAATCCAACTGGCTAGCTTCCATAGCTTGCACTCCGGCAGTCCAGCTACCTTGCATCGGTTTCTGCTCTCCTGCTGTCGATCTGCCACACCCCACGGTGCAAGCAAGTCCTCGAGGTGAAGAACACATCAATCGACGTCCTACGCACCGATGATGCATGTACCTAGCACACGTGTTATCCTGCAAAGTATGCATGAGAGGAATATTTAGCAGCTTCCTTTGCACATATACAATCATCTTTTGTTTATTATACAGAACCGATTAACAAATGAGTACTATTTTTTTTCCTTTTTAGGTTTAATGCAGTATCTGATCACTCATGAAAAATAATGTATATAATTCTTGATATGAAATGTAGGATCTCTCTCTCTCTCTCTCGTTAAAAAATGAAGTATATACTAACTTCATATAAGAAAGAAGTATATACTTCTTCACAAATAATGTAGTACTATATACTCTTTCGTAAAGATGAAGCATTCATTTCATAAAAAATGGTGTAGTATATACTCTCCAAAAACAAACAAGTATATTCTCGCAAAGAAAGCGATATATACTCCCTCGTAAAAAGAAGTATGCACCGCATCATGAAAAATCATCAGATACTCATTATAAAAATGTAGGAAGTGCATACTCCTTAAAGAGCAGCATATACTCACTAAAAAAGCAATATAATATACCCTCTCGGCATAAAAGAATATACACTATCATAAGGAGTGAAAAAATGCTACATATAGTCTGACATGCATATACAAGCAAACTATGAGTACGTACATGCACGCAAATTATACTGGACTAAAATGCTAGGTAATAGTTAAGTGAATATACTTCTGTTACCTCAAAACTAGGATCACACACGTACGCACCTAACTCCAAGGAATATCTACGCATGCATTTTTTTAATTAATTTCTAGAGTACTAATTAGGTGGGTCGTTTGGTTGTTGCTAATGGGTATACCCGTTTCATCCAACAAACCTTATCACTAACCATGGGAGTACATACTCTTGGAAGTACAAAAGAGGAGTCCTATATATATATACACACACACACACAATTTCTCCTACATGGAGGCATTACTGTGGTAGCGGGTAATGGTATTCTCTGTCGGGCTTTATGACCTAGTCGAGCAAAAATTCCGCTATTTCCTCTTGAATTGCTCGTACCCGATCCTTCGGTAGGAGCTGATCCAGCATCTCATTGAACTTCAAAAGAAGAAGATCAATATGCATGTATTAGTTGTGTGATTAGATATCGATAATGATGTAAAAATTGTGAGTAGTGTTCTGGCAAACGTACCCATCGCTGTCTAGCATCCGTGTCATTTTGGACGCCATCATGCGAATGTTCTCGCAAACGTAGTATGCACATAAATTATTCCCCGACGCCTGCTTGATGGCCTTTACAAGAATATAATTCAATTAAATAATAATTAATCAAGCATAATAATTAATGGTATTGAAATTAGAATTAATGAGATGGTAGCTAGCTAGTACTACTTAGTTAATTACCTTGGGGCCACACCAATACATATCTTGTTTCCATGGTGGGTCTGGAACCACTTTGATGAACTTTTTCCAAGCCCTGCCCGCCGGCAAAATAAATGAATAAAGGAGTTATTAATTAGTTGATATCAGGAAATGACGAACTAAAGAGGCCGACATATAGTTCAACAATGATTGAAATTACATGTTAACTATCCCCTTCACGATTGAGTAGTCACTAGGATCTTTAAGTAGTGAGTCCAGTAGTACAACCTTTCCTTTTTCAACTTGAATGTCTAACAAGATCTAATGAAAATTGCATGCCCACACGTTTGCATGTATAAATTAAGCAGGCATGTGCATAACTCTCATCAACTACCCTAAATCCTATACACTTATTAACATATAGCTGGTAAGCAAAAATAAAATTTGTAGTATACAAGACAGTGTGACTCACGTGAAGTTGTAAGGAAGTAGTATATCTCGATTGGTATTGAGGCACTTCAAGAACTCTAGCATGTTTGCCTCTACCTCATCTCGATACCATGCAAGTGTCCGTGCGTCTTGATTGAATAACTGAAACAATTCTGTATACTCAACGGACAAAGCTATCTCATGGAAGTAATGCTCCGCCTTGACTTTCACCATGAGGGACTCTCGATTGCTAGTCTTGCAAATTTTCAGGTACCAATCATGCAATTCATACATTCTGGTTGAGAGCTTCTTGACCTCCTCAGGCTCTAGCATAGGTTCGCCGCGGACATATTGCCGTTTTAGTTCCTCCTCTGTAAAAGTTTCCATGGGCTCGAGCCATAGGAGTTGTTCTATAGTGCATCTGATTTCTGCAGCCTGCCTTATATGATCGTCAGTTATTAGCACATCATCATCGGCGCCGGTACTCGCATCTGGGGGGATTGACGCCGGTACAATGAGCGTGGGGATCAATTGCGCGGCCTGTTCTCCCAGCTGGGGAACGGTTTTCCCGCTTTTTTTGGCAGCTGCTTGGCTCGAGGTCGACTCCTTCTTTTGTTGTGCTCGATGTGCCTTCCTGATTTGGCGCTCATAGTCTGAGACAACACGCTTGGGAGGTGGTGCTTTAGCCATACTAAGAAAGTGGTCAACGACTATATCAGACACTTTCTCCTTTGGCGGCAGTGGCGGTTTCAGTCCAAAATGGGCGTCCAATTGGGCCCTCACTTCGGCTTTGTTTTCTTCCGCGGTCATGTCGTAAGACCTCTTTGGAAGAGGTGCGAGGCTTGGACCATATTGAAATCGCTTGCCTCCTCATGTACCTCTTGTACCTTGACTTGTACCGCTATGCGCCATAGCTGCGGCGGTTCTCTTATGATGTTGCTGAGGCGGTGAAGATGGTTGACGTGGCTTACTTGGAGGAGGAGGAGTGGGCTGACGCGGTGTCAGACTTGGAGCAGGAGGAGTGGGCTGACGCGGTGCCGGACTTGGAGGAGTAGGAGTGGGCTTACGTGGTGCCAGACTTGGAGCAGGAGGTGTGGGCTGACGCGGTGCCGGACTTGGAGGAGCAGGACTCTACTAAGGCGGCGACTGATGACTTGGAGGAGCGGGAGTCTGCTGACGCGGTGGCACACTTCAAGGAGGAGTCTCCAGACGCGGTGTCGGTGGCCTTGGAAAGATGATGCAATCCTTTCTCCATAGGATGATACGATGTATGGCATCTCCCAGTGTGTGCTCGTCGTCACCTCCAGGAATGTCAAGGTCTAGCCCCGAATATTGTACCACCACTTCATCTACCTGGACACGAGCATAGCCAGCTGGAATCGGATTGCAATGGTAGGTTGCTCCAGGGGGATTTGTGTAAGCAAGGGTGTCCGCCACCTTCATGGATATGTTCTTCATTTTGAAGTGTAGCTCACAATTAGTGTTATCCATGATGTCATCCACAGGGTATGTATCCAGCAGAAGTGCCTCATCGCCCGACGTAGAACCCACGCTGCTTCTCGGCATGGATGGAACGGTGCTATCCAATGCTGGATCCGCTAGCTACTGTTGAGACCCCCATTCCTGGCTAAGTGAGTTGATCTGCTCATGCTGCCGCTCGAATTGGCATGCCAACTCTGTGTGCTTTGCTTCTACTATGCGAAGGCGTTCTGCTTCCTGCCTCCTCTCCTCCAGCTTCTTCTTCTTCTCCTCCTGCATTTTCTTTCTCGCACGGCTTCTGTAGTTGGCGTTCCATTCCTCAAACCCCTCATACCACGGAACAACACCTTTGCCTCATGTTCTTCCCGGGTGTTCAGGATTTCCCAGGGCACGCGTAAGTTCATCGTTCTCTCTATTCGGCGTGAACACCCCCGTTCGAGCCTCTTCTATTGCAACAAGTAACTTGTCTTCGGCTCCTTTAAGACTTGGCTTCTTCGGAACCTTGCCTGTCTTCGGGTCCAACGCCCCCATGTGCGTAGAACCAAGTCCTGACCCTGGGTGGCCACCTCAATGTAACTGGAGTGACCTCTGCATCCAACATCTCTTGCTCAAACCTATCCCACTTAGGCCGGGCCACCGCGTACCACCTGGCCGCAACCTATGGAAATGCTCATTTCTTGCGGTATTGGCCTTGTTTCTTTTCGATCGTTCCTTAGATAATTCTGATTCCTTGAATTTCATGAAAGCGGACCAATGATCTTTTTGCTTCTCCAGTGTTCCCTTGAATTTTGGAGTCTTCTTTCCTTCATGGACGTAGTTGGCGCATATTTGTTTCTTGTGGTTCTTGAATGCAATTACCATCTTCCTAAGAGCATCTCTCTTGATTTTTTGCAAATCTTTCTTTGTGAAATGATCTGGTAGGGTGAAAAATTCCATGAGAGATTCCCAAAGCCGATTTTTGGCTCTTTGGTCGACAAAGGTAAGATCTGGATGTGGCTTTGCTGGCTCTTTCCATTCTTGAATGGAGATCGGGAGTTGGTCCTTCACAAGAACTCCGCACTGACAAACGAACTTGTTCGCAATGTTTTTAGGCTCGCATGGTTCGTCATTAGGTTTGATGGCATCTATGTTGTACTTTACGTCATCCTTTAACTTTTTGGCCGGGCCTCGCATTGTCTTGCTGCCTGTAGAAGATTTGCTAGATCCGGATGGCTGAAAGAAGAAAGATCGATTCATTAATATATCTTCAAATCATTTAAAACATGTGATGATCACCAGATGCCTGCTTATATAAATATACCTCGTTGTCTCTGTTATTTCAAGATCAATATTTTCTTTGTCATCAAAATCATAGTTCTGGACTTCATCAATTCGGTCGTCTTGATCAAATATCATATCATCACCCTCCCCGGTATTGTTCAGATATTGGGAGTCGTCATCTTCTTTATTTTGATCATCTGGCTGGTGAGAGGAGCGTATGATCTCGAATAGGGCTTGTTCTCCTTCTCTGCCGGTATTGTCCGCCATAGCTAAAGATATAACATTTCTAATTAACATTTATATATCTAATTAACATTTATATATCTAAAATTCATCTAACATTTCTATTACTAAAAGTATAAAAAAAAATTAAAAAAACATGCATCTAACATTTATATATCTAATTCATCTAATATTTTAATATATCTAATGTCAAAATTACATCTAATCATCTAGTGAAAGAAAATGTCAAAATTCATCTAACTAACATTTCTATATCCAAAATTCATTTAATATTTCTATAACTAAAACTATGAAAAAACTATTTCATCTAACATTTTTACATATATAGCTATTCATCTAATTCATCTAACATTTGACATTTAGGTATCTATACTCTGACATTAATCTAAAAAATTGAAAACATTTCTATATATCTATACTTTGACATTAATCTAAAAATAGAAAAATAAGTACACAAAATATGTGTGTGTGTGTGTGTACGGGGGCGGCGACGAGGCGGTTGAGGGCTCACAGCGCGGGGCGTCCAGGGCGGCTATAAACGGCGGCGGCGACGGGCGGCGACGACGGGGATGGCGACGGGCGGCGACGGGCATCGACGGGGACGGCGACGGGAGGCGACGGGGACGGTGGCGGCGATGGGGGCGTCGACGGGGGCGGTGGCGACGGGGAAGAGGAGAAGAAGCAGAGGAAAAAGCGAAGAAAACTGACGAAATTCGTAAGTCCTGTAATTAGACCTCGTGAGCTGCCCTACATGATCGAGGCACATATGTAATCCTTATGCTGTTGCTATGATGAGTTTGCTGGGATCCGATGAATTGTGAGATTATGTTCAGATTGTGTTTGAGTAATATATTTGATTTACCTCTTTTATATTTATGTTCATAAGTAATTCTTGCATGTTCTCCGTTGCTATTTATTGCTTTGGTCAAGTAGTAGGTAGTGACTCCAAGAGGGAACGTTATGCTCGATTGTGGGTTCATGCCCCTCGATGACTAGCTTGAGTGACATAAACATGAGTCTAGGGAATGTGCTGTTGCCACAAGGGGGAAAACAACGGTGCTTGTGCCCGCGGGTGCAAGGATTGTTTACTTTACGCAAAGTTCTTTTAATGCAGTTGTCTATTGCTTTGAGTTTACACTATGGGTGGGACTCGCAACTTAATACCAGCGAGATGTTCTGGATAGATATCTTAATGTGGATGATTAGTAGTAGGTGCAGATGGATTTCGGTCTACTTGCCTTGGCGTACCGCCCATGCTTTGAACCTCTACCTTTCTTGCAACATAGTTAGCATTGGTTTGCGCACATAATTCTGTCAATTGCCCAGCTGTAATTCGTTTACCTCACATAGCTGTTTTATCGTCTTTTGGGAGAGAGACCTCACTAGTGAACATCATGGGACTCCGGTCCATATTACCATCACTGATCACATCCGCTATTTACTTTCCGTTTTTACTTACTATTTGCAGCAATACCTATCACTATTATCACTTGCGTTTAATCCTTTGTAAACGACAAGGCCGGAGGGATTGACAACCTCTCTGTACTCGTTGGGAGCAAAGTTATTTGTATCTGTGTGCAGGTCCACGTTGATTGCTAATATCTGGCGCCGTTAGCAGTTGACACCTTCTTGTTGAAACTAGGAGTCTCAGGGGAAATCGATCCTTGGTATCTTTGCCAAGGGAAAACTACCGCTACACTGCATCTCAAACCTTCCACTTGGGGTAACCAACGAGGGGCGAGAAGCCATCAGTGTGCGTCAAGCTTGACGCCGAGCGGTGGCTTGTCAGGGACACCACACAGGAAGAGCTGGACTACATCGCCACTAGGGAGAGGGAGGCGCAGCTCGTCATGGAGGCCGGCAGCGCCGGGGGTGTGGAGGACAAGGATGCCATGGCTGCGGAGGAGGAGGAGCTCGCCCAGTGGGCGGCGGCCGCCGGAGAGGCTAGCAGCGCCGGCACCGGAGCTCCGCTGGTCGAAGACGTGGCCGATGAGTCATCGTCAGAGGAGGACGTGGCGGCGGGCTCGGCGCCGGCCAGGGGAAGAGGGCGAGTCCTGCGGCGGGCCAGTTCCGGCGAGCCGGTCCGGCCCGGCAAGGCTGCGCAGCCTCAATTGGCCCTGGAGGGGTCCGGGCGCCACACGAGGGCCACGGCGGCGAGGAGGTTGACGAAGGCCGCCGAGAAGAAGAAAGCAACAGCCCCTTCTCCATCTGGGCGCACACCAACTCCGCCTTCTTCGCCTTCCCCGGCAGACATTGACTCGGATGCCGACGCGGAGTTCCCTTTTGATCTTGGGCCTCTCAGCCCGAATAGGAAAAGGAAAGCGGTGGAGGAGGAGGAGATGGACGACGAGTAAGTACTTCATTCCTTACCGCCATTTCCATTCTCCTAAACCATGCCACTCATCTTGATCTGTTTTGCTTCTTCAGGGATGCAAAGACGTTGGCTCAGAGGATAAAGAGGGCGAAGGCCTCGGCGAGCAGCCAGCCCCCGGCTGGGGCTTCAGAGACACCACTGGTGGTGTTGAGCAGCCCGGATGGCAGCCCCCGGCATAGCCCCCAGCGTAAGTTCATCATCCTCTTCTTGCTCGACATGCAGTAGGTGCTTGATGCTATGGTGCTGGCCTTGTCGGTTTTGTAGGACGGGAGCAGCAGCAGGAGGAGCCGCAGGGGGCCACCCCCAACACACCACCCCCATCGACTACGCCGCCGCGAGGGGTGTCCCCGGGAAGGGCACCAAGCATGGAGCCCGCACACATGGAGGAAGAAGGGAACTTGGGCGCTGGTGGCTCTGCCACGGCGCCAGACGCCGGCGGGGAGGGGACTTCTGCTTCACAGCCCGGCACTGGTGAGTCGCCTGTCTTCTGTCTTTGCTTTTCCCTTATCCTTTTTGTTGGCTTCATCATCCCCATCACTGCCCAGGCCCTCCTTCGACAGATATGGAGGACGTGGACACCGTCATCGGGGAAGTTGCTGAGGAGGCCGCGGCGGAGGCCGACAGGATTGCCGCCGGGGAGGCCGCCAAGGACGCTGCCGAGGCCGCCGCTGATAAGGCCACCAAGGACGCTGCAGAGGGCGCCAGCGGTGAGCCTGCCGGGGAGGCCATCAAGGCCACAGCCGAGGAAGAGGTGGCTGATGATCAGCCTTGTTCCTCCACAACCTCGGGCCCCGGCAGGTACCTGAAGGTGGGCAACGACCTCTTCGTCCATCTCGCAGGGGCGTCAAGTTCCCGAGCGCCCGCCGGAGGGGAAGTCTTCGATGGCGAGGTGCTCGCCGCCACCGGGCTCGAGGTGGTCGATGAACCGGGCCACGGCGGTGATGGTTTTCCAGAAGGGCAGCTCTTCCGTGCCATGGGGGCCAATTTCCGGAAGCTCCAGGCGCTCTATCGTGCCTGTCTGGACAAGGTTAAGTCCAGGATGGCAACTGTGGACGAGGCGGAGGTGGACTTCCAGGCTCGCGTTGCTGAGGCGCAAACCTGGTTTCACCAATCCCGCGAGGAGCAGAGGGCCTTCCAGGAAGAATTGGCCAAGCGCGATGCAGAGCTCATCATGAAGATGTCCGACGTCGAGAAGGCCCAGGAAGAGGCGGCGAGCTTGGCTGCCGCGGCTGAGGCTGCCCGGAACCAACATCAAGCCGCCCTCGATTCCCAGGAGGAAGACCTCTCCGCGCGTGAGGCGAAGCTTGCCGGAATGCTCCGCGGGAAGGATGAGGAGCTCGAGGTCCTTGTCGAGCGGCGGACTCGCGAGCTGGGGCAGAGGCACAAAGAGGCACTCGATGCCCAGGCTCTGGTCCACGCCGGCAAGGTGAAGGAGCTGGAGGTAGAGTGAGACGGGCTGAGGGAGCAGGCCCTCAAGCTGTCCGACGAGAAGGACAGGCTCAACTGCGCCTTGACAGAGGCGCGGGGAGCGGTCATCAGCAGGGCTGGGGAGCTCTCCGAGGCGCAAGACTCCATCAGAGATCTCAAGCTGAAGCTAGAGAATCTCGAGAAGATGTTGTCGGAGAGCTCGGCTCGGGAGGAGACCTTGACCAGGAGCCTAGAGGAGGAGAAGCAGCTGCGGGCGGACGAGGCCGCCTCCCACCAGGAATACGTGGCGGGCGAGAACAGGTGGATCAGCCGGCTGGAGGACGTCGCCGGCAGGGTCACCTTGCAGTTGGCCCTCATGGGGATGCCAAACGTGAGGTATGACCCTGAGTGGAGCGGAACCGTCAACGCCAAGCTGACCCTGTTCTTCGAGGGCGTCCCCGGCGCCTTGGCTGATCTCCACTCCAACAGAACGGCCAGGCTCGCCGGGGAGGCCCGGCGACTTTGTCGGGGGGTCATGACCAAGGTCCTCACCAAGATGGCGTTCTGGAATCCCGCCCTCGACTTCGAAGCCGCGATGGATAGCTTGCCGGAGGGTACTGACCTCAGGGTGCTCAAGGAGCGCATCAAGCCCGTCATCAGCTGCATCGACGAAATCAAGAGGGTGGAAGGCCAGCGCCGGGATTAGGCATCCCGGTCTTCTTCGCCGCTGTGGGTTCATGACCAAGACAAATTTTATCTTTAGTTAGAACCGCAACAATGACATGATGTAATATAACTTTGAAATATCTTTGGAATTATGCATGTTATTTTCCTGTTTGTTGTTTCTTTGTATGTCCACCCTACGCTAACTGGGTAGGCTTGCCGGCGCGAAAAACCAAGGGCGGCGTCTTGGGGATGGGTCCCCATTGGCCTGCCGGGTGAGCGTGCTGCCGGGTGAGCCACCTTGCCGCCCTTAACGCAGCCGCTCGAACTATCGAGTTTGACTCGAGTCAGAGTCAAGAGCCTTGCCAATTGCGGAAGGCTACCCTGCCGTTTCCAACGCAGCCGTTTGAACTGCGGACTCGAAACAGAGCAAAGGCATTGTCGATCGGGAAGGGCCCCATTTGCGTGCAGGTTTCTTTTTGTACAAAGAACGACAGCTCCGAGGATAATAACTTTAAATAATAGGATGGAAATATCCAGGGTTCAATGTAACTTAGATTTTGTTTGTAGCCGCTCGAGCGCTAATCTTCCGGCCTCCTTCCTTCTCAAAGGGCCGCGAAGGCGAAAGGGCGCTGGGCCAACTGCTAGAGCCGATTCTCACAACTGCGCCCCCTACCTGGCGCGCCAAAGATGTCGGGGTATTGGATCGACACCTATGGGATCACAAGAATCCGTACTACGGTTGCGGGGCGCGGGGTTGAGAGAAGAGCGGATCCAACAGTTAGCACACGATTCGTTTACCCAGGTTCGGGCCGCAAAGATGCATAAAACCCTACTCCTGCTTTGGTGGATTATATGTTTGTGTTCTTCAGCTAGCTATGGGGCGTGAGGAGCTCCAAAAAGTTGTGTCGTGAGGAGTTCTAAAGAGCCGAATCCTCCTCCTGGTAGCCTCGGGCCTCCTTTTATAAGGAAATGGGTCGCCATAGTGGCACACAGGAGGTGGAAAGGGTACAGTGATGCGAGGTTATCCCTCGCATTACATGACAAGGGGCATTTAATGCGTCTTGCTTAGGTGTCCTTGCTTTATCAGGGACGAGGGAGACATCCATCTTGTGCGTTGCCGCTCCTTCTTGCGTCGACACGCGCCCTGGCCAGCGATGCTTGAGATGCCATGTAGGCAGGCAGGCAGCTGAGGTGGCACAACGGTGGGTCTTCATGAAGATCTGCATGTTGCCACGCAGGTGCCTGCCCAGCTGGTTGGGTCGGCAGCTGCATGGGGCGGTGGAAGCTTAGTTGGCGTTGGCCTGATGGTGGCCCTACGGATGTCCTCGGCAAGGGCCTTGCCGGGGCCCCGGCAAGGGTCTTGCCACGGCGCCTGCTGTCATCCCCGGCAAGGTGCTTGCCGGAGGTCTTGTGGTCCTCCTTGGCTGGGATCCCGCCAAGGGTCATCGTCTTCTCAGTGTGTATCTGATCTTGAATGTCTTCACAAATATCTGCATGCCACTACGGGTATATCTCCCGAATCCTTGCCCTATGGGGGCAGTGGACTCAAGGGTGATCCGCTCCGTAGGCGTGGGGCGAGCTGCCGCGGCAAGGGTCTTGTCGGGGCTGCTAAAGCCGGCCCTGGCAAGGATCTTGCCGGGACTGCTAAAACTGGCTCTCGGCAAGGACCTCGCCGGGGGAAGCCGCTTCGTCCCTTTGCTCTTTGTGGTCTTGGCTTCGGGCTTCAGTCTCCATCGAGCTTCGATCTTACCCTGGCTCACCTCCCTTGCCATGCTTAGTGTGGTGGTGTCCGTGGCTCAGACTACCCGTGCATAGTCATAGGGGTACAAAAAGTGTACCCCCCCTTTTTGTACACCGACAGTTATCAAGACCATGTATTTCTTCAATAGGTTGTAAATTCTTAACATCTTCAGCTTTAATACCTTTTTCTATCATAGATTTCTTTGCCTCTTGCATATCTTCAGGACTGAGAAATAGAACACCTCTTTTCTTCGGAGTTGGCTTAGGGGCTGGTTCAGGAAGTGTCCAATTATTTTCATTGGCCAGCATATTATTCAATAGTAATTCAACTTGATCAAGTGTTCTTTCCCTGAAAACACAACCAGCACAACTATCCAGGTGGTCTCTGGAAGCATCGTTTAGTCCATTATAAAAGACATCAAGTATATTGTTCCTCTGAAGAGGATGATCAGGAAAAACATTAAGTAATTGGAGATGCCTCCCCCAAACTTGTGGGAGACTCTCTTCTTCAATTTGCACAAAGTTATATATTTCCCGTAAGGCAGCTTGTTTCTTATGAGCGGGAAAATATTTAGTAGAAAAGTAATAAATCATATCCTGGGGACTACGCACACAACCAGGATCAAGAGAATTAAACCAAGTCTTAGCATCACCCTTTAGCGAGAACGGAAATAACTTAAGGATATAGTAGTAATGAATCTTTTCATCGTTGGTGAAAAGGGTGGCTATATCATTCAACTTAGTAAGATGTGCCACAACAAATTTAGATTCATAGCCATGGAAAGGATCAGATTCAACCAAAGTAAATAACTCAGGATCAACAGAAAAATCATAATCCTTATCACTAACAAAGATAAGTGAAGTAGCAAAGCAGGGTCATGTTTCATTCTAGCATTCAAGTTCTTTTTTTCAGCTTAGCTAATAATTTCTTAAGATCATATCTATCGTTGCAAGCAAGAAAGTCTCTAGCAGTTTCTTCATCCATAACATAACCCTCAGGAACAACAGGCAATTCATATCTAGGGGGAGAAGCTTCATCATCACTTTCATAAATATTATCAGTGTCTATATTTGCATTCTCCGTAACCTTAGCAATTTGTTCATCTAGAAATTCACCTAGTGGCACAGTATTATCACGCATAGAAGTAGTTTCATCATACATAGCAGAAGTGGCATCATCAAGGACATACGATATACCAGATTCAATAGCAGGAGTAGGTGTCGCAAATTTACCCATAACAGATGGTGAATCAAGTGCAGAGTTAGATGGCAGTTCCTTACCTCCCCTCGTAGTTGAGGGATAGATCTTGGTTCTTGAGTCCTTAAAATTCTTCATAGTGATCAACAGATATAAATACCAAGTGACTTAAAGAATAGAGCTATGCTCCCCGGCAACGGCGCCAGAAAATATATTGATAACCCACAAGTGTAGGGGATCGCAACAGTTTTTGAGGGTAAAGTATTCAACCCAAATTTATTGATTCAACACAAGGGGAGCCAAAGAATACTCTTAAGTATTAGCAGCTGAGTTGTCAATTCAACCACACCTGGAAACTTAGTATCTGCAGCAAGGTAGTTTAGTAGCAAAGTAATATGGAGATAGTGGTAACAGCAATAAAAGTAACGATAGTGTTTTTATAGTTTTTGTAATAGTAGCAACGGAAAAGTAAATAAGCAATAAGCAATATGTGAAAAGCTCGCATGCATTGGATCGGTGATGGAGAATTATGTCGGATGCAATTCATCATGTAAAAGTTATAACCTAGGGTGACACAGAACTAGGTCCAGTTCATCAATGTAATGTAGGCATGTATTCCGAATATAGTCATACGTGCTTATGGAAAAGAACATGCATGACATCTTTTGTCCTACCCTCCCGTGGCAGCGGGGTCTTAGTGGAAACTAAGGGATATTAAGGCCTCATTTTAATAGAGTACCGGACCAAAGCATTAACACATAGTGAATACATGAACTTCTCAAACTACGGTCATCACCGGGAGTGGTCCCGATTATTGTCACTTCGGGGTTGCCGGATCATAACACATAGTAGGTGACTATAGACTTGCAAGATAGGCTCAAGAACACACATATATTCTTGAAAACATAATAGGTTGAGATCTGAAATCGTGGCACTCGGGCCCTAGTGACAAGCATTAAGCATAGCAAAGTCATAGCAACATCAGTCTCATAACATAGTGGATACTAGGGATCAAACCCTAACAAAACTAACTCGATTACATGGTAAATCTCATCCAACCCATCACCGTCCAGCAAGCCTACGATGGAATTACTCACGCACAGCGGTGAGCATCGTGAAATTGGTGATGGAGGAAGGTTGATGATGACGATGGCGACGATCTCCACTCTCCGGTGCCCCGAACGGACTCCGGATCAGCCCTCCCGAGAGAGATTAGGGCTTGGCGGTGGCTCCGTATCGTAAAACACGGTAATTCTTCCTCTCTGATTTTTTTCTCCCCGAAAGTGAATATATGGAGTCCTGGGGTACGTCGGTGGAGCATTAGGGGGCCCACGAGGCAGGGGGCGCGCCCAGGGGGAGGGGGCGCGTGTTGGGGAACGTAGTATTTTAAAATTTTCCTACGATCACGCAAGATCTATCTACCAGATGCATAGCGACGAGAGGGAAGAGTGTGTCTACGTACCCTCGTAGACCGGAAGCGGAAGCGTCAAGTGACGCGGTTGATGTAGTCGAACTTCTTCGCGATTCAACCGATCAAGCACCGAACGTACGGCACCTCCGCGTTCAGCACACGTTCAGCTTGATGACGTCCCACGAGCTCTTGATCCAGTTGAGCTTCACGGGAGAGTTTCGTCAGCACGACGTCATGGTGACGGATATGATGTATTCACCGGCGTAGGGCTTCGCCTAAGCACTGCGACGGTATGACCGAGGTGTGTTTCTGTGGAGGGGGGCACCGCACACGGCTGGAACAATTCAACTTGTGTGTCTTTGGGTGCCCCCCTGCCCCCGTATATAAAGGAGCAAGAGGGAAGGGCCGGCCGGCTTCCTATGGTGCGGCTAGGGCAATCCTACTAGGAATAGGATTGCAATCCTATTACTAGTAGGAGTCCACCAAGAAGGAAGAGAGGGAAAGGAAAAGAGGGAGAGGTGGCGCCCCCCCAATCCTAGTCCAATTAGGATCCCTAGGTGGGGCGCCGGCCAGCCTCTATGGGCTGCCTCTCTCCTTTCCTCAAGGCCCACTATGGACCATCCCCCCTCGTAGGGGGTTCCGGTAACCCCCTCCGGCAATCCAGTTAAATCCGAAACTTTTCCGGAACACTTCCGGTGTCCGAATATAGTCGTCCAATATATCAATCTTTATGTCTCGGACATTCCGAGACTCCTCGTCATGTCCGTGATCTCATCTGGGACTCCGAACTACCTTCGGTACATCAAAAACTCATAAACTCATAATACCGATCGTCATCAAACGTTAAGCGTGCGGACCCTACGGGTTCGAGAACTATGTAGACATGACCGAGACTCATCTCCGGTCAATAACCAATAGCGGAACCTGGATGTTCATATTGGCTCCTACATATTCTACGAAGATCTTTATCGGTCAAACCGCATAACAACATACGTTGTTCCTTTTGTCATCGGTATGTTACTTGCCCGAGATTCGATCGTTGGTATCTCTATACCTAGTTCAATCTCGTTACCGGCAAGTCTCTTTACTCGTTCCGTAACACATCATATCGTGACTAACTCATTAGTCCTTTTGCTTGCAAGGCTTATTATGATGTGTGTTACCGAGAGGGCCCAGAGATACCTCTCCGACACTCGGAGTGACAAATCCTAATCTTGATCTATGCCAACACCACGAATACTTTCGGAGACACCTGTAGAGCATCTTTATGATCACCCAGTTACGTTGTGACGTTTGATAGCACACAAGGTGTTCCTACGGTATTCGGGAGTTGCATAATCTCATAGTCATAGGAACATGTATAAGTCATGAAGAAAGCAATAGCAGTAAAACTAAACGATCATAGAGCTATGCTAACGGATGGGTCTAGTCCATCACATAATTCTCCTAATGATGTGATCCCGTTGATCAAATGACAACTCATGTCTATGGCTAGGAAACATAGCCATCTTTGATCAATGAGCTAGTCTAGTAGAGGCATACTAGGGACATACTATTTTGTCTATATATTCACACATGTATCAAGTTTCCGGTTAATATAATTCTAGCATGAATAAAAGACATTTATCATGATATAAGGAAATACAAAAAACATCTTTATTATTGCCTCTAGGGCATATTTCCTTCAGTCTCCCACTTGCACTAGAGTCAATAATCTAGCTCACATCGCCATGTGATTTAATACCGGTAGTTCATATCGTTATGTGAATAACACCCATAGTTCACATCGCCATGTGACCAACACCCAAAGGGTTTACTAGAGTCAATAATCTAGTTCACATCGCTATGTGATTAATACCCAAGAGTAATAAGGTGTGATCATGTTTAGCTTGTGAGAGAAGTTTAGTCAACGGGTCTGTCACATTCAGATCCATATGTATTTTGCAAATTTCTATGTCTACAATGCTCTGCATAGAGCTACTTTAGCTAATTGCTCCCACTTTCAATACGCATCCAGATTGATACTTAGAGTCATCTGGATTTAGTGTCAAAGCTTGCATCGGCGTAACCCTTTACGACGAACTCTTTATCACCTCCATAATCGAGAAACATTTCCTTAGTCATCCAGTTACTAAGGATAATTTTGACCGCTGTACAGTGATCTACTCCTGGATCACTATTGTACCCCCTTGACAAACTCATGGCAAGGTACACAACATGTTTGGTACACAGCATGGCATACTTTATAGAACCTATGGCTGAGGCATAGGGAATGACTTTCATTCTCTCTATATTTTTCTTCCGTGGTCTGGCTTTGAGTCTTACTCAACTTCACACCTTACTAGTCAGGCAAGAACTCCTTCTTTGACTGATCCATTTTGAACTACTTCAAAATCTTATCAAGGTATGTACTTATCGAAAGTCTTATCAAGCGTCTTGATCTATCTCTATAGATCTTGATGCCCAATATGTAAGCAGCTTCACCAAGGTCTTTCTTTGAAAAACTCCTTTCAAACACTCCTTTATGCTTTCCAGAAAATTCTACATCATTTCCGATCGACAATATGTCATTCACATATACTTATCAGAAAGGTTGTAGTGCTCCCACTCACTTCTTGTAAATACAGGCTTCACCGTAAGTCTGTATAAATCTATATGCTTTGATCAACTTACCAAAGCGTATATTCCAACTCCGAGATGCTTGCACCAGTCCATAGATGGATCGCTGGAGCTTGCACATTTTGTTAGCACCTTTAGGATTGACAAAACCTTCGGGTTGCATCATATACAATTTTTCTTTAATAAATCCATTAAAGAATGCAGTTTTGTTAACCATTTGCCAGATTTCATAAAATGCGGCAATTGCTAACATGATTCGGACAGACTTAAGCATCGCTACGGGTGAGAAAGTCTCATCATAGTCAACTCCTTGAACTTGTCGAAAACCTTTCGCAACAAGTCGAGCTTTGTAAATAGTAACATTACCGTCAGCGTCGGTCTTCCTCTTGAAGATCCATTTATTTTCGATGGCTTGCCGATCATCGGGCAAGTCAACCAAAGTCCACACTTTGTTCTCATACATGGATCCCATCTCAGATTTCATGGCCTCAAGCCATTTTGCGGAATCTGGGCTCATCATCGCTTCCTCATAGTTCGTAGGTTCATCATGGTCTAGTAACATGATTTCCAGAACTGGGTTACCGTACCACTCTGGTGCGGAACGTACTCTGGTTGATCTACGACGTTCAGCAGAAACTTGATCTGAAGTTTCATGATCATCATCATTAACTTCCTCACTAATTGGTGTAGGAATCACTGGAACTAGTTTCTGTGATGTTCCACTTTCCAATTCGGGAGAAGGTACAATTACCTCATCAAGTTCTACTTTCCTCCCACTCACTTCTTTCGAGAGAAACTCCTTCTCTAGAAAGGATCCACTCTTAGCAACAAAGACCTTGCCTTCGGATCTGTGATAGAAGGTGTACCCAACAGTTTCTTTTGGGTATCCTATGAAGATTTACTTCTCCGATTTGGGTTCGAGCTTATCATGTTGAAACTTTTTCACATAAGCATCGCAGTCCCAAACTTAAAGAAATGACAGCTTAGGTTTCTCGTCGAACCACAGTTCATACGGTGTCATCTCCACGGATTTAGATGGTTCCCTATTTAACATGAATGTAGCTGTCTCTAATGCATAACCCCAAAAGCGATAGTGGTAGATCGGTAAGAGACATCATCGATCGCACCATATCTAATAAAGTACGGTTATGACGTTCGGACACACCATTACACTATGGTGTTCCAGGTGGCGTGAGTAGTTAAACTATTTCACATTGTTTTTACTGAAGGCCAAACTCGCTAACTCAAATATTTTACCTCTACGATCATATCGTAGAAACTCTTATTTTCTTGTTACAATGATTCTCCACTTCACTCTGAAATTCTTTGAACTTTTCAAATGTTTCAGACTTGTGCTTCATTAAGTAGATATACCCATATCTGCTCAAATCATTAGTGAAGGTCAGAAAAATAACGATACCCGCCGCGAGCTTCAACACTCATTGGTCCACATACATATGTATGTATGATCTCCAACAAATCTGTTGCTCGCTCCATTGTTCCGGAGAACGGAGTTTTAGTCATCTTGCCCATGAGGCATGGTTCGCAAGCACCAAGTGATTCATAATCAAGTGACTCCAAAAGTCCATCACTATGGAGTTTTTCATGCGCTTTACACCATTATGACCTAAACCGCAGTGCCACAAATAAGTTGCACTATCATTATTAACCTTGCATCTTTTGGCTTCAATATTATGAATATGTGTATCCCCACGATCGAGATCCAACAAACTGTTTTCATTGGGTGTATGACCATAGAAGGTTTTATTCATGTAAACAGAACAACAATTATTCTCTAACTTACATGAATAACCGTATTGGAATAAACATGATCAAATCATATTCATGCTCAACACAAACACCAAATAACACTTATTTAGGTTCAACACTAATCCCGAAAGTATAGGGAGTGTGCGATGATGATCATATCAATCTTGGAACTACTTCCAATACACATCGTCACTTCATCCTTTAACTAGTTTCTGTTCATTATGCAACTCCCATTTCGAGTTACTACTCTTTAGCAACTGAACCAGTATCAAATACCGAGGGGTTGCTATGAACACTAGTAAAATACACATCAATAATCTGTATATCAAATATACCCTTGTTCACTTTGCCATCCTTCTTATCCGCCAAGTATCTAGGGCAGTTCCACTTCCGGCGACCATTTCCTTTGCAGTAGAAGCACTTAGTTTCAGGCTTGAGTTTAGCTTTGGGTTTCTTCATGGGAGTGACAACTTGCTTGTCATTCTTCTTGAAGTTCCCCTTCTATCCCTTTGCCCTTTACTTGAAACAAGTGGTCTTATTAACCATCAACACTTGATGTTCTTTCTTGATTTCTACCTTCGCTGATTTCAGCATTGCGAAGAGCTCGGGAATTACCTTCGTCATCCCTTGCATATTATAGTTCATCACGAAGTTCTACTAACTTAGTGATAGTGACGAGAGAACTTTGTCAATTACTATCTTATCTGGAAGATTAACTCCCACTTGATTCAAGTAATTGTAGTACCCAGACAATCTGAGCACATGCTCACTGGTTGAGCTATTCTCCTCCATCTTGTAGGCAAAGTACTGTCAGAAGTCTTATACCTCTCGACACATGCATGAGTATGAAATACTAATTTCAACTCTTGGAACATCTTATATGCTCCGTGGCGTTCCAAACGTTTTTGAAGTCCCGGTTCTAAGCCGTAAAGCATGGTGCACTTAAACTATCAAGTAGTCATCATACCGAGCTTTTGTCAAAACGTTCATAACGTCTACATCTGCTCCTGCAATAGGTCTGTCACCTAGCGGTGCATCAAGGACATAATTCTCTGTGCATCAATGAGGATAATCCTCAGATCACGGAACAATTTCGCATCATTGCTACTAACATCTTTCAAATTAGTTTTCTCTAGGAACATATAAAAAATAAACGGGGAGCAACATCGCGAGCTATTGATCTACAACATAGATATGCTAATACTACCAGGACTAAGTTCATGATAAATTAAAGTTCAATTAATCATATTACTTAAGAACTCCCACTTAGATAGACATCCCTCTAGTCACCTAAATGATCACGTGATCCAAATCAACTAAACCATGTCCGATCATCACGTGAGATGGAGTAGTTTCAATGGTGAACATCTTATGTTGATCATATCTACTATATGATTCACGCTCGACCTTTCGGTCTCCAGTGTTCCGAGGCCATATCTGCATATGCTAGGCTCGTCAAGTTTAACCCGAGTATTCTGCGTGTGCAAAACTGGCTTGCACCCGTTGTATTTGAACGTAGAGCTTATCACACCCGATCATCACGTGGTGTCTCGGCACGACGAACTTTCGCAACGGTGCATACTCAGGGAGAACACTTATACCTTGAAATTTAGTAAGGGATCATCTTATAATGCTACCGTCGTTCTAAGCAGAATAAGAAGCATAATAAGATAAACATCACATGCAATCAAAATATGTGACATGATATGGCCATCATCATCTTGTGCTTTTGATCTCCATCTCCAAAGCACCGTCATGATCACCTTCGTCACCGGCGCGACACCTTGATCTCCATCGTAACATCGTTGTCGTCTCGCCAACTATTGCTTCTACGACTATCGCTACCGCTTAGTGATAAAGTAAAGCAATTACATGGCGATTGCATTTCATACAATAAAGCGACAACCATATAGCTCCTGCCAGTTGCCGATAACATTACAAAACATGATCATCTCATACAAAACCGTATAACTCATCATGTCTTGACCATATCACATCACAACATGCCCTGCAAAAACAAGTTAGACGTCCTCTACTTTGTTGTTGCAAGTTTTACGTGGCTGCTACGGGCTTAGCAAGAACCGTTCTTACCTACGCATACAAAACCACAACGATGTTTCGTCAAGTATGTGCTGTTTTAACCTTCACAAGGACCGGGCGTAGCCACACTTGATTCAGCTAAAGTGAGAGAGACAGACACCCGCCAGTCACCTTTAAGCAACGAGTGCTCGTAACGGTGAAACCAGTCTCGCGTAAGCGTACGCGTAATGTCGGCCCGGGCCGCTTCATCTCACAATACCGCCGAAGCAAAGTATGACATGCTGGTAAGCAGTATGACTAGTATCGCCCACAACTCATTGTGTTCTACTCGTGCATATCATCTACGCATAGACCTGGCTCTGATGCCACTGTTGGGGAACGTAGTATTTTAAAATTTTCCTACGATCACGCAAGATCTATCTACCAGATGCATAGCAACGAGAGGGAAGAGTGTGTCTATGTACCCTCGTAGACCGGAAGCGGAAGCGTCAAGTGACGCGGTTGATGTAGTCGAACTTCTTCGCGATTCAACCGATCAAGCACCGAACGTACGGCACCTCCGCGTTCAGCACACGTTCAGCTTGATGATGTCCCACGAGCTCTTGATCCAGTTGAGCTTCACGGGAGAGTTTCGTCAGCACGACGGCGTGGTGACGGATATGATGTATTCACCGGCGCAGGGCTTCGCCTAAGCACTGCGACGGTATGACCGAGGTGTGTTTCTGTGGAGGGGGGCACCGCACACGGCTGGAACAATTCAACTTGTGTGTCTTTGGGTGCCCCCCTGCCCCCGTATATAAAGGAGCAAGAGGGGAGGGCCGGCCGGCCTCCTATGGTGCGGCTAGGGCAATCCTACTAGGAATAGGATTGCAATCCTATTCCTAGTAGGAGTCCACCAGGAAGGAAGAGAGGGAAAGGAAAAGAGGGAGAGGTGGCGCCCCCCCCCCCCCCAATCCTAGTCCAACTAGGATCCCTAGGTGGGGCGCCGGCCAGCCTCTATGGGCTGCCTCTCTCCTTTCCTCAAGGCCCACTATGGACCATCCTCCCTCGTAGGGGGTTCCGGTAACCCCCTCCGGCAATCCAGTTAAATCCGAAACTTTTCCGGAACACTTCCGGTGTCCGAGACTCCTTGTCATGTCCGTGATCTCATCCGGGACTCCGAACTACCTTCGGTACATCAAAAACTCATAAACTCATAATACCGATCATCATCAAACGTTAAGCGTGCGGACCCTACGGGTTCGAGAACTATGTAGACATGACCGAGACTCATCTCCGGTCAATAACCAATAGCGGAACCTGGATGTTCATATTGGCTCCTACATATTCTACGAAGATCTTTATCGGTCAAACCGCATAACAACATACGTTGTTCCTTTTGTCATCGGTATGTTACTTGCCCGAGATTCGATCGTTGGTATCTCTATACCTAGTTCAATCTCATTACCGGCAAGTCTCTTTACTCGTTCCGTAACACATCATCTCGTGACTAACTCATTAGTCCTTTTGCTTGCAAGGCTTATTATGATGTGTGTTACCGAGAGGGCCCAGAGATACCTCTCCGACACTCGGAGTGACAAATCCTAATCTTGATCTATGCCAACACCACGAATACTTTCAGAGACACCTGTAGAGCATCTTTATGATCACCCAGTTACGTTGTGACGTTTGATAGCACACAAGGTGTTCCTACGGTATTCGGGAGTTGCATAATCTCATAGTCATAGGAACATGTATAAGTCATGAAGAAAGCAATAGCAGTAAAACTAAACGATCATAGTGCTATGCTAACGGATGGGTCTAGTCCATCACATCATTCTCCTAATGATGTGATCCCGTTGATCAAATGACAACTCATGTCTATGGCTAGGAAACATAGCCATCTTTGATCAATGAGCTAGTCTAGTAGAGGCATACTAGGGACATACTATTTTGTCTATATATTCACACATGTATCAAGTTTCCGGTTAATATAATTCTAGCATGAATAAAAGACATTTATCATGATATAAGGAAATACAAAAAACATTTTTATTATTGCCTCTAGGGCATATTTCCTTCAGCGCGCCCCCCACCCTCGTGGACAGGGTGTGGGCCCCCTGACGTAGATCTTCCCGTAGGTCTTTTTGATATATTCCAAAATAATTCTCCGTGGATTTTTAGGTCATTCTGAGAACTTTTTATTTCTGCACAAAAACAACACCATGGCAATTTTGCTGAAAACAACGTCAGTCCGGGTTAGTTCCATTCAAATCATGCAAGTTAGAGTCCAAAACAAGGGCAAACGTGTTTGGAAAAGTAGATACGCTTGAGACGTATCAATAATTTCTTTGGCCATTTTATTTTGAGAAGACATGATTGCTTTGTTAGTATGCTTGAAGTATTATTATTCTTATGTCAATATAGAGTTTTATCTTGAATCTTTCGGATCTGAACATTCATGCCACAATAAAGAAAATTGCATTGAGCACTATGTTAGGTAGCATTCCACATAAAAAAATCTGTTTTTATCATTTACCTACTCGAGGACGAGCAGGAATTAAGCTTGGGGATGCTTGATACGTCTCCAACGTATCTATAATTTTTGATTGTTCTGTACTCTTATATTATCCTTCTAGGATGTTTTATGGGCTTTTATATACACTTTTATATGATTTTGGGGACTAACCTATTAACCCAGAGCCTAGTGCCAGTTTCTGTTTTTCTCCTGTTTTAGAGTATCGCAGAAAAGGAATATCAAACGGAGCCTAATTGACCTGAAACTCAACGGAGGTGATTTTTGGACCAGAAGAAGACCAGAGAGTACCGGAGGAGGACCAGAAGGTCCACGGGGTGCCCACGAGGGTGGGGGGCGCGTGCCCCCCTGGGCGCGCCCCCCTGCCTCGTGGACACCCCGGAGACCCCCTTTACTTGCCCCCGACTCCAACACCTCCTGTATATACTGAAACCTCCAGAAAATATCCTAGATCGGGAGTTCCGCGCGAAAGCCTCTGTTGCCACCGGAATCCAATCTAGACCCGTTCTGGCACCCTGCCGGAGGGGGGAATCCCACTCCGGTGGCCATCTTCATCATCCCGGCGCTCTTCATGACAAGGAGGGAGTAGTCCACCCTTGGGTCTAAGGGCATGTATCAGTAGCTATGTGTTTGATCTCTCTCTCTCGTGTTCCTGAGATGGCACGATCTTGATGTATCGCGAGCTTTGCTACTATAGTTGGATCTTATGATGTTTCTCCCCCTCTACTCTCTTGTGATGAATTGAGTTTTCCCTTTGAAGTTATCTTATCGGATCGAGTCTTTAAGGATTTGAGAACACTTAATGTGTGTCTTGCATGTGCTTATCTGTGGTGACAACGGGATATCACGTGATCTCCTTGATGTATGTTTTGGTGATCAACTTGCGGGTTCCGTGACCTTGGGAATCTATGCATAGGGGTTGGCACACGTTTTCGTCTTGACTCTCCGGTAGAAACGTTGGGGCACTCTTTGAAGTTCTTTGTGTTGGTTGAATAGATGAATCTGATATTGTGTGATGCATATCGTATAATCATACCCATGGATACTTGAGGTGACAATGGAGTATCTAGGTGACATTAGGGTTTTGGTTGATTTGTGTCTTAAGGTGTTATTCTAGTACGAACTCTAAGATAGATTGAACGGAAAGAATAGCTTCGTGCTATTTTACTACAAACTCTTGAATAGATAGATCAGAAACAATAACTTTGAGGTGGTTTCGTACCCTACCATAATCTCCTCGTTTGTTCTCCGCTATTAGTTACTTTGGAGTGACTCTTTGTTGCATGTTGAAGGATAGTTATATGATCCCACTACAGGAAACTTGAGATTTGCCATCAGTACCGCTCTTTGCCGTCAGCATTTCATCGAGGCAGATGGCAAAGACCAATTTTGCCGACTGCTACTGTCGGCAAAGAACGGTTGATGGCAAAGACATATTTTGCCGTCTACAGAAAAAAACGAAGACGGCAAAGAGTCTTTGCCGTGTGCTATTTTATTTTGCAGACGACAAAGAGCATAATTTGCCGTCTACATAAAAAAACGCAGATTGCAAAATCTTTGCCGTCTTTGTTTTTTTCTGTAGACGGCAAAATATGCTCTTTGCCGTCTGCAAAATAAAATAGCAGACGGCAAAGAGAAAACACAGTCTATGGATCGATCCCACGGATCGATGACATGGCACGAATCCGCGGCGCCACACCTACCTCTCTCTCTCATCATGCGCACCCCCACCCACAAAGGCTGGCCCACCTCCCACTCCACCATGCCTTGTCCTCTGCCCACCCCACTCCTTCACGCAACGCACCACAGCCACCCGCCTCTCTCTCTCTCTCTCACACACACACACAGCGAGTGCCGCCTGCATCTGGACGCTGCTGCACGCCCTTGTCTCCTCCTGCGTATCCACCGGAGCTTACCTCCTCCAGCGTCTCCACCAAAGCCTGCGTCCGCCTACGTCTGCCTGCCAGAGGCCGCCGCCGCTTGCGCGACCGGCCGGAGCCCACGTCCTCTTGCTCGACCGGCCTCCGCCCGCGTCTGGCCGCCGGAGCCCACCTCCGCCTACACGACCGGCTGGCGGCTGCCTCCGCCCATGTCCGTGCGCCATCGTGCGCATCCCGCCTCCGCTCGCGCCATCCGACCGACGGAGCCCGCCTCCGCCCACGTCTGCCTGCCAGAGGCCGCCGCCGCCTGCGCGACCGGCTAGAGCCCACCTCCGCCTGCGCGATCGGCCTCCGCCCGCGTTCGGCCGACGCAGCCCACCTCCGCCTGCGCGACCGGCTGGCGGCTGCCTCCGCTCGCGCCGTCCGAATGTCGGAGCCTGCCTCCGCCCGCTCCACCGGCCACCGCCGCTGCTCGCCACACCGGCCGTCGTAGGGAGCAGCGTCCGACGCAGAGTGCCGCTGCCACTCGCCCCCTGTGGGCCCCATCGTCCCCATCCCTGTCAGCCGCGCAGGCCTCGACCCCCTGTTCGTCGTTATCTGTTCTCCTGTAAAATAAATCCGTGTGTAATATGTTCATATTATGAAATAGAGTAGTTTTGGCTTGGATCAGCAAGTGATGATGTATTCTATTGTGAAATTTGTCCGTTCGTCATCGATTCTGGAAACAAAGTGTGGATGGATAATGTGATGTACTATTGATTTATTTTAATAAACATAATTCTTTGCCGTCTTTGATTTTTGGAGGCTGATGGCAAAACGAGCTTTTCTTTGCTGTCTGTTCTTATGTGGACTGACAGCAAAACATCAGTTTGGTTGAAGGCAAAATCTATGCCGTCTGCCCGATAAATGGCTGACGGCAAAATATTCTTTGCCAATTTAGTATTTGCCGACATACTTTGCCGTCAGGAGTTGACGGCAAAATCTTTGCCTTCTGTGAAAGCATGACGGCAAACTAGATGTTTCCCGTAGTGTCCAGTTATGTTATTATTGTGAGAGAACTTGCACTGGTGAAAGTATGAACCCTAGGCCTTATTTCTACACATTGCAATACCGTTTATGCTCACTTTTATCATTAGTTACCTTGCTGTTTTTATATTTTCAGATTACACAAACCTATATCTACCATCCATATTGCACTAGTATCACCATCTCTTCGTCGAACTAGTGCACCTATACAATTTACCATTGTATTGGGTGTGTTGGGGACACAAGAGACTCTTTGTTATTTGGTTGCAGGGTTGCTTGAGAGAGACCATCTTCATCCTACGCCTCCCACGGATTGATAAACCTTAGGTCATCCACTTCAGGGAAATTTGCTACTGTCCTACAAACCTCTGCACTTGGAGGCCCAACAACGTCTACAAGAAGAAGGTTGCGTAGTAGACATCAGGAAACAGGGAGTTCCCGAAGATCCGATGCATGATGTCTAGAAAGGGGTAGAGCTCATAAGATACATTCCCATTCTCAGATAGCTTCATGGTAGAATACGGCCAAAGCACCTCCTTATGTGTAGCAGCAATCTCCTTATGAGGGCGAAACCCAAGTGGGGTCTGGGCACCCTCATCATTCTACGATAAGCTGATCATGAAGTTCTTCCACAGTGTGGACAGACGACATCCATTGGTCATCCAAGTAAGAGTGCGGGCCTCATCATGCCCAAAATGAACGGTGGCAAAGAACTGGGCCACGCGCTCGGCATCAAAATCCTTGTTGAAAGAAATGATCCTCTTGATATCCAACTCCTCACACCTCTGCAGACCACTCCCAAAGTAGCGCAAGTACTTCTCCATGTGCGAGAGATCGATGGACTTGACCCTCACAAACAAGTTCTTCTTCTTCTTCAAAACATCGTGGTAGATGGACTGCCGGAACCTGTTCCAGAAAATATGGCACTGAAGAGCAGGCTCTTGAGCCACATGGTAGGGATTGTGCTTCCTCTTGGTACAGAACTCCATCCCTAACATCTGATGTGCACCCTTGCGCCCAACGTAGATATTCGACGTTGTAACCTTGGCCTTGCGCTTTGGCGGCTCAGTCGAACCACCCTCAGTAGCAGTAGCAGCAGCAGCAGTCTCTGGTTCATCTGAAGAGCGATAACGTATGGAACCTGTTGCATGGTCCGGATTCTTGCGGCGAGCCTGATGCCCTAGCTACTACCACCTGAAACACACACACACAAGAACCACAAGAGCAAGAGTGCATAAGCCAAGGAAAGAGAAACACCAAAGACGGAAAATTAGGCAGGGAAACATGGGCGTTGGCATCTCAGAGCGGTAGTACCGCACCGCAGAGCGGTACTACCGCTAGGGTGGAGCGGTAGTACCACTAAGAGCGATTGTCAGCGGGCTGACAACTACCACGGCGAGATCCGGTACTACCGGAGATGCAAAAGTCCATATTTCTACAGCTAATCATCAATCTACCTAGTCTAGCAATCTCCCAAGTCCTTCCCAAGCCTTGATTCAACTTACAAATCGATGAACGCAACGAGTATGGCCCAAAACCTAGATTCAAGAAAGAGAATCAAGGGAGAGAAGAACGGGGACAATACCGGCATCCATGGCAAGAGGAGAATGTGGGGATGGATTCCACCGGTTGGAATCGAGGGAGACGGCCTGGATCCGGCAGCCCGGCGGCGGACCTCCGGTGCTTGGGGAGTCGCCTGAGAGACGAGAGGACGAGGGGATGGGTAGACTGAATGGGTATGGTGGATTGGTAACTTCCCCTGCCCGATACATACCCCGTGCGCTCAGCCCTAAGCGGTAGTACCGCTCAACGCACAGTAGTACCGTTGTGGTACAGATCTGGAGCGAAACAGTGCCCAGTAGTACCGCTCCACGGTAGTACCGTGTCAGCAGGCGGTAGTACCGCCAATAAGTGCTAGTACCGCTTTGCTGCCGCGGTAGTACTGCTCAGGCGCCCCAAAGCAGGAACAAGGTGGAGAGAAGGTGGCTTAAGCACAAAAACTAATGAGAACCAAGAAGAACTCAAAAGACTCGAGACAAACCTGAAACAAACACGAGCAAGACAACATCAGAGCACAACACCACAAATGAGAGAGACACAAACAAACGGAAGCAACACAAAGACAAACTCTCTCGAAGAGAGGGCGGTGGTCGAGATCACCTATGTTTGAGATATATGGTATGGCACCGCAAAGATTTTAACCTTGGTCCCATGACCAACACTCATCTTTGAAGCACAATTACCATAAAAAAAGGCTAATGTGAAAGACTTAATCAATTTATGCATAATGGGGGGAGGGAGAGTTCATTGAGAGAACAACACTCCCCCTATGCACATGCCTACATCTAAACTAGACAACATGAAGAGTATGGTGGGGTGTGCACGTCCTCAAGCCACATTGCTCAAATCAATGATATTTAGCTCATGCCTTAACTCGCGAAATCTTGCTTCATCCAAAGGCTTAGTGAAAATATCTGCAAGGTTATCATGAGTGTTGACATAGTGAAGATCAATCTCCCCTCGCCGAATATGCTCCTAGATGAAGTGATACCATGTCTCAATATGCTTCGTCTTGAAGTGTTGCACCGGATTGAGAGAAATCTTGATGGCACTTTCATTGTCACACCAAAGAGGCACTTTGTCACAAATGACACCGTAATCCTTTAAAGTTTGCCTCATCCATAAGAGTTGAGGACAACAACTGTCGGCTGCCACATACTCGGCTTCGGTGTAGGAGAGAGATACACAACTTTGCTTCTTGGAAGACCAACTCACCAAAGAGCAACCAAGAAATTGGCACCCTCCGGAAGTTGACTTCCTATCCACCTTGTCTCCTGCCCAATGAACCGTGAAACCTACAAGGTTGAAATTTTGCCCCTCTTGGGTACCATAAGCCAAAGTTTGGGGTATGAGCCAAACATCTAAAGATTCGCTTGACCGCCACAAAGTGGCTTTCCTTAGGCGAGGCTTGAAACCGTGCACAAATTCCTACACTCAACATGGTATCCGGTTTAGATGCACAAAGGTAAAGCAAGGATCCAATCATCGAACGATATACCTTTTGATCCACCGCTATACCATTGGGATCAATGTCAAGTTGGCACTTGGTAGGCATTGGAGTAGTAGCCGTCTTGACATCACTTAGATTGAACCAATTTGAGCATGTCTTGAGTGTATTTGGCTTGTTTGATGAAGATTCCTTCTCTTCTTTGTTTGATTTCGAACCCGAGGAAGAACTTCAACTCTCCCATCATGGACATCTCAAACTCCGCGGTCATGAGTGCGGAAAACTCATCATTGAAAGCTTTGTTAGGTGAACCAAAGATAATATCATCAACATATAGTTGGCATACAAACAACTCCCCTTTGACCTTCTTAGTAAAAAGAGTGGGGTCGATTTTCCCAATTTCAAACCCACGATCTTGCAACAACTCGGTAAGATGCTCATACCAAGCACGTGGGGCTTGTTTAAGGCCATAGAGCGCCTTATTGAGTTGATACACATGATTGGGGAACTTAGGATCCTCAAACCCCGGGGGTTGTTTGACGTACACCAACTCATTAAGAGGACCATTAAGAAAAGCACTTTTCACATCCATTTGTTGCAATTTAAAGTTATAATGAGAAGCATAGGCAAGCAACAAACGAATATATTCAAGGCGAGCAAAGGGGGCAAAGGTTTCACCATAGTCGATACCCTCTACTTGGGAGTAACCCTGTGCCACCAAACGAGCCTTGTTGCGAATGACAATCCCGTGAGCATCTTGCTTGTTCTTAAAGATCCATTTGGTTCCAATGACATTATGGTTCTCCTTCGGCCTTGGCACCAAACGCCACACCTTGTTGCGCTCGAAGTTATGGAGTTCATGCATGGCGTTGAGCCAATCGGGGTCTTCGAGTGCCTCATAGACCTTTTGGGGTTCAACACAAGAGACAAATGCATGATGAGCACAATAGTTTGCTAATTGTCTACGAGTTCTTACCCCCTTTGTAATGCTTCCAATGATATTCTCCATGTGATGCTCTCTAGCAGCGAGCCTAGAAGCAACTTTGGCGGCACGACGCTCCAATTTCTCCTCAAGAGATAGTCGAGGTGCGGTAACTTGATCATCATGAGCGTCGTCTTGAGCTTGTTCTTGATCATGAGCTTGCTCTTGATCTTGAACTTTCTCGAGAGAGGGAACTTGGTCTTGTGCATCACTTGGTGGATCAACACCATCTTGTGGTTGATCTTGCAATTGGCCTTGTTCATTAGGTTGAGGGCTTTCACTTCATTCTTCGGAAGCGTGTGGGTCTTGGGTTGGATATGGTTCCACTTGAGTGGAACATTGTCCTTCTCCTTCGGCCACAAGGGGTTCCTCAATGAGTAGGATATGACCAATACCCATTATTCTTATGGCTTCGGGAGGAATTTCATCACCTATATCACAAGTACCACTTTGCTCCACTTGGGAACCGTTATTCTCATCAAACTCCACGTTACACATCTCCTCAATGAGTCCAGTGGACTTGTTGAGGACACGGTATGCATAAGAGTTTGTAGCATAACCAACAAATATGCCCTCATGAGCTCTAGCTTCAATTTTAGACAAACGAACACCTTTCTTGAGTATGAAACACTTACAACCGAACACCCGGAAGTACTTGAGGTTGGGCTTGTTACCGGTAAGTATCTCATATGGAGTCTTCTTCAAGCCTTTGCGGAGATAGAGCCGATTGGATGCATGGCAAGTGGTGTTGATGGCTTCGGCCCAAAAGTTGTACGGAGACTTGAACTCCGCCATTGTGATCCTTGCCGCATCTATCAATGTCCGGTTCTTCCTCTTCGCCACACCATTTTGTTGAGGGGTATAAGGTGCGGCATATTGATGCTTGATCCCCTCATCACTAAGGAACTCATCCAAGGTGTAATTCTTGAATGCCGTTGTCACTTTGAATCATCAAGATCTTTGCATCATGTTGGCGTTGAGCTTCATTTGCAAAGTTGATGATGGTTTGTTGGGTCTCGCTCTTCCTCTTGAAGAAATATACCCAAGTGTATCTTGAATAATCATCCACAATCACCAAACAATACTTTCTACCCCCAAGACAATCAAAGGATGGAGGCCCAAAGAGATCCATGTGAAGGAGCTCTAAAGGTCTCGTCGAGTAGATGATAGTCGTGGGAGGGTGAGTGCTTTCCTTTGATACAAGCACTGCAAGCATGATCTTTGGCAAAACTAACATTTGTTAGTCCACAGACATGGTCCCCCTTGAGAAGACTTTGCAAAGATCTCATATTGACGTGGGCTAAACAGCGATGCCAAAGCCATCCCACGTCAACTTTAGCCATTAGACATGTCGCAGTCGTAGTGGGTCGCTCCGAGAAGTTGACCACATAGAGACTGTTCTCAACATGCCCAACAAAGGCTACTTTAAGAGTGCTCCAAAGAGGGCCACAGAATCAGTATCAAAGAAAGTAGCAAAACCCATGAGTGCAAGTGGACGAACGGAAAGTAAATTGTATGCAAGGGACTCAACAAGCATGACTTTCTCGATCGTGAGATCATGAGAAACAACAACCTTGCCGAGACCCAATACCTTAGAAGATGAATCATCACCCCATTCGACATTGGTGGGCATAGATGAACCTTTGTGCATGTCCACCACCAAGTCTTTGCTTCCGGTCATATGATTTGTGGCTCCACTATCGAGCAACCTGTTGGAAATATGCCCTAGAGGCAATAATAAAAGAGTTATTATTATATTTCCTTGTTCATGATAATCGTTTATTATCCATGCTATAACTGTATTGATTGGAAACTCAAATACACGTGTGGATGAATAGACAGACTTTGTGTCCCTAGTGAGCCTCTACAGGACTAGCTCGTTGATCAAAGATGACTGCGGTTTCCAGGTCATAGACATGAGTTGTCATTTGATAACGGGATCACATCATTAGGAGAATGATGTGATGGACGAGACCCAAACGTAAACATAGCTTTTGATCGTGTCAGTTATCGCTATAGTTTTCTGCATGTCAAGTATAAGTTGCTATGACCATGAGATCATGTAACTCACTGACACCGTAGGAGTGCTTTGTGTGTGCCAAACGTCACAACGTAACTGGGTGACTATAAAGGTACTCTACAGGTATCTCCGAGGGTGTCTGCTGAGTTGACATGGATCGAGACTGGGATTTGTCACTCCGTGTGACGGAGAGGTATTTCCGGGCCCACTCGGTAATACGTCATCTCAATGAGCTCAAGGTGACTAAGTAGTTGGTCACGGGATTATGTATTACGGTAACGAGTAAAGAGACTTGCCGGTAACGAGATTGAACTAGGTATAGAGATACCGACGATCGAATCTCGGGCAAGTAACATACCGACGAGACAAAGGGAACTGTATACGGGATTACCTGAATCCTTGACATCGTGGTTCATCCGATGAGATCATCGAGAAACATGTAGGAGCCAATATGGGTATCCAGATCCCGCTATTGGTTATTGACCTGGGAGTGTCTCGGTCATGTCTACATGGTTTCCGAACCCGCAGGGTCTACACACTTAACGTTCGGTGACGCTAGGGTTGTTAGTGAGAAGAGTGCATGGTTACCGAAGGTTGTTCGGAGTCCCGGATGAGATCCCGGACATGACGAGGGTCTCCGGAATGGTCCGGAGACGAAGATTGATATATAGGATGAAAGGTTTCGGAGTACCGGAAGTGTTCCGGGGAGCATCGGGAAATCGGCGGAGTACCGGGAAGGTTTTCGGGGGGTCCGGAAGGTGTTCTGGGCCTATTGGGCCACAAGGGGGGACACCACAGCCCTCAGGGGGCTGTGCGCCCCCCCCTGGGCCCTCTCCCCATGCGACTAAGGGGGTGGGACCCCCTAGGGCTGGCCGCACCCCTTGGGACTTGGGGGGCAAGGCACCTAGGGGGGAAACCCTAGGGCCTGGGCGCCTCCCCCTGCCCTGGCCGCCGCCCCCCTCCCCTTGCCCTGGCCGCCGGCCCCTTAGGGGAAACCCTAGGGCGCCCTAGCCTCTCCACCCCCCCTATATATAGTGGGGCAAAGGGAGGGCAGCCAACACAGTTCGTGCCTCGGTGCTGCCCTCCCTCTCCCGTCATATCTTCTTCTCCCGCGGTGCTTAGGCGAAGCCCTGCTGGAGTTCTTCTCCACCATCACCACCACGCCGTCGTGCTGCCGGTTCTCCATCAACCTCTCCTCCACCCCTTGCTGGATCAAGAAGGAGGAGACGTCCCCGAGCCGTACGTGTGAAGAACGCGGAGGCACCGTTGCTTCGGTGCTAGGTCTTCGGCGATCTGAATCGCGACGAGTACGACTCCATCATCCGCGTTCGTAACGCTTCCGCTTAGCGATCTACAAGGGTACGTAGATCACACTCCTTCCTCGTAGTTGCATCTACTAGATTGATCTTGGTGAACGGTAGGAAAAATTTTTGTTTCCCATGCAACGTTCCCCAACAGTGGTATCAGAGCTAGGATCTTGCGTAGATGCTTTCTCGAGTAGAACACAAAGAAGTTTGTGGCGTTGATGTTTAAATTGCTGCCCTCCTTAGTCTTTCTTGATTCAGCGGTATTATAGGATGAAGCGGCCCGGACCAACTTTACATGTCCACGTACATGAGACCGGTTCCATCGACAGACATGTGACTTTTGTTGCATAAGATGGCTGGCGGGTGTCTGTCTCTCCTATCTTAGTTGAATCGGAATAGAACAAGGCGGTCCTTGTAGAAGGTTAAATAGCAACTTGAATATCACCGTTGTGGTTTTGCGTAGGTAAGAAGCGTTCTTGCTAGATACCCATAGCAGCCACGTAAATCATGCAACAACAAATTAGAGGACGTCTAACTTGTTTTTGCAGGGTATGTATGTGATATGATATGGCCAATGACATGATGAAATATATTTTGATGTATGAGATGATCATGTTGTAATAGTTAACATCGACTTGCATGTCGATGCATACGGCAACCGGCAGGAGCCATAGGGTTGTCTTTATTTTTTGTATGACCTGCGTGTCAATCATTAAGCACTTTGTAATGCTTTACTTTATCGCTAAACGGTAGCAATAGTAGTAAGAGCATGGTGGGGCGCCGACAACCCCGATGGCAACACGATGATGGAGATCATGATGATGGAGATCATGGTGTGGCGCCGGTGACGATGGAGATCATGCCGGTGCTTTGGAGATGGAGATCAAAAGCACGAGTTGATGGCCATATCATGTCACTTATGATTTGCATGTGATGTTAATCCTTTTATGCATCTTATTTTGCTTAGGACGACGGTAGCATTATAAGGTGATCCTTCACTAAAATTTCAAGATAAAATTGTGTTCCCCCCGAGTGTGCGCCGTTGCGAAGGTTCGTCGTTTCGAAGCACCACGTGATGATCGGGTGTGATAGACTCTACGTTCGCATACAATGGGTGCAAGCCAGTTTTGCACGTGCAGAACACTCGGGTTAGACTTGACGAGCCTAGCATGTACAGACATGGCCTCGGAACACGGAGGACCGAAAGGTCGAGCATGAGTCATATAGTAGATATGATCAACATGTTGATGTTCACCATTGACACCACCTCATCTCACGTGATGATCGGACTTGGGTTGGTGAATTTGGATCATGTCACGCTCGAATGACCGGAGGGATGTCAATTTGAGTGGGAGTTATAATTAATTTGATTAGGTAATAACTCACTTATCATGAACAATAGTCTAAAATGTCTTTGCAAATTTATGTTGTAGATGGCTCGCGCAGGAGTTCCCCTGAATTTTAATGCGTTCCTAGAGAAAGCTAAACTGAAAGATGATGGGAGCAACTTTGTGGACTGGCTCCGCAATCTGAGGATCATCCTCACAGCTGCCCAAAAGGTTTATGTCCTAAATGCACCGCTACATCAACCCCCCGCTCCTGGAGCCTCTGCAGACGATATGAACGTCTGGCAGACGCGTTCGGATGACTATTCGATAGTACAATGTGCCATGTTGTACGGCTTGGAAGGAGGACTCCAAAGGCATTTTGAACGTCATGGTGCATATGAGATGTACACGGAGTTGAAATTCATCTTTGAGAAGAATGCTAAGATCGAGAGGTATGAGACCACCGATAAATTCTTCGCTTGCAAGATGGAGGAGAATTCGTCTGTCAGTGAGCACTTACTGAAGATGTCTGGGTACTATACCCGCATAGCTGATCTGGGACTTGTGTTCCCGGATGAGGCTATCATTGACAGAATTCTCCAGTCACTCCCTCCAAGCTACAAGAGCTTCGTCCAGCAGTACAACATGCAAGGGATGAATAAAACCATCGCCGAGCTGTTTTCGATGCTGAAAGTCGCTGAGGCAGACATCCAGAAGGAGTATCAAGTGTTGATGGTCAATAAGACCACCAGTTTCAAGAAGAATGGCAAGGGCAAGAAGGGTAACTCTAAGAAGGGTGGCAAAGCAGTTGCTAATCCAGTGAAGAAACCCAAGGCTGGGCCCAAGCCAGAGACTAAGTGTTTCTATTGCAAGGGGAATGGCCACTGGAAGCGGAACTGCCCCAAGTATCTGGCGGACAAGAAGGGGGCCAACAACAACAAAGGTATATATGATATACATGTTATTGATGTGTACCTTACCAACTCTCGTTGTAGTGCCTGGGTATTTGATACCGGTTCGGTTGCTCACATTTGCAACTCTAAACAGGAACTGCGGAATAAACGGAGGCTGGCGAAGGACGAAGTGACGATGCGCGTGGGAAATGGTTCCAAGGTTGATGTGATCGCCGTCGGCACGCTCGCTCTTCGATTACCATCGGGATTAGTTATGAACCTGAATAATTGTTATTTAGTGCCTGCGTTAAGCATGAACATTATATCTGGATCTTGTTTATTGCGAGACGGTTACTCATTTAAGTCAGAGAATAATGGTTGTTCTATTTATATGAGTAATATCTTTTATGGTCATGCACCCGAAGTTAGGGGTTTATCCTTATTGAATCTCGATAGTGATGATACACATGTTCATAACATTGATGCCAAAAGATGTAGAGTAGATAATGATAATACCACTTTCTTGTGGCACTGCCGTCTCGGTCATATCGGCGTGAAACGCATGAGGAAGCTCCATGCTGATGGACTTTTGGAGTCTCTTGATTTTGAATCACTTGACACGTGCGAGCCGTGCCTCATGGGCAAGATGACAAGGACCCCGTTTTCAGGGACAATGGAACGGGCAAGTGACTTATTGGAAATCATACATACTGATGTGTGCGGTCCGATGAGTGTAACGGCGCGCGGTGGATATCGTTATTTTCTCACCTTCACTGACGACTTAAGTAGATATGGGTATATTTACTTGATGAAGCATAAGTATGAAACTTTTGAAAAGTTCAAGCAATTTCAGAGTGAAGTTGAAAATCATCGTAACAAGAAGATCAAATTCCTACGATCTGATCGAGGGGGAGAATATCTGAGTTATGAGTTTGGTGATCACTTAAGAAAATGTGGAATTGTTTCACAGTTGACACCACCTGGAACACCACAGCGTAATGGTGTGTCCGAACGTCGTAATCGAACCCTATTAGATATGGTACGTTCTATGATGTCTCTTGCCGACTTGCCACTATCGTTTTGGGGATATGCGTTAGAGACAGCTGCATTCACTTTAAATAGGGCTCCATCTAAGTCCGTTGAGACAACACCGTATGAACTGTGGTTTGGTAAGAAACCTAAGTTGTCTTTTCTCAAGGTTTGGGGTTGCGATGCTTATGTCAAAAGGCTTCAGCCAGAAAAGCTCGAACCCAAAGCGGACAAATGTGTCTTCATAGGATACCCAAAAGAAACAGTTGGGTACACCTTCTATCTCAGATCCGAGGGCAAAGTGTTTGTCGCTAAGAACGGGTCCTTCCTCGAGAAAGAGTTTCTCTCGAAAGAATTGAGTGGGAGGAAGGTAGAACTTGATGAGGTTATTGAACCTCTGCTTCAACCAGAAAGTAGCGCAGCGCAGAAAGATGTTTTTGTGGAGCCTACAGAGGTTGAAGAGGAAGCCAATGATGATGATCTAGAAGCTTCCGATCAAGTTACTACCGAACCTCGTAGGTCGACAAGGGTACGCACTGCACCTGAGTGGTATGGTAACCCTGTCTTGGAGGTCATGTTGTTAGACAACGGTGAACCTACGAGCTATGGAGAAGCGATGGTGGGCCCAGATTCCGACAAATGGTTAGAGGCCATGAAATCTGAGATGGGATCCATGTATGAAAACAAAGTATGGACTTTGGAAGTATTACCTGAAGGGCGGAAGGCCATTCAGAATAAATGGATTTTTAAGAGGAAGACGGACGCTGACGGTAATGTCACCGTGTATAAAGCTCGACTTGTGGCAAAGGGTTTTTCACAAGTTCAAGGGATTGACTACGATGAGACTTTCTCACCCGTAGCGATGCTTAAATCCGTCCGAATCATGTTAGCAATAGCTGCATATTTCGATTATGAAATTTGGCAGATGGATGTCAAAACAGCGTTCCTTAACGGTTTTCTTAAGGAAGAGTTGTATATGATGCAACCGGAAGGTTTTGTCGATCCAGAGAATGCTAACAAAGTATGCAGGCTCCAGCGTTCCATTTATGGGCTGGTGCAGGCATCTCGGAGTTGGAATCTTCGCTTTGATGAGGTGATCAAAGCGTTTGGGTTTATACAAGTTTACAATGAAGCTTGTATTTACAAGAAAGTGAGTGGGAGCTCTATAGCGTTTCTAATATTATATGTGGATGACATATTGCTGATTGGAAACAATATAGAATTTTTGGATAGCGTGAAGGGGTATTTGAACAAGAGCTTTTCAATGAAGGATCTCGGTGAAGCTGCTTTCATATTGGGCATCAAGATCTATAGAGATAGATCAAGACGCTTGATAGGACTTTCACAAAGCACATACCTTGATAAAGTTTTGAAGAAGTTCAAAATGGATCAATCCAAGAAGGGGTTCTTGCCGGTATTACAAGGTACAAAGTTGAGTAAGACTCAGTGCCCAGTGACTGCGGAAGATAGAGAAAAGATGAGTGTCGTCCCCTATGCTTCAGCCATAGGCTCTATCATGTATGCAATGCTGTGCACAAGACCAGATGTCAGCCTTGCCATAAGTATGGCCGGAAGGTTTCAAAGTAATCCTGGTATGGATCACTGGACAGCGGTCAAGAATATCCTAAAGTACCTGAAAAGGACTAAGGATATGTTTCTCGTTTATGGAGGTGATCAAGAGCTCGTCGTAAAGGGATACGTCGATGCAAGCTTTGACACTGATCCGGATGACTCTAAGTCTCAAACCGGATACGTATATATTCTCAACGGGGGAGCGGTAAGCTGGTGCAGTTCCAAGCAGAGCGTGGTAGCTGATTCTACATGTGAAGCGGAGTATATAGCTGCCTCGGAGGCGGCAAAGGAAGGTGTCTGGATGAAGGAGTTCATGACAGATCTTGGAGTTGTGCCTAGTGCACTGAACCCAATGACTCTGTTCTGTGACAACACTGGTGCCATTGCTCTAGCCAAGGAACCAAGGTTTCACAAGAGGACCAGACACATAAAGCGACGCTTCAATTCCATCCGCGATTCGGTCAAGGAGGAGGACATAAACATTTGCAAAGTACACACGGATTTGAATGTTGCAGATCCATTGACTAAGCCTCTTCCACGGGCTAAGCACGATCAACACCAAGACTCTATGGGTGTTAGATTCATTACTTTGTAATGCTAGATTATTGACTCTAGTGCAAGTGGGAGACTGTTGGAAATATGCCCTAGAGGCAATAATAAAAGAGTTATTATTATATTTCCTTGTTCATGATAATCGTTTATTATCCATGCTATAACTGTATTGATTGGAAACTCAAATACACGTGTGGATGAATAGACAGACTTTGTGTCCCTAGTGAGCCTCTACAGGACTAGCTCGTTGATCAAAGATGACTGCGGTTTCCAGGTCATAGACATGAGTTGTCATTTGATAACGGGATCACATCATTAGGAGAATGATGTGATGGACGAGACCCAAACGTAAACATAGCTTTTGATCGTGTCAGTTATCGCTATAGTTTTCTGCATGTCAAGTATAAGTTGCTATGACCATGAGATCATGTAACTCACTGACACCGTAGGAGTGCTTTGTGTGTGCCAAACGTCACAACGTAACTGGGTGACTATAAAGGTACTCTACAGGTATCTCCGAGGGTGTCTGCTGAGTTGACATGGATCGAGACTGGGATTTGTCACTCCGTGTGACGGAGAGGTATCTCCGGGCCCACTCGGTAATACGTCATCTCAATGAGCTCAAGGTGACTAAGTAGTTGGTCATGGGATTATGTATTACGGTAACGAGTAAAGAGACTTGCCGGTAACGAGATTGAACTAGGTATAGAGATACCGACGATCGAATCTCGGGCAAGTAACATACCGACGAGACAAAGGGAACTGTATACGGGATTACCTGAATCCTTGACATCGTGGTTCATCCGATGAGATCATCGAGAAACATGTAGGAGCCAATATGGGTATCCAGATCCCGCTATTGGTTATTGACCTGGGAGTGTCTCGGTCATGTCTACATGGTTTCCGAACCCGCAGGGTCTACACACTTAACGTTCGGTGACGCTAGGGTTGTTAGTGAGAAGAGTGCATGGTTACCGAAGGTTGTTCGGAGTCCCGGATGAGATCCCGGACATGACGAGGGTCTCCGGAATGGTCCGGAGACGAAGATTGATATATAGGATGAAAGGTTTCGGAGTACCGGAAGTGTTCCGGGGAGTATCGGGAAATCGGCGGAGTACCGGAAGGGTTTTCGGGGGGTCCGGAAGTTGTTCTGGGCCTATTGGGCCACAAGGGGGAACACCACAGCCCTCAGGGGGCTGTGCGCCCCCCCTGGGCCTTCTTCCCATGCGGCTAAGGGGGTGGGACCCCCTAGGGCTGGCCGCACCCCTTGGCCTTGGGGGGCAAGGCACCTAGGGGGGAAACCCTAGGGCCTGGGCGCACCCCCCTGCCCTGGCCGCCGCCCCCTCCCCTTGCCCTGGCCGCCGGCCCCTAGGGGGAAACCCTAGGGCGCCCTCACCTCTCCACCCCCCCTATATATAGTGGGGCAAAGGGAGGGCAGCCAACACAGTTTGTGCCTCGGTGCTGCCCTCCCTCTCCCGTTACATCTTCCTCTCCCGCGGTGCTTAGGCGAAGCCCTGCTGGAGTTCTTCTCCACCATCACCACCACGCCGTCGTGCTGCCGGTTCTCCATCAACCTCTCCTCCACCCCTTGCTGGATCAAGAAGGAGGAGACGTCCCCGAGCCGTACGTGTGAAGAACGCGGAGGCACCGTTGCTTCGGTGCTAGGTCTTCGGCGATCTGAATCGCGACGAGTACGACTCCATCATCCGCGTTCATAACGCTTCCGCTTAGCGATCTACAAGGGTACGTAGATCACACTCCCCTCTCGTAGTTGCATCTACTAGATTGATCTTGGTGAACGGTAGGAAATTTTTTGTTTCCCATGCAACGTTCCCCAACACAACCATGATCCCCCACCGGAAGCAAACTCCTACAAGACATCAATGCTTGGTCTTAGGTACCCATTTTGTAATTGGTCCTTTGATGTTAGTAACAAGTGTCTTAGGAACCCAAATAGACCATTCAATGTACTCATAAGAAGAACCGAAAATTTTAGCATAAACATGTCCATCACTAGCACGGCATAACACATAAGACGGGTTAAAGTCGCCGCCTTTGTTGGAAGGAGTGACAATGCCCTTTTTGACTCCACCACCCTTCACAGTGTTCTTCTTCTCCTTAGGAGTACCCTCTCCCTCCTTCAAAAAGTTTTCTTGAGAGGAAGAGGTTGCTTGGTCTTGTCATTCTTCTTCTTGTCCTGGGGGGTAAACCCAATCCCTTCCTTGGCAACGACTTCCTTTTGATTGCTCAAAAGTTCATTGAGGTTCTTCTCACCTTGTATGCAGTACACAAGGCCTTTCTCAAGTTGTTTCTTCAACTTGGCATTCTCCCCCACAAGATGCACATGCTCACAACAAGGGTTAGTAGCATTTGCATTATCAATTAAAACCATGTGAGGAAAAGTGGCTTCCTCCTTGGTTAACGAAACTTGAAGTTGATCATGAGACTCTTTGAGACTAGCATGTACACTCTTCAAGACCTTGTGAGCCTTGTCAAGTGTAACAAACTCCTCCTTGAGTCTAGCATGGTCAACCACAAGTTTTGCCTTTTCGGAATTGAGCACACAAGAGACAACTAAAGCATAATCAAGATCTTTCTTTAATTTAGCAAGATCATCATTGTGTGACTCCTCAAGAGCCAAACAAAGACCACGCTCTTCCTCAAGAGCATTAGAGAGATCTGATATTTCATCGACATAGTCTCGACTATGACCCTCCATCTTAGAGATAGTCTCTTCGTGAGCCTCAATCATGTCATTGGCTTCACCAAATTGTTCCAAGAGAGCAACGAAGTGCTTCTTGGATTTACCTTTGAGCTTACTCACAAAATACTCAAATTCATTTTCCTCCTCTTCCTCTGCCCCCTCACTCTCATCAATGCAATCCGTCAATGAAGGATTAGAAGTGATGGTAGAATTGATGTTGGGGGTTACCTTGTTGGTGGCTTTAGCCATGAGTCACTTGGCCGTGATGTTCTCATTTGGCGAGTCGAAGAGGGATGACCGTGGAGTTTTTGCAATAGCTACGGTGGCCATGGTAACCATCTCGTCATCTTCTTCATCATCGTCATCCTCATCATACTCTTCTTGGGCCACCAATCCTTTGGGAGCAGTCTTCTTGGTGAAGTTGTTCTTGTTGGGATAAGACTTGGCCTTGTCCTTTCGGATAAGCTTGCCTCCATTGTCTTCCCTTTTCTCATATCGGCAATCTACAACAAAATGACTCACATTGCCACAATTGTAGCACGTCCTCACTCGTTGCTTGCCCTTGAAGCCACTTGAATTGTTCTTGTTGAAGTTGGGCCTTGAAATCTTCTTGTTGCCCCAAAATTGCCGTGACACAAGAGCCATGTGCTCATGATAGGCATATTTGGCGTCTTGGGGGCAACACTCCTCTTCATCCTCTTCTTCCACACAAGCCTTGGACTTCAATCCAGGGTTGGGCTTCTTTGATCGTTAAGCTCGCAACACTGCATTGTCGGCGGTCTTCTCCAAGATCCTCATGGCAACAAACTCATCCAACACTTTGCTTGAGGACAAGGTGTGGAAGTCCGATCTTTGGTGGATGACCAAGGACATGGCCTTGTGATAAGGCTGAAGGAAATATGCCCTAAAGACAATAATAAAGTTGTTATTTATATTTCCTTATATCATGATAAATGTTTATTATTCATGCTAGAATTGTATTAACCGGAAACTTAGTACATGTGTGAATACATAGACAAAATAGAGTGTCCCTGGTATGCCTCTACTAGACTAGCTCATTGATCAAAGATGGTTATGTTTCCTAACCATAGACATGAGTTGTCATTTGATCAACGGGATCACATCATTAGGAGAATGATGTGATGGACAAGACCCATCCGTTAGCTTAGCACTATGATCGTTTAGTTTTACTGCTATTGCTTTCTTCATGACTTATACATGTTCCTATGACTATGAGATTATGCAACTCCCGAATACCGTAGGAACACCTTGTGTGCTATCAAACGTCACAACGTAACTGGGTGATCATAAAGATGCTCTACAGGTGTCTCCAAAAGTGTTCGTGGTGTTGGCATAGATCAAGACTAGGATTTGTCACTCCGAGTGTCGGAGAGGTATCTCTGGGCCCTCTCGGTAATGCACATCATAATAAGCCTTGCAATCAAAAGACTAATGAGTTAGTCACGAGATGATGTATTACGGAATGAGTAAAGAGACTTGTCGGTAATGAGATTGAACTAGGTATAGAGATACCGAGGATCGAATCTCGGGCAAGTAACATACCAATGACAAAAGGAACAACGTATGTTGTTATGCGGTTTGACCGATAAAGATCTTCATAGAATATGTAGGAGCCAATATGAGCATCCAGGTTCCGCTATTGGTTATTGACCGGAGATGAGTCTCGGTCATGTCTACATAGTTCTCGAACCCGTAGGGTCCGCACGCTTAACGTTTGATGACGATCGGTATTATGAGTTTATGAGTTTTGATGTACCGAAGGAGTTCGGAGTCCCGGATGAGATCGAGGACATGACGAGGAGTCTCGAAATGGTCGAGACGTAAAGATCGATATATTGGACGACTATATTCGGACATTGGAAAGGTTCCGATTGATTCGGGTATTTTTCGGAGTATATGGGCCTTATTGGGCCATACGGGAATAGAGGAGAAAGGCCAAAAGGAAGGAGGCGCGCGCCCCCCCTCTGGTCCGAATTGGACAAGGGGTGCAGCCCCCTTTTCCTTCTCCATCTCCACCTCTTTCCTTCTCTCCTACTCCGGAAAGGAAAGGGGAATCCTACTAGGACTTGGGAGTCCTAGTAGGACTCCCCACACTTGGCGCGCCCCCTCTAGGGCCGGCCTCTCCCTTGCTCCTTTATATACGGGGGCAGGGGGCACCCTAGGACACACAAGTTGAATTGTTTTAGCCGTGTGCGGTGCCCCTCTCCACAGAAACACACCTCGGTCATACCGTTGCAGTGCTTAGGCGAAGCCCTGCGCTGGTAGATACATCATATCCGTCACCACGCCGTCGTGTTGACGAAACTCTCCCGTGAAGCTCAACTGGATCAAGAGCTCGTGGGACGTCATCAAGCTGAACGTGTGCTGAACGCGGAGGTGCCGTACGTTCGGTGCTTGATCGGTTGGATCGCGAAGAAGTTTGACTACATCAACCGCGTCACTTGACGCTTCCGCTCTCGGTCTACGAGGGTATGTAGACACACTCTCCCCTCTCGTTGCTATGCATCTAGTAGATAGATCTTGCGTGATTGTAGGAAAATTTTAAAATACTACGTTCCCCAACAGTGGTATCAGAGCCAGGTCTATGCGTAGATGATATGCACGAGTAGAACACAATGAGTTGTGGGCGATTCTAGTCATACTGCTTACCAGCATGTCATACTTTGCTTCGGCGGTATTGTGAGATGAAGCGGCCCGGACCGACATTACGCGTACGCTTACGCGAGACTGGTTTCACCGTTATGAGCACTCATTGCTTAATGGTGACTGGCGGGTGTCTGTCTCTCTCACTTTAGCTGAATCAAGTGTGGCTACGTCCGGTCCTTGTGAAGGTTAAAACATCACATACTTGACGAAACATTGTTGTGGTTTTTTGTATGCGTAGGTAAAAAACGGTTCTTGCTAAGCCCGTAGCAGCCACGTAAAACTTGCAACAACAAAGTAGAGGACGTCTAACTTGTTTTTGCAGGGCATGTTGTGATGTGATATGATCAAGATATGATGAGTTATACGGTTTTGTATGAGATGATCATGGTTTGTAAAGTTATCGGCAACTGGCAGGAGCCATATGGTTGTCGCTTTATTGTATGAAATGCAATCGCCATGTAATTGCTTTACTTTATCACTAAGCGGTAGCGATAGTCGTAGAAGCAATAGTTGGCGAGACGACAACGATGCTATGATGGAGATCAAGGTGCCGCGCCGGTGATGAAGGTGATCATGACGGTGCTTTGGAGATGGAGATCAAAAGCACAAGATGATGATGGCCATATCATGTCACATATTTTGATTTGCATGTGATGTTTATCTTATTATGCTTCTTATTTTGCTTAGTACAACGTTAGCATTATAAGATGATCCCTTACAAAATTTCAAGGTACAAGTGTTCTCCTTGAGTATGCACCGTTGCGAAAGTTCTTCGTGCCGAGACACCACGTGATGATCGGGTGTGATAAGCTCTACGTTCAAATACAACGGGTGTAAGACAGTTTTGCACACGCAGAATACTCGGGTTAAACTTGACGAGCCTAGCATATGCATATATGGCCTCGGAACACTGGAGACTGAAAGGTCGAGCGTGAATCATATAGTAGATATGATCAACATAAAGATGTTCACCATTGAAACTACTCCATCTCACGTGATGATCGGACATGGTTTAGTTGATTTGGATCACGTGATCATTTAGATGACCGGAGGGATGTCTATCTAAGTGGGAGTTCTTTAAGTGATTAAATTGAACTTTAATTTGTCATGAACTTTGTCCTCGTAGTATTAGCATATCTATGTTGTAGATCAATAGCTCACGATGTTGCTCCCCATTTATTTTTTATATGTTCCTAGAGAAAACTAAGTTGAAAGATGTTAGTAGCAATGATGCGGAATTGTTCCGTGATCTGAGGATTATCCTCATTGCTGCACAGAGAATTATGTCCTTGATGCACCGCTAGGTGACAGACCTATTGCAGGAGCAGATATAGACGTTATGAACGTTTTGACAAAAGCTCGGTATGATGATTACTTGATAGTTTAAGTGCACCATGCTTTACGGCTTAGAACCGGGACTTCAAAAACGTTTGGAACGCCACGGAGCATATAAGATGTTCCAAGAGTTGAAATTAGTATTTCATACTCATGCATGTGTCGAGAGGTATAAGACTTCTGACAGTACTTTGCCTACAAGATGGAGGAGAATAGCTCAACCAGTGAGCATGTGCTCTGATTGTCTGGGTACTACAATTACTTGAATCAAGTGGGAGTTAATCTTCCAGATAAAATAGTAATTGACAAAGTTCTCTAGTCACTATCACTAAGTTAGTAGAACTTCGTGATGAACTATAATATGCAAGTAATTCCCGAGCTCTTCGCGATGCTGAAGTCGGCGAAGGTAGAAATCATGAAAAAGCATCAAGTGTTGATGGTTAACAAGACCACTTGTTTCAAGTAAAGGGCAAAGGGATAGAAGGGGAACTGCAAGAAGAATGACAAGCAAGTTGTCACTCCCGTGAAGAAACCCAAAGCTAAAACTCAAGCCTAAAACTAAGTGCTTCTACTGCAAAGGAAATGGTCACTAGAAGTGGAACTGCCCTAGATACTTGGCGGATAAGAAGGATGGCAAAGTGAACAAAGGTATATTTTGATATACGGATTATTGATGTGTACTTTACTAGTGTTCATAGCAACCCCTGGGTATTTGATACCGGTTCAGTTGCTAAAATTAGTAACTCGAAACGAGAATTGCAGAATGAACAGAGACTAGTTAAAGGTGAAGTGACGATGTGTGTTGGAAGTGGTTCCAAGATTGATATGATCATCATCGCACACTCCCTATACTTTCGAGATTAGTGTAAAACCTAAATAAATGTTATTTGGCATTTGCGTTGAGCATGAATATGATTTGATCATATTTGTTGCAATACGGTTATTCATTTAAAGTCATAGAATAATTGTTATTCTGTTTACATGAATAAAACCTTCGATGGTCATACACCCAATGAAAATAGTTTGTTGGATCTCGATCGTGGTGATACACATATTCAAAATATTGAAGCCAAAAGATACAAAGTTAATAATGATAGTGCAACTTATTTGTGGCACTGCCGTTTAGGTCATAATGGTGTAAAGCGCATGAAGAAACTCCATAGTGATGGACTTTTGGAATCACTTGATTATGAATCACTTGGTGCTTGCGAACCATGCCTCATGGGCAAGATGACTAAAACTCCGTTCTCCGGAACAATGGAGCGAGCAACAGATTTGTTGGAGATCATACATACAGATGTATGTGGACCAATGAGTGTTGAAGCTCGCGGCGGGTATCATTATTTTCTGACCTTCACTGATGATTTGAGCAGATTTGGGTATATCTACTTAATGAAGCACAAGTCTGAAACATTTGAAAAGTTCAAAGAATTTCAGAGTGAAGTGGAGAATCATCGTAACAAGAAAATAAGAGTTTCTACGATATGATCGTAGAGGTAAAATATTTGAGTTAGCGAGTTTGGCCTTCAATAAAAACAATGTGAAATAGTTTCACTACTCACGCCACCTGGAACACCACAGTTTAATGGTGTGTCCGAACGTCATAACCGTACTTTATTAGATATGGTGCGATCGATGATGTCTCTTACCGATCTATCACTATCGCTTTTGGGGTTATGCATTAGAGACAGCTACATTCACGTTAAATAGGGCACCATCTAAATCCGTGGAGATGACACCGTATGAACTGTGGTTTGACGAGAAACCTAAGCTGTCATTTCTTTAAGTTTGGGACTGTGATGCTTATGTGAAAAAGTTTCAACATGATAAGCTCGAACCCAAATCGGAGAAGTAAATCTTCATAGGATACCCAAAAGAAACTGTTGGGTACACCTTCTATCACAGATTCGAAGGCAAGGTCTTTGTTGCTAAGAGTGGATCCTTTCTAGAGAAGGAGTTTCTCTCGAAAGAAGTGAGTGGGAGGAAAGTAGAACTTGATGAGGTAATTGTACCTTCTCCCGAATTGGAAAGTGGAACATCACATAAACTAGTTCCAGTGATTCCTACACCAATTAGTGAGGAAGCTAATGATGATGATCATGAAACTTCAGATCAAGTTTCTGCTGAACTTCGTAGATCAACCATAGTTCGTTCCGCATCAGAGTGGTATGGCAACCCGGTTCTGGAAGTCATGTTACTGGACCATGATGAACCTACGAACTATGAGGAAGCGATGATGAGCCCAGATTCCGCAAAATGGCTTGAGGCCATGAAATCTGAGATGGGATCCATGTATGAGAACAAAGTGTGGACTTTGGTTGACTTGCCCGATGATCGGCAAGCCATCGAAAATAAATGGATCTTCAAGAGGAAGACTGACGCTGACGGTAATGTTACTGTTTACAAAGCTCGACTTGTTGCGAAAGTTTTTCAACAAGTTCAAGGAGTTGACTACGATGAGACTTTCTCACCCGTAGCGATGCTTAAGTCTGTCCGAATCATGTTAGCAATTGCCGCATTTTATGAAATCTGGCAAATGGATAACAAAACTGCATTCTTTAATGGATTTATTAAAGAAGACTTGTATATGATGCAACCAGAAGGTTTTGTCAATCCTAAAGGTGCTAACAAAATGTGCAAGCTCCAGCGATCCATCTATGGACTGGTGCAAGCATCTCGGAGTTGGAATATACGCTTTGATAAGTTGATCAAAGCATATAGATTTATACAGACTTGCGGTGAAGCCTGTATTTACAAGAAGTGAGTGGGAGCACTACAACCTTTCTGATAAGTATATGTGAATGACATATTGTCGATCGGAAATGATGTAGAATTTTCTGGAAAGCATAAAGGAGTGTTTGAAAGGAGCTTTTCAAAGAAAGACCTTGGTGAAGCTGCTTACATATTGGGCATCAAGATCTCTAGAGATAGATCAAGACGCTTGATAAGACTTTCGATGAGTACAGACCTTGATAAGATTTTGAAGTAGTTCAAAATGGATCAGTCAAAGAAGGATTTCTTGCCTGACTTGTAAGGTGTGAAGTTGAGTAAGACTCAAAGCCAGACCACAGCAGAAAAAATATAGAGAGAATGAAAGTCATTCCCTATGCCTCAGCCATAGGTTCTATAAAGTATGCCATGCTGTGTACCAAACATGTTGTGTACCTTGCCATGAGTTTGTCAGGGGGTACAATAGTGATCCAGGAGTTCATCACTGTACAGCGGTCAAAATTATCCTTAGTAACTGGATGACTAAGGAAATATTTCTCGATTATGGAGGTGATAAAGAGTTCGTCGTAAAGGGTTACGCTGATGCAAGCTTTGACACTAAATCCAGATGATTCTAAGTATCAATCTGGATGCGTATTGAAAGTGGGAGCAATTAGCTAGAGTAGCTCCATGCAGAGCATTGTAGACATAGAAATTTGCGAAATACATACGGATCTGAATGTGACAGACCCGTTGACTAAACTTCTCTCACAAGCAAAACATGATCACACCTTATTACTCTTGGGTATTAATCACATAGCGACGTGAACTAGATTATTGACTCTAGTAAACCCTTTGGGTGTTGGTTACATGGCGATGTGAACTATGGGTGTTATTCACATAACGATGTGAACTATCGGTATTAAATCACATGGCGATGTGAGCTAGATTATTGACTCTAGTGCAAGTGGGAGACTGAAGGAAATATGCCCTAGAGGCAATAATAAAGTTGTTATTTATATTTCCTTATATCATGATAAATGTTTATTATTCATGCTAGAATTGTATTAACCGGAAACTTAGTACATGTGTGAATACATAGACAAAACAGAGTGTCCCTGGTATGCCTCTACTAGACTTGCTCATTGATCAAAGATGGTTATGTTTCCTAACCATAGACATGAGTTGTCATTTGATCAACGGGATCACATCATTAGGAGAATGATGTGATGGAAAAGACCCATCCGTTAGCTTAGCACTATGATCGTTTAGTTTTACTGCTATTGATTTCTTCATGACTTATACATGTTCCTATGACTATGAGATTATGCAACTCCCGAATACCGTAGGAACACCTTGTGTGCTATCAAACGTCACAACGTAACTGGGTGATCATAAAGATGCTCTACAGGTGTCTCCGAAAGTGTTTGTGGTGTTGGCATAGATCAAGACTAGGATTTGTCACTCCGAGTGTCGGAGAGGTATCTCTGGGCCCTCTCGGTAATGCACATCATAATAAGCCTTGCAAGCAAAAGATTAATGAGTTAGTGACGAGATGATGTATTACGGAACGAGTAAAGAGACTTGCCGGTAACGAGATTGAACTAGGTATAGAGATACCGACGATCGAATCTCGGGCAAGTAACATACAAATGACAAAAGGAACAACGTATGTTGTTATGCGGTTTGACTGATAAAGATCTTCGTAGAATATGTAGGAGCCAATATGAGCATCCAGGTTCCACTATTGGTTATTGACCGGAGATGAGTCTCGGTCATGTCTACATAGTTCTCGAACCCGTAGGGTCCGCACGCTTAACGTTTGATGACGATCGGTATTATGAGTTTATGAGTTTTGATGTACCGAAGGAGTTTGGAGTCCCGGATGAGACCGGGGACATGACGAGGAGTCTCGAAATGGTCGAGACGTAAAGATCGATATATTGGACGACTATATTCGGACATCGGAAAGGTTTCGAGTGATTCGGGTATTTTTCGGAGTATATGGGCCTTATTGAGCCATACGGGAATAGAGGAGAAAGGCCAAAAGGAAGGAGGCGCGTGCCCCCCCTCTGGTCCGAATTGGACAAGGGGTGCAGCCCCCTTTTCCTTCTCCCTCTCCACCTCTTTCCTTCTCTCCTACTCCGGAAAGGAAAGGGGAATCCTACTAGGACTTGGGAGTCCTAGTAGGACTCCCCACACTTGGCGCGCCCCCTCTAGGGCCGGCCTCTCCCTTGCTCCTTTATATACGTGGGCAGGGGGCACCCTAGGACACACAAGTTGAATTGTTTTAGCCGTGTGCGGTGCCCCTCTCCACAGAAACACACCTCGGTCATACCGTTGCAGTGCTTAGGCGAAGCCCTACGCCGGTAGATACATCATATCTGTCACCACGCCGTCGTGTTGAAGAAACTCTCCCGTGAAGCTCAACTGGATCAAGAGCTCGTGGGACGTCATCAAGCTGAATGTGTGCTGAACGCGGAGGTGCCGTACGTTCGGTGCTTGATCGGTTGGATCGCGAAGAAGTTCGACTACATCAACCGCGTCACTTGACGCTTCCACTCCCGGTCTACGAGGGTATGTAGACACACTCTCCCCTCTCGTTGCTAAGCATCTAGTAGATAGATCTTGCGTGATCGTAGGAAAATTTTAAAATACTATGTTCCCCAACAAAGGCATCATGGCCTTGACAAACTTGCGCTTGATCCAATTGTCATCCGTATCCTTGCTCCCACGATCTCGGAGTGAGACCGCAAGAGTGGTTAATCTCCGATAAAGTTCACGGGGTTCTTCATCTTCGATCATGGCAAACTCATCGGCTTCATCATGCACAACTTCATAGTTTGAGCGTTGAATGCTTGCGCTTCCCTTGTACAAGGAAACAACATGCTCCCATGCTTCCTTGGCCACACAGAAGGGTCGGAGATGTGCAATATCTTTGGGAGGGATGGCTTCCAGAAGAATGCAAAGAACGGACTCGTTGAATTGATGATCCACAACTTCTCTTGGAGTTAAGTTGTATAGATCATGCGGGTAGAAACCTTGCTCAATGATTCTCGAAAGATTAGTAGAACAAGGATTAAATGAAATTTAAAACGAAACGTTCAAGTAGCAAAATCAGCATTTTTCACATACTTAGGGGGAGGACCAACTAAATTTAGATGTGGGGAGGGAACGGGTCCTCCATAATTGATGGGAGGTGCAGAATGAGCAAAGATGCCACTCCCATTCTTAGTCACGGGGACTTGATCACTACTAGCTCCTCCCTTATCGGGAATAGCATCCGACACGTTGTTAGTGGGACGAACCACTTCCAACGGTGTGGTGGATAATTTGAGCCCATCAAGAAATTCTTTGAACATGCCTTTGACCTCGGTCACCATGGAGGTTTTCAATGTGTCCAAAGCCGCATTGAACTCCTCACGAGAGACCAAGGGTCCCCCATCGTACGTAGACAAGGACGGATTCCCACCGGAGTGCTCCTCCGTCTCGACTACGTTGTCACCCATACTCTTTGGATGGTAAAGTCCTTAATAAAGAGACGAGGCTCCGATACCAATTGAAAGGATCGATATGGTTGACTAGAGGGGGGTGAATAGGCAACTAACAATTTTTAGCTTTTCTTGACCAAATTAAACTTAGCAGCAAAATAGGTTGTCTAGATGTGCAACTACGCTGGCAACCTATTTGATGCAACAAATACAAGTACACAAACAAGCACAAGGAACTAACATAATAAAGCTTGCACAAGTAAAGGTAAGAGATAACCAAGAGTGGAACCAGTGGAGACGAGGATGTGTTACCGAAGTTCCTTCCCTTTGAGGGAAAGTACATCTCCGTTGGAGCGGTGTGGAGGCACAATGCTCCCCAAGAAGCCACTAGGGCCATCGTATTCTCCTCACGCCCTCACACAATGCGAGATGCCGTGATTCAACTATTGGTGCCCTTGAAGGCGGCGACCGAACCTTTACAAACAAGGTTGGGGCTATCTCCACAACTTAATTGGAGGCTCCCAACGAAACCACGAAGCTTCACCACAATGGAATATGGCTTCGAGGTGACCTCAGCCGTCTAGGGTGCTCAAAAACCCAAGAGTAACAAGATCCGCAAGGGATTAGCGGGGAATCAAATTTCTCTTGGTGGAAGTGTAGATCTAGGCCTTCTCAACCAATCCCTAGAAAATCAACAAGTTTGATTGGCTAGGGAGAGAGATCGGGCGAAGATAAGCTTTTGGAGGAACAATGGAGCTTGGGGAAGAAGAGGTAAGTCTTCTTGGAGAAGAAGACCCCTTTATATAGTGGGGGGACACATCCAACCGTTATGCAGCCCGCAGCCCGCATCTGGGCGGTACTACCGCTGCCACAGCGGTACTGCCGTTGTGGCAAGTAGGGATAAGGCAACCAGGACAGAGGGAGAAGGTGTACATGGATTACGGCGGTACTACCGCCCTGGGGGCGGTACTACCGCCCACAGGCGGTACAGCCGCTCCCTACAGCCGTTGGGAAGCAGAGGAGGGGTAGAGTGCTGAGCGACAGTTGGGGTGGCAGTAGAAGCGGTACTACCGCCAACAAGCGGTACTACCGCGCCCTACTGCCGTCCCTACTACCGCTCCCCTGTCGAGACCATAGCAGGGGCGGCAGTACCAGCGGTACTACCGCCCAGACCGCGGTACTACCGCTTAGCACACTCCACTACTCTTTTTGCACAACAAAGGATACTCCAAAGATGCAGGAAGAAGGCGAGGGTGCAAGGATAGTGTGTACGTGATGATTCTACCCATACTCTTCCGATATTGACCCCCTCTTGATAGTACGATTATCCCTACGACTCAATTCCACCAAAAAGAAACGAAGGACAATAATCCGTCTTCAGTGAAGTCCTCGAGGGGTAACAATCGTCTAGTGCCCTTATGTTAGATAACCTGAAAAGATTAATGCACACGATTAGTCCGCAAATGTATTATCATCAATCACCAAAACCAACCAGGGAAAATTATGCCCTAACAGATACCACGCCAACTTTCAACCTTTTCAGAGTTCATTTGAAGTGTTTTTCAATTTCATGGTCATTTAGCTCTAAAAAATCAGTAAGTGAATGAAAAATACCAAATGAATTCTGAAAGGGTTGATAATTGATGACGTGGCTTTGAATGGTGCATTTTGAACACACACAAAGTCTGGAGTTCAATAAGTTCAAAAACATGAAATGCCTGTGTAACAGATGAGTTTTCGTCCGAAACTGTGATACTTCGAAAGAGATTGTCCATTTTGTACATAAAGTGCATCCAGTTTTTGCCATAACCCTCTCTACTTTTTTCCACATGCTATGTGGGTCAAATGATGATACCATGCCGACTTTCAACCTTTTCAGAGTTCATTTGAAGTGTTTTTTAATTTAAGTGTCATTTAGCTCTAAGCAATTCAGTAAATGCATGAAAAATACCAAATGAATTCAGAAAGAGTTGATAATTGATGATGTGGATTAGAATGATACATTTTGAATACACAAAAAGTCTGGAATTCAAATAAGTTAAAAAATGAAATGCCTCTGTAAGATATTGATCATCAAAAATACATTGATCATCAATGAACTTTTTGTGTACAATCTGAATTCTCAATATGGGTCCTTACTGGTTTAGAAATCGGAGAAGACTCATATTGCGGCCACAAATTGTACACATAGAGTTTAATGAAGACCAAGTGGTTGTGATAGTTTGAGAAGTAACATATTTAAGTTGGTAAAAACCCTCTTAGCGGAGCGACATGGGACTAAAAAACCGTTGCAAAAGAAATAAACTAAAAAACTCTAGTACCGATTTGTGGCATGAACCGGTACTAAAGGGGCAGGTGGGGCCCCAGCATGACAACAGCCTGCCACAACCTCTGTAGTACCGGTTTGTGGCATGAACCGGTACTAAAGGTTCACCACGAACATGTACTAATGAGCGCTGCCCGCCTAGCCGTTGGAACCGGCACTAATGGTCACATTAGTGTCGGTTCATTTACAAACCGGGACTAATGTGCTTCACATTAGGCCCTTTTCTACTAGTTGACGGCGCACTCTTGTTGCGGAAACATGTGCATTTCTTTTGTTCCAAATAGTCCAACACACAAGTATGGTGATGCAAGCCATTGCCTTCCTATCGGGGTTTGTCGTGGAATTGGCACGGCAGATGTCCGGTTTAGAGGACTTAGGTGTGGAGCCATCGCGCGGGTTAGCTTGAAGAGGTTAAAGCACACAAAGAACACAAAGGGTTTATACTAGTTCGGCCCCTTCGATGAAGGTAAAAGCCTACGTCTAGTTTGGTTTGGTATTGCTTGGGCGTCGATGAACAGGGAGCGGATTGCTTGCCTGTGTCTCGACGGATTGTTGCCTGCCCTAAACTGTTGCCGGGTCGTCCCTTTATATAGGAGGCGACGCCCGGTCTGGTTTACAGAGTCCCGAGGCCGGTTCATAATCGTGTCCGCCTCGGTCTCTATTCTTCCTACCTTATTCCTCAAGTTACATGATATGACGGTTCATAAACCGTAAGCTTTACATATGGGCCCTAAGCCTCCATGGGCCGTAACCTCCACTGGGCTTATGATAACACAGTTACATTAATATAATCCGGATCTTCCTAGCCGGTTTATACCTGCTAGTAATATCCCTGACATTAGGCCCCAGATTGATTTGAACTTGTTCATGTCATTCTTCTAAGTCTCTGCATAAATTTCCTCTCTGTAGCTTCTCTGCTTTGTAAACCGGCTATGATGTCATCTCCGGAAATCATCTCAATCTGTCGTGACATCACCTCCGCATTTATTGCTCACCGCTGTTTGTTACCTTTGTTAAAGGCTATCCCGAAAATCGAGGCGACAACGGAATCTTTATCCAATCTCTGTCCTCCTTGATTCCCGCACTTGTCGTTTCACCTCACCAGCTTTATAAATACCGCTTAGCCTGTTCTTTTTCTTCCTTCCGCACTTCTTCTTCCTCCGTCGCCCGAAGCTCCGCCGCCGTCTTCGAGCCCGTTGCCGTCGTCAATCCAGGTGCATGTAACACCCCAAATTTTTGATTTGGTTTTTCTTGCAAACTTTTGGCCTTTTTGAAAGGGGATTGTTTGATCTTTTCTTTTGCCCTTCTAAAATCCCTTTTTTTGCCAAAGTTTGTGTGTCTTCTCAAGCTTGGGTTTTGACCTTGAAGCTCTCCTCTTGTGTTGGCTAGAGCACAAGTTGAGATTCAAATGGAGTTGTTTGAGTTCACCACTTTTTGTTTTAAAATTCCCAAGTTGGCCTTGACCTATCTCCCCTCCAACCTTCATCTTGACATGATCCCAACATGAGCAATCCTCTCCAAGACTCTCTTCACATCATGGGACAAGCATTTCTTCAATTCCAGCAAGTTTGAACCTCTTTGTGATTTTTCTCCTATTTATTTCACTTCAAAACAAATTCTGTCTTTTATAGAGGACCTTGGTGATTTACAAAGGAACCACCTTTTTCATCTACCTATTTGACTCCAAACCAACTCTCCTAGATAGTCCTTAATACCCACAACCTAGATCCATCTTGTTTCACTAGTCCACAGTTCAAATTTTTCAAATTTCACCTGCTGCAAGTTTGGAACAGATTTGCAAAATTTGGTGAAATTCATATTTATCTTCTTCCTAAAATTCTGTGAAAAATCATGCAGCCTCTAGATACATCAAGAGGCCACTCCACCAAAAATCAGCTCTAGAGACATTGCACAAATACCAGAATCATTTCATCAAACACCTAGCCTACCCTGAACTGTTATCTATTAACTAAAACTGTCGACAGTTAACACTTCGTCAGTTTCGTCAGTTTCGACAGTCGTCGTGCGCGGCGACAAAACGCGTCTGTATCTCCCTAGGCTCGACGCTGCACTACAACTTCTTCTTATCCGCGCGCCGCACGGTCACTTGGCAGCTTCTGGGCGTCGGTGGCGCCCTGGCCCGACCGCGCCGGCGGCTGCCACGGCCACAGCGCCGCCCGTGGCGGCTGACAGACGCAACGCCGCAGCTCCACGCCGTTTCGCGCCGCCCAGACCACCCCAGTGCACCGCGTGTCCTTCTCCACAGCCAGCGCACGCCTGGCACGCCGTTGCCGTGGCCTGGCACGCGCAGAGCGCCGTTTCTGCCGCCGATGTGCCGCACGGCCGTTTCGTCAGTGACAGGTCGCAACACCACCTCTCCTGCTAGGTTAGGCGCGGAAATGGAACCGCAACAACTCCTGGTAGATGCTCAAGCTCTTAACCCCGCCGTCCGACCACTGCAGCGCCGCAATTAGCTCGCCGGACTTATCCGTTCGCGGCAGCCACCTCGAGCCGCCAATAAAAGGCACCCCCGAGCTCGTGCTCGAACACACTCGCCTCCACTACTCCCCTAGACCACGCCAAACCTCTGGAAGAGCCCCGAGAGGCTTTTCTTCCCCGGCTCCGGCCAGCTGCCTCCGCCTCGGGCTCCAGCTTCGTTCACTCCGGTGAGGGCTCCTCCGCCAGCGTGAGCTTGAACGTAGTACCCTGGCATCCCCCTAGTCCTAACCCCCAGCCCAATTTCTCTCCAGAAACCTTCCCCGACGAGCTCCACGAACACCCGAGCCGCCGTCCGCCGGAGATAAGCTCGCCGTCGACGTGGGACTCGCCGCCTCCAACTCCACCATCGTTCGACGCAGAAGACCACCGTGGAGCTATAGGTACCACTCCCCTCCCCTATCTCGCCGTGGATCGACGCCGGCGATCACCGCAGCACCGTCGCTGGCGCGGCTCTGTTTTGTTTTTCAAACCTGACAGGTGGGGTCCCTCTGTCAGTCTCTCACATCTCCCCTCGAACCGTTTTCTGTTGGCGTATTTGAGCAAAATGCGTTTTCCCTCTGCGGGAGACGTACTGCGTACCGGTTCGTTTTGTTCTTTTCTGTTCTGGCCCCTGGATCTTTTCTGTTTCATTACAGATAGGTCCCTAGACAGAAACCTTAATATCTTTTAAACTAAAAGTGATTTTGAGTTGATTCTTTTTCTGTCCATCTTGGTTTTCTGTCTAGTTTTTTGTCATATTTATGTGGAAATATTTTGAGCAACTTTTTTTGCACGCGCGGTATTTATGTTAGTATGTATTTGTTTGAATACATAGATACCGGAGGCCGTGACGGAGACGCGAATCACGCCGAGTTAGACTCCGACTTTTCAGAACCAGGCAAGCATGTTTGAACTCTTGATATGATGAGTGTATTGCATGATTGCTCGAGTAGCTCGTCCATAAGCATGATTATATGAGCATATGTGTATGGCATATTTCATGCAAGTGATGCTTCGGGTGAGTCCCGAAGGAGTATGTTGAGCCACCTCGATCATATGGTGATATGATGGGGTGGAATACTGGTATTGTTGGAACATGCCAGTAGTTGGTCAACTCAGTATCAACGGAGATCATGTCACGATTCCGTTCGACTCCTTTTCAGTACTATCATAGGCCGTCCGTTGGGATTACGGTCTAGTCGGTTGTAAACCACTTTCCGAGTACACACCAATTAGAGGGGCCGGGATGAGGGTTCCATGGCCCTGGATTAAAGCCCGTCATCCGGTCAGGGGGCATGGGTGTTTCCGGTTTGGACCGAGAGGGGGACACCCCTTAGAGCGCGCATATATAAATTTGATCCCATGCTATTCGAGGTTGTAGCCTCCCTGTCTTAAAGTTTTCCGTGAATGTCGTCGCGGGTGATTCCGGACGACAGGATGTTAAATGGGTGTGTACTGGTTAGTTGAGTTTCTGCTAAAACACTGTAGACGGGACTAGCCCACGTGGCTAGTAGAACCCGTTGGCTATGAGTAAATGGTACAAGCTCTGCAGAGTTAATTTTTTTTCAGTAGCCATGTTTATGGCCTAAGGTCAATCTGCAAATCAACCCGGTGACCGTCTCTAGTATATTCTCGGGAGTAACCAGAGTAATATTTCTGTTAAGTTCATTTGGTAGATGAACTCACCAACCATCTCAGTATTTATTTTCAGAAGTATTTCATTATCATACTACGATTATTTTATAAGCCCTTTATGTGATGTCGCTCAGACGTCCGACTGTGGCAATATTTTCTTTTATAAGCCCTTTATGTGATGTCGCTCACACGTCCGACTGTGGCATTATTTTCTTTTATAAGCCCTTTATGTGATGTCGCTCAGACGTCCGACTGTGGCATTATTTTCTTTTATAAGCCCTTTATGTGATGTCGCTCAGACGTCC
>LR738712.1:678437496-678460939 GCA_902687465.1 Secale cereale
TGTGGCATTATTTTATTTTATAAGCCATTTATGTGATGTCGCTCAGACGTCCGACTGTGGCATTATTTTCTTTTATAAGCCCTTTATGTGATGTCGCTCAGACGTCCGACTGTAGCATTCTTTCCATTTAAAATCCCTTTATGTGGTGTCGCTCAGACGCCCGACTGTGGCCTGTTATCATTTATTATTTTCCCACGAGGCATCACCCAGACCCTCGTTTGGTCCTGTTATTTTTCATCTTTTGGATTTCGGGAGGATTACCGCCCGACTTCCAGTCTTTACTTCTGTGCATTCATATTTTGTTCCGGTTGCATTTTTGCTGGAATACTCATATGCATTCACGTTGGCATTTGTTATATCTTAAGTCCGAACTGTCTTGCGAGTACATTCAAAGTACTCACCTGGCTTATTAATTTGGCCAGATGTGGACGAAGGCGATCTCATGGATGAAGAGTTCGATAGCGAGTCCGACGCTTAGAGGAGTCCCAGTCAGTCCCTTGCGATCCTGGAGTTGATCACTGTTTTATACCGCTTCCGCCTACCACCAAATAAATTCATCGGGTCTCACTCCGACACTCGATGAACTGTAAAATATTGGAGTCACACCAACCATTTCACTGTGACATATTCCACCGTCTTTTATTACGAGTCAGTAGTATGCCACCCTGCCTTGTGCCATATCCGCCTCTATGTAATATATTGGCGCGCTTGTAATAAAACCTGTTGAGCCATCCTTGGCTCAACCTTGTATAATATTCAGTGTACTGGAATTTCTGTATCAAGGAAATTGTCTGCCAGCAGGAATATTATTCCTCGCCGGTTTAATAAAGCGACCGATCTTCCAGTAATTATCTTACCGAAGGGCCGGTGGCGACAACCTTGGTATCAGATCCAGGCTGACTGTAGGAAGCCACTAGGTGCGCTCGCTAATCGGTTATTAGCGAAAAATCTGCTTTTCAGCATTTTTACATCTGTAGCAATTTTCTGTTGGTCAGCATAAATTTATGGCCTGACTATTCGGAATTTTTTCTACTTTTGTAGATGGCCAGCAACGACTGTGATGTAGAGGTGTTCGCCAACATTCCTGAGGGGTTTGTTAAGCTCCTCATCGCCATCCCCAAAGTCGCAATCGAGCCATCCACTCGTCCCGAATTTACGCTCTACTGCACAAGCTCAACGACAGCGTGTGTATGCATCAAGCTGTGGTACACTTCAAAGGTGGGCGTTCTGAAGCGCGTCGCCTTTGATTTGTGGGCAGAGCCATGCCTACGGAGAGGCATGCTATGCAGATGGCTGCCCGCGAGGCGATAGCTCGTCTCCGGGACATTCTGCCTTCGATGAAGACTCGTCGCTTCCGTTACCTCCCGTTCCACGTACCATATACGTGCCACTATGCATTTGCATGTGCAAATGGGGAGCGTGACGAAGCCATTGAATCAATGGTTGAGTACCTCAAGGCACTTGAGGCAGCCTTTGACAATCTGGTGGACGATCTGGTGGCCGCCCGTATGGAGATGGTCCAGAGTGGCTCCGCCAACAGGAGGGAGCTACTCCATACTGCACCACCAATGACATTTGTCTCGTCCGCCGCCTCCTATACACCTTCCATCATGGCCACCGCTCGCCGTCTGCCTACCACTGAGGAGTTTGACCAAGTCATTGCTCCTACTCCAGTCAGAGCTGCACCGCCTGCTGCACCTGCATCGACACCTCGTACTCATACTCCGCGCCTGGAGCCCATCGGTGAGGAGGAAGTTGAGTCTCCAGCACCACTGGGCCTTACCCTCGGCAGGCCGAGGGAAATCTTCAACATCTCCGACTAGCGCGTCATCTCGCGACGCGCCGCGCTCGCTTGTAATATTTCTGCGATATGTAAAATAGGTTGATGGGAATAGTCTGTTTGCGCATCATGTAGGACCTTAGAGGAGTGCACTAGTTTCAAATAACATGTCAGGATGTGTACGCACACCCTGAGTGACGTATGTATAATTAGGATCTGCGTGTAACATATGTACTAGCAGCCTTCTCCGTGCGCAATCGACCAGTTTATTTCAAAAATCTTTTTCGAGCTCGTGTTTGATCGCTTTTGCAAAATCTTGGTTTATTTTGCTGCTCGGCTCTTCTCGGGTTTTCTGCTTTGTTACCCCAGAGTAAGAAATGACTCGTCCCTGGACACGTTCCATGCCAAGTCCGCCGAAGGAAAATTATGGCACGCAGACAAACAACAATTTCTCACAGGGGCAGTCAAGTCAGCAGGGCAGTGAGACAGCATTTTCTCAAGTATGCCACCTTTACGAGCAAAGTCAGCAACAACACCAAGAAATGATGAACCATGTCCTTAACATTGGAAATCACCGCGAACCATACCAGCAGCACTCAAAATTGTCTGAATTTCAGAAGACGCGTCCAACAACATTTGACACACAGACAAGCCCCTTGAGGCCGATGACTGGCTTTGAGATATTGAAAGGAAATTAATTGTGGCACAATGCTCAGACCGTGAAAAAGTGTTGTACGCACCGCATTATCTCACGGGAGCAGCCGCGTCATGGTGGGAAAATCTTCTGCTTATGCATCCCGACATAAATAATATCACCTGGGAAGATTTCAAGGAAGGCTTTCGTGGGGCACACATCCCTAAGAGTATCATGAAAATCAAGAAAAGAGAATTTGATGATCTCAAGCAAAGAGGCATGACAGTACAGGAGTACAACAGTCAGTTTGCGCAATTATCACGATATGCCAACGAAGAGCGAATGACAGAAAATAAAAAGATGGAGAAATTCCTGGACGGACTGGCACCAGCACTAAAATGTCAGTTAGTCATACATACTTTTCCAGATTTCAAGACACTGGTAGACAAAGCTATTACACTGGAAAATGAACGTCGCAGTCTGGAAGATATTCGCAAGAGAAAAAGGGATCAGACCAACCACCCCCGCAACAACAAGAATAAAACGAATTTCCAGAGGAACGTTGTGAACAAACCCATGACCAACGACACACGTCCAAATAAGAATTTTCATGCAAGAGACAAGGATTTCACCTATCACCCGGGTGTTACCTTGTCGGGGGAAACTGTCCGCCACGAACACCTATGGGACCGGAGCCCCTTGTCTGTGCGGTACGAGGGCGGAGGGAGCACGAAGAGCAGATCGTAGCGAGCACGCGGGCAGTTTTACCCAGGTTCGGGCCGCGGTAGACGCGTAAAACCCTACTCCTGCTTTGTTGTGTATTGAGTTGGGGAGCTCGGGAGCTTGAAGAAGCAGCTACACCGAGCGTATGAGTGATCTAGGTTCCGAACCCCCTCCACGTTGTGCATGGGCCTCCTTTTATAGCTCAAGGGGTCACCGACAGGTGTCAACGTAGGAGAAAGGGGTAAAAACGTAAAAGAGGTGGTAGTTGTAACAGTGCGGGAACAGTGGAGCTACAGTGCGCGAACAGTGCTACCTACTTTGACAGTGGGGGACAAGGGCATTTAATGCCCGTCGCCGTCGACCCCAAAAGCTCCCGCCATTGCGTCTCCGTCTGCCACGGCGATGGATCCACCACCGTGGAGTGCCACCGTGTCCCCCAGGCTGCACGGCCATCTGCCACGCGTCCCTGGATAAGCCCCAGGGCGACGCGTGGGCCGATGAGATGGAGCGCGGACACACGGCGCAACTCTCCCGGCAAGCACCTTGCTGGGGCCTTGATCTTGCCGGGCCCGGGAGCTTGCCGCTCCCCGGGCCCTTGCCGGGACACATATAGCGCCGAGGCGTGTCTTCTATGATGAGATCTTCTAGTCTTCCTGGCAAGCTCCTCTTGCCAGGGCCTTGTGCTAGTGAGGCAGTCTTGAGCCTGGTACGGCCTTCCCGGCAAGCTCTACTTGCCGGGGTCTCGACCTTCTGTCTTGCATACTTTGTTTTTGAATGGTTTGATATGGAGCAGGAAGGTCTCCGGCGAGCGTGTGGTAAACCCTGCCGCGGGAAGCTGCAACTGCCCGTGCACAAGTTGGGGTACTGAGGTACCCCTACCTTAGTACACCGACAGGAGCCCCCGGGCCTGGGCCACACACGGTGCCGAGCGCTGTTGGGCCAGGCCCAAAACAGTGCACGGGCACACGCGGCCCACGGCGTGCCGAATCCACTTCCGTATCCGCCGCATCCCCTCGTAACGGCACGCGTCGATTGCGGCGTCGTGGGATGGGACGTGCCCACGTTCCATCAATGAAAAGGGCGAAACGCCCCCCACTCCCCCATAAAAGCAGAGGAAGCAGGAGCGGTTCCCCTCCTTGCGCTTTCATTGCATCTTCTTCTTCCTCCAGAAACCCTCTGCGCTCCGCCTCCACACCTCCGCAGCCGTCGTCTGCATCTCCGGTGTCGCCGGGCTCTTCGTCCCCCTCCTTCCGCCGCGTCCGCCATGGCCCCGAAGACCGACAAGGCGAAGGCGGAGAAGGCCAAGAGGGAGAAGTCGGAGCAAGCGGCGAAGCTCGCCGCGTATCGGAAGCAGCACCTCGTCTTCCCGCCGAAGCTCGGCGTGCGGGAGCTCTGGAACAAGTACTACTTGTTCTGGGCCAAGGAAACCAAGGCGCACCCCCGCACTCAAGCTTATCCGGCCGCCGCCAAGGACATCTACCCCGGCGGGTACTACTTTTTCGCGGCTTTCTTTCACTGCGGTCTTTGCCCTCCTTTCTCTGCTTTCTTCTGCGACATCACGCACACCTATGGCTTCCACCTTCTCGACTTCACCCCCAACGCCATCCTCACCATGGCGGTTTTCGCACACATGTGCGAAAACTTCATAGGGATACACCCAAACGTGGCGTTGTTTAGGCACTTCTTCACTCCTAGAGCAGAGGCCGGCGCCCCCCTCTCCGGAGGAATTTCTTGGGTCTTCCGTCTGAACAAGAAGGAGTCCTACTTGCCGGGGGAGCTCCGCGGCAAGTGGGAGGAATGGCGTGCTGAATGGTGCTGGATCGTCGAGGACCAGCCGCAACCCTTCACCGCGCCGCGCACAACGCCCATCGTGCACGGCAGGGACTGGAGCGAGCTGGATTCGGACGACATCAAGCTCGACATCGCCCTCATCCGGATTCTTCGTCTTCGGGTAGCAAGGCTGTCCGTTGCAGAAGTAGGCGCAGATTTCCTCCGCCGCCGCATCGCCCCTCTCCAAGACAGGAAAAGGCCGGCCTGGGAGTACGGCGGCCCGGCGGATATAATGAGGCTGCGCCCCGGGCTCAATTTCAACTTCACGACGCTGGAGCTGAAGGGGATGGTCCGGGAACTCTTCAAATATGACCCGGCCCACCCTGAGTGGTTCAGAGCTCCCCGGGGAGTGGTGCCCCTCTGCAACAGCACAGTCCGGGATCGTCTCCTCGCCATGATGCCCGCGTGTGATTCGCACGGCGTGGACGGCACGTGGATTCCGCCCAAGCCAATAGACGTCCTCAACTTCTACGACAACCTTGCGGAGGTGGCGAAGAACAAGGATGACATCAAGCAGCACACGCGGGACACCACCGACCAAGAGCTTGCATACATCGCTTCTCGGGCTGAAGAGGCCGCTGCAGCTGCAGCGGCAGGAGATTTTGGGTATACACCTGAGGAGGCAGAGGCTGCGGATGCGTCCAGCCAGGCGGAGGAGGCGGAGATCCGCAGACTGCTGCAACTCCCTCCCGACGCGCTCGCCGGGGTCCCCTCTCTGAGGCACTCCGGGATCCACGGAATCGTGGCCGAGGCCGCGGCAATGGAGGGTGCCGCCGGAGGGAACAGGGGCGCCGCGAGGGGCGGAGGCGCCGGAGGGAGCGGAGGCGCCAAAGGAAAAGAGGCCGCAGCGCAGGGCGCTGGGCCCAGCGAGCCGGCCGGGGAGGAGGAGGAGGAGGCCGAGGACTCCGACGGATCCACGGAGCTCTACGCCGACGACCTCTCCTCGTCGGAGAGCTCCCCGCCCCCGGCAAGCCCAAGGCAGTCTCCACCGAAGCGTCTCCGCAAGACGGCGACGGGAGAGAGGGCGCAGGCGCCCCGGCAACAACCAGCTCGCCGAGCAGCTCCCCGGGGGAGCCAAGCTGCGCCGGGGGCGACCGGCGCACCAGTCACAGCGGAGGCGGCCCGCGCGCGGGCCACGACGGAGGCGTCCCGCAAGCAGGCGTCGAGCCGACAGGGGTCTTCTCGGAGCGGAGCGACGGCTCCGCCCGCTCCTCGGGCTCCGGCTACCACAGGGGCTGGGTCTTCGCAGCCCCCAGCCCCAGGGATCGCCAAGCGCCCGAGGGAATCTTCGTCTTCCGCTCCTCGTGCAGACGCGCCCCAGGTGGAGTACGACTTCTCCGCCTTGAGCGAGGATGACGAGGAGGATCAGGAGTAAGAATACGAGATCTTACACCTTCTCAAGTTTCGTCTTGATTATTGTTGATGCTAACTTTGTTCGTCGCTTTGATTTCAGGACCTTGGTTCAGCGCGCGGCGAAGAAGGCCAAGGCGCCTGTGGTCGAGGTCGCGGAAGACTCGGCTACCGCGGCAACTGGAGACGTGCCGGAGCCAAGCCTGCCGGACCCGAGTGCTGCTCCGAGGAGCAGCCCCCAGCGCAGCCCCCAGCGTAAGTCTGGGGTCCATCCTTCCGCTCGTCGGGATGCGCTTAGGGATTTTGTCTTGCTTCAATATTTTGATGCCTTTTGTCTTCTCTTGGGTAGAGGTGGAGCCACAGCGGCACGAGCGTCCGGAGACCGCCCCCGAGGAACCGCAGGCCCCGCCGTCCCCGCCAAGGCCGAACTCCCCGGCAAGGGAGAGCGCTCCGCCAAGGGCGGGTACTCCGCCAAGGGCGAGTACCCCGCCAAGGGCGAGCAGCCCGGCGAGGGCGGCCACTCCGCCAAGGCAGAGCTCCCCGGCGAGGGAGCCTGCCGCTGACGACGTCCGCCAAGGTATGTCTTGTAATCTGTCTTCTTGGCTTCGTCTCTTTTTGGATTTTTGCTTGAACTTCTTTTGCTTCTTCTTCTTTTTAGATCCTCCTCCTCCCGAGCCGATGGAGACTGAGGTCGTCAACATCGAGGATGAGGAGGGTGCGCAGGGCGGCGGCGGCGACGTCCCTGTCGCCGAGGACACGGCGAGAGCCGCCGAGCCGGCCGCGCAGGAGACCGCTCCGGCTGCGGACGCAGCGGCCGGGGAGGGGGACGGCGACCGCACCGCCGACCCGGAGGCGGCGGGAGCATCAAGTGCTGCGCCGGCCGCCGACCCCTCCGCCGGCAAGGAGCAGGGCTACTACCTTGAGGCCCCCAACGGCGTCTTCATCCAGATGCCTTGGGGGTCTTCGTCGCGAGCTCCCGCGGAGGGCGAGGCGTTTGACGGAGAAGTCCTCGCCTCCGCGGGCCTGAAAATTGTCGAGGCGCCCGGCGGGAGTGAAGGGCCCGAGGAGGAGAAGCTACTTCACCAGCTCCTGGCCCTTTACCGGGCCAGGCAGGCGAAGCTCGCTTCCCGGGAAGCCCTTGCCGCCAAGGCCGCCGCGGAGATGGAGAAGCGCGCGGCGGAGCTCAGCGCCGCCAACCAGGCGGCCCTCCGCGAGGTGGCGGAGGAGCGTGAGCGGCTCGCCGGCGAATACCAAGAATGGGTGCTGGAGAAGGCCGAAGCTGAGGAACAGCAGCGGCTCGCCGGGGTGGAGCTGTCCCGGCGAGAAGGAGAACTTGCGCAGCGGAAGGTGAACCTCGACTCCCACGAGGAGGACCTTGCCGCTCGGGAGGAGGCCCTTGGCGGGGAACTGAAGGATGCGAAGGCCGCCGCGGCTGCCGCGGAGACCGCCAAGGAGGAGCTTGCCGCCAAGGTTGCTGCGCTGGAGAAGTCGCTGAAGGTGAGCGCGGAGAAGGTCGCCGCGCTCATCACGGAGCGCGAGAAGGACGCGCACACCAATTCAGAACTCCAGGTGCGTCTTTCTGAGAGGGGCGACGAGTTGAAGGCCGCCAAGGACTCCATCGAGGACTTGGAGTTGAAGGTCTCTACACTGAAGGATTCACTCGACGCTGCCCGGGCTCGGGAGACCAAGCTGAAGGAGGAGCTCCGCAAGGAGCGGACCTTGGTGGACAGCGCCAATCAAGCGGCTGAGCTCTTCCGCAAAACCGTTGAGGTATGGACCGAAGACTTAGTATCTTGTGCGTCCAACATCGACCAGGAGCTGCTGGCGTTGAAGCTGGAGCACCTCATCTACTCCCCGGATCCAAACCTCCCACACAGCGCCAAGCTCAGCCTCTTCTTCAGGGGAATCGCGCCGGCCCTTGCAGATCTGCGGAAGAAGATCCCCGCGCAACTGGCCGAGGAGACGCGCCTACTCTGCACAGGAACTCTGGAGCGCGTGCTGACGAAGATCGTGTACCGCAATCTGGGAATCAACCTCACCAACGTTCTTCGCAGCTTGCCGGCCGACGCGAACATGGAGGCCCTGAAGGAGCAGGTCGCCCACATCATTGCCAAGGTGGCCAAGATCTCCAGGAAGGAGGGCGACCGCGTAGATTAGGCCTCCATTATCTTTATCTCTTTTTGTTGCTGCATATGATGTCATGAACTCATTAGTCCATTGTGACAAGTTATCTTTTGTAAGATATTTATCTTATTTTGATCAATCAGTGCAATGTTATCTTCCTTGTCTTAATCCTTGACTTTGTATGTTTTTCACCCTACGCTCCCGGGGAGCTTGCCGGCAAGGGGCCTTTGCCGCGAGCGCTGAGTACTGGACTCTGAGCAGCCTGCTGGCCAAGGTCTCACCGGCAAGCAACCTTGCCGCAGCTAGTCGCAACGCACTTAGCTTGCTGAGTGAACTCGAAAACGAAGCAAGGGCGCGACACTTGTCGCAGCTCACTTAGATCGTTGAGCGTACTCGAAAACAAGACAAGGGTGCGGCTAGCTACGGGTAGGTTCCTCCGCGCACAGGTTTTCCATACAAAGTGTGATTGTTCAAGGAAGACAACTAAAATTTTAAAATTTGAACTGGTCAAATTCTAATAACTTAGCTTTCATATACTGTTTGCTTCTCGGTAAGACTTCTCTTTCTTGAACAGCACTTGGTTCTTCCTCCAACTCCTTCCCCCCCCGGCAAACTTGTGCGCGAGGAACGTTCCTTCTGCTTGGGAGGCAAGGAAAAAGAAGAGGGAAACAGGTATATGGCCTTTCGGCGTGCTAATGCTTACTGGTTACTTGAGTGTTGCACCAAATGCCAAACGAATCATGCAAATAGCAAAGAAAAGCATGCAAAAGGCAATCAGCGTAAAACACGGAAACTTTACTGATGCACGGGGTCTGCGCCCGGCTTTGTACAAAGGGTTACATGCAACAGCGGCAAAGCTTGTACAAAAGGTGGTTGCCGGAGCGGATCACGGCAACCGCGCCTTATGGGTGAAACTTGCGAAGATGCTCTATGTTCCAGGAATTGCTCACCGGTAAGCCTTCTTCGGTCTCGAGGCGGACAGCGCCGGGCCTCGTGACTTGTCTCACCCGATAAGGGCCTTCCCACTTCGGCGTCAACTTGTTGGAATTCTTGGCGGACTGAACACGCCGAAGAACAAGGTCGCCTTCCTCGAGACTCCGGGCCTTGACCTTGCGGCTATGGTAGCGGCGCAAGGCTTGCTGGTATCGAGCAGCTCGTACAGCAGCCTGGAGACGTCCCTCCTCGAGGAGCAACGCGTCATCTTGCCGCAGTTGCTCTTGCTCGAGCTCATCATAAGCGAGCACTCGAGGAGATCCGTATACGAGTTCCGTGGGGAGAACTGCCTCTGCTCCATAGACTAGAGCAAAGGGTGTCTGTCCGGTGGCTCGACTTGGTGTCGTCCTGATTGACCAAAGAGCCGCCGGTAGCTCCTCTATCCAATTTCTTCCGCACTTGCGCAGCCTGTCAAAGGTCCTTGTCTTGAGTCCGCGCAGCACTTCAGCATTGGCCCTCTCCGCTTGACCGTTGCTCCTCGGGTGGGCAACAGAAGCGAAACAGACCTTGGCGCCAAGGTCTTGGACGTACTGCATGAAGGTGCGACTAGTAAATTGTGTACCGTTGTCGGTGATGATCCTGTTAGGGATTCCGAAACGGCAAACAATCGACCTGAAGAACCTGACTGCTGACTGTGCTGTCACCTTTCTCACTGCTTCCACTTCTGGCCATTTTGTGAACTTGTCGATTGCAACGTACAAGTACTCAAAGCCCCCGACAGCACGGGGGAAAGGGCCGAGGATATCGAGCCCCCAGACCGAGAAGGGCCAGGACAAAGGGATTGTTTGGAGAGCTTGAGCTGGCTGATGAATTTGCTTTGCATGGAACTGGCACGCTTCACACTTGGTTACTAGTGCAGTTGCATCTTGGAGGGCTTCTTGCCAAAAGAACCCTTGCCGGAAAGCTTTCCCGGCAAGCGCCCTTGCGCCAATATGGTGGCCGCATATGCCTCCGTGGATTTCTGCCAACAGCTTCTGTCCATCTTCCCCGGAGATGCACTTCAACCTGACACCGTTGAGTCTTCTTCTGTACAGTTCGTTATCCACGAACTGGTACATACTTGACTGCCTGGTTATCTTCTCTATCTCTTGAGGGTCGTCGGGAAGTTCTCCAGTTTGCAGAAAACGGACGATCTGCTATGCCCATGCCGGAGCCTGGGGCTCAACGGCAAGGACTAAAGGCTCGAGGGCCGCTGCGGGAACCTCAGCTTCTACGGCAAGGACCTCTGGTTCTGCCGGAGCTGATGGTCCCCCGGCAAGCTCGCCGGGGCGAGGCTTGTCGGGAACACTTGCTTCAACTGTACAGATCCGAGGATCTGCAGGAGCGAACTGTTCCTCAGCGTTCTGATTGCTGACCTTGGGGACCTTGGCGGCGGTTTCAGGAAGATCCGCCGGCAAGTAGTCGCCGGAGACCAACTTTCTTTTCTTGGACTGCCCAATTGATGGTGTAACGGATGGTTGAGTCAGCTTGAGCAAGAAGGTCCCTGGTTCCACAGGTAACTTCATCGAAGCACACTTTGAAAGGCCATCTGCAATCTCATTCTGAGCTCTCGGGACGTGCTCCATTTGCAGACCTTCAAAATGCTCCTCAAGCTTCCTCACTTCATCTACATAGGCTTCCATCAAAGGGCTCTGATAACTCTTGTTGACTTGTCGGACCACCAACTGAGAGTCTCCCCGCACAATCAGCTTTCTGATCCCAAGTTCGGCCGCAATTCTGAGGCCGGCAAGCAAGCCTTCATACTCAGCAGTGTTGTTTGTCGCTTGCTCCCTGGGAAAGTGCATCTGGATAACATATTTGAGGTGCTCTCCGGTGGGCGCGATGAGTACCACGCCGGCACCGGCGCCTTGCAGCGAGAAGGCACCATCAAAATACATTACCCATTCACTTGTCGCTTCTTGTACGGGTGCACTTGTCTCTGGAACTTCTTCATCGGGCGTTGGGGTCCATTCAGCTATAAATTCTGCCAAAGCTCGGCTCTGAATAGTAGAAGTACTTTCAAACTTGAGTCCAAAGCTTGACAGCTCCAGTGCCCACTCAACGATCCTGCCTGTTGCTTCTGGATTGTGCAATATCCTCTTCAACGGAAAGCGAGTGACCACCGTTATCTCATGTGCCTGGAAGTAATGGCGCAGCTTTCTCGAGGCCATAAGGAGGCCGAAAAGCAACTTTTGCACACCAGAGTATCTTGATCTAGCTCCCTGGAGAAGGGAACTTACAAAATACACTGGGCGCTGCACCATTTTCTTCCGCACTTCTCCTTGTTCCTGCGCAGAGCTGTCCTTGTCGGGGCCAGAGCTTGCCGGAGCAGCCCCCTGCTTGTCGCTGGATTCGCTTGCCGGTGGTGCTGACTCCTCGTCGGACTCCCTCTCCGCTACTAACGCAGCACTAACCACTTGGTTGGTTGCCGCTAGGTATAGCAACAACTTTTCCTGTGGTCTAGGTGCGACAAGTATTGGAGTGGAGGACAGGTACCGTTTCAAATCCTGTAGCGCTGCCTCCGCTTCTGGAGTCCACTTCATGGGACCAGCCTTCTTCAAGATTTTGAAGAAAGGTAGGGCGCGTTCTGCAGACTTTGAAATGAACCTACTGAGGGCAGCCACACAACCTGCAAGCCTTCTGACATCCTTGACGCGCTTCGGGGCCTCTATCTGCTCAATGGCTTTAATCTTGTCGGGGTTGGCTTCAATCCCCCTCTGTGACACAAAGAACCCGAGAAGCTTGCCGGAGGGGACTCCGAAGACGCACTTCTCGGGGTTCAACTTGAGCTGGATCTTGCGCAGGTTCTGGAATGTCTCTTCCAAATCTTGGATCAGGGTATCCTTGCTCTTGCTCTTCACCACGATGTCATCCATGTAAGCCTCTACATTCCTGTGGATCTGTGGCTCAAAAGCAGTGTATACTACCCTTGCAAAGGTTGAGCCTGCATTCTTCAATCCAAAAGGCATGCGTATAAAGCAATAAGTGCCACATGGAGTGATAAATGCAGTCTTCTCTTCATCCTCTCTGGCCATGAAAATCTGATGATAGCCTGAGTATGCATCAAGAAAACAGAGTAGCTCACATCCGGCGGTGGAGTCAACGATCTGGTCAATGCGCGGCAAAGGGAATGGATCCTTGGGACATGCTTTATTCACATCGGTGAAGTCTATACACAGTCTCCACTTCCCATTGGCCTTGCGCACGACGACTGGGTTTGCTAACCACGTCGGATGGATCACACCTCTAACTAGGCCTGCTGCCTCTAGCTTCTTGATTTCTTCGTTGATGAATTCTTGGCGCTCCACGGCTTGCTTCCTCACTTTCTGCTTGATGGGCCGCGCATGAGGACAAACAGCAAGCTTGTGCTCAATTACCTTCCTGGGAACACCGGGGATGTCAGATGGTTGCCAGGCAAACACATCGACGTTCGCCCGCAGGAAGGCAACGAGCGCGCTTTCCTATTTGCTGTCAAGTGTGGCACTGATGGTGAAGGTACCACCAGTGCCGTCCTCTTTGGCGGACACCTTCTTGGTTGCCGGAGGAGCGGCCATTCCTTTCTTACTCTTGCCGGTGGAGCTCGATGGGACGTCCTCGACGGCAGCGCAGCACTCCGAGGAGGTTCGGTTGCCGGAGTGGGCCCCAGAGCACTTGCCGGACTTGGTCTTCATCTTCTTCCCCCCGGGAGCTTCAGCGGCAAGTGTATCCTTCTCGGCTGCAGCTGCCGCATCCCGGTAGATCTTGTCGGCGCAGACAAGCGCATCCTTCTTGTCGCCGTGGACAGTGATGACGCTTATCGGCCCCGGCATCTTGAGTACGTTGTAAGCATGGTGGGAAGCTGCCATGAACTTGGCGAGGGCGGGACGGCCGAGTATTCCGTTGTATGGCAACGGAATATCGGCGACGTCGAAAGTGATGCGCTCAGTCCTGAAGTTGAGCTCCCCGCCAAAGGTCACTGGCAAAGTGATCTTCCCCTTGGGCTTGCTCCTTCCTGGGTTGATTCCTTGGAAAGAACCGGTCTCTTCGAGCTCGCCATCTGGAATTTGGAGTTTCTTGATCACAGCAGAGGAGATCAAGTTCAGCCCGGCCCCGCCGTCAACCAACATTTTGGTGACCTTGAGGTTGCGGATGGTGGGAGAAACCAGCATCGGCAAGCACCCGACCGCAGTGGTACGGTCAGGGTGATCCTCAAGATCAAAAATGATGGGCGTGCTGGACCATTTGAGGAGCCTGCGCGACTCCACGGGCGGCTCCGCTGCATTCACCTCACGCACCCACTGCTTGAGTTGGCGGTGGGAGGTGTGCAGAGAGGCGCCACCGTCGACGCACAGGACCTCCGTGGCCTTCTGGAACTCCTGCTCGCTGTTATCCTCGTCCTCCATGTCTTCGTCGTCGTCTTCGTCCTTGTCGCGGCCCCGGGGAGGTCGATCTCCTTGCCGCTGCTTGGCCTTGCCGCGGCGTCCTCCCCGGCCGTTGAACGGCCGCTTCTTGCTTGGCTCTTCCCCGCCACCTTGGGCCTTCTCCTTGTCGCGCCTCTCGTACTCAGCCTTCTGCTGCTCGACGAGGTACTCGACGCGTTTGCAGTTGGAGAGGTCGTGGCCTTTGGTACGGTGGATCTTGCAGTATTGCTTGTCGGAGCCATCCTGCTTGTCGGCTGCCGCTACAGGGGCGGGCTCCTTGCCGGAGCCGCCAGCCTGTGTTTGCTTGGCGGGAGCCTCCTTGCCGGACTTCTCGACGGCAAGCACTTCTTTCTTGTTCTTCCTTCTGTTGTTCCGCCGCCGGCTCTTCTTTGCCGGGGCGGTGTCGTCGCTGTCGCTGCCTTCTGCGCCAGCATCCTCCCCGGGGAGTTTCCTCCCCTCTTCTGCGCGCGCGCACTTGTCAGCTAGAGCATAGAGTTCGCTGACGTCCCGGATTTTGGTCATCGCCATTTCTTCACGCATGCGGCGGTTACGCACGTTCTGGTGGAACGCGCTGATAACCGCGGCAGGGTGGACATCAGGGATGTTGTGCTGTACACGGCTGAAGCGTTGGATGTACTTGCGCAGGGACTCCCCTTCCTTCTGGGCCAGAATGTGGAGATCGCTCTCCTGGCCATGGGGTTTGTGGCCGCCCGTGAAAGCGCCAACAAACTGATGGCAAAGGTCTGCCCAAGAAGAGATGGAGCCTTCCGGCAAGTGCATAAGCCACGAACGAACGTTCGGCTTAAGCACGAGCGGGAAGTAATTTGCCAAGATCTTCTCATCACGCCCCCCGGCAGCTTGCACAGCGATCGTGTAGATACTGAGAAACTCCGAGGGGTGCGTCTTGCCGTCGTACTTCTCCGGTACGTCGGGCTTGAAATTCTTCATGCTGGGCCACTGGACGCGTCGCAGCTCGCGGGTGAACGCAGGGCAGCCTGCCGCGTACGGCAAGTCGCCTGGCTCACCGGGCGCGCGCGCGTCGACAGCGTTCCCAGCTCTCTGGTCTGACTGTCGCCGAGCTTCTCGGCGACGCTCGATGCGCGTCCGAGCATCTTCTTGTTGCCGGTCGTCAAGGACTTGGCGTTGGTCCCGACGAGCCCGCGGGTCCGACGATGTCGTGGAGCCGTCGTCGGCATTGGTCCGGCGGGGTGGCGTCTTCTGCTTCCGCGGCGGGGAATGCACGCTTGTCGCACCCCCGGCGGTCTTGTCGCCGTCGGCCTTCGTCTTCTCAGCTTGCCGCGGCCGCGAGGTCGCCGGCTGTTGTGGAGAGTCGTTGTTGGCGAAGGCGATCAGGCTCTGGATGGTGGCCCTCCAGTCTTCGGCCTTGTCCGCCGCTGGAGGGAAGTCGAGGAGCAGTTGCGCCCTTGCGAGCGCTTCTGCCGGAGTGGAAGGGAGCGGGGGCGAGCGGCGCGAGGAGCGGGATACGCTCGGACTTCTAACGGCGTTAGAAGGAGCGGGGTCCCGCGCCGGCGCTTTCGCTTTGCTTGTGCCCGGACGGGGGTCCGGGGCGTCCCGCGAGCCTCCGGTTTGGCCTTGGCCCAGCAAACGGATACCACCTCCTGCGGTATGGCGTTGCTGGGTTGTCGTGTGCTGAGATGGACGCGGCGCGTCCACGGAGACCGAGGTTCGGTCATCCGTCCTGTTCTTGGATCTGGTGGCGCCGTGAGTGTCCTCGCCGGCGACCACCCTTCCGACGGCGTCTCCCCCGCCCACCGTTGGCTCTGGTGGCGGCGGATGAGACGCGGACGGGCCTCCGACCTCCGAAGCCTTCTTCTTCGGAGCCATGGAGCTGTTGCTGATGAAGTTGACGAATTCGGAGAGGTTGATGTAGAATGCGCCCGCGCGAACGCCGGATCAGATTCGCACAACCTCGACGCCCCCCTACCTGGCGCGCCAAAGATGTCGGGGGAAACTATCCGCCACGAACACCTATGGGACCGGAGCCCCTTGTCTGTGCGGTACGAGGGCGGAGGGAGCACGAAGAGCAGATCGTAGCGAGCACGCGGGCAGTTTTACCCAGGTTCGGGCCGCGGTAGACGCGTAAAACCCTACTCCTGCTTTGTTGTGTATTGAGTTGGGGAGCTCGGGAGCTTGAAGAAGCAGCTACACCGAGCGTATGAGTGATCTAGGTTCCGAACCCCCTCCACGTTGTGCATGGGCCTCCTTTTATAGCTCAAGGGGTCACCGACAGGTGTCAACGTAGGAGAAAGGGGTAAAAACGTAAAAGAGGTGGTAGTTGTAACAGTGCGGGAACAGTGGAGCTACAGTGCGCGAACAGTGCTACCTACTTTGATAGTGGGGGACAAGGGCATTTAATGCCCGTCGCCGTCGACCCCAAAAGCTCCCGCCATTGCGTCTCCGTCTGCCACGGCGATGGATCCACCACCGTGGAGTGCCACCGTGTCCCCCAGGCTGCACGGCCATCCGCCACGCGTCCCTGGATAAGCCCCAGGGCGACGCGTGGGCCGATGAGATGGAGCGCGGACACACGGCGCAACTCTCCCGGCAAGCACCTTGCCGGGGCCTTGATCTTGCCGGGCCCGGGAGCTTGCCGCTCCCCGGGCCCTTGCCGGGACACATATAGCGCCGAGGCGTGTCTTCTATGATGAGATCTTCTAGTCTTCCTGGCAAGCTCCTCTTGCCAGGGCCTTGTGCTAGTGAGGCAGTCTTGAGCCTGGTACGGCCTTCCCGGCAAGCTCTACTTGCCGGGGTCTCGACCTTCTGTCTTGCATACTTTGTTTTTGAATGGTTTGATATGGAGCAGGAAGGTCTCCGGCGAGCGCGTGGTAAACCCTGCCGCGGGAAGCTGCAACTGCCCGTGCACAAGTTGGGGTACTGAGGTACCCCTACCTTAGTACACCGACATACCTGCTATGCATGTGGAGAAGAAGGACACTATGCTAAACAGTGCCCTAAGCCAAGAAACTCAACGCCAAAGCCGAACAACAACGGGAACAATTCCGCGCCCATGCGTAACAATTTCAACCCCAATAACAATCACAGGAAAGGCCACCTGAACCATGTGACCAAGGAGCAGGCACAGGATGCACCGGATATCGTACTCGGTACGTTCCCTGTCAACACAATACCTGCCATGGTTTTGTTTGATTCTGGAGCTTCTCATTCGTTCATTTCGAAGAGTTTTGCTTTGCAAAATGGTTTTTCGATGCTTCCCTTGGGAAAATCAATAACCATCAAGTCCCCCGGAAGTAAGCAGATCACTCAAAATTACTGCCGAGGTTTGACCATTGAAATTGAGGGATTGAAATTCCACGCAAACCTCATCGTGTTGGAAAACAAAGGACTGGATATTATCCTGGGTATGGACTGGCTGACCACCAATAAGGGATTTATCGACTGCTTCAACAGAACAGTAATTCTTACTCATCATCATGAAAAAACAATAAGAGTCGCAGCTCAGGAGAGACCAGTATCTCGGCAACCAAAATTGAACAAAGTTGAAGCCTCTGAGTTAAGCAAGGATCCAGTTGTATGTGAATTTCCAGACGTATTTCCCGAGGAATTACCAGGCATGCCGCCAGACAGAGAAATAGAGTTCATTATTGAGCTAGCACCAGGAACCACACCCATATATAAGAAACCATACAGAATGGCGCCATCCGAGTTGGTTGAATTAAAGAAGCAAATAAAGGAATTGCTGGACAAAGGATTTATACGGGCCAGCTCATCACCTTGGGGCTCGCCGGTATTATTTGCCAAAAAGAAGGATGGGACCATGAGGCTATGTATAGACTACCGAGCACTCAACATGGTCACAATCAAAAATAAATATTCGATGCCACGGATAAATGATTTATTTGACCAGCTCGCACAAGCCAAGGTTTTCTCAAAAGTTGACTTAAGGTCGGGTTATCATCAGCTGAAAGTACGCACAGAAGATATCCCGAAAACAGCATTCACCTCAAGATACGGGCTTTATGAATTTACAGTGATGTCGTTCGGACTGACCAACGCCCCCGCATATTTCGTCCACCTCATGAATAAAGTATTTATGAAATTCATGGACAAATTTGTGGTGGTATTTATTGATGATATTTTGGTATATTCCAAAACACCGGAAGAACATGCTGAGCACCTCCGCATTGTACTGGGAGAATTAAGGAAACACCAACTTTACGCCAAATTCAGCAAGTGTGAATTTTGGTTGAGACAAGTGGGTTTCCTAGGACACGTACTAACGCAAGAAGGAATTGCTGTGGATCCGGATAAAGTCAAGGCTATACTTGGCTGGAAGTCACCAGCCAGTGTAACGGATATACGCAGTTTCCTCGGTATGGCCGCATATTACAGAAAGTTTATCGAAGGATTTTCCACCATAGCCAAACCAATGACCCAGCTACTCAAGAAGGATAAGAAATTCGAGTGGACCGAAGCATGTGAGAAAAGCTTCCAAGAGCTCAAAAAGAAGTTAACGACAGCCCCAGTATTAATTGTGCCAGACATACACAAGAGCTTTGAAGTATATTGCGACGCATCCCGAAAGGGCCTCGGATGCATACTGATGCAAGAAGGCAAAGTAGTCGCCTACGCATCCCGTCAACTGCGAAAGCATGAAGAAAATTATCCTACTCACGATTTGGAGTTGGCAGCAGTCATTCATGCGCTCAAGGAATGGAGGCACTTCTTACTTGGAAATCGCTGTGAAATATATACGGACCATAAGAGCCTCAGCTATATTTTCACACAGCCAGATCTAAATTTACGTCAACGACGCTGGTTGGAACTAGTAAAAGCTTACGACGTTGGTATCCACTATCACCCCGGGAAAGCAAACGTGGTAGCCGATGCTCTCAACCGTTACCCGAACAGCGGCAGCATACAGAACCTGAGACCCGAATTTCAGCAAGAGTTCGCCAGACTCAACCTAATGATGGTCACGGAGGGCGAAGTATCCAAGCTAGAAATACAGCCTACACTGATAGAGCAGATAAAGAAGGCTCAACTCGGGCACCCCAGCATCGAAGGGATAAAAAGAAAAGTAAGTCTGGGCAGGGCCTCAGATTTCACCATAGACAGTGAAGGAATATTATGGTTCGAAGACAGACTTTGCGTACCCAACAGCAACGACCTCAAACAGCAGATTCTGACCGAAAGTCACACCGCTCCATACTCGATCCACCCTGGAGGTACGGAAATGTACAAAGATATTCAGGAAAGATTTTGGTGGCACGGCATGAAGAGGGATATAGCCACATTTATTGCATGCTGCGATTCATGTCAACGCATTAAAGCCGAGCACCAAAAACCCGCAGGGCTATTACAGCCAAACAAGATACCAGAATGGAAATGGGATGATATCGGAATGGACTTTATTGTTGGACTACCACGGTCACAACACGGTAACGATGCCATATGGGTCATCACAGATAGACTGGCCAAGGTGGCACATTTCATACCCGTCAAGACGACACACACCACTCAAAAGCTCGCCAAGCTTTACCTCGCCCGGATAGTATGCCTACATGGTGTTCCCAAGACTATAATATCCGACAGGGGTACTCAGTTCGTCTCGAAATTTTGGGACCAGTTGCAGCAAGCCCTCGGGACACAACTAACATTCAGTACGGCTTACCACCCCCAGACTGGAGGACAAACGGAATGAGCAAATCAAATACTCGAAGACATGCTAAGGGCATGTGTCCTCACCTATGGGGCCAGTTGGGAGGAAAGCCTACCATATGCCGAGTTCGCATATAACAATAGTTACCAAGCTAGCCTGCAGATGGCACCCTTCGAAGCATTGTACGGACGAAGATGTCGTACTCCATTAAATTGGTCGGAAACAGGGGACAACCGCATATTCGGCCCCGATATGTTAAAGGAAGCCGAGGAGAGAGTAAAAATGATACGGGATCGACTCAAGACCGCCCAAAGCCGACAAAAGAGCTATTACGATCAAAAGCATCGGGAAATAAGTTTTGAGCCCGGTGAAGACCTATACCTGCGTGTGTCACCGATGAGAGGACTACAACGATCTAAAGTCAAAGGGAAACTAGCACCACGATTCATCGGACCCTTCCGTATAATGGCACGGAGAGGCGCAGTAGCTTACCAACTGGACCTCCCCAAGGAATTGTCCTACGTCCACGACGTGTTCCACGTCTCGCAACTACGGAAGTGTGTAAGCAACCCAGAGAAACATGTGTCACATGAAAATCTTGACGTGCAACCAGATCTTACATACCGAGAACACCCAGTGAAGATTTTGGAGGAGTCTGAAAGGAGGACCCGTCAGAAAACTATTAAATTTCTCAAGGTTCAGTGGAGTAACCACACAGAGGATGAGGCAACATGGGAAAGGGAAGATTTCCTTCGGACAGAACATCCACACCTATTTGAGGATCAGCTGAAATCTCGGGGACGAGATTTTTCCTAAGGGGGTAGGTGTTGTAACACCCCAAATTTTTGATTTGGTTTTTCTTGCAAACTTTTGGCCTTTTTGAAAGGGGATTGTTTGATCTTTTCTTTTGCCCTTCTAAAATCCCTTTTTTTTGCCAAAGTTTGTGTGTATTCTCAAGCTTGGATTTTGACATTGAAGCTCTCCTCTTGTGTTGGCTCAAGCACAAGTTGAGATTCAAATGGAGTTGTTTGAGTTCACCAATTTTTGTTTTAAAATTCCCAAGTTGGCCTTGACCTATCTCCCCTCCAACCTTCATCTTGCCATGATCCCAACATGAGCAATCCTCTCCAAGACTCTCTTCACATCATGGGACAAGCATTTCTTCAATTCCAGCAAGTTTGAACCTCTTTGGGATTTTTCTCCTATTTATTTCACTTCAAAACAAATTCTGTCTTTTATAGAGGACCTTGGTGATTTACAAAGGAACCACCTTTTTATCTACCTATTTGACTCCAAACCAACTCTCCTAGATAGTCCTTAATACCCACAACCTAGATCCATCTTGTTTTACTAGTCCACAGTTCAAATTTTTCAAATTTCACCTGCTGCAAGTTTGGACCAGATTTGCAAAATTTGGTGAAATTCATATTTATCTTCTTCCTAAATTCTGTGAAAAATCATGCAGCATCTAGATACATCAAGAGGCCACTCCACCAAAAATCAGCTCCAGAGACATTGCACAAATACCAGAATCATTTCATCAAACACCTAGCCTACCCTGAACTGTTATCTGTTAACTGAAACTGTCGACAGTTAACACTTCATCAGTTTCGTCAGTTTCGACAGTCGTCGTGTGCGGCGACAAAACGCGTATGTATCTCCCTTGGCTCGACGCTGCACTGTAGCTTCTTCTTATCCGCGCGCCGCACGGTCACTTGGCAGCTTCTGGGCGTCGGTGGCGCCCTGACCCGACCGCGCCGGCGGCTGCCACGGCCCCAGCGCCGCCCGTGGCGGCTGACAGACGCAACGCCGTAGCTCCACGCCGTTTCGCGCCGCCCAGACCACCCCAGTGCACTGCGTGTCCTTCTCCACAGCCAGCGCACGCCTGGCACGCCGTTGCCGTGGCCTGGCACGCGCAGAGCGCCGTTTCTGCCGCCGACGTGCCGCATGGCCGTTCCATCGGTGACAGGTCGTAACACCACCTCTCCTGCTAGGTTAGGCGCGGAAATGGAACCGCAACAACTCCTGGTAGATGCTCAAGCTCTTAACCCCGCCGTCCGACCACTGCAGCGCTGCAATTAGCTCGCCGGACTTATCCGTTCGCGGCAGCCACCTCGAGCCGCCTATAAAAGGCACCCCCGAGCTCGTGCTCGAACACACTCGCCTCCACTACTCCCCTAGACCACGCCAAACCTCTGGAAGAGCCCCGAGAGGCTTTTCTTCCCCGGCTCCGGCCAGCTGCCTCCGCCTCGGGCTCCAGCTCCGTTCACTCCGGTGAGGGCTCCTCCGCCACCGTGAGCTTGAACGTAGTACCCTGGCATCCCCCTAGTCCTAACCCCCAGCCCAATTTCTCTCCAGAAACCTTCCTCGACGAGCTCCACGAACACCCGAGCCGCCGTCCGCCGGAGATAAGCTCGCCTTCGATGTGGGACTCGCCGGCCTCCAACTCCACCACCGTTCGACGCGGAAGACCACCGTGGAGCTATAGGTACCACTCCCCTCCCCTATCTCGCCGTGGATCGACGCCGGCGAGCACCGCAACACCGTCGCCGGCGCGGCTCTGTTTTGTTTTTCAAACCTGACAGGTGGGGTCCCTCTGTCAGTCTCTCACATCTCCCCTCGAACCGTTTTCTGTTGGCGTATTTGAGCAAAATGTGTTTTCCCTCTGCGGGAGACGTACCGCGTACCGGTTCATTTTTTTCTTTTCTGTTCTAGCCCCTGGATCTTTTCTGTTTCATTACAGATAGGTCCCAGACAGAAACCTTAATATCTTTTAAACTAAAAGTGATTTTGAGTTGATTCTTTTTCTGTCCATCTTGGTTTTCTGTCTAGTTTTTTGTCATATTTGTGTGGAAATATTTTGAGCAACTTTTTTTGCACGCGCGGTATTTATGTTAGTATGTATTTGTTTGAATACATAGATACCGGAGGCCGTGACGGAGACGCGAATCACGCCGAGTTAGACTCCGACTTTTCAGAACCAGGCAAGCATGTTTGAACTCTTGATATGATGAGTGTATTGCATGATTGCTCGAGTAGCTCGTCCATAAGCATGATTATATGAGCATATGTGTATGGCATATTTCATGCAAGTGATGCTTCGGGTGAGTCCCGAAGGAGTATGTTGAACCACCTCGATCATATGGTGATATGATGGGGTGGAATACTGGTATTGTTGGAACATGCCAGTAGTTGGTCAACTCAGTATCAACGGAGATCATGTCACGATTCCGTTCGACTCCTTTTCAGTACTATCATAGGCCGTCCGTTGGGATTACGGTCTAGTCGGTTGTAAACCACTTTCCGAGTACACACCAAGTAGAGGGGCCGGGATGAGGGTTCCATGGCCCTGGATTAAAGCCCGTCATTCGGTCAGGGGCATGGGTGTTTCCGGTTGGGACTGAGAGGGGGGCACCCCTTAGAGCGCGCATATATAAATTTGATCCCATGCTATTCGAGGTTGTAGCCTCCCCGTCTTAAAGTTTTCCGTGAATGTCGTCGCGGGTGATTCCGGACGATAGGATGTTAAATGGGTGTGTACTGGTTAGTTGAGTTTCTGCTAAAACACCATAGACGGGACTAGCCCACGTGGCTAGTAGAACCCGTTGGCTATGAGTAAATGGTACAAGCTCTGCAGAGTTAAAATTTCTTCCGTAGCCATGTTTATGGCCTAGGGTCAATCTGCATATTAACTCGGTGACCGTCTCTAGTATATTCTCGGGAGTAACCAGAGTAATATTTCTGTTAAGTTCATTTGGTAGATGAACTCACCAACCATCTCAGTATTTATTTTCAGAAGTATTTCATTATCACACTACGATTATTTTATAAGCCCTTTATGTGATGTCGCTCAGACGTCCGACTGTGGCAATATTTTATTTTATAAGCCCTTTATGTGATGTCGCTCACACGTCCGACTGTGGCATTATTTTCTTTTATAAGCCCTTTATGTGATGTCGCTCAGACGTCCGACTGTGGCATTATATTTT
>LR738712.1:678461037-678473837 GCA_902687465.1 Secale cereale
GTCCGACTGTGGCATTATTTTCTTTTACAAGCCCTTTATGTGATGTCGCTCAGACGTCCGACTGTGACATTATTTTCTTTTATAAGCCCTTTATGTGATGTTGCTCAGACGTCCGACTGTGGCATTATTTTCTTTTATAAGCCCTTTATGTGATGTCGCTCAGACGTCCGACTGTGGCATTCTTTCCATTTAAAAGCCCTTTATGTGGTGTCGCTCAGACGCCCGACTGTGGCCTGTTATCATTTATTATTTTCCCACGAGGCGTCACCCAGACCCTTGTTTGGTCCTGTTATTTTTCATCTTTTGGATTTCAGGAGGATTACCGCCCGACTTCCAGTCTTTACTTCCGTGCATTCATATTTTGTTCCGGTTGCATTTTTGCTGGAATACTCATATGCATTCATGTTGGCATTTGTTATATCTTAAGTCCGAACTGTCTTGCGAGTACATTCAAAGTACTCACCTGGCTTGTTGATTTGGCCAGATGTGGACGAAGGCGATCTCATGGATGAAGAGTTCGATAGCGAGTCCGACGCTTAGAGGAGTCCCAGTCAGTCCCTTGCGATCCTGGAGTTGATCACTGTTTTATACCGCTTCCGCCTACCACCAAATAAATTCATCGGGTCTCACTCCGACACTCGATGAACTGTAAAATATTGGAGTCACACCAACCATTTCACTGTGACATATTCCACCGTCTTTTATTACGAGTCAGTAGTATGCCACCCTGCCTTGTGCCATATCCGCCTCTATGTAATATATTGGCGCGCTTGTAATAAAACCTGTTGAGCCATCCTTGGCTCAACCTTGTATAATATTCAGTGTACTGGAATTTCTGTATCAAGGAAATTGTCTGCCAGCAGGAATATTATTCCTCGCCGGTTTAATAAAGCGACCGATCTTCCGGTAATTATTTTACCGAAGGACCGGTGGCGACACTGCATCACCCTGAAAACGTATCCAGAGCGCTCCGCCGCCGTCTTCATCTTCCTCAGGTACTTCTTCTTTCGCGCTGTAGATCTCAATCTAGGGTTCCTCAATGTCTTCCGCCATGAAAACCTCGAAGCTTGCTGTTCATCTCTGGAGGTTACCCTTGCAGTAAACTCAAACCTTGGATATATTTCAAATATGTTCCTGCTCCGTGGTTTAAACTTAGATTCAAACCTTAGATTCAAACCTTAGATCTATTTAGTCTGTAAAAATCCTTCGTGGTTCTTCCTGTGTAAGCAAAGCATATATTTCATCTTTTTCTTACGTCTCAGATCCATTTTTACTTTAGTCTTCTGTAGAAACCTGTTTCTTCGTCTTGGTGGATCTGTAAGTTACTCACCGGTTTAACCAATCATATACTCCTCTTGCAAAGAATTAGACATGAGCCCGACGGTTTAGCCTCCTCTTTTTTGTTATCATAGACCGATAGCAGTTCGTTTCACATCTGTTTCTGGGTTGCCAATGTCATTAGTCCCTTGTCTAAACCGTCGATATAATTTGATGATACGCTCCGGTATATCCTTCAGTACTTAGTAATCCGGATTTTGCACTGTACTTTTCAGCGTTTCCTTTTGCTCAGATGGCTGCCAAGCAGTTCGTTTGTTGCAACTGGGCTCCTTCCCGCATTACAGAAGAGGACTTAACCAACGCCGCTTCAATTGGTCTTCTGGGCCCCCAAGCGATTCTGAAATGGCGGGCCCCAGGAAATGAGTGTCCTCCTACCCCTAAAGAAGGAGAAGTCATCGTTTTCTTTGATCATATGGCCCGGGGCTTTAGCCCTCCCGGTTCAAAATTCTTCCGGGACGTTCTGGCCGCTTTTCAGCTCCATCCTCAAGATATAGGTCCGAATTCTATATCAAACGTCTGCAATTTTCAAGTCTTCTCGGAAGTATACCTTCAAGAAGAACCATCTGTAGATTTGTTCCGAGACTTTTTCCACTTAAACCGGCGGACAGAGTTTACTGCCGGACCACATCAAGAGCTGGGCGGTGTTAGTATTCAGAAGAGAAGAGATGTGATCTTCCCTCACGCTGCTCTCCATACACACCCCAAGGACTGGAACCAATCCTGGTTCTATTGCCAAGATACCTCGCCTGAAGGAGAAAACCCACTGCCGGGTTACCGTGAACATCGTCTTCCTGAGGATCATCCCCTGCCGCAGCGCCTTAGTTCTTCAGAGCGGGCCCGGTTTGCCCCTCAGCTTGCCAAGCTTAGGGCCTTTATGGCCAACGGTTTGACTGGAATAGATTTCGTTCGTTGTTGGCTTTCCTGGAGCATCATTCCTCTGAGCCGGTCTGATGTATGAGTATACCGGAAAAACGGATGACCCTCAACGCCACATTGACATAATACTTCCTGAGAAAGAAGTCACTGAATTGATACGTCCAAAACGTATCTATAATTTCTGCTTGCTCCATGCCTCTTTTGGGTGATATTGCTATGATATTTATACACTTCCATACACTTTTGATCATATTTGGACTAACCTATTAACTCAGTGCACCCCAGTGCCAGTTTCTGTTTTCGGCTGTTTTTGTATTTCAGGTTTTCACATTACGAGAACTGCCAGGAAAAATCCAGAAAAATTATATAAAAAATCAGCATTCCAGAAGCTACCGTGCGCCCGAAGTACAGCCGGGGGGGCCACCAGGGCTCCAGGCGCCCTGGCGGCGCGCCCCCCCCTGGGCCGCGCCGGGGGGGCGCCTGGGCCCCCCGAGGCTCCGCTGATGCCCCCCTTTGGCATATATTTAAAGCGTCTCCCGAAACCCTCGAGACGGGAACTCTTTTTCGCGATCTCATCTCTGTTCCGCCGCCGCCGCCGCTTCCAAGATCGGGAGCACCAGGAGAACTCTTCCCGGCACCCTACCGGAGGGGAGGATCACCACCGGGAGCCTCTCCACCACCATGGACGCCTCCCGGATGAGTTGTGAGTAGTCTCCCTTGGACCATGGGTCCATGACCAGTACCTATGTGATGTTCTCCTCCCGTTCTTGTGCTTCACTAATTAGTCCTCGTGAGCTGCCCTACATGATCGAGGCACATATGTAATCCTTATGCTGTTGCTATGATGAGTTTGCTGGGATCCGATGGATTATGAGATTATGTTCAGATTGTGTTTGAGTAATATATTTGATTCACCTCTTTTATATTTATGTTCGTAAGTAATTCTTGCATGTTCTCCATTGTTATTTATTGCTTTGGCCAAGTAGTAGGTAGTGACTCCAAGAGGGAACGTTATGCTTGATTGTGGGTTCATGCCCCTCGATGACTAGTTTGAGTGACAGAAACATGAGTCTAGGGGATGTGCTATTGCCACAAGGGGAAAACAACGGTGCTTGTGCCCGCGGGTGCAAGGATTGTTTACTTTACGCAAAGTTGTTTTAATGTAGTTGTCTGTTGCTTTGAGTTTACACTATGGCTGGGACTCGCAACTTAATACCAGCGAGATGTTCTGGATAGATATCTCAAGGTGGATGATTAGTAGTAGATGCAGATGGATTTTGGTCTACTTACCTCGGCATACCGCCCATGCTTTGAACCTCTACCTTTCTTGCAATGTAGTCAGCATTGGTTTGCGCACATGGTCCTGTCAATTGCCCAGCTGTAATTCATTTACCTCACATAGCTGTTTTATCGTCTTTTGGGAGAGAGACATCACTAGTGAACATCATGAGACTCCGGTCCATATTACCATCATTGATCACATCCGCTATTTACTTACTATTGCAATTATACCTATCACTATTATCACTTGCGTTTGATCCTTTGTAAACTATGAGGCCGGAGGGATTGACAACCTCTCTGTACTCGTTGGGAGCAAAGTTATTTGTATTTGTGTGCAGGTCCACGTTGATTGCTAATATCTGGCGCCGTTAGCAGTTGACACCTTCTTGTTGAAACTGGGAGTCTCTGGGAAATCGATCCTTGGTATTACCAAGGGAAAACTTCTGCTACACTGCATCTCAAACCTTCCACTTGGGGTAACCAACGAGGGGTGAGAAGCCACCTAGCAAAGCAATTTCTGGCGCCGTTGCCGGGGACTCCACTCTTCAGGATAGGGGAGTTGCACGCTATCTTTTACCTTTGCTTTTAGTCTTGTTAGTTTACCTTTCAGTTTTCTTTATGTCTTTTCACTAGTTATGCTTATGGACAACCTTGCTATTGGATCGTTGCTTGCGGGAAGACGCCCCACACCTGTGGTGGTTGCTCCTCCCCCTACTGAAATTGTGCCCTATAAAATACCAGCTGGTATTATCGATTATGTTTTGGCTAATCGTTATGCAGGAGACAGACATCCCGGTGAACACTTGCTATATCTGTCACAACTATGTTCATTATTTAAGCTTGCAGGTGTATCAAGGGAGTTTGTCATGAGGAAATTGTTCGCCGTATCACTTATAGATAAGGCTTCAGATTGGTATAAGCTTCTCGATAACTCGCACTTGCTTGATTGGCAAGAGCTTATGTCTCTCTTTTATACTAAGTTTTATCCTCTTCATGAAATTCATCGAGACAGGAACTATATCTATAACTTTAGGTCTCGTGACGGAGAGAGCGTAGCTCAAGCTTGGGGGAGACTGAAAACGTTAATGCTAAAATTTCCTAACCATGGGCTCCCCAAAGATGCTTATGTGGAGAGTAAGAGTACCTTTTTGCATGTGGATCATGGTAACAATGCTTTATGTGATGCTTATATTTTTGAGTTTATTCGTGATCCCACTGAAAATTATTATGAGAAGGGAACATATGCTTATAGATATTTCAATAATATCAAGTTCCCTCTCTTTATGTTGAATGTTTTGAAGCTGCACTTGTTTTGTCTTCCTATGCTTATTGCTTTGTGCTTCAATGAATTATTCTATTGCGATATTCCTATGCATAGGAAGCATGTTAGGCTTAAATGTGTTTGATATTTGCTTCTTGATGCTCTCTTCTGCTCTTCAACCCTTATTCCTACGAGAGCATCATTAAAGTCTTAAGCCTATCTTTATGGCTATAAAGAAAGAGCTTTAGGGAGACAACCCTTGTTATCTTTGCTTTCAGTTTTAGTGGTCTTGATGTTTGTTACTACTGTAGCAACATCATTGTATCTTTATTTTTCAGCTTTGTGCCAAGTTTAGCCTCTGATTGCAAGAAAGTTCAAAAGTTGTGACGTGCTGTCCAGGAAACAGATTCTGTCCTTGGACAGAAAAATTCGTATAAAATCACCATATCATCTTTTTGGTCTGAATTTTTTCGACAGCGTGCTCTATATAATTGTCTTTCGTGTGTCTGTTCTGAGTTTTTTGATTAGAGTTGCATAAGTGCCCCGAACAAATCATTTACTACCTGCTGTTCTGTTTTTCACAGATTCTGTCCTGTTTTGCCTTTCCTTCATTTTGCAAACCTAGAGCTTGCTTTTTCTTTGCAAAAACCTTTTGGCAATCTTGAGAAACAGTAGATCTTCAAGAATATCCTTATTTCCAGCAAGGTACAATTATTTTATTATGGGTACTAACCTCGCTAATCAGATTATGATGAGTTATGTATGAAGGGAGTTTTCAAGTGTGCGAGGGAAGATGATAAAAAGATTCAGGAGTGTCAAGCGCTCAAGCTTGGGGATGCCCCCGTGCACCCCCAAGAAATATTCAAGGAGACTCAAGCGTCTAAGCTTGGGGATGCCCCCGTGCATCCCCTTCTCCATCAACATTATCAGTTCGTCTTTCGTTCCACTATATTTTAATCACTTCATGTGTTATGTGCTATGCTTGGAGCGTCTTGCTTTTAATTTTCTTTAGCTTTTCATAACGAGTCGGAACTCAGCTTTCTTTATGTGGGAGAGAAACACGCTCCACTTCTACCTAGAACATAACATAGAATTTTCATGCCTATCTATGATGTGTGTGTTCTTTGTCTTTTAATAGCTACTATCATGTTCAGCTCTCAATTTTCATGCTTATCTTTTTAAAGAGCTTTTGTTTAGTTGGTTGCTTGAACTCTCTTTAGTCATCATGCTTATCTTATTAAGAGAGTTTGCTTCCGTTGCATTGGTTGATATGTCTATGATAAAGATGCTACGTGCACGATGGCGCTTAGTAGTTCATGTTTTCTTATGGTTAGTCTCAAATAGCTGGGGGATTCCCAATGTGTTATTGGAGTACCAACATGATTTGTTTGCCTATGATGTGGTATGGTTTAGTAATATCTTCCTTCAAAGAATTTATTTTGATTGACTTGGCGTATGCTCACACATATTTAAGACTGTAAAGAAAGTCTGTCAAGCCTTGATGATCTTTTGTTTCTGATTAGCGATATAACTTCCATGCCTGATTCAATGTTGCTTTGTCGCTCTGCATGATTATGACCGTCATTGCTCTCTTAGTTGGTCGCTCCCAGTCTTTTGCTAACCTCCACCTATACTAAGCGGACTGACTGCTTGTGCATCCACATCCTTTTAATCCAGTTATGCCATATGAGTCCACCATACCTTCCTACATGGTATTTACCTGCCATTCCTAACGGGGACTTACATGTGCCATCTCAAAATTATTCAAAGAAAAAGCATTCCTATTTTGTGCCTCTGTTGTAAGTTCATGAGGAAGTAGTGGTTAATTCATGATCTTTTTAAGTTGGACAAGCTTCACCCCGGGATTGCATGTATAATGTGCAAACCCATAATACGAGAAGGAACTGGCATTTAGTGCGCCCGGCTCAAAATGATAATATAACAAACAAACCCTCCTTCACGCTTTGTTCATGAGAAATCAGAAAACTTTGGCAGTGATAAACAAAGGAGATTAAGAGGATGTGATCGTCCTCATTCGGGAGCCGTTCCTCGAAACTTGTCCATCTCAAGAAGTGATTGAGTTGTCTGCTAGCATTCGTTGACAAAACATGCATGATCTAAAAAAAATTATTACCTCTGTTTTAAAACCAAGAGCTCTGGTACATGTTTTGTCTTTGTTTCCGATTACGGGTTTTCAACCTTGCCAACAAAAGCCACGTTTCGAGAGTCTCCACCTTCTTTTAAAGCACCAACTACTGAGAGCATGATTGTCATTCTGAGTGTAATGTGCATTGTCCCAAAGTAGCATTGTCTTTTGCATGATTGTGATATCGTTTATTCTAAAATCATTGTATCTAGTCATCACTTAAACCTTGGAGGTGCCCCTGCATTTATGTTTTGCTTCACTAAAGGGGGCAAGCTAGATATCACTTTATCATATTTGCACATCATGTTCATTACAAATCTTTTTGATGTTTCAGTATCATATTGTAAAACTTTCAGTCCTTTGTGATTTTCTCATGAGGCAACTTAATTACTACAGATTCATTGTCTCGGTAAGCTTTTGTCATATGACTATGAGTAAGTCCTATATGGTTAATAGCATGTCACCACATAAATTATTCTTGTTATCATTTACCTACTCGAGGACGAGCAAGAATTAAGCTTGGGGATGTTGATACGTCCAAAACGTATCTATAATTTCTGCTTGCTCCATGCCTCTTTTGGGTGATATTGCTATGATATTTATACACTTCCATACACTTTTGATCATATTTGGACTAACCTATTAACTCAGTGCACCCCGGTGCCAGTTTCTGTTTTCGGCTGTTTTTGTATTTCAGGTTTTCACATTACGAGAACTGCCAGGAAAAATCCAGAAAAATTATATAAAAAATCAGCGTTCCAGAAGCTACCGTGCGCCCGAAGTACAGCCGGGGGGGGCACCAGGGCTCCAGGCGCCCTGGCGGCGCCCCCCCTGGGCCGCGCCGGGGGGGGGGGGCGCCTGGGCCCCCCGAGGCTCCGCTGATGCCCCCTTTGGCATATATTTAAAGCGTCTCCCGAAACCCTCGAGATGGGAACTCTTTTTCGCGATCTCATCTCTGTTCCGCCGCCGCCGCCGCTTCCAAGATCGGGAGCACCAGGAGAACCCTTCCCGGCACCCTGCCGGAGGGGAGGATCACCACCGGGAGCCTCTCCACCACCATGGACGCCTCCCGGATGAGTTGTGAGTAGTCTCCCTTGGACCATGGGTCCATGACCAGTAGCTATGTGATGTTCTCCTCCCGTTCTTGTGCTTCACTAATTAGTCCTCGTGAGCTGCCCTACATGATCGAGGCACATATGTAATCCTTATGCTGTTGCTATGATGAGTTTGCTGGGATCCGATGGATTATGAGATTATGTTTAGATTGTGTTTGAGTAATATATTTGATTCACCTCTTTTATATTTATGTTCTTAAGTAATTCTTGCATGTTTTCCGTTGTTATTTATTGCTTTGGCCAAGTAGTAGGTAGTGACTCCAAGAGGGAACGTTATGCTTGATTGTGGGTTCATGCCCCTCGATGACTAGTTTGAGTGACATAAACATGAGTCTAGGGGATGTGCTGTTGCCACAAGGGGGGAAACAACGGTGCTTGTGCCCGCGGGTGCAAGGATTGTTTACTTTACGCAAAGTTCTTTTAATGCAGTTGTCTGTTGCTTTGAGTTTACACTATGGGTGGGACTCGCAACTTAATACTAGCGAGATGTTCTGGATAGATATCTCAAGGTGGATGATTAGTAGTAGATGCAGATGGATTTCGGTCTACTTACCTCGGCGTACCGCCCATGCTTTGAACCTCTACCTTTCTTGCAATGTAGTCAGCATTGGTTTGCGCACATGGTCCTGTCAATTGCCCAGCTGTAATTCGTTTACCTCACATAGCTATTTTATCGTCTTTTGGGAGAGAGACATCACTAGTGAACATCATGAGACTCCGGTCCATATTACCATCATTGATCACATCCGCTATTTACTTACTATTGCAATTATACCTATCACTATTATCACTTGCGTTTGATCCTTTGTAAACTACAAGGCCGGAGGGATTGACAACCTCTCTCTACTCGTTGGGAGCAAAGTTATTTGTATCTGTGTGCAGGTCCACGTTGATTGCTAATATCTGGCGCCGTTAGCAGTTGACACCTTCTTGTTGAAACTGGGAGTCTCTGGGAAATCGATCCTTGGTATTACCAAGGGAAAACTTCTGCTACACTGCATCTCAAACCTTCCACTTGGGGTAACCAACGAGGGGTGAGAAGCCACCTAGCATGAATCCACAAAGAAAATGCTCAACATCTCTCTGGAAGAGTGTAGCCAAACCGGATTGGCTCCATTCTATGAGAACAACAAACCGCCAGCAGTAAGTTTTTTCTGACCTCTTCCGTTCGTTCTAATCCGTCCTTATCGATTGTCTTCTATTTATTTTTCATCTTCTGCGCAGGCCAACGACCCCTTCTGGAAAAGAAAACCTCAAGATAAGTCCGGCAAACAGCCACGCCGGAAGACGTGTGTTGTCAAGAAGAAAAAGGTGGCTGCTGCCTCCGGTTCACATCCTGAGGAAGATGATCCGGATTCTGAGGTATGAATTGATCCTGATATGTTTTAATCTCTCTTTATACAAATTTATGTTAACAGTGTCTTTCCACAGGATTTGGCTGAAGGAAGTAAAGCGACAGAAGTTGAGGTAATCTCTCTTTCTTCAGACTCTGAACCGCCGATGCCCAAAATTCGTCGGGCATCCCGGAAGTACCCTTTTTCTCATCCTTACGCTCAACTGGACCCCAAATTTCCTTTGAAGAAGCAGCAGCATGAAGCACGCCGGACTACGCGCCATAGTGGCCATGTAGTATAATCCCCCGGAATATCTCTTACTCCGGCTCGCAGACGCCGCTCTGAGGTTTTATTTTTTCCAACTCTTCTCCATCCAAAGGCCGGACTTATACGTAAACCGCTTAAACCGTCTGATCCTAACTATCAGGAGACACCTTTGTCATCTTCTGGTGAATCGACTGCCACACAGGTCCCTGTACTGAAGACTGTGCCTGGGTAAGTCCCTTTCAACATCCGGTTTATATTTGTATTTGTTCCTTGATGATTCTCATTGTTCCTTCAATTTCCTTCAGCAAGCCCAAGCCTAGCAAGAAGGCGAAGGCCACCAAAGCGGCTGCCGAGACTGCTACCGCTGATCCGGCGGCTGATCCGGATGAAGTCATCCCTCCAAAGAGCGATCCTGCAACTTAGTTTGATGATCCTGCTCCCATGGACCATGATGACATTGTTGCCCCGGAAGATACGAATGTGGAAAATGTCATTGAACCGGCGAGTCCTGTCGGGGTTAGCCCTCCTCGGACTAACCCGGCTCCTGTTAGCCCGGCCCCTACTGCTGCCCCTTCTCAGCCAACCACTGCCTCTTCTCCGGATGTTCAAATAACCGGGACAGGTTTTATCGCTCCTGCTGAGCCTATCATCTTGGCCAAGCATACTGCTAAAGAGGAGAAGCTTCAACAAGAGAAGGGCAAGTGGAGCACGGACTTGTCCAACTATGCCGAATTGAGTGCCCAGGAACTTTATTTCGGGTACTTGAACCGGCTTCATACCAGCCGTGATTATGAATTGGGCTTGGTTAATATGATGAAGGATAAGTACGAGGTAACTTCCTTCACTTGTCTTTGTTCTGTATTCTTTGTACTTCTGTCTTTATGCCATAGTAGCCCCCAAGTTCCGGTTTAGCTTCGTTGTAGGTGAACCGGCACTTCCAATGTATGAAAAATGAACTTACATTAGCCCCCAAGTGCCAGGGGCATAACTTGTTTTATGTGCCCGGGACTTGTCTGAATTTCTCTGTTAATACTTCAACTGCACATTAGCCCCCAAGTGTCAAGTGGATAACTTGTTTATATGCTTGAGACTTGTCTGAATTGTCTTTTACTTCAACTGCACATTACCCCCAAGTGTCAAGTGAATAACTTGTTTATATGCTTGAGACTTGTCTGAATTGTCTTTTACTTCACTTGTTTTCCTTGTAGGCTGACTTGACCCGGAGGGCTGCAGAAGTAACTGAGCTCCGGAATAGACTTGCTGCCATTGAAACTGCTTCTGCCAAAACCAAGGATGAGTTGGCGCTGAGCTTAACCAATACTGAAAAATTGAAAAAAGATTTTGAAGCGGAGCGGACAGCCTGGGAGGTGCAGAGGAACGCTCTTGAGAAAAGAGCAAAGGATGCTGAAGAGGCCCTTAATCCGGTGACGCAAGAGCTGACCGGCTTAAGACAGCAAATAGAACTTATGACCTCTGCCATCTTTGGTGAGCACTTAATTTGCATATGCTTTCCTCTCTGCAATCTTTATTCTGCTCCGGTTTAACTGTAATAATCATATGTAGGGCGACACATAACCCATCTTGGGGATGATATTCGGAAGAAACTCAAGGCCTCTTATACTCTGGTTGAGCAGCTGTATTCCGGCGCTCAAAGGATTATAAGTGCGATGTGCCATCACAAAGCGGCCCCCACTACTATCCAAGGCACTTTGGAGAAGCTATCTATACTGCATGTACGCTTGGAAGAAGTGAAGAAATCTGCTGCATGAGCCGGCTCTCTCGTAGCACTGACTAGGGTCAAGGCATGGGTTCCGAACTTTGATCTGGAGGAAGCTATGAACGGGTACCCCAGTAACAAGGAAGATGGATCTGCCTTCTCTGGCAAGGACCTTCGTGCTTTAACCAAGGAAATGGGCCCTCTTGCCAGCAAGCTTGCTGATGAAGCGGACCTGACCAGGTATCATCCGGCATATGACTTAGAGAATGAACGGGTGGACCGGCCGGTTTATGACACCGAGAATCTAATCCCACCGGTGCGCGCCCATACTTTCACCCCAGATGTTGATCCGTCCGATCTCATTACTGAGGAGATGTACTTCCGTGCACTATCAAAGATCGACTGGCACGTTCCTGATTTTCAGCCGCTTCAAGAAGACAAATAAGTTCCGGAACGAGCCGATCCTCAACCTTCGCAGCAGGAAGAAGAAGCATAAGCCGCTCAGTTTAACTCTTAGCTGCTATAATCTGTTGCCGTAAAACTTTAATCCGTTCAGGCCTGCAAGTGCCTTGTAATAGGATAGTTCGAAACATTTTCTGTCTTAATCCGGATGTCACCGCTTTGACTTGGCATCTGCCAATTTTAATCCCTTGTCTGCTATGGTTGATCCTTTATATTACCTGTATCTGCATAGACAACGCTAAGAAAATGTCCTGGCGGTTTACCACCGGACCGATTATATTGCTCTCATAGGTATATATATTGAACGAGTATCTTCTTTATACCCAAAAATACTTTCATACCTTTAATTAAGTATGCTTGACATCCTTAATCCGGTGGGCATTGTAGATTCTGATGAGGCTCTTGGCCCTCTTGGTGTTTGCCCAATGATTGTTCCGGTTTATAATAACCGCCGGTTTAAATCATGCTGGTGTTCTATGACCCAGACTTTTGTAAATACGTGGTCAACTTTGAAGTTGGCCAGTTCCGGATCAAAAACCACAGAAAACTTTGAAAAAATCACAAAACACAAAACACTGTTGTAGATAAGACCATGTAGTCGAGGCTTTTTGCGAGCTGCCAGGCTCCATATTTGCCAATCAATGGATGCAACCCAAAGGGCTATGATTCATTTTGCCAATCAATGGGTGCAATCCAAGGAGCAATGATTTCTTTTGCCAATCAATGGATTTAATCCAAGGAGCAAGAACTTTTTCTTTTGCCAATCAATGGATGTAATCCAAGGAGCAAGAACATTTTCTTTTGCCGATCAATGGATGTAATCCAAGGAGCAAGAACATTTTCTTTTGCCGATCAATGGATGTAATCCAAAGAGCAAGAACATTTTCTTTTGCCAATAAATGGATATAATCCAAGGGGCAAGAACATTTTCTTTTGCCAATCAACGGATATAATCCAAGGGGCAAGAACATTTTCTTTTGCCAATCAACCGATTAATCCAAGG
>LR738712.1:678473869-678505091 GCA_902687465.1 Secale cereale
CAAGACCATTTTCTTTTGCCAATCAACGGATATAATCCAAGGGGCAAGAACATTTTCTTTTGCCAATCAACGGATATAATCCAAGGGGCAAGAACATTTTCTTTTGGCAATCAACGGATATAATCCAAGGGGCAAGAACATTTTCTTTTGCCAATCAATGGATATAATCCAAGGGGCACTGATGTAACACCCCCAGTGTCATGCTACAGTAACCCTTTGTGATTAAAGGTGATCGTTTTGCTAAATAGTGTTTGATCACCTTCGATTCAAATATCGTTTGAAAATCCACTTAGAAATGAAATTCAATTTGCAAGTGAGATATGGAGTTGCACCAAAGTTGCTGCAAAATAGTTCATCATTCAGCCAAAAATTCCTTAACATTTAATTGTTACGAAAAACAACATCACATAAGCGCTAAGATGGACTATAACAATTATTACAATGCAATTTCAGCATTTTAAAGTGCTATCTTATTTGCGAAAATTACAAATGGATTCCTCTAGCCTCCAAACCTTTTGTGGCACTGCCTAAAAATGCAAGTGATTTAATAGGCTAAGTCCCACATTTTTCTCACTCTTTTGGTTACCCTAAGTAGTCCTTTTGTATCTCTGTTTCTAAATAAAAGAGGAAACATGAAATAAAACAAAAAAAAAGGAGAAAAGGGTGTCATGCGCTTGGGCTCTAGTGCTACAGAACAAAGGCCCAGCCCATCTCTCCCTTATCCTCTCATCCACGTACAGGAGGCAGAAAGAACATGTGCGTGGAGCACATCCACGCCGCCATGGCCGTTGTTGCCGCCGTGTCGACCATCCGGTGCACCCCCAACGAGGATAAGAGCGCTCTCGACCCTGTAGACAAACCCTAGCCCTAACTTATCCTCTCGCTCGTCCTCTCCCTCTCAATTTAGCTCGCTCCCGAGTTGTCGTGGACGCGCCGTCGCCATCCTCGCGGCCCCTGGCCTCCCCGGCGATCGGGAGGTTGTCTAGGAGTTGCGCCATCATTGACTCCTTCGCCTACCTCTGCTGAATCAAGCTATGAGGCACCGTACGCTCGGGATCGAGATCGTTTCCGCCATGGCCGTCGCATCTCGCTGTCGAGCTTGACACATCCGGCCACCCCCGCAGCTCCCGACCTCGTCCACAAGCTCCACGGTGAGCTCCTTGGACGATCCCCCCCTCTCCCCTTTGATTCGTCGTAGTTTGCCGTCGTCCCCAAGCTAGGTTGTCGTCTTCCATGGCCGCGTTCCGGCTTCAGTGTACGCGTAGGCGCCAGTGTACTCGTACGCGCCGTGGCCGCGCGCCCATACGCCCGTCGTCGTCCGCGCCCTGCGCCCGCTCTAAGCCCGTGTGCTGCTGCCGCTCGCTATGTTCTGCTGCTGCTTGTACTGCCGCTGCTCCTGCTAAGCTCTGCTTGCTGCTCACTAATACTCTGTTGCGTAGCCGCCGCCGCCGCACTAGCTGCTCGTGGACGCATGCTATTGCTGCTCCTAGATGCTGCTACTAGTTGCTGCTGGAGCCGCTACAAATGGCCATGGCCGAGCATGTATTCTGTACGTATGTGTGTACAGCCATCAGTGGCCGGCCCCGTACAAATTAGATTAGGGTATAATTTCTACTAGTTAGTTTAACTGCTAGCCAATGACAGTGGCCCCCTTTGTTAGTTAATCTAGTTTAATTAAAGTCTAGTTAATAATAACAATGACATGCGGGGCCTGCCTACACTAAGTCCTTTGACTGGTCAACCTTTGACTGAGTCAACCCAGTCCGCTGGCCCCATATGTCAGCCCCTCTAGCTAGGTACACAGTGGGTACACATAGCTTTTTCCCTATTTAATTCGAATTAACAGTAATTTCTTAAAATACTAAAATCTTTGGAAAATCATAGTAAATAATCCGTAACTCGGATGAAAAAGTTTTATATATGAAAATCGCTCAGAACGACGAGACGAATCTGAATACGCGGTCCGTTCATCCGCCACACGTCCCTAGCATAGTGAACCTGCAACTTTCCCCCTCCGATTCATCTGACCGAAAACACGAAACGCCGAGGATACTTTCCCGAGTGTTATCCCCCTTCGCCGGTACCGTGTATCACCGCGTTAGAGCACCCTAGCACTGCGTGTTGACTTGTCGTGCTTCTTTGTTGCAACTGTTTACTTTATATTTACTGTTTCTTCCCCCTTTTCTCTCCGGTAGACCCCGAGACCGATGATGCCCCGGTGATCGACTACGGTGTTGACGACCCCTCCTTCTTGCCAGAGCAACCAGGCAAGCCAACCCCCTTTGATCATTCTGATATCGCCCATTCGCTTCTCTCTTATGCTTGCATTAGAACTGCTACTGCTTTTTGTATGATCCTATTCTGATGCATAGCCTGTTGTTGATACTGCTTTCATACCTTACATGTTTATACTAAACTGCTTAGTATAGGTTGGTTAGAGATCCACCAGTGACCCCCCCCCCCACATTGTCCCGACTGCCCCGCTGGATTATCAGAAGACCCGACCAACGGGATCGAAGACCAGGACCCGGCACCGCACATCACTTTCCCCTTAGTTGTTCGACACTACTGGGTTACTATCGAGTGCCGAGGGTGAGACCTCATCAGCACTTCTGATGTTAACCTTGTAGGTTAGTTCATCGGTTGTGGTCATCGAGGGTGATTCCTCTTTCTCCACTCCCGATAACGACACTGTCGTGCAACTCCTCAAGAGTGGACCTCGAGGGTGACTCCTCTTTCGTTCACCTTGACGATAAACATCAGGTGGAATTCCATCGAGGGTGATTTCCTCAGGTTTTCCTTTGGTGTCATACACACAGTTACTATGGTTACTATGACTTTACACTGAACCTGGTTACTAAAGACGGGTCGACCCTGAGGGGTACCCGCGCGAGCTTAATTGCGAGTGATGTGTAGTCGGGTTGACCTGGAAGGTGCCCGCGAGATAAATACGAGGCGTGGCCGGGCACTCGCCTTTGCCGCAAGTCCTCGAGATGGGGCGATGGGGTCACATTTTCGTGAGCCTCTGCTCGTTACCGCGCGTTCCCAAGACACTAAACAGTTTGGATATTTGATCCAAGGGGCCTCTGGCCTGATAGCGCTAACCATCACGTGGGCATAGTATGGGTGTTCTGCGTCGTATGCATCAGCCGAAACTTAACTGACGTCATTGCGACTGAGCGGCGCGCGACGGGTTGGACTGGTTAGGCTCCTACCTTTTTAAAGGTGGTTGCTAGGTCTGCTCACCGGCTGCGTACGCAACGTGCAGGAGTTCCCGGGGTGATTGGCCCATGACCCCTGGGGGCATAGGGTTTAGTCCGGCGTGCATGACCTCTCTATTAAGTCTAGGTCGGTTTGCGGCGTATTGTTTGGCCGAGGGCGGGCATGACCTGATGGTGTGTCCGGCCGGAGTTAAGCAAGCGTGATGGGTAAGTTGGTGCACCCCTGCAGGGAAGAAAACATCTATCGATAGCCTGTCCTACGGTAACGGACACTTGGAGTTGTATCCCGATCGCTACAACTAGAACTGGATGCTGAGGCATTGTTTGGATATGTTGCTTCGGGAGTCGAGAAAGGATCCCGGAGCGTTGGAACAACAACATAAATATGACTTATGATATACTACTCTACTCCCCCTTGTTGCTGCAAGACGGTGGTTTCCAGAAGATGCTAGTCTTCGATAGGACTAGCTTCTCCCCCTCTTATTCTGGCATTCTGCAGCTTAGTCCATAGATACTACCCTTTTCATTGATACCGATGCATATGTAGTGTAGATCCTTGCTTGCGAGTACTTTGGATGAGTACTCACGGTTGCTTTGCTCCCCCTTTTCCCCCTTCCTTCTTCTTGCTGGTTGATGCAACCAGATGGTGGAGTCCAGGAGCCAGACGCCACACTTGACGACTGCTACTACCCCGACGGAGCCTACTACTACGTGGAGACAGCTGACGACCAGGAGTAGATAGGAGGTCCCAGGCAGGAGGCCTTGCCTTTTCGATCATTGATGCTTTTGTGCTAGCCTTCTTAAGGCAAACTTGTTTAACTTATGTCTGTACTTAGATATTGTTGCTTCCGCTGACTCTTGTGTATTCGAGCTTATGTATTCGAGCCCTCGAGGCCCCTGGCTTGTAATATAAAGCTTGTATTATTTTAATTTGTGTCTAGAGTTGTGTTGTGATATCTTCCAGTGAGTCCTTGATCTTGGTCGTACACATTTGTGTGCATGATTAGTGTACGGTCAAATCGGGGGCGTCACAACTGATGCGAAGACAATCGTATAAACCGGACCAGAAGGGATTAAGCGAGGATTCGAATGTGATCCGTAGCCCCCTAGTGATCATGAAGGTAGGGTTCCTATGAAAGAGTTGCGCTTGAAAGGCAAGTCCTGTTTGGTCCCTTATAGAATTGTCCTGCATAGCAAAATAGACTGATCAAAGCATCTGAGTTAATTCTCATAAGACACTTATTTAGAAGAAAAAAGGCTGATCCCCCGGTTTACCAGGGGTGCCGGTTTATTTATTAATCATAATATATACAGGATACATGAAGCGGAGCTCATGGCTCAAGTGTAGCAAGGCCGCAGAAGGGCAATGTTCCACGGCCTCTTCGTCTCTTCCTCTGCTGTTCGTGAGTCTTTGTGTTCTCGAACGTCCACCAGGTAGTATGAACCGTTTTGTAGGTTCTTGCTGACCACAAAGGGCCCTTCCCAAGGTGGGGATAACTTGTGCCTATCTGTCTGGTCCTGGATGAGCCGGAGTACTAAGTCCCCCTCCTGGAACGTCCTGGTTTTAACCCAGCGGCTATGATATCTGCGCAGGTCCTGCTGATAAATTGCAGATCGTGCTGCTGCTATGTCACGCTCTTCATCTAGCCGGTCTAAGTTGTCCTGTCTTGCTTGCTCATTGGCTGCTTCAACATAAGCTGCCACCCGTGGTGAGTCGTGCCGGATATCACTTGGAAGAACCGCTTCAGCACCGTACACCATGAAGAAAGGTGTGTAGCATGTGGATCTGTTCGGCGTGGTATTGATGCTCCAGAGGACATAAGGTAACTCCTCGACCCAGCATCCTGGTGTTCTTTGCAAGGGAGTCATAAGCCGGGGCTTGATGCCTCGCAAAATCTCTTGATTGGCCCTTTCAGCTTGACCATTGGATTGAGGGTGAGCTACAGAAGACACATCTAGGCGAATATGCTCCCTTTGACAAAACTCTTCCATCTCTCCTTTAGATAGATTGGTGCCATTATCAGTGATAATGTTGTGTGGAAAGCCAAACCGGAAAATTACCTTCTTGATGAATTTAACCGCTATTGCCGCATCACACTTGCTCACAGGCTCTGCCTCAATCCACTTTGTAAATTTATCCACTGCCACCAACAGGTGAGTTTTTTTATCTTGGGATCTTTTAAAAGGCCCAACCATATCAAGCCCCCAAGTCGTAAACGACCAAGTAATTGGAATCATCCGCAACTCCTGTGCCGGAACAAGAGCACGCCGCGAAAATTTCTGACAAGCGTCGCATTTCCGGACTAGATCCTCCGCATCAGCATGGGCTGTCAACCAGTAGAACCCATGACGGAAAGCTTTAGCTACCAAGGATTTTGAACCGGCATGATGACCACAATCCCCTTCATGAATCTCTCGAAGAATGTCACATCCTTCTTCTGATGATACACAGCGCTGAAACGCTCCAGAAACGCTGCGGTGATGAAGTTCTCTGTTAACAATTGTCATGGACTTGGATCGCCGGGTTATCTGCCTAGCTTCAATCTAATCATCTGGCAACTCTCCTCAGCTCAAGTACGCCAAGTAAGGGAGTGTCCAATCCGGAATAACATGAAGTGCCGCAACCAGCTGCGCTTCCGGATCAGGAACAGCCAAATCCTCCTTCGATGGTACCTGAACTGATGGACTGTGTAGCTCATCCAAGAAAGTATTCGGCGGCACCGGTTTACGCTGAGAACCGAGCCGGCTTAGAGCATCTGCTACTTCATTTTTCCGCCGGTCTATGTGATCCACCTGATATCCCTTGAAACATCCTGCAACTGCTTCAACTTCTCGCCTGTAAGCTGCCATGAGAGGGTCTTTAGAGTCCCACTTGCCAGATACTTGTTGTGCCACTAAATCTGAATCACCAAAGAACTTGACCCGGCTCAAGTTCATCTCCTTAGCCATCCGCAGGCCATGAAGCAGTGCCTCATATTCAGCCGCATTGTTAGTGCAAGGAAACATTAGTCGGAGGACATAACAAAATTTGTCACCCCGTGGGGAAGTTAACACAACTCCAGCCCCGAGCCTTCTAATTGCCTTGAACCGTCGAAGTGAATAGTCTAGTATGTACGATCCGGCTTCTCCTCTGGTGCTTGCAATTCTGTCCAATCATTGATGAAATCTACCAATGCTTGGGATTTGATAGCAGTATGTCGTACATACTTCAATCTGTGTGGGCTAAGCTCAATGGCCCACTTTGCTACTCTGCTAGTGGCTTCTCTGTTCTGGATTATATCCCCCAACAGAGCTGAACTAACAACAGTGATTGGGTGGCCTTGGAAGTAGTGCTTCAGCTTCCGGTTTGCCATGAACACGCCATACACCAGCTTCTGCCAGTGTGGGTACCTTTGTTTTGATTTAATTAGAACCTCACTGACGTAATAAACCGGGCGCTGAACCGGATATTCCTTGCCTGCTTCTTTGCGCTCCACCACGATTGCCACGCTAACTGCACGGGCATTGGCGGCCACGTATAACAGCAGCAGCTCCTTATCAACAGGGGCAGCAAGGACCGGTGGTTCTGCTAATTGCCGCTTCAAGTCCTCAAACGCGGCGTTTGCAGCATCACTCCATATAAACCGGTCTGTCTTCTTCAGCATCTGATAAAGCGGAATTGCCTTCTCTCCCAAACGGCTGATGAATCGGCTTAACGCTGTAATCCGGCCAGCGATGCGCTGGACATCATTGATACAAGATGGTTTAGTCAAGGATGTGATTGCCTTGATCTTCTCCGGATTGGCCTCTATTCCTCTGTTTGATACCAAAAATCCGAGGAGCTTGCCAGCCGGAACACCAAAAACGCACTTCTCCGGATTAAGCATCATCTTATAGACCCGGAGGTTATCAAAGGTTTCCTTTAGGTCCTCTATCAGCGTCTCCTCCTTTCTTGATTTTACAACAATGTCATCCACATAAGCATGGACATTTTTCCCTATCTGCCCCTTAAGACAGTTCTGTACGCAACGCTGGTAAGTTGCTTGGGCACTCTTGAGCCCAAAAGGCATAGATACATAGCAAAAGGCTCCAAAGGGAGTTATGAAGGTTGTCTTCTCATGGTCCTTAATCGCCATCTTGATCTGATGATACCCTGAATATGCATCCAAAAACGTAGCCGCTCACATCCCGCCGTGGCATCAATGATCTGATCAATACGGGGGAGAGCAAAAGGATCGGTTGGACAAGCCTTGTTTAAATCTGTGTAATCCACACACATCCTCCACTTTCCATTTTTCTTTAACACCAGGACCGGATTAGCCAACCACTCCGGGTGGAACACCTCAACTATGAACCCTGCGGCCAAAAGCCTGGCCACTTCTTCACCTATAGCCTTGCGCCTTTCTTCATTGAAGCGGCGCAGATACTGCTTGACCGGTTTGAACTTTGGATCAATATTAAGACTGTGCTCAGCGAGTTCCCTCGGTATACCTGGCATGTCAGAAGGTTTCCATGCAAAGATATCCCGGTTCTCACGGATGAACTCGATGAGCGCGCTTTCCTATTTGGGGTCAAGGTTAGCGCTGATAGTGAACTGCTTGGATGAGTCGCATGGTACAAAGTCAACTTGCTTGGTTTCCTCTGCCGATTTGAACTTCAACGCCGGATCATGCTCTGTAGTTGGCTTCTTTAACGGGGACATATCTGCCAGATCAACGTTGTCTTTGTAGAATTTCAACTCCTCTGTAGCACATACTGCCTCTGCATAGGCTGCGTCTCCTTCCTCGCACTCCAATGCAATCTTGCAACTTCCGTGAACCGTGATAGTTCCCTTGTGACCCGGCATCTTGAGCTGTACATAAACATAACACGGTCTAGCGATGAATTTGGCGTAAACCGGCCTTCCAAACAGAGCATGATATGGGCTCCGGATCTTTACCACCTCAAACGTTAATGTCTCTGACCTGGAGTCCTGTTCATCTCCAAAGGTGACCTCCAGATCAATTTTCCCAACTGGGTAAGCCGATTTACCTGGTACTACTCCATGGAACACCGTGTTGGACTGTCTCAATTTCTTGTCCGTCATCCCCATACGACGGAAAGTCTCATAATATAGGATGTTGATACTACTGCCACCATCCATGAGTACCTTTGTGAATTTGTAACCACCCACCTGTGGTGCCACTACTAAGGCCAACTGGCCCGGATTATCAATCCGCGGTGGGTGATCCTCTCTGCTCCATACAATAGGTTGTTCCGACCAACGCAGGAAACATGGTGTTGCCGGTTCAACCGTGTTTACCGCCCGCTTCAGGATTTTCTGATCCCTTTTGCACAAACTCGTAGTGAAAACATGGTACTGTCCACTACTTAGCTCCTTCGGATTACTCTAATATCCGGATTGCTGCTGTTGTTGACGCTGCTAGTTGCCTTGGTTATTGTAGCCACCCTGACCATGCTGGTAGTTGCCTTGGTTGTTATAACCGCCCTGACCGTGCTGCTGGTGGTTGCCTTGGTTGTAGTTATTGTTGCCGCCATGATATCCTGATACGGACCCATTACCATGGTGACCCGGACCTTGAAAACCGGAACTCGAGCCGCCGCCCGGTGGTCCGTTGTCATTTTTGGCTTGTCTCATGGCCTCTACCATGATCTGGCATTGCCCCGATGTATGTTTAGCTGGGTGTTCCTCTGTGCTATGTTTTGGGCAAGGCTTGTTCAATTGTCGATCCAGATTGATGGGTCCTCCCCCGCTCCGTGGAGGTGGCCTACCCTTGCGGCGCTGAAAATTTCCTTGAACATTGGTATTGGCCACAAAATCAGAGCTGCCCTCTGCCTTTCGCTTACCATTAAAACTTGTTCCTGCCGGATTAACCTGTGCCAGTTTACCAGCCTTGTTCGCTTTCCCGAATTTGTTTCCATCTGCTTCTAGGTATTTAGTGTTATCAGAGTCCCCATACTTCGCCAGAGCGCTCATGAGTGTCCCCATGTCGTTACAATCCCGTTTGAGCCGTCCCAACTTCAGCTTCAGAGACTCAAACCGGCAATTGTTTTCTAGTGTCACTATTGCCGTACTGGGATTGATGCTATTGGAAGAGTGCAGGATTTCGGACACTCGCTGCACCCAGGTGCTCGTCGGCTCCTGCTCTCCTTGAACACATGCCGCCAGGTCCACTATTGACATCGGTTGCTTGCACGTGTCTTTGAAATTTTTTATAAACTGCCGACGCAGCTCACCCCATGATCCAATGGAGTTAGGTGGTAAGCCCTTTAACCATGTCCGGGCTGTACCCTCAAGCATCATGGTAAAATACTTGGCACATGCCGCTTCATCAACATCTAGCATCTCCATAGCCATCTCATAACTCTCAATCCAAGCCTCTAGAGCCAGTTCTGCCGTATAGTTAGGCACCTTGCGCGGACCTTTGAAGTCCTTGGGTAACCTTACGCTTCGTAAAGCGGGAACAAGACACTATACTCCAAAAGAACTCGTCATGACTCCCGTCTCTGCTGTGGTTGGGTGAACCGGCGTCGTTTGACAGATATCCTCGCGGGCAGTAGGTCTGGCCCGGTTCATTGCCTCCTGGGTGTTCGCCTCTGCCCCTGCCGGATTATCTTGCCTGTGACGGTGACGTCTCCGCTCGCTGCTGGACACTTCCGGTTCGTCCCAACGCCTAGTGTAACTCCTGCTGTGGCGGGGTGTTGAATGAATTATCTCCCTGCTATAAGAGTACGCCTGCTGCTGTGTCAACGCTGTGTCCAGCAATTCCTTGACCCTGCGTGCTTCCATCGCTACGGGGGATGTCCCCTCAATGGGTAAAGCGGCCAGTCGTGAAGCGGCGGCGACAATGTTATCCAATGGGTTTGAATAATGGCCAGGAGGCGTGGGGATGTGCGGCGTGGGCACAACCTGACGATTTTGCTCCGCGGTCGGCTGTTGAACCGGCGCGCCTGCTCCTGGGACTCCTCTCCGGTTTACTTCTAGGTTATTGCTGGCTCCCGCCCCTGGTGTGCCAAAGAGATTCATCGCCTCATAGACTGGCGGTAGACGATTCTGATACCTTCTGTTCCTTACCTCCTGCGTAGAGGCCTGATCAATCCTGAGCCGGAAAGCTTGGGAATCCAGCTCTGCTTGCCTTGTCACCATCATGGCTTACTCTGCATCCAGATCCCGTTTGGCTTGCTCAATCCGGCCCTTCAGCTGGAGGATCTCCGCATCATGCTGCGCCTTGTTGGCAGGAGCCACTTCTGCTATTGCGCATGCTGTCAACTCCTCAACCAAGGTGGATAGAGCGTTAGCGGGTGAGGGGGTTTGGTTGCTCGCCCCTGCACCAGCCACCTCTGCTGTGAACGCCCCAGTCACCGTGGGCTGCTGCATAGGCTGTGATCCGGCCATGAAGACAGCCACCCGGTTTGGCGGATCGAAGGGGTCCGGAATACTGTCACCATCGGACATACCCCCGGATCGGCCGTCCCGCAACTGATACAAAGATTCGGTCTCTCCGGATGAAGATTCATCGTCAGAGTAGATAACTGTCTCGCCACCAGAATCCGATCCGTCCTCGGCTTGGACTCCATGCACTGCTCCAACGAAAACACGCTTCATGGCGGGCTGAATCCGGGCCGATCTCGCACGCTGAGCTGGCTCGACGATGTTGGGGAAGATGTCCGGCTCAGGTCCCGGTTCACCAATCTTGCCGATGAAGACGTGGATGCCGCCGAAGGGGACCCGGTACCCGTATTCGATTGAATCGGCCTCGGGGCCCCAGCCTGCGTTGTCGATGTAGATCCGGCCGCGGCGACTCTTGGTCATCCGGCCAACCACGTAACCCTTGAGTCCTTCAAAGCTGCCCTTCAAGAACTCGAAACCATCGTGCCATAGCCCCACGGTGGGCGCCAACTGTCGTGGAATTGGCACGGCAGATGTCCGGTTTAGAGGACTTAGGTGTGGAGCCATCGCGCGGGTTAGCTTGAAGAGGTTAAAGCACACAAAGAACACAAAGGGTTTATACTAGTTCGGCCCCTTCGATGAAGGTAAAAGCCTACGTCTAGTTTGGTTTGGTATTGCTTGGGCGTCGATGAACAGGGAGCGGATTGCTTGCCTGTGTCTTGACGGGTTGTTGCCTGCCCTGAACTGTTGCCGGGTCGTCCCTTTATATAGGAGGCGACGCCTGGTCCGGTTTACAGAGTCCCGAGGCCGGTTCATAATCGTGTCCGCCTCGGTCTCTATTCTTCCTACCTTATTCCTCAAGTTACATGATATGACGGTTCATAAACTGTAAGCTTTACATATGGGCCCTAAGCCTCCATGGGCCGTAACCTCTACTCGGCTTATGATAACACAGTTACATTAATATAATCTGGATCTTCCTAGCCGGTTTATACCTGCTAGTAATATCCCTGACAGGGTTGGAAGAGTCCGACTGCTTGACCCACCAGTCCTTGAGGGATCTCTTAAGATGCCAATTGTTGATGTCGATGCTCAATAAATGAAGCCAATCCTTAACCAAGTTCCAAAGCCGTTTAGTGAAGTGACACTTGAAGAGAATATGCGCCCATATTCCTGCTCTCGCTTGCACATACGGCAAAGCCCACAATTCGGCCAGCCACGCCTGGCCAACCTATCCACAGTACAAAGCCTATCTTGAGTAGGCAACCAACCGAAGAATTTGACTTTCGGGAGGTCTCAAGATTTCCACACTGCATGCTGCATGGGGGAGTAGAAGGTGCCCATGAATTGGGCCGAGTAAGCAGAAGCCGCGGATTAGTGCCCATCGTTTGCGTGCTTCCGCACAATCTTGTCCTTGGCATGAGCATATTAAGCTGAACGACATGGATGGTTGTCGGGAGGGTCACAAATTGGCGAATGTGCTCGAAGGTGAAGTTCATTGACAGCTTGACCTTGGATACCCATACCTCATCGGAAAGAGCCCCCTTTATCTTCCAGCTTTTCCTCAATGGTGCCTAAAATATGATGGGCGCAATATCTTTGGGCTTCCGGTTATCGATCCATAGCGCTTCCAAAAATGCATCTTCGCACCATTCTCAATGGTGATAGATGTCGAAGCATAGAAAAGGTTAAGAGCATCTCCAACAGCCGCGCTATACTAGCGCCGCGCCCTAAAAAAGGCAGTTTTAGCGCGCTCGCAACATGGCGGGCAGCTCCAGCGGGCGCGCAAAAACGGCGCGCGCGCCATTTGCAATGCAGCGCGCTGGCCGAAACGCAATCCCGCGCCTGTTATTTGCTGCACCGGCTCGCGCGCGCGCGACTCTCCCGCGCTCGCTCGCTCCTCTCTCCCGCGCTCGCTCGCTCCCTCCTCTCTCTCTCGCGCGACCGTGCTGCTGCCCCCATCCGGCCGCGCCGCCGCCGCCGCTCGCGCCCCCGGCGACCTCAGCGCTTCCCCGGCCTATCCCGACGCCGCCTTCACCGCCCGCGCCCGCCGGCGACTCGCGCTTCCCGGTCTGTCTCCGCTGCCGGCCGCCGCCCGCGCCCGTCGGCGACCGTTCAGGCGCTTCGCCGGCCTCCCCGCGCCGTTGCGCTTCCGCTCCACCCCCTCCTAGTCCGACCGGACCTCGCGCGCCTCCGACGTCCGAGGAACAGCGCCCGAGGGCTCGCTGCCGCGCCGCGCCCGCAAGGTGTTCGACAAAACACCTACAAGGTATGTATTGCTCCAAACTGAATTTGGTGCATATTTTGAATTGTAGTTTTGATAGTATAGTATTGAAAATTGTAGATGAGTTCGTCGCATGATTCTTCCGAAGATGAATTTGATATGGAAGAGGAGGAGGATCTTGCAATGATCATAGCTATGCATATCAATAAAAAACCGAAGCACGGTGGTTCGGTTATGAGTCGGGAAAAAAATTGGAGAGATAGGATTGATGCCCATAACAGATTGATGAAGAACTATTTCGTGGAGAATCCCACATACCCGGAGTCGTATTTTCGTCGCCGGTTTAGGATGAGCACAGACTTGTTCAAGCGCATTGCAGAGAAACTAGCGATTCATGACCGGTTTTTCCAGCAAAGGAGGAATGCTGCTGGAGAGCTCGGGCATAGCACCTTTCTGAAGGTGACAGCCGCTTTGCGTATGTTGGCATACGGTATCCCGGCCGATCTAGTTGATGATCACTTGGCTATGGGTGAGAGCCAAGCCATCATGTGTGTCAAGCGCTTTGCAGTGGGAATTGTGTAATGCCCAGGATGGGACTATACCTCCTACGTGTCGAGGCACGACTTAAAGGTATAAGCCCATTCTGGAATGATCTCAAGTTTGGTATCTTTGCACGACTCATGTAAAAGAGGGATTAAATTGCAAAAGGAGATAGTTGGCTTACACTCGCCACTTCACACAATACATTACATAAGCAAAACATCATTCAAAACATCACAACCCAACTACGGGCGAAGATCCAAAAGAAAGATACCAAAACAACATAAAGCCACAGGTCCGAATCGCCCCTAGTAGAAACCACTACTGATCGTCGAAAACGTCACAAGCATACGGACACTCTCTTCATCGAGCTCCCAGGGAAGTACTTGAACCAGCTCCTGCATCATTCTCGGCTGAACCTGCATCTGGTGTTGTAGTATCTGTGAGCCACGAGGACTCAGCAATCCCATAACCATGGGTAACAAGACTTGCAAAGCTTTATGGGTAGGAAGAGGTAAAGTGGTGAAGTTGCAGCAGCGGCTAAGCATAATATGGTGGCTCACTTACGAGTACAAGAATAAGAAGAGCATCTACGCAAACGGTCGCAAACTAGTAGTGATCGCTAAAGATCCTGAACTACATACGAGTCAAACATAACCCCACCGTGTTCTCATCTCAAAGTGAAAAGAGACAGTCACGGTTACTCACACAGTTGTGTGTTTTACTTCGGATCCTCTGTCAAGTTTTCTACAACCGGACATTAACAAATTCCAATCTGCCACATAACCGCGGGCACGGCTTTCGAAAGATGATAACCCTGCAGGGGTGTCCCAACTTAGCCCATCAAAGGCTCTCACGATTAGCTGAAGTGATAAATATAATATCATCACCCCTTATCTTAGGGAAATCCGATCAGGCTCGGCATCCCGGTGCACAAGACATTTCGACAATGGTAAAACAAGTCCAGCAAGACCTCCCGGTGTGTCGACACCCTGATAGTAGCCGCGCGTATCTCGTCTCAGGCCACATCCGGATAGGTGATCCTACAGGTTATACCAGATACCTCGGGTTTCCCCGAGGCGGCCCCGCAGTCTCCCCGTTTGGGACCAACACCATCAGCACTGGCCCCCCATGCTATGTAAAAAGAATCCCCGGGGACGCGACCCCCTATGGAATTTTAATTAATTAATTAAGTTGTTATTATGAGGCAAATTAAAACCAAAGTTGGGCCTTGCTGGAGGAGTTTTATTCAAAGTCGAACTGTCGAGGGGTCCCCATCCACCCATCGTGTAAGGAACGCAAAATCAAGGAACATAATGCCGGTTTATCGGCGCCTAAGGTGGCATGAGTGGAACAAAACACCGAGCAAAAGGCCAAGCCTTCCACCCATGCCCAGTATATAGGTGTGTTAATAATAATTATAGATATTGTGATATTCCAACAACAAGTTCCCACCTGGAACGAACTTCATCTTCACCTGCAACTAACAACGCTATAAGAGGGGCTGAGCAAGCGGGTAACATAGCCAAACAGTGGTTTTGGTAGGAAGGTGTCAAAGGTTAGAGGTTTCATGGCAACAAGGAGAGGCTGACATAAAAGATGGGTAGCGCGACATGTAACGATAGCATCGAGACAACTAAGCATGGCAATGGTAGTAAAGGTATCCAAGGGTATGATCATCTTGCCTTGGATTCCGCGAGGGAGAAGAACAAGTCCATGAAGTAGACGGAGCAACATAGTCGAGCGAATCCTCACAACTCCAGAACGAAACCGAAGCTAATAAGAGAAGCAACCGGAAAGAAGCAAACAACACGGTAAACACATAAGCATAAACATGGCATACGATGCACATCCAAGTATGATGCATGTCCGGTTTAATTATGCATGGCATGGCAAGTGCACAAACAAATACTACAAGTTAAGTAGAGCTCAATATGCAACGAGTTGCATATTGATGAAACACCACATTTTATTATTTAATTGACTCTCGTTTATTTACAAGACAAGATTAAATGTTTTTAACATAGCAAGAGGTCAAGCAAAAACAAACTACCTATTTAGACAATTTAAATGAGGCCGGAAATAACAACAACAAATCCGGAAAATCCCCATGAGCATGTTTAGTAATTTTAAGCAAACAACAATTCACACATATAATGTTGTTAACATGATGCTGATGACATGATCAAGTTTTATGCAATTATTAGTAAAAGTTAACATGAAGAAGATATGAAGATGATAAGGAGTATTTGTCACCGTGGTGGAAAGAAAAGGGTGCCACGACAACGATCCGAAGATGATGCAACGGCAACATCTTGGTTCCGGTAACTCGTTGAGAGACCGGTGCAAAAGATGATGGAGAGCGTGTCAGCGGAACAAGATGAAAGGTGGGGTGATCCCGTCACCGGGTTCCCACGAGTCGGCGACGAGGCAACCGAGGAGCACGACAAAAGACGAAACGGGCACGGTGCACACAAGGGAAACATTTCATACAACACATGCATTCCACGGGTCATCGTCTCGGGGTTATACCTTCGGAACGTTCTTTTCGGGGCGGCTCAAGATCGTAGTGGAAGTAGTTGCACACGGCGATTGTAGTGGAAGAAGTCGTTCTCGGGGCGTCGTGGGAAGTAGTCGTTCACGTTTCGGAGTCGTACACGTTCCATAGTGGTACTTGTCGGTCCATGAAGTCAAACTCGGAGGTCTTGGCAGTGTAGTCGTACACGTGTTGTAGAGGGACTTGGCGCAAAAACAGGGCGACCGTAGTGGAACTTGGCGGAACCGAAGGCTCCGAGCACTTGGCGGCAACTTGGCAGAACCGAAACTTAGCAAAAGAAAACCCCTGCTCGGGCTCCATGGTCATCGGGGAGCTGCTCGCTGGCGGCAGCCAAAACAGAGGCGGGGACGAGGCGACGAGGCAGCAGGGACGGGCCCCTGGCGCGGGAGGGGCGCAGGGCGGCGGTCAGGGCGCTGCGGCGCTGGATTCGCGCGGAGGAAGGCGAGGCCGCGGCCTTGCTGTCGGGCGCACGAGGGGAGACCGGCGCTGGGAGCTCCTCTCCTGGCGATGCGGTTGGGAGGAGAACGGAGGGAGGCGCGCAGGGAACCGACGCGAGGACGGGCACTCGCTGCGGCCTGGAGACGGGGCGCCGGGGCTCCTGGCCGCTGGAGGGAGAAGGGCGCAAGGGCCAGGCGACGGAGGAAGATCGAGGGAGAGATGGAGAGATCGGGACGAGCGGTCGAGGGAGATGGGTTCGGGCGAGCTGCGAGGGGATGAGGCGCTGGATCGGGGAATCGGGCTGCGAGGCGAGCGAGGGAGAGAGTTGGCGGCGCTGGGAGGGAGAGCGAGGCTAGCGGCGGCTCTGCTAGGTTAGGCCTGGAGTGGGCCAGGAGAGGAGGGAAGCTGCAGATGGGCCGGCTGGGAGGGAGAGGGAAGGCTGGGCCTCGGGCCAGCTAGGGTAGTAAAGCGCTGGGATTGGGCCTGGCGGCTGGGCCTCTCTCTCCATATATTTCTTAGCAGAAAATAAATAGAGAGAGTCCAAAAAATTAAGAAAGGAGGCCAATTGCAAGAATAAAATGATGGAGCATTTTTGTAAGGCTTTAAGGAATATTACCAACCCAACAAAAGTGGTTCCAACAAAATAGGGAAATGCAAACTAAAATAATTAGCTTGCCTTAAGGAGTTTGAAAGGAATCTAGACTTTAGGAGGAGCCTCGATACAACGGAAAAATTATAGACAAGGTTGACGGAGAAACTTGAAGTGAAATAGGCATGGGGAATAAATGCAAGTGTGTTAGGTTAATTCCAAACAAATGGAATATTTTTATAATATAGCTCCCTAAATATTGGGAGGATATGTTATAAAGAGAAGTCATCCTTCCCTCGATTTAAATGGACCGAAGGTCCACACGATTTATTTAAGTTGAGATGCAAAAGAAATATGACATGATGGCATAATGACATGATGCAAAGCAAAATAAATAACACAAGCACAAAAGAAACACACGGGAGGACCCGGAACATCTGGAATCTTCTGGAATCTTCTGGGACGTCGGTCTTCGGGCGTCACAACTCTCCCACACTAACAGAGGATCTCGACCCGAGATCCTAGAGATAGCACCGAGTAAAAAAACGGAAGAGGAAGAGGTAAAACAAAGTTGCTTCTCTGACAAACGAGTGAAACCACGAACCTGAGAGGTTGACCAAAATGAAAGAAGAATACAATGGAGATGAACAAATATGAAAACTCCGTTAGAAAAGAGGAACAAGGAACATACGAGAACCTTGTAGGTTGAAAGACATGAAGCAAGAGCTTACGAACCAAAAGAATATGAAACCGCAATGGTATAGCCAAGGAAAAAGAATGACAGAATTCGGGCAGCACTCCATCTGAAAATGGAAGGAATTAACAAGAACTTGAGGAGATGGAATGATACTTGATGAAATCGACAGCATATTGCCTCTGAAACAAATAAAAGGATGGCACAAGGTGTAAGAAGGATTCAGACAGCACTCCGGTTAAAAGAGAGTTAAAACTTGATAAGAAGAGGGAACTTGAATGAAGAATACAACACTCCGGTTAAATGATAAGCAAGGGAAAGAACATGATCTCGATAAAACGATATGATGGTTTGGAGAGAGCAACATCACAATGCCTCCGAAATGAAAGAATAGCATATAAATCAATGAAAGAATTGAACAGAGAGAAAAAGACAACTTCTCCCACAAATGAATTAGGAAGTCCTCCTTACAAAGAAGGGTTGAATGGGGTTGAGGGAAAAATCAACAACGAAAACGAATAAGCTTGATGTGGGCTTATGGAAAACATCTCAAAATTAAGAGGTGACAACCCGCGACTAACGGAAATATTTGATTGGATTGAGAACAACAAGGAGACGATAAACTTATTTCACCGGAATGATAAATGAAGAACTTGGTCATTATAAGCACCATAATAGCAACAATCCTTAGGGGAAGGCTTTAGGTGAAATATAACCCAAATCACTCCAACATAGAGATTGAAGGGTTGAAAAGATCTCTTGAACAGAGAGAAAATGATGGGTTTACATGTCTCATTCTTGATAACTTGTGAATCATGAAACATGAAGGGAAATTTGTCAAGAATGACATAACACCATCTCAAACAATAAGGTAGAAAGAATTGCACTTGGAAAACATGATGAAGAATGTTTGAGGTCCAACAAGAATCTTGATGAAGACTTCGAGGATGAATTAAATCTTGATGAACCACCATGAAAACTCCGGTAATGAAAGCATGAGAAGTGAAAGATGAAAAGAATAAGACTCAAGGCCTGTGAAGAATTAGATTGAGGTTCCGTGACAAGATAATTGAGAGAGTTTGGAACTCCGGAAGAAAAGATGAACAATCAATAATTTGATATCATGAACGAACTCCAGATAAAGGAATTAAACACTTGGAAGGAACAAGAATAGGAATTATGTTATGAGTATCCTTCACCAATTTAAAATTGATGACAACCAAAGGATTTGGCATACTACTTATTCTCGTTGCAAGGAATTAGGAGAGATCTAGCACAAGCTTGGTTAAATCTTCAACGAACCACTGGTAGGATTATGAAAAGAACGAGTGAATTAATACGATAACACGAAAGAGTAATCTTGAACGAGCCACCGTAAAATATGGAGACGAACGAAGAGACATCAATGAAGAATATTTGGAGGACAAAGTTGAAAACTGAGAACGAAGAAATCTTCTGAAATGATGGCCTTCGGAGGATCGCAAAGAAAGAATTCATGAAATGCTTCGGATGGCATGAAAGAATTCCTCACAATCTGAACAAAAATGAGGATGGCAAGAAGCTAGAACCACGAATCTTCAAGAGAACGGCCAAGATTTAAGAGAAACACTTCCCCGGTCTTCAAATGTTGAGAATGAAGACGAGAAATGCCATGAAGAATTTCGAGATACTCCGGACGAATGACAAGAGGAAGGTGGAGCAAAAGATGGAAATAATTGAAAACAAGCTTGGAGAAGGCATGTGACTGATGGAGATCATTCTTACGTCACACTTTGAAAAGAATTTGAGTATGACTCCGGAAAAATTGGAAGAGTCAGGTAAGATCCTGGAAAAAGACCTGTGGGTTAGGGCCCACTAAAGAAATCACCGTTGAAAAGGATTGCTTAAGAGATATTGCACCGGATGAATTAAATGGCTTGAATAAGATGACAATCCTCAAAATAGTTTGAACGGATTAAGAATGGAAACGCGGATCATCTGAGATATCTTCAACACTCCGGAGAAGAATTAGAGAGTTGAATAAGCAAGAGAGACTTCGGGTAAGAAATTTCAACACGGAAAGCATACGAAACAAGAGGAACAGATATGATCAACACCGAAGCTTGAATTTATCCACCGGCAGAATTTGAGAACAAAAGAATGATGAACTTGAAGCTCTTGAGCATCTTCACGATAAATCACCGGATAAGAACATTGAAGGAAAAGAATGAAGAAATGTCACATGAATAAAAATGGATACTACATCTGAGAATTTCTTGCTCTGAGAAGAAGAAGGGTGGGAGGGTGGGGAAAACAAAGACAACTTGAGACGAACAAAATGGACACCGGTTGAAAAGAATTTAACATGAAGATCTCGATGGTCAAGAAGAATTAGCACTCCCATAGAAATATGAGAACACCGATTAGGAAAGGTATGGAATCAACACTTGACATCGAAGCAACTCGAATACCAGAATCAAAACAAGAACAAAGGATAGATATGTTGCAGCATAGTCTTCACAATATCATTCGAACGGAGAATTGAACGAATGAATTCCGCAGGTACATCAACTTGTCGAGAAGCCGCTTGGAGAACAAAAGGTAAATAAAAACAACAAGGCGCAGATAGAACAAATACAAGATAGAAGCTTCATTCCACATCTTCGTGCTGAAAGCTCATGGAACGTGTTACAAAAGGGTTTTGCAATCCCCGGATCAGCATAGCCAAGGACCCTTTAAGATGCAACTCCCGATCGGAACAAGCCCATAAAACCACTTCACTCAATGTAGAACCCCGAACTTCATATCATGCACTTGTTGGAAGAATGCCTAGAACTACTAGATGAACCCACCTATTAATTTTCGAAAGTTTCCAGTTATGCAATCAGGTGTTGGGGATACAGGGGAAGCATCGCGCACTCAACTCTAATCCTACATCCAGCTGTATCCATCATTCAACACATAACCAGTTGTTTTCGGAAATCGTTTACCTCGGACCTTCAAAACGCATCTACTATACAAGCTATGGCAATACTCCCGAACTACCTCCCCAGTACTGGGTGATGTCGGGGTTATCTTGCCACTAACCGCATAGGAGAGTTTTTGATGTCGGCCGTCTTAAGTATTCTAGAACCGCTGCGATATATTTGTGACGACAACACCTCGGAGCTCAACTCCCCGGGACACTGCCACAACCCCTAAATGACAGGAGGCATCGAGAACAATGTTCTCGTCACAAAGACATCGGAACAATCCAAACAATACTCGCGAGATCCTAAAAAAATTTGGTGGATTTTGAGAATAGAAGAGACAAGAGTAATCGTCAGGAGTCCTCACCAGAGTGAAAAGAGATTAGAAGCAAAAGAAATCCTACTCTCCGATATATATATAGGACTCAAAATATTTTTCATGTGTGTGCCTAGACTCAACCGTCAACGATTCGATCAATCAGTGGGGGCTTCTAGGTCGGAGAAGGCTCTGATACCAACTTGTAATGCCCACGATGGGACTATACCTCCTACGTGTCGAGGCACGACTTAAAGGTATAAGCCCATTCTGTAATGATCTCAAGTTTGGTATCTTTGCACGACTCATGTAAAAGAGGGATTAAATTGCAAAAGGAGATAGTTGGCTTACACTCGCCACTTCACACAATACATTACATAAGCAAAACATCATTCAAAACATCACAACCCGACTACGGGCGAAGATCCAAAAGAAAGATACCAAAACAACATAAAGCCACAGGTCTGAATCGCCCCTAGTAGAAACCACTACTGATCGTCGAAAACGTCACAAGCATACGGACACTCTCTTCATCGAGCTCCCAGGGAAGTACTTGAACCAGCTCCTGCATCATTCTCGGCTGAACCTGCATCTGGTGTTGTAGTATCTGTGAGCCACGAGGACTCAGCAATCCCATAACCATGGGTAACAAGACTAGCAAAGCTTTATGGGTAGGAAGAGGTAAAGTGGTGAAGTTGCAGCAGCGGCTAAGCATAATATGGTGGCTAACTTACGAGTACAAGAATAAGAACAGCATCTACGCAAACAGTCGCAAACTAGTAGTGATCGCTAAAGATCCTGAACTACATACGAGTCAAACATAACCCCACCGTGTTCTCTTCTCAAAGTGAAAAGAGACAGTCACGGTTACTCACACAGTTGTGTGTTTTACTTCGGATCCTCTGTCAAGTTTTCTACAACCGGACATTAACAAATTCTAATCTGCCACATAACCGCGGGCACGGCTTTCAAAAGATGATAGCCCTGCAGGGGTGTCCCAACTTAGCCCATCACAAGCTCTCACGATTAGCTGAAGTGATAAATATAATATCATCACCCCTTATCTTAGGGAAATCCGATCAGGCTCGGCATCCCGGTGCACAAGACATTTCGACAATGGTAAAACAAGTCCAGCAAGACCTCCCGGTGTGTCGACACCCTGATAGTAGCCGCGCGTATCTCGTCTCAGGCCACATCCGGATAGGTGATCCTACAGGTTATACCAGATACCTCGGGTTTCCCCGAGGCGGCCCCGCAGTCTCCCCGTTTGGGACCAACACCATCAGCACTGGCCCCCCCTGCTATGTAGAAAGAATCCCCGGGGACGCGACCCCCTATGCAATTTTAATTAATTAATTAAGTTGTTATTATGAGGCAAATTAAAATCAATGTTGGGCCTTGCTGGAGGAGTTTTATTCAAAGTCGAACTGTCGAGGGGTCCCCATCCACCCATCGTGTAAGGAACGCAAAATCAAGGAACATAATGCCGGTTTATCGGCGCCTAAGGTGGCATGAGTGGAACAAAACACCAAGCAAAAGGCCAAGCCTTCCACCCATGCCCAGTATATAGGTGTGTTAATAATAATTATAGATATTGTGATATTCCAACAACAAGTTCCCACCTGGAACGAACTTCATCTTCACCTGCAACTAACAACGCTATAAGAGGGGCTGAGCAAGCGGGTAACATAGCCAAACAGTGGTTTTGCTAGGAAGGTGTCAAAGGTTAGAGGTTTCATGGCAACAAGGAGAGGCTGACATAAAAGATGGGTAGCGCGACATGTAACGATAGCATCGAGACAACTAAGCATGGCAATGGTAGTAAAGGTATCCAAGGGTATGATCATCTTGCCTGGGATTCCGCGAGGGAGAAGAACAAGTCCATGAAGTAGACGGAGCAACATAGTCGAGCGAATCCCTCACAACTCCGGAACGAAACCGAAGCTAATAAGAGAAGCAACCGGAAAGAAGCAAACAACACGGTAAACACACAAGCATAAACATGGCATACGATGCACATCCAAGTATGATGCATGTCCAGTTTAATTATGCATGGCATGGCAAGTGCACAAACAAATACTACAAGTTAAGTGGAGCTCAATATGCAACGAGTTGCATATTGACGAAACACCACATTTTATTATTTAATTGACTCTCGTTTATTTACAAGACAAGATTAAATGTTTTTAACATAGCAAGAGGTGAAGCAAAAACAAACTACCTATTTAGACAATTTAAATGAGGCCGGAAATAACAACAACAAATCCGGAAAATCCCCATGAGCATGTTTAGTAATTTTAAGCAAACATCAATTCACACATATAATGTTGTTAACATGATGCTGATGACATGATCAAGTTTTATGCAATTATTAGTAAAAGTTAACATGAAGAAGATATGAAGATGATAAGGAGTATTTGTCACCATGGTGGAAAGAAAAGGGTGCCACGTCAACGATCCGAAAATGATGCAACGGCAACATCTCGGTTCCTGTAACTCGTTGAGAGACCGGTGCAAAAGATGATGGAGAGCGTGTCAGCGGAACAAGATGAAAGGTGGGGTGATCCCGTCACCGGGTTCCCACGAGTCGGCGACGAGGCAACCGAGGAGCACGACAAAAGACGAAACGGGCACGGTGCACACAAGGGAAACATTTCATACAACACATGCATTCCACAGGTCATCGTCTCGGGGTTATACCTTCGGAACGTTCTTTTCGGGGCGGCTCGAGATCGTAGTGGAAGTAGTTGCACACGGCGATTGTAGTGGAAGAAGTCGTTCTCGGGGCGTCGTGGGAAGTGGTCGTTCACGTTTCGGAGTCGTACACGTTCCGCAGTGGTACTTGTCGGTCCATGAAGTCGAACTCGGAGGTCTTGGCAGTGTAGTCGTACACATGTTGTAGAGGGACTTGGCGCAAAAACAGGGCGACCGTAGTGGAACTTGACGGAACCGAAGGCTCCGAGCACTTGGCAGCAACTTGGCAGAACCGAAACTTAGCAAAAGAAAACCCCTGCTCGGGCTCCATGGTCATCGGGGAGCTGCTCGCTGGTGGCAGCCAAAACAGAGGCGGGGACGAGGCGACGAGGCAGCAGGGACGGGCCCCTGGCGGCGGTCAGGGCGCTGCGGCGCTGGATTCGCGCGGAGGAAGGCGAGGCCGCGGCCTTGCTGTCGGGCGCGCGAGGGGAGATCGGCGCTGGGAGCTCCTCTCCCTGGCGATGCGGTTGGGAAGAGAACGGAGGGAGGCGCGCAGGGAACCGACGCGAGGACGGGCGCTCGCTGCGGCCTGGTGACGGGGCGCCGGGGCTCCTGGCCGCTGGAGGGAGAAGGGCGCAGGGGCCAGGCGACGGAGGAAGATCGAGGGAGAGATGGAGAGATCGGGACGAGCGGTCGAGGGAGATGTGTTCGGGCGAGCTGCGAGGGGACGAGGCGCTGGATCGGGGAATCGGGCTGCGAGGCGAGCGAGGGAGAGAGTTGGCGGCGCTGGGAGGGAGAGCGAGGGAAGAGCGAGGCTAGCGGCGGCTCTGCTAGGTTAGGCCTGGAGTGGGCCAGGAGAGGAGGGAAGCTGCAGATGGGCCGGCTGGGAGGGAGAGGGAAGGCTGGGCCTCGGGCCAGCTAGGGTAGTAAAGCGCTGGGATTGGGCCTGGCGGCTGGGCCTCTCTCTCCATATATTTCTTAGCAGAAAATAAATAGAGAGAGTCCAAAAAATTAAGAAAGGAGGCCAAGAGCAAGAATAAAATGATGGAGCATTTTTGTAAGGCTTTAAGGAATATTACCAACCCAACAAAAGTGGTTCCAACAAAATAGGGAAATGCAAACTAAAATAATTAGCTTGCCTTAAGGAGTTTGAAAGGAGTCTAGACTTTAGGAGGAGCCTCGATACAACGGAAAAATTATAGACAAGGTTGACGGAGAAACTTGAAGTGAAATAGGCATGGGGAATAAATGAAAGTGTGTTGGGTTAATTCCAAACAAATGGAATATTTTTATAATATAGCTCCCTAAATATTGAGAGGATATGTTATAAAGAGAAGTCATCCTTCCCTCGATTTAAATGGACCGAAGGTCCACACGATTTATTTAAGTTGAGATGCAAAAGAAATATGACATGATGGCATGATGACATGATGCAAAGCAAAATAAATAACACAAGCACAAAAGAAACACACGGGAGGACCCGGAACATCTGGAATCTTCTGGAATCTTCTGGGACGTCGGTCTTCGGGCGTCACAAATTGTGCAAGTGTTTGGCGAGGAGTATTTGAGATCTCCCACTGCTGAAGACGCCGCAAGGCTATTGGCGATGAACAAATCTCGCGGCTTTCCTGGCATGCTTGGCTCAATAGATTGCATGCATTGGAGTTGAAAGAATTGTTCAAAGGCATGGCATGGGCAATTCCACGGCCAAAAAAAGGGTTCCACTATAATCCTTGAAGCGGTGGCCGATCAGGAGACTTGGATTTGGCATGCATTCTTTGGAATGCCTGGATCTTTGAATGACATCAATGTTGTCAACCGGTCACCACTGATGAATAAGATTGCGAATGGTGAGTTGCCACCGGTGCAGTTTGTAGCAAATGGCCATACGTACAACTATGGCTATTATCTAGCAGATGGCATCTATCCAAAGTGGCAAACCTTCGTGAAGCCGTTGAAAAAGCCAGAAGGTAAGAAAAATCTTGATTTCCACAATGCTCAGGCGGCTGCTAGAAAAGATGTGGAGAGAGCATTTGGGGTTTTGCAAGCCCAATTTGCTATTGTGAGAGGACCGGCTAGATTTTGGGATCAAAAAATGCTTTGGTACATCATGCACGCTTGTGTGATCATGCACAACATGATCATCGAGAATGAGCGTGGCCAAGACTTAGACTACTCACAGTATGAGCTCTTGGGACATCCCGTGCGAGTGCGACGGAGGGCTGAAAGGGTAGCCCGTTTTGTTGCCTCCTATCATGCCATTCGGCGTCCCGCAACGCACATTGATCTTCAGAAGGATATGATTGAAGAGTGGTGGGCATGGCATGGACGACAAAGAGCATGATTTCATTGCATTATGTATTGTATTGTTCATGAACTATTTATTGTGTTTATTGCATTATTTGTTGTACTGAACGATAAACTATTTGTTTGAGTTGTAATAACTATTTATTGTTGATTTATTTTATTTGTTTGATCGTTTTTCTTCTATTTGTTGAATTGTATATGTGGTTTGTGCTTGCTGCGCGCGCTGCATTTTTGGGCACCGCTGGAGCGGCGCGCGCGCGCTGCATTATAGCGCTGCGCGGCGCGGCAAACCAGCCGAAGCGCGCGCGGCAAATGCGTTTTTTGGGCGCGGCGCGTAGCGCGGCTGTTGAAGATGCTCTAACACCTTGTTCATTACATGGGTTGCCCAAACTAACCCACAATTTTGAGCGTTCCGTCCACTCAAACCAAAGCAATGTTAGGCCGAGTGCTCTTGCAAATTTAGTAGTGTTGAGCACGCCGGGTCTCCCCATTAAAAGGACGACAAACCAAATCCCAATTGACGACCTTGCACTTGGCCCCTATTGTCTTGTCTGATTTGGACCAAACGGAAGCCCGCTCAAGCTTGTTTGTGTTCCGGAGGGTGCTCGGCGGAACGACGACTCAAAGACGTTTGCACTACAAAAAAAAAAAAAAAAGACAGATGCTTGTGCGGGTTAACACTAAGTCTGCCGTCTCCGTGGCTCTGTCCTTTCTTTTGTACAGCATCCAAACTGTCTAAACTGAAGCCAGCCTGTGATTGCAAATGCAACCGAGCTCACAGTAACATCCATCATATTAGCTGCTGAGTGGAGCTGGAGCTGTGACCCGTACTATCGGAGTCTGGCATGAGAAGAGGGCCGGCCGCTTGGCCAACCGGCGGCATCCTCTCGGGGAGCGGCGCCTCCAGCCGTAGCACGTTGACGGCCTGCCTTATGGACGGCCTTAGGCTCTGGTCGTGGCACGCGCACCAGAGGCCGACGACCAGCACGCGCTCCATGTCTTGGAGATCGAAGTTGCCATCAAGCTGTGGGTCGGCTGCGTCGAGGATCCTCCCTTGCCCGTGCAGCTCTGATACCCGCTGTGCCAGGTGGATGAGCGTGCCGTCCGGTCGGGCCGTGGTAGGCCTCCGTCCGCATGCGATCTCGAGCAACACGACACCGAAGCTGTAGACATCCGACTCGGTGCTGGCTCTGCCGGTGACGGTGCACTCGGGGTCCATGTACCCCAGCGTGCCGGCGAGTTCCGTCGTGTGCGACCCTCTGTCGTGGTCGATGAGCCTGGCGAGCCCGAAGTCGCCGAGCTTGGCGTTGAATGACACGTCGAGCATCACATTGCTCGTCTTGATGTCCCTGTGCAGGACGCACTGCTCCCAGTCTTGATGTAGGTAGAGAAGCGCAGAGCTGATCCCCAGGACGATCCTATGCCTGAACAAAATAACCATTAAGTATAGATACGACGCAATTGCATCAGAATCCGAACAAGTATACCATCAATAGGAAGGTCACCTGACCTGACTGGCCACCATAGTACATTGTCCGCACTGTGAAGGTGAAGATCGAGGCTGCCATTGGGCATCAGCTCATAGACCAGGAGGAGCTCGCCACCGGCGTGGCACCAGCCAATGATCTGCACGAGGTTGCGGTGCCGAAGCCGGCTTATTACCGTGACCTCAGAGGCGTACTCCTTCCTGCCCTGCTTAGAGCCCTTGGACACTCTCTTGATGGCCACCTCGATTCTCACGCCCTTCAAGAACCCCCTGTACACCGGGCCAAACCCGCCTTCCCCGAGCTTCTTGGCCTCCGAGAAGTTGTCCGTGGCAGCTGCCAGCTCGCTGTAGCGGAATCGCCTGGGCCCGGTTCCTTGCCAGAACTCGTCTTCCATGGCCTTATCGTCTTCGTTAGACACCCTGGGAGAGCAAGTTCTTCTCTCTATGCGGCACAAGAGCCGTACCGAGATGCTGATGCAGATCAACAGCAAGACGGAACCCGTAGCGGCACACACCGCCACGATGAGCCGTCGGTTTGGTCCGCGCGGACCTCCTGATCAATGCACAAACGAAAATGCATGAAAATCGAGATTCAATTAAAACGGCTATGAAGAAGATCACCGACTCACCGTGAACAAGGATCTCACCTGCAGATTGAAGAGGCGTGGCGATGTCGATGGGATCGGGCTTTGTGGGTGATGGAGCAGCCGTAGCTCCTGTATCTAGCAGTGGTGGTATTTCCGCGCATGCTCGCCAGTGTGGTGGCAAGACAGTTGGTGCACTCGCTCGGCGGCAGGCTTTGGGCGCACTGCACCAGGCCGTACAACACCTGTGAGTTGCCTCTCGAGTCCTTGTATGTCTGGCTCCCGTTGGCGAACCGCCGCGGCGACCCGGCGGCCTCCGCCATGAGCCCGGTCACCAGCTCCCACCTCGTCTGGTTCAACGGGACCACGCCGTCGACGTAGCTCCCAGTGTCTTCGTTGAACACAAACCCCAACAAGTCGGCGTGGCCGAAGAATTCCCAGTTTGAGTAGCGTTGGTAGCAGCAGTCGTACATGATGGCGCCCCTTTTGTTGTTGGGGCATCCTTTGGTCATCATGTAGGACGGTGCCACCTGCAGGCAGAGCTTGCACCTTGACCACTCGCAGTCGACGTGGCCTGGCCGAGTATCTTGTTGGGCCAGCCGCCCTCGACGGTCTGGAAGAAGCCGCCATTCCCAATTGCCCCGCCGCGGAGGTCGTGGAGAAGGGTGTCTAGGTTCATCTCGTACTCGCTGCCGTCAGTGTAGTTGCTTTCCGTCGAGCAGACGGAAGCTTGAACATACGGTGTGTAGTCGGCAAAGGCAGCAGCACTCGCTGCGCCGAGCCAGGCGGCCACGGCTAGGAGCAGGAGGCGGCAAGGAGCCATGGCTGGCTGGGCAGTGTGTTTCTTCTAGCTTGTCGAAATTCGGTGAGCGCCAGGCTTTGGAATTGGCACTGCTGCATTGGCAGACGAGTCTTTTATTTATGGGTCTGTCTATGTCACATCTAGATGTGAGATATTATCTCACATCACTCCCTCATCCTTGATTTGTTTTTTAAAATTCTCCCATGGATTTTCTTTTTTGTCTTTAAAGGTGAGGGAGTTAGATGTGAGATAATATCTCACATCTAGATGTGAAATAGCAAATCTGTTTATTTATACTACTTGCTACTAAGAAGAGAATTTAGATCAAATTAAGCAAGAAATCAACAAGCAAGCTTAAGCCGTAGGAGGACACTACAATGCGCGCTTAGTATTCGTTCTGTGAGGAGTGCATGCAGCTATTCCGGTGACGGATGCACCAATGCTGCATGCTGGTTGCTTTGCTACTGATAGTGTAAGCCATGACATCTATTGGTGATAGATGAATAAAACTGATTCTTATTGATTGATTTGGTGCGGCATACAAGTGTATATAAGAGGGTACAAACCGACTTGGGGTAAGGTTACAAAGATGACTTGGACTAGGAGTCGTATACGATAAAGACTACTCTAACATCCCCCCGCAGTATCAACGGCAGACTCGACGACGTTGAGACTGAAACAGATATCTTGAAACGGCTTAGTAGGCAGTGCCTTGGTGAAAATGTCAGCAAATTGAGCCGTAGAGGGAACATGAAGCACCCGAACCTGACCAAGAGCGACCTTCTCACGAACAAAATGAATATCAATCTCAATATGCTTTGTGCGTCGGTGTTGAACTGGATTGCCGGTCATGTAGACTGCTGATATGTTGTCACAATAGACAATAGTGGCCTGCTAAATAGGCCTGTGTAGCTCGGATAGTAACTGCCGAATCCAGATTGTATCTGCAACGGCATGTGCCACGGCGCGATACTCAGCCTCGGCCGACGAACGTGAGACCGTAACATGTCTTTTCGAGGACCAAGAAATTAAATTGTTACCAAGAAAAACACAAAAACCGGAAGTGGACCTTCGAGTGTCATGACAACCAGCCCAGTCTGCATCAGAGTATGCGGTAAGAGAGTTTGGAGAAGAATTATTTAGGTGGAGACCATGATTGAGAGTTCCTTTTAAATACCGAAGAATGCGTTTAACATGATTATAGTGAGGAACCCGTGGATCATGCATATAGAGACATGCTTGTTGAACAGCAAAAGAGATTTCAGGACGAGTAATGGTGAGATATTGGAGAGCACCTGTTAGGCTACGATAGAGAGTAGGATCTGAAAAGGGTTCACCGGCAGCCGAAAGTTTAAAACTAGTATCGACAGGAGTGCGAGATGATTGACAGTCAAGCGTACCGGCACGATTAAGTAGATCAAGAATATACTGGCGTTGGGAAAGAAAAAGGCTGGAGGAATCTCGAACAACAGTAATGCCTAAGAAATGATGAAGGAGTCCTAGGTCAGTCATAGAAAATTCAGATCTAAGAAGAGAGACAATATGATCTAAGCAATTTTGAGAGGATGCGGTGAGAATGATATCATCTACATAGAGAAGTAAATAGGCAGTGTCGGAATTTTGATGATACACAAAAAGAGAGGTGTCCGAGAGAGATGGAGTGAAGCCTATTGTTTGGATGAAGGAGGAGAAGCGTTGAAACCAAGCTCTTGGGGCATGTTTAAGACCGTAGAGAGATTTCTGAAGAAGACAGACATGAGTTGGAAAGGATGGATTTTCAAAACCCAGAGGTTGCTGACAGTAGACAGTTTCTTGAAGGGAACCATGGAGGAAAGCATTTTTAACATCAAGTTGGTGAATAGGCCAGGAAGAGGAGACAGCAACACTAAGAACGGTACGAATGGTGCTAGGTTTAACAACAGGAGAAAATGTTTCATCGTAATCAATTCCTTGTTGTTGAGAAAAGCCACGACAAACCCACCTGGCTTTACATCGTGAGAGGCTCCCATCGGAGTGAAACTTTTGGCGAAAAATCCATTTGCCAGAAACAATATTTGTGTTGGGAGGACGAGGAACAAGTTGCCATGTGTTGTTTTGAAGTAAAGCATTATATTCTTCTTGCATGGCAGCGGCCCAATTGGGATCAAGTAGAGCAGTTTTGTAATTCTTTGGGAGGGAAGTGAGAGATACGGTGGTATGAAGGTTTAGGCGGTCTTGGGGTTGTTGAAATCCTGATTTGGCCCTAGTACGCATGGGATGATCATTAAACGGGACTGCTGTAGGAATAGCACCAGGGGGTAACGTGGGTACGGGTGAGTCCGGCGCAGCGGAAGAGTCGGACGAAGGAGCATGGTTGGGTGGTGGAGAGGGAGCAGGGACCGGGGGTGATGGGGAGGGAGCAGGGGTCGAGGGTGTTGGGGTCGAGGGTGTTGGGGACGTCTCGGGTGGGGTGG
>LR738712.1:678522411-678552275 GCA_902687465.1 Secale cereale
CCCATGAACTCACATGATTCATAAATATATTCAAATAGCAAATTTGATGATATTTTTAAAAAAATTATTTTTGTCTTATAAAAAAATATTACTGTTATGATTTAAACAAGTATGAACATATTTAAACACAAATAAGTATCAAACAACATTTTAAATGCATAAAAAAAATTTGTGGAGCCTGGGAATCGAACCCAGGACCTCCTGGTGGGAGAACTAGGGGCTGACCAGTCGAGCTAGCTAGGGGGACTTGATGTGTATGAGGTATGGTGGGAGATAAACTGTTGGCTCGCGCAGAAATCAAAAAAAAAACTAATGGCGCACCAGGGGGAGGTGCGCCATTAGTATGGACGTACTTATGGCGCACCAGGGCGCAGTGCGCCATTAGTATTGTGCCCCATACATATTGATGCCCCCCGGCCCACTACACCTCCCCCCTCTCTCTCCCTCGCCTCGCCCTCGATCCCCTTCCCCTCTCCTCCGCCGCCGCCCCCGTGCCCCCGACGTCGCCGCCCCCCACGCCCCGGCCCGAGCCCTAGCGCTCGCCGACACCCGCGCCGACGCCGACCCACGCGCCCCCGAGCCCTAGCCCTAGCGCTCGACGACGCCGCTGCCCCCTGCGCCCCCGAGCCCTAGCCCTAGCGCTCGACGCTGCCCCACGCGCCCCCGCCGCCGGAGACTTGGAGCCTCGGAGCCTCGGAGCCGCCCCACGTCCTCGGAGCCGCCGCCGGAGACTTGGAGCCGCCGTCTATCCCCACCTCCCCAAGCTCGCCGTCTCCCTCTGCCTCTTCTCGGTTAGTTCATCCATGATGCTACTTTAAGGAATTTTCTTGCCTCGTTTACTAGTGCTCGATTTCTTGCCTCGTTTACTAGCACTTGGTTGCAGAAGCTGCAATTGTCATCGCAAGGCCATCCTAGTTTTAGCATACGATCTGCTGCCTATTTTTTTTTGTACGAGCAGTGAGTCGTAGGAATTTAACAGGAAGACATACGTGGAAGATTAGGATTGGGCCTAAGGGGATTTTTTTCAATATAAACTAACAATAAAACTTTTGTAAGTTTATGTGTAGGTGTAGGATTTATTTATTTTTGAACGAAGCAGAGGCCTGGTCAACTAGACAATGCACTCTTATGACAAGAATATATACTTCCTCCATTCCCAAATATAAATATTCAGTTAGATATTCAAATGGGGACTACATATGGATGAATATAGACATATTTTAGAGTGTAGATCCACTCATTTTGCTCCATATGTAGTCCTTTTTAAAATCTCTAGAAAGACCTATACTATTTAGGAACGGAGTAATATATTTGAGATGCAGCAGTACTACACCCAGTTGCCTTGTGTTGGAAGCAAATAGGTTGCTTCACCAAACTTTTACTCATGTCATATGCTTAACCTGCAATGCACTACTTGTCTTCGAAGTTGAAACTTAACTACACCTCAATTAGCAACTAAGGTATATATGCAGATTCAGTGAAAGAGTAGTGGCATCCAACACTTGTGCGGTAAACCGAGGTGCAGCTAAATTTCTCTCTAAATCACCACCACAAAATAATTGTGAATGACTGAGACTAAAATCTAAAAGATGGCTTAATAATTCCTAAGAACTGTCCAAATCAATACTATGGTAGTCATGTTTGTGTCGCGATACTAGCATGTCTGTTCATCTAGATCGGGGAGAGCAGTTAGCAGTTAGCGGGAGCCACCCCGCGATACTAACCTTTATTTGCAAGGCCTAGTTGATTACAAAATAAATATTCAGTTAGCAGTTAGAGCGGGAGCCTTACGAATAGACCCGCTACTTTTAATCTCTCGTTAATTCAAAATAGGCTTACAAGGGGCTAGTCCTAGTTAGTATTTCTCAGACTAGGCTAAGTCTGATCTGGTTGTTGTGCTCTTACTCTCAGGTAGCAGCCTGTTCCATTTGACTCCTTTTAATTACTGCTGCATATATGGCAATTCACTGCTGATGCTGCTGTTGGGGTTTTAGGTTTTAGTTTTTTTTTTCATGTACACTAGTACTACTTGTATGTCACACTAGCACAATGATAATAATGGTGGTCATGTATTTGGTTCCTTGTTGTAAATATTTGAACTTCAAAGTATTGTTTTACAAGCTTCTGCAACTTTTTCTTAACTGTTGATGCTGTTGTTATGCCTGTATTCACTGCTGTTGCTGCTGTACTTGTGATGATGTTGTACTTGTGATGATGCTACTTGTGATCTTCTGAAATGACCCATTGGCGATTTCATTAGGCAGGGATAATGATTTTGCAGGTACCCCGAGAGGCCCTTGAGTTTGCTGGAATGTCGATTAACTTCCGTTCCGGCAAATTCGGGTACTCCATATGTCCTATTTTCAGCAAAGGTCATGCTGAAATTTTCCGTGAATTTTAGCATGACTTTGCTAAAAAATAGGACATATGGGGTACTTGTGACTAATCCATGGGCCGGGGTATCTTAGTAGTTAATTAAGTAGGATCAAGTGCCCCTTTGTTCTAGCTGCATTAAACCATAGGCGGCAATAGAGCCAAGTGATTAGGCCCAGCTTAGCTTTTAGGATGCCTCGGTGTCAACAAACCATTAATTATAAAACCTTGGCTTTTAGGGTGCCTCGGTGTCGATAAAAACCGAAATGATGAAAGCTTAGGCTTTTAGGGTGCCTCGGCGTCGAAAAACCCTCAATTATGAAAGCTTAGCTTTTAGGATGCCCCGGTGTCGACAAACCCTAAATGATGAGACCATGATCTTGTTCCTTGACAATAACCAACTTTTTGACCAAACTTTGTTCCTATTTAGAGAGAAACATGGCCAACAACGATGAGGCCGGCGGTTCGGGCGGGAAGGCATTCTGGGAGCTGTCCCAGGAGATGGAGGAACAACCTCACTTGTATGAGGACGCCGCCTTCCACACCGATCCTGAGACCACTGATGGTACCGCGGAGGATGACCCCACTGATGCCACCACTGATGGTGCCGCCGAGAATGCCACCACTGATGATGGCGGCGCACGCACAGATGGCAGCCAACCGAAGAGGCAACGGAAGGACCGGCGCCCGACCGTGCTCCGCACCCTCAAGGAGGAAGTTACTGAAGTGGACCCCGACAGGAGTCCAACGGCGCCCGAACGAATAGTCAAGGGGTACTCGATTCAGCTCGGGTGCATTCTCCGGAGCACCGTCTCGATCAACAGCGAGAACCTGAGGCATCATGACAACGCGAATTACCGCAACCTCCTCTTCACGAAGCTGCACGAACGATACAAGTTCCCCGCTCAATTTGATAACACAAGCCTCAAAGGGAATAAAGTGAACAATGCTGCCCTCACGAAGATGAGCAAGGCCCTGTCTACTTGGAAAACCAATGTGAAGATAATGATCAAGAAAGGTGAGAGTTATGAGACGATCAAGCAGAAACATCCTTCGATCACCGAAGATGACTACAACGAATTCAAGATCACTTGCTCGAGCGCCTCACACTCCGAATCAAGTCAGTGGGGGAAAGAAATGCGGGAGCTCAACTTAGGGGAACACAGACTCGGTCCCGGCGGTTACAGAGTGGCGGAGCCTATATGGGACAAGGAGGAGGCGGACCGTGCCGAGCAAGGCCTACCGCCCCTCTTCGATAAATACGATGACAAGCAGACCAGGAACTTTATCAGGGCCCGGTACAAGAAGGACCCGAAAACAAAGGAGCTGACCACGGATCCGAAGACCAGGGCGCTTGAGCTTGTTCTGGTAAGGAATACACCCCCGCGTAATTAGCTCCATATGGTTGCATTCTAATTAATGAAGCCAAATTTCTAAATGATTCACATTCCTTCCGCAGGCGACTGAAAGCAGTAGCGCGGGGTCGACTAAGAGCGGCCCTTGGGACACGACTCTAAATAGGGCATTGAATGTAATGAAGAACAAGGATAAGCTCGAGAAGCCGACGTCAGCTGGTCGTGTGGCCGGCAAAGGCTTGTCGACAAAATGGTCGTCATACTATAACGCTGGTGGGCGAAAGGAGAAAAAGACCAGCTCGGAAAGCCAGGCGCACGAGGTTCAAGAACTCAAGGCACAGGTGGCGCGGATTCCGGAGATTGTCCAAGAGCAAGTGCAACAACAGCTCGGAGCGACGATCACCGCCATTGTGCCTAGCTTGATCGAGGGGTTGAGTGCGTGGATTGCTGGCGGCCAACAGGGGCCGCCCCCGATTCCCAGCTTCACGGCCAGCAACTCGCAGAACGAGATGGCGGGGCCATTGGTGTCTTCGGCGGAGGCGGCATTGGTGTCTCCGACGCCGGCACGGGAGCTTAATGCACCCGTGTGTACGCCGGCCGGCACCTCTGCAGCAAGCGGCCCCTCCGTCAACTGCACGCCCGCCGTTGGCGGTGCCTCGACATTAGCCGAGCTCGACGCCATCATCACGGTAACTAATTAAGCCTCTCTCGGCCGAGGACTTCATCTCCTTGCCTTTGACTGGGCATCCCTGACGCCCTACATGTTTTCGCAGGGCGCCGCCGACGTTCCGTGCACTCTACTGCACTTCGTGAACAACGAGTTGGTCGATGTAACCAAGGGCAAAATCGTTCAACCGGGCCAGCCCTTGTTCCACGGTACCCAGATGCCACCCAACTTGTTTAGGGTTCAACTGGTTCGGGTGCTGCCAGGCTGCGACGACGTGTTACCTCCGATTTGACCCGTCGGGGCCGACGATGATGACGTCATGACCCTCAGCGCCTGCCTGAGCTGGCCCCTGCTTTGGCCGAAGAGCCAGATTCGTTTGGGGGCGGGGGAAACCACACCAAAGACAACACCGCCAGTCGTGCCGGCGCCAAGTCGTCCCCATGGCAAGTCCGCCGCAACGGTGCCGGACATCCCTATGCCACTGGATCCAAACATGCATATGGCACAGGATCAGAACGACGACGACGACGATACATTTGCCAATGTCGATCATTACTTTGCCGATCATGGGTACGGTGACGACTTCATGGGGGCTCCTTCTCAAGAACCCAACCCAACAAAAGACGTGCGCGATCAAGCCGGTACCGCGAAGAAGCCAAGTTGCAACAGGCGTCGTCTGCCGTTCAGCTCTCAGGAGACGCCTCCAGCTGCCGATTTCACCGAGCCTCAGATAGGCGAGGTGAGAAATATGATCAGCCCCAACACACTAAAGAAGGCGGTCTCTGAGCAGAACTCGGTCCCAATTATGGAGATCAAGAAGAAGGCACGCAAAAGAAAAACTAACAAGGGTGCGAGCCAGCCGGCACCGAGTACGATCCGTGCTCTGGACGGGCCACCTTCACCTGAGGATGTAATGAGGAGGGTGCATGTGGCGGGTAGGCCGATGCTACCGACAAATATGCTCGATGCTGCAACCGGTGCCATGCGGAGTCTGCATGACAGTGTTCTTTCTTTGGAGAAGCGGCATCTCACACAGAAGGATGTGGCGTACCCGGTTTTCGCGGCCAAGGTGCCGGAGGGCAAGGGCTTTGTGGATAACTCCATCGGGGGTACGATCGTGCTGCGGTTTGATGACATCCACGCTATGTTGAACCTTCATCCGCTGCACTACACCTTCGTTCGGCTATTTTCGCTGAGTATGGAGATGTGGATCATTCGCGACAAGACCCCGGACATCGTGATAGTCGACCCCTTCTACATGCGTGCCAAGATCTTGGGCAGCGCTGGGGACCGGCAAGTCGCGAGTTCTTACCTCGGAGGCGTCATTCTGGCAAACCGAGATAAGGATAACTTCCTCGTGCCTTACTTTCCCGAGTAAGTCCTCCGCCTCAACCGCCCCATAACATATGAATTCTTAGATTTCGATCGTTCTTCTTTTAACATTCCGTGTTTTATGCAGTGACACACAGTGCACGCTCATCCTACTAAGCCCCAAATATTCCATGGCCACGTATTTCGACCCGGACCGTAAGTCGGTTGTAGACTACACAAATGTCAAGAAGGTTCTTGATGATGTTCTCGCCGGCTACGCCAAATCTGGAGGCACCTTCACCAGGACAACTCGTAAGTACGGCAAGCATGTGTTCTCCCACAACACGACGTTCTGCTGCGTCAAGCAGCCGCCTGGCGGTCAGAAGGGTGCCTACTACGCCATCCATCACATGCGGGCGATCGTACGGGACCATCATCAACTTCTGCTACCGAGTAAGCTCAAAGATTGGGCCGCGCGCGTGTCGGCAATCCAGGACGCGGACATCAGACAAGATTTCTTTCGCATCCAGTCGGAGTTTGCGGAAATCATCCATCAAGATGTCCTTCGTACCTCGGGGCTGTTCTACCTCAGGAATCAACCGTCGAACAGTGACATCGACACAATGCTACAAATGCAGGCTGACAACGCCCGTGATTTCATGACTCCCACGATAGACGGCGGCTTCCTCCACGCTCCGGTGCATTGAGTCGAGTCGAAAGCAGTGATGCTGTGTCTAGTTCTGAAACATCGATTGGCTCTTGTTGTAATTAAACTTTAATGAACTTGTAGTATGTCTCTTTGGTTTCGAGAGTCGTTCAACTTAGATGTAATCGATGCTATTAATGTCTTGCTTTTCTCTTTCGATCGTTCTGTTGCATACTTATATATTGCTTATGAATTGTCTGTGAATTGATACTAACGTTTCGTTTGGCTAGTGCATATATATAGCGATGCCGTCGTATGTCGTGTACAAGGGTAAGGTTCCCGGAGTCTACGACGACTGGGAGGAGTGTCGGAGACAGGTTCACCGATTCAGCGGTAACAGTTACAAAGGTTACACCACTAGGGCCGAGGCCGAATCTAGATACACCCGCTATCTAGCGGGAGAGGGGAGGGAGCGTTGGAGGAACCGGATGAAAACGAGTTTCATCCTGATGATGCTCATCGTGACGACCGCAGCTCTCTTCTATGTGATGGTAGTTTAGATGATCGATATCGACTTGTAATGCGAAGACAAACTCGCTACTCGCGATCTCGAGACTTGTAATATATTGTTCTATCTTTGTTCGGTCTTTTCAATTCGGAGACTAATATGATCGATGAATTGTATTCGGAGACTAATATGATGAATTGTATTCAGAAATTAATCTTCTATTGTATTCGATGAATGTGTTGTTGATGTGTGCTGTCTATATAATGTGCAATTATACATTTTGTAATCTGTGCAAAAAAAACAAAAAAATAATATTAAAAAAACCTAATATTCATACTAATGGCGCATCAGAGAAAAGTGCGCCATTAGTATGCCAAAGCATAGTAATGGCGCATTAACAGGCAGTGGCCATTACTATGCGGATACCACTAATGGCGCATCATACTTAGTGCGCCATTAGTATGCCATAGCACCTGGCCCCTGGGAGGCATACTAATGGCGCATTAAGGTGCACACTAATGGCGCATCCCAGGTGCGCCATTAGTATACCAGATACTAATGGCGCACCAGTGGTGCGCCATTAGTATCAAATACTAATGGCGTGCTAGTAATGGCGCACCACTAATGCGCCATTAATGGCCAAATTAGGTGCGCCATTAATAGGCCTTTTCCTAGTAGTGCGAGTACTTGAGGTACTGCGGGATCGTGGGTGACACGAGAGCTTCCCGGATCTTGTGGGCAAAGTGCGCAACCTCTGCAGAGTGTAAAACTATTCGAATAGCCGTGTCCACGGTCATGGACAGTTGGGTGGTGCTACTTAAACTATGTCCAGAATTTTACTGTATCGGTGAAAGTATATGTGAGTGGTGAGTCAAGGTGGTGACTTGACTCGTTGAGTTGAATCATATTCATGTTGATATCGGTAACCTGTCCTCGAGGTTACGTGAATTTATTGATGCATATACTTGATGGTAGAATATTTATTCTAGCTCGTAGCTAGATTGCTCATTGTTGTACAATTGCATTGTTACTTTGAACCAAATCATGGGTTGCTTGCGAGTACATTCAAAGTACTCATTGGCTTGCCACTGGTTATTTAATTGGCCAGGCATGGAGGAACAGGAATATGAAGAAGAGTTCTATGGAGACGAACATGCGAACTAGGACGCTATCCCAGTCAGAATGCCTGTAGGGTTAAGGCAGATGGCATGGGTTCTACTTATCGTCGAAGACTTCCGCTATTTGAGTTATTTGCTATTCAGCCCGCGAGGCTTTATCTATGTAAGACTTGGCCATAATGGCCATAATTTGTGTAAGACGGTATGTATGGATGTAAGACTCTTGTTATTCAGCTTCTGTGTGTTCAGTGAGCATTGATCTCTGGGATCACTGTACACGTGCATTCGGTGATCTCGACTCTTAAGTCGGGGTCCCCACAGAGCTGGTATTAGAGCCATCCTGACTGTAGGAAGCCTTAGTTAGCATGGGCATTAGTTAGATGAGACCCCTTTTTCAAAAACCTTCTGAACCTCTCTTCTTTTCTAAAACCTTACCAACCTGAGGTATCATCAGATTATTAACCTCTCCTATTCCACCTTTGTAGATGGCCGCTGTACCTGAAGAGCACCTGACCACTGGGTTTCCCTTGCTTCTCGAGGATAGCCTCCGGGAGTGCCAGTTCCACCGAGCACCCATCCTCACCTACCTTGAGCATTGGGTTAGCGACACTGAGGTGGAGTACCATGTGGAAGTGATCGTGAAGGCAAACGATCCTCTCACAAGTTGGTTCTTTGAGGGACCCCAGATGGCAACACTACCTCTCGCTGTCGAGGCTGCTGCACTCAAGGCACTAACCCGTCTCCGCGAGCTTCTTCCGGAGATGGCAGCCAAGATGACAACCCGCTTCTTGCCTTACCGAAAGGAAGGTGAAGATGAAAGCAGCGCACTAGCCCCTCCACTGAAGGAAGGACTCCCGCTTCGGTTCCAGACCTACTTCAGTCTATGTGCCGAAAGCTTGGCACAAGACTTGGCCTCGGAATCGATGAAGCTCCGAGAAGAACTTCACAAGACCAAGGCACTTCTTCGTCGAGCACAAGAGAAGATAGATAGGATCAAGAAGAAAGGTGCGCCTCCCGGACAGTCCGCTATCGCATACCGAGGCGGAAGGCCCTCCGGAGATGTATCTTCCAAGGATGAAGAACCACCTCGGCGACGCCGCATGACAGCAAGGGAATATCGCAAGCTTTTCCCTGCACCACCGACGAAGCACCGTCGTATCCAACTCCTCCACTCCCCCACACCCTCAAGTGACAAGGGGGCCCAGACAGATGAAGACAAGGAGGAAGACCCCGAAAAGCCAGAATACGCGACCGAGCATTCCGCCGCTTAGGCATTATTCGCTACTCGAATATGCCAGTTCGTGACCTCTACGGTAGGATAGGTCGTGTAACCCCTATGCGAAGTCGAGTCCTTGTATGGTTCATATGAAACCATCTAGTGTTTTCTTTTGTTGTGTTTGGATGCATGTCGTATTCTCCCTTCGGGAATATGTAAATGACTGCATCACCCGTTTGGATTTTTAATGAATGTGTTTGGCCCGTTCGGCCCTTGCATGATTTGATTAGTGTCACAACCACCCCCTTACTAGGCACCCATCTATATTGCTTTCCCTCTTCCAATCATGAGACCTTTTACCGCTCCAACAGGATGCCTGTTGTAACTCGTACTGGTACCTCTACCCAGCAGCCTGAAGCCGGAGCATCCGCTCAATCAGAGGCAGGCCACGACCAAACCAACGACCAAGCTCCACCACCACCACCTCCTCCGAACATGGACATGACTCAGCTTCTCCAAGCTTTCCGAGAGGAACACCAAGCCAACACTGCAGCCCTTTAGTTGATTGCTCAAGCTGTCACCAACAACCGCCAGCCGGCGGGGAATGGCAATGGACGTTCCACGTTGGCAGAGTTCAAGAAGCATGCACCGCCAACTTTCATCGAGACTGCTGAACCCCTGGATGCAGACAACTGGGTCCGCACGATAGAGGACTTGCTGGAACTAGTTGGATGCACCGAAGACCGGGAGAAGGTGGCTTATGCAGCCCACTGCCTCGGGGGGACTGCTAGAGCTTGGTGGGATGGATTCAAGGTCATGCATGCTGGACAAGACATCACTTGGGACAACTTCAAGGCAGAATTCCGCAAAGCCCACATTCCTTCCGGGATCATGGCTATCAAAAAGCGTGAATTCCGAGCTCTGAAGCAAGGAAGTGGCACTGTCAAGGAGTACATGCAGAAGTTCAGTGTTCTGTCAAGGTATGCCCCTGAAGATGTCAGCACTGATGCTGCAAAAAGGGAGCGCTTCATGGAAGGCCTCAATCAGACTCTGCAGTACTCGCTTGTCGTGTGCGACTGCCCAACCTTCGCTGACCTGGTGAACAAAGCACTCATGCTTGAGGACAAGCGGCGTGCTCTGGAAGACACTCGCAAGCGCAAGATGGTCAGCAAGGGAAGTTCCAGCAACCAGAAACCTCGCCCGTGGCAGTCAGCCCCGGTCAAGCCAACCTATCAGCAACCAAGAGCTCATGCACCTCGCACCAACTATCAGCCTCAGCAGTATGCCAACCCAAGGCCAGCCTTCAACCCCAATAACATTGGTGGCAACAAGATCAATAATCTAAACCAAGTCACTTGCTTTGGATGTGGTCAGTCAGGACACATCTCAAGGGTGTGCCCCAACAAGAAGCCTGATGCCCCGCGCCCCAATGCGCAGAACCCAGGACAAGGCCGCGGGATGCCACCAAGGAACCCAGCTCTTCGCAACCCGCCTAACCATGGGAAGGGGCGTGTGAATCACGTCACTGCTGAAGAAGCCCAGGAAGACCCGGACGTCGTGCTGGGTACGTTCCTTGTCAACTCAGCACCTGCAACTGTCTTGTTTGATTCTGGAGCCACGCATTCATTTGTCACTCAAAGATTTGCATTAAAAAGTGGCATGACCCCTACACCCCTGAATAACCCCATGGTGGTACAAACCCCCGGAGCAGAGATGAGAGCCAAGATAGGCTGTAAGGGAGTCAGTATTACCATTAACAGGGTAGATTTCCTAGCAGACCTCATCGTCCTGAGATCACAAGGCTTGGATGTGATCCTAGGCATGAATTGGCTCAGCAAGCACCAAGGCTTGTTAGACTGTGCCAATCGGACTGTCACTGTGACCAATGACCAAGGAGTCGAAGTCAAGTTTGCTCCCAACTCCTCTTCCGCTCAAGCCATTCAAGTCAACTGTCTATCTGAAGTTGGGCTGGAGCAAGTACCGGTGGTATGCGAGTATCCCAATGTCTTTCCGGATGAGCTACCGGGAATGCCCCCTGACCATGACATTGAGTTCATCATCGAGCTCGTGCCCGGGGCAGGACCCATCTGTAAGAAGCCTTATAGAATGGGGACGGAAGAATTAGCCGAGTTGAAGAAGCAACTGGAAGAGCAGCTGAGGAAGGGATTTATCCGCCCTAGTGCCTCCCCTTGGGGATCACCTGTTCTGTTTGTGGCAAAGAGGGACGGTACCATCCGCTTATGCATTGACTATCGTTCCCTCAATGAAGTTACAATCAAGAACAAATATCCACTTCCCAAGATTGAAGATCTGTTTGATCAGCTCAGCGGAGCCAAGGTGTTCTCCAAGATCGACCTCAGATCTGGGTACTACCAGCTGAAGATCAGACCCCAAGATATTCCGAAGACGGCATTCGTAACCAGATATGGCATGTACGAGTGCACGGTCATGTCCTTTGGGTTAACCAATGCCCCAGCTTACTTCATGTATCTCATGAATAAAGTCTTCATGGAATATTTGGACAAGTTTGTTGTTGTCTTCATCGATGACATTCTTGTCTTCTCGAAGACGGAGGAAGAGCACGAGCAACGTTTGAGGATGGTCCTAGACAAGCTTCAGGAGCACCAACTATACGCCACATTCAGCAAGTGTGAGTTCTGGCTGCATAAAGTTGGATTCTTAGGTCATGTCTTGACCGAAGAAGGATTGTCAGTTGATCCCGCGAAGATCGAAGCTGTGACCCAATGGCAATCTCCAACGACCGTCAAGGAAGTCAGAAGCTTCCTCTGACTTGCGGGCTATTACCGCAAATTCGTGGAAGGATTCTCTAGCATTGCCCGGCCGATGACTCAGCTCCTCAAGAAGGACAAGAAGTTCGAGTGGACGCCGAAATGCGAAGAGAGCTTCCAAGAGCTCAAGAAGAGGTTGACCACCGCCCCAGTTCTAGCAACACCTAATATTCACAAGGAGTTCGTGATATATTGTGATGCCTCTCGAACCGGATTGGGAAGCGTTCTGATGCAAGAAGGCCGAGTCATAGCTTACCTCTCCAGGCAGCTACGACCTCATGAAGAGAACTACTCTACTCACGATCTTGAGTTAGCAGCAGTGGTTCATGCCTTGAAGACATGGCGGCATTACCTCCTAGGGAAACGGTGTGAGATATACACAGACCACAAAAGTCTGAAGTACATTTTCACCCAAAAGGAATTGAACATGAGGCAGCGTAGATGGTTGGAACTCATCAAACACTATGACCTCAGTGTTCAATATCACCCCGGGAAGGCTAACATGGTGGTCGATGCCTTAAGCAGGAAGGCTTGCTCCTTGAATGCCATAATTCAAAAGAGGCAGCCAACCCTGTTTAAGGAGTTCGAACAATTCGGTTTGGAATTGGTCACCCCTGGATTTCTGGATCATTTGGAAGTCAAACCAACCCTGACGGATGAAGTCAAGAAGGCGCAAGGTGGGCACGCAAGCATTGAAGGCATCAAGAAGAAGATGAAGCTAGGCAAGGCCCCAGGATTCTCCGAGGACGAGCACGGGATTGTTTGGTACAAAGGTCACATCTGCGTACCAAATAAGATGGACCTGAAGAACCTGATCCTGCAAGAAGCCCACGACACTCCGTATTCCATCCACCCTGGAGGAACCAAGATGTATCAAGACTTGAAGGAAAGATTCTGGTGGCACGGGATGAAAAGAGAGATTGCAACCTATGTTGCAAGGTGTGATGTGTGCCAAAGGGTCAAGGCTGAATATCAGCGACCCGCTGGATTGCTCCAACCGCTCAAGGTTCCCGAGTGGAAGTGGGACAAGGTCGGTATGGACTTCATCACTGGATTACCAAGGTCAAATAGAGGACATGACTCTATCTGGGTCATAGTCGATCATTTGACCAAGGTGGCCCATTTCATCCCTGTCAAGACCACTTATGATGGCAACCGGCTGGCAGCTCTCTACATCGACAGAATCGTAATCCTTCACGGCGTTCCCAAGGAGATTGTGTCAGATCGAGGAACCCAGTTCACCTCAAGGTTCTAGAAGAAGTTCCAAGAAGCCTTGGGAACCAAATTATCTTTCAGCACGGCTTTCCACCCTCAGACCGGAGGTCAGACAGAACGAGTAAATCAAATTCTCGAAGACATGCTCCGAGCCTGTGTCTTGGCATATGGAGCCAAGTGGGAAGATTGTCTCCCTTTTGCCGAGTTCTCCTATAACAACAGTTATCAGTCGAGCCTTCAGATGGCACCATTTGAGGTGTTGTACGGACGTAGATGTCGCACACCCCTCAACTGGTCAGAGACTGGAGAAGGGCTAGTCTTTGGACCGGATATTCTCTGCGAAGCAGAAGAGCAAGTCCAACTAGTCAGAGAACGTTTGAAGGCAGCCAAGTCAAGGTAGAAGAGCTATGCCGACACTCACCGCCGGGACATGAGTTTCCATGTCGGGGACCATGTGTACCTACGAGTAACTCCTCTAAAGGGAACCAAGCGTTTCCACGTCAAAGGGAAGCTCGCACCAAGGTTCATTGGACCCTTTGAGATCACTGCACGACGAGGAGAAGTGGCTTACCAGTTGGAACTACCTGTAATGCCCAGGATGGGACTATACCTCCTACGTGTCGAGGCACGACTTAAAGGTATAAGCCCATCCTAGAATGATCTCAAGTTTGGTATCTTTGCACGACTCATGTAAAAGAGGGATTAAATTGCAAAAGAAGATAGTTGGCTTACACTCGCCACTTCACACAATACAGTACATAAGCAATACATCATTCAAAACATCACAACCCGACTACGGGTGAAGATCCAAAGAAAGATACCAAAGCAACATAAAGCCACAGGTCAGGATCGAATCCTAGTAGAAACCACTACTGATCGTCGAAAACGTCACAAGCATACGGCCACTCTCTTCATTGAACTCCCAGTGTAGAACTTGAACCAGCTTCTGCATCGAACTCGGCTGAACCTGCATCTGGTGTTGTAGTATCTGTGAGCCACGAGGACTCAGCAATCCCATAACCATGGGTAACAAGACTAGCAAAGCTTTATGGGTAGGAAGAGGTAAAGTGGTGAGGTTGCAGCAGCGGCTAAGTATAATATGGTGGCTAACTTACGAGTACCAGAATAAGATGAGCATTTACGCAAACGGTCGCAAAAGTAGTGATCGCTAAAGATCCTGAACTACATACGAATCAAACATAACCCCACCGTGTTCTCTTCTCAAAGTGAAAAGAGACAGTCACGGTTACTCACACAGTTGTGTGTTTTACTTTGGATCCTCTGTCAAGTTTTCTACAACCGGACATTAACAAATTCCAATCTGCCACATAACCGCGGGCACGGCTTTCGAAAGATCATAACCCTGCAGGGGTGTTCCAACTTAGCCCATCACAAGCTCTCACGATTAGCTGAAGTGATAAATATAATATCATCACCCCTTATCTTAGGGAATATCCGATCAGGCTCGGCATCCCGGTAGCACAAGTCATTTCGACAATGGTAAAACAAGTCCAGCAAGACCTCCCGGCGTGCCGACACCCTGATAGTAGCTGCGCGTATCTCGTCTCAGGCCACGTCCGGATGAGCAGTACGTACAGATACCGAAGATCCCAGCGAACTGGGTGGTATCCGCAAGTGGCTCTAGTTTGGGACCAACACCATCAGCACTGGCCCCCCCTGCTATGTAGAATTAAGAAACCTCGGGGACGCGACCCCCTATGCAATTTTAATTAATTAATTAAGTTGTTATTATGAGCAAATTAAAAACCAATGTTGGGCCTTGCTGGAGGAGTTTTATTCAAAGTCGAACTGTCAAGGGGTCCCCATCCACCCATCGTGTAAGGAACACAAAATCAAGGAACATAATGCCGGTTTATCGGCGCCTAAGGTGGCATGAGTGGAACAAAACACCGAGCAAAAGGCCAAGCCTTCCACCCATGCCCAGTATATAGGTGTGTTAATAATAATTATAGATATTGTGATATAACCAACAACAAGTTCCCTCCTGGAACGAACTTCATCTTCACCTGCAACTAACAACGCTATAAGAGGGGCTGAGCAAGCGGGTAACATAGCCAAACAGTGGTTTTGCTAGGAAGGTTTCAAAGTTAGAGGTTTCATGGCAACAAGGAGAGGCTGACATAAAAATGGGTAGCGCGACATGTAACGATAGCATCGAGACAACTAAGCATGGCAATGGTAGTAAAGGTATCCAAGGGTATGATCATCTTGCCTGGAATTCCACAAGGGAGAAGAACGGATCCATGAAGTAGACGGAGAAACAGTCGAGCGAATCCTCACAACTCCGGAACGAAACCGAAGCTAACAAGAGAAGCAACCGGAAAGAAAGAAACAACATGGTAAACACGCAAGCATAAACATGGCATACGATGCACATCCAAGTATGATGCATGTTCGGTTTAATTATGCATGGCATGGCAAAGTGCACAAATAAAACTACAAGTTAAGTGGAGCTCAATATGCAACGAGTTGCATATTGACGAAACACCACATTTATTATTTAGTTGACTCTCGTTATTTACAAGACAAGATTAAATGTTTTTAGCATGGCAAGAGGTGAAACATAAAGAAACTACACTATTTAGGCATTTTTAAATGAGGCCGGAAATAACAACAACAATCCGGAAAATCCCCATGAGCATGTTTAGTAATTATTAAAGCAACAACAATTCACACATATTAATGTTGTTAATATGATGCGGATGACATGATCAAGTTTATGCAATTTTTATTAAAAGGTTAACATAAGAGATATGAAGCATCGTCACCGTGGTGGATGGAAAGGGTGCCACGGCAACGATCCGAAATGATGCAAAGGCAACAACTCGGTTCCGGTAACTCGTTGAGAGACCGGTGCAAAAGATGACGTGAGCGAGTCAAACGAGATGAAAGGTGGGGCGATCCCGTCACCGGGTTCCCACGAGTCGGCGACGAGGCAACCGAGGAACATGACAAAAGGGACGAAACGGACACGGTGCACAAGGGGAACATTTCATACAACACAAGCATCACACGGGTCACGTCTCAGGGTTATACCTTCTTGACAAACGTTCTCGGAGGGGTTCGCGTTTGTAGAGGGACGTAGTGGAGGTAGTCGTTCTCGCAACTCGTAGAGGAAGTAGTGGTACATGGCCGAAGAGGAAGTAGTTGTTCACGGGTCTTCGGCGACGGTAGACGTTCACGTTACGTGTCGTGGTACTTGCGACGTCGGGGTACACGTTATGTAGTGGTACTTGGTCTCGGCGTCGGTAGTTGTACACGTTGGAGTTTCCGTTTCCGAAGAGGTACTTGTCGCGTCATCTTGTGTCGTCATTCTCGTACCATAGTTGTTCATGTCATCGATGTCGGGGTACTTGACGATTCCGATGGCTCCGGGCGTCGAGGTACTTGATGTCCGTCCTCCACGGGGTCCTCGAGGGTCTACGGTAGACGTTCACGGGCGTCGGTAGGGGTACTCGCGGTCGCCGTGGTACTTGTATCTTCGGTCTCGAGTCGTAGTTGAAGTAGGAGCTCGTCGGTCTTGCCAAAACCGAACTCTTCGAGGCCCGTCGGGGTACTGGCAAAAAATTACAGCACAGGCAACACAATACAAACAAAAACGGCAGCACGGCTGCTCGGAGCAGAGGAAGTGCCGCGGCGGCGCTGGAGCCCTGGACGAGGTGCACGGCGCAACTGGCCGACACTGGCTCCGCTGGAGAGGAGGGGCGCTCATGGAGGAACAGCGGCTCCGGCGGCCTGCTCGTGGGCGCCAGGCGCGGGCGGCGCTCTGGATCGAGAGGGTGATGGAGTCGGGGCAAGGGGCGAGGGAGAAAGGAACGGTCGGGAGGAGAGGTGAGTGGGGATGCGGCGAGGGAGGAAGACCAGGAGCGATGGGGTTCGGGCAGAGCGAGCGAGCGCTCGATGAGGATGGGTTCGAGGGGTGGCGGCGGCACGAGGGAAGGAGAGGGAGTGGGTCGCTGCGCTAGGGTTTAGGTCGCCTGGGAGCGGGCTGGGCCTATGGGCCAGGAAGGAGGCGGTTGGGCTGGAAAAAGGCTGGGCTCTCTCTTCTCTTAACTGTTTTTTTTAAAACAGAAAAGAAAGAAGAAGAAAAAGGGAAGAAAAGAAAAGGTTAGGGAAGAGATTTAAACACGGAGTTAAATCTCTGGACTCATACAAAATGTAAGGAATTTAATTAAAATAGAAGGAGGGTTTTTGGGAGAACCCCGATACGACGGAAAATAAATATTGACAAGGTTTGAGGCAAGGAATGCGAAAGAGAAGGCATGGGGAAATTGTGCAAGTGTGTTACGGTGAATTCCAACAAATGGAATATTTATTAATATAGCTCCCTAAATATCGGGAGGATATGTTATAAAGAGAAGTCACCTTCCCTCGATTTAAATGGACCGAAGGTCCACACGATTTATTTAGGTTGAGATGCAAAAATAAATATGACATGATGGCATGATGACATGATGCAATGCAAAAATAATAACACAAGCACAAATGAAACACACGGGCAACCCGGAACATCTGGAATCTTCTGGAATCTTCTGGGACGTCGGTCTTCGGGCGTCACAACTCTCCCACACTAACAGAGGATCTCGACCCAAGATCCTAGAGATGGCACCGGGTAAAAACGAAAAAGAAGAGGTAAAACAAAGTTGCTTCTTTGACAGACGAGTGAAACCAAAGAACCTTGAGAGGTTGAACAATCTTGAATAAAGAATGCAACGGAGATGAACGAAGTTAAGAGCACTCCGGTAAAAGGAGGAACAAGGAACATTATGAGAACCTTGTAGGTTGAAAGACATGAAACAAGAGGTCACGGACCAAAAGAATAAGAAACCGCAATGGTATAGCCAAGGAATAAGAATGACATAATTTGGACAGCACTCCGTCTGAAACTGGAAGGAATTAACAAGAACTTGCCAAGTTGGGATGATACTTGATGAAATCAACAACATATTGCCTCCGAAACAATTAAAAGAATGGCACAAGGTAAGAAAGATTCAGACAGCACTCCGGTTAAAAGAGAGTTAAAACTTGATAAGAAGAGGTAACTTGAATGAAGAATACAACACTCCGGTTAAATAGACAAGCAAGAGAGAATATGATCTTGATAAAAACGAGATGATGGTTAAAGAAAACAACAACACAATGCCTCCGGAATGAAAGAATAGCATATAATCAAAGAAAGAAATGAATGGAGAAGAAAAAGACAACTTCTCCCACAAATGAATTAGGAAGAGCATCCTTACAAAGAAGGGTTGAAAGGAGTTGTTGGAAAAATCAACAACGAAACGAATAAGCTCTTGTTGTGGGCTTATGGAAAACATCTCAAAATTATGAGGTGACAACCAGCCACTGACGAAAACAAATGATTGGATTGAGATCAACAAGGAGACGAAGAACTTATCTCACCGGGAGGATAAATGAAGAACTTGGGTCATTATTAAGCACCATAATAGCAACAATTCTCAGGGAAAGCTTTTAGGTGAAATACAACCCAAGATTACTCCAACGGATAGATTGAATGGTTGGAAAGATCTCCTGAACAAAGAAAATGATGGGTTTAAATATCCCATTCCTGACAACTCGTGAATCATAAAACATGGAGGAAAATTATCAAGAATGACATAACACCATCTGAAAGGATAAGGTAGAACGGATTGCAATTGGAAAGCATGATGAAGAATGCTTGAGCTCCAACAAGAATCTTGATGAAGACTTCGAGGATGAATTAAAACATGATGAACCACCATGAAGAACTCCGGTAATGAAAGCATGAGAAGTGGAAGATGAAAAGAATAAGATTCAAGGCCTGCGATGAATTAGATGGAGCTTTGAAATGATAATATAGAAATAACTTGAAGCTCCGGAAAACAAGATGAACAACTTAGAACCAAGGATATATTCCTTCTGAACAAACTCCGAAGGAAGAGATTAACCTCTTGGAAGAAACTAGAATAAGATTTATGTTATGCATATCCTTCACCAATTTAAATTGATGACAACCAAAGGATTTGGCATACTACTTATTCTAGTTGGAAAGAATTAAAGAGAGAACTCGCACAAGCTTGGATAAGTCTTCAACGAACCACCGCTAGGATTATAAAAGAACAAATGAATTAAAACGATAACAACGGAAGAGAAATCTTGAATGGACCACCGTAAGAATATGGAGACGAACGAAGAGACATCGATGAAGAATATTTGGAGGGCGAAGTTGAAAACTAAGAACGAAGAAATATACTGAAATGATGGCCTTCGGAGGATCACAAAGAAAAGAATTCATGAAATGCTCCGGATGGCATAAAAGAGTTCCTCACAATCAAAACGATAATGAGGATGGCATGAAGCTAGAACCACGAATCATCAAGAGAACGGGTCAAAATTTAAGAGAAACACTTCTCCGGTCTCCAAATGTTGAGAATGAAGACGAGAACTGCCTTAAGAATTGTTGAGCACTCCGGAATGAAGAATTAAAAGGTTGAACCAATGATGAAAAAGAATTTGAAAGCGATCTTGGAGAAGGCATGTGACTGATTGAAATCATTCTTACGTCACCTTTTGAAAAGAATTTGAGTATAACTCCAGAAAATAGAAGAGTCAGGTAAGATCCTGGAAAAAGACCTGTGGGTTAGGGCCCACTAAAGAAATCACCGTTGAAAAAGATTGCTTAAGAGATATTGCACCGGTTGAATTAAATGGCTTGAATAAGATAACAATCCTAAAAAAAAATTTGCTTGAACGGATTAAGAATGGAATTATGAATCTTGAGCACTCCGGATATGAATAGCAAGAGGAGAATGATTAATTGGTGCACCGGAATAATAAAGCATTATGAAATGAGGAAAATGATAAGATCAACACCGAAATCTTGAATTACATCCACGGGTAGAATTGAGAATAAAAGAATGATGAACTTGGAGTTTCCTGAGCATCTTCACGATAAATCACCGGATAAGAACATTGAAGGAAATGAATGAAGAAACATCCCATGAATAAAATGGATACTTCATTAAGAATTCCAGCTCCATAAAGAAAAGGGAGGGAGGGTGGGGAAACAAGACAACTTGAGACGAACAGATGGACACCGGTTGAAAGAATTTAACATGACCATCTTGATGATCAAGAAGAATTAGCACTCCCATAGAAATATGAGAACACCGATTAGAAAAGGTATGGAATCAACATTTGACATCGAAGCAACTCGAATACCAGAATCAACAAGAACAAAGGATAGATATGCAACATGATCTTCACAATATCATCCGAACAGAGAATTGAACGAATGAATTCCGCAGGTACATCAACTTGACGAGAAGCCACTTGGAGAACAAAATGAAAATAAAAAGGAACAAGGAACAGATAGAACAAATACAAGATAGAAGCTTCGTTCAACATCTTCGTGCTGAAAGCTCATGGAACGTGTTACAAAAGGGTTTTGCAATCCCCGGATCAGCATAGCCAAGGACCCTTTAAGATGCAACTCCCGATCAGAACAAGTCCATAAAACCACTTCACTCAATGTAGAACCCCGAACTTCATATCGTGCATCCGTTGGAAGAATGCCTAGAACTACTAGATGAACCCACCTATTAATTTCCGAAAGTTTCCAGTTATGCAATCAGGTGTTGGGGATACAGGGGAAGCACCGCGCAATCAACTCTAAACCTACATCCAGCTGTATCCATCCTTCAACACATAACCAGTCTTTCTCGGAAACCGTTTACCTCGGACCTTCGAAACGCATCCACTATACAAGCTATGGCAATACTCTCGAACTACCTCCCCAGTACTGGGTGATGTCGGGGTTATCTTGCCACTAACCGCATAGGAGAGTTTTCGATGTCGGCCGTCTTAAGTATTCTAGTACTGCCGCGATGGATTTGTGACGACAACACCTTGGAGCTCAACTCCCCGGGACACTGCCACAACCCCTAATGACAGGAGGCATCGAGAACAATGTTCTCGTCACAAAGACATCGGAACAATCCAAACAATACTCGCGAGATCCTAAAAAAAATTTGGTGCATTTTTTGAAAGTAGAAGAGGCAAGAGTAATCGTCAGGAGTCCTCACCAGAGTGAAAAGAGATGAGGAGCAAAAGAAATCCTACTCTCCGATATAAATATAGGACTCAAAACATTTTCAAGTGTGTGCCTAGACTCAACCGTCAACGATTCGATCAATCAGTGGGGGCTTCTAGGTCGGAGAAGGCTCTGAATACCAACTTGTAATGCCCAGGATGGGACTATACCTCCTACGTGTCGAGGCACGACTTAAAGGTATAAGCCCATCCTAGAATGATCTCAAGTTTGGTATCTTTGCACGACTCATGTAAAAGAGGGATTAAATTGCAAAAGAAGATAGTTGGCTTACACTTGCCACTTCACACAATACAGTACATAAGCAATACATCATTCAAAACATCACAACCCGACTACGGGTGAAGATCCAAAGAAAGATACCAAAGCAACATAAAGCCACAGGTCAGGATCGAATCCTAGTGGAAACCACTACTGATCGTCGAAAACGTCACAAGCATACGGCCACTCTCTTCATCGAACTCCCAGTGTAGAACTTGAACCAGCTTCTGCATCGAACTCGGCTGAACCTGCATCTGGTGTTGTAGTATCTGTGAGCCACGAGGACTCAGCAATCCCATAACCATGGGTAACAAGACTAGCAAAGCTTTATGGGTAGGAAGAGGTAAAGTGGTGAGGTTGCAGCAGCGTCTAAGCATAATATGGTGGCTAACTTACGAGTACCAGAATAAGATGAGCATCTACGCAAACGGTCGCAAAAGTAGTGATCGCTAAAGATCCTGAACTACATACGAATCAAACATAACCCCACCGTGTTCTCTTCTCAAAGTGAAAAGAGACAGTCACGGTTACTCACACTTCGGATCCTCTGTCAAGTTTTCTACAACCGGACATTAACAAATTCCAATCTGCCACATAACCGTGGGCACGGCTTTCGAAAGATCATAACCCTGCAGGGGTGTTCCAACTAAGCCCATCACAAGCTCTCACGATTAGCTGAAGTGATAAATATAATATCATCACCCCTTATCTTAGGGAAAATCCGATCAGGCTCGGCATCCCGGTAGCACAAGTCATTTCGACAATGGTAAAACAAGTCCAGCAAGACCTCCTGGCGTGCCGACACCCTGATAGTAGCCGCGCGTATCTCGTCTCAGGCCACGTCCAGATGAGCAGTACGTACAGATACCGAAGATCCCAGCGAACTGGGTGGTATCCGCAAGTGGCTCTAGTTTGGGACCAACACCATCAGCACTGCCCCCCCTGCTATGTAGAATTAAGAAACCTCGGGGACGCGACCCCCTATGCAATTTTAATTAATTAATTAAGTTGTTATTATGAGCAAATTAAAAACCAATGTTGGGCCTTGCTGGAGGAGTTTTATTCAAAGTCGAACTGCCAAGGGGTCCCCATCCACCCATCGTGTAAGGAACGCAAAATCAAGGAACATAATGCCGGTTTATCGGCGCCTAAGGTGGCATGAGTGGAACAAAACACCGAGCAAAAGGCCAAGCCTTCCACCCATGCCCAGTATATAGGTGTGTTAATAATAATTATAGATATTGTGATATAACCAACAACAAGTTCCCTCCTGGAACGAACTTCATCTTCACCTGCAACTAACAACGCTATAAGAGGGGCTGAGCAAGCGGGTAACATAGCCAAACAGTGGTTTTGCTAGGAAGGTTTCAAAGTTAGAGGTTTCATGGCAACAAGGAGAGGCTGACATAAAAATGGGTAGCGCGACATGTAACGATAGCATCGAGACAACTAAGCATGGCAATGGTAGTAAAGGTATCCAAGGGTATGATCATCTTGCCTGGAATTCCACAAGGGAGAAGAACGGATCCATGAAGTAGACGGAGAAACAGTCGAGCGAATCCTCACAACTCCGGAACGAAACCGAAGCTAACAAGAGAAGCAACCGGAAATAAAGAAACAACACGGTAAACACGCAAGCATAAACATGGCATACGATGCACATCCAAGTATGATGCATGTCCGGTTTAATTATGCATGGCATGGCAAAGTGCACAAACAAAACTACAAGTTAAGTGGAGCTCAATATGCAACGAGTTGCATATTGACGAAACACCACATTTATTATTTAGTTGACTCTCGTTATTTACAAGACAAGATTAAATGTTTTTAGCATGGCAAGAGGTGAAACATAAAGAAACTACACTATTTAGGCATTTTTAAATGAGGCCGGAAATAACAACAACAATCCGGAAAATCCCCATGAGCATGTTTAGTAATTATTAAAGCAACAACAATTCACACATATTAATGTTGTTAATATGATGCGGATGACATGATCAAGTTTATGCAATTTTTATTAAAAGGTTAGCATAAGCGATATGAAGCATCGTCACCGTGGTGGATGGAAAGGGTGCCACGGCAACGATCCGAAATGATGCAAAGGCAACAACTCGGTTCCGGTAACTCGTTGAGAGACCGGTGCAAAAGATGACGTGAGCGAGTCAAACGAGATGAAAGGTGGGGCGATCTCGTCACCGGGTTCCCACGAGTCGGCGACGAGGCAACCGAGGAACATGACAAAAGGGACGAAACGGACACGGTGCACAAGGGGAACATTTCATACAACACAAGCATCACACGGGTCACGTCTCGGGGTTATACCTTCTTGACAAACGTTCTCGGAGGGGTTCGCGTTCGTAGAGGGACGTAGTGGAGGTAGTCGTTCTCGCAACTCGTAGAGGAAGTAGTGGTACACGGCCGAAGAGGAAGTAGTTGTTCACGGGTCTTCGGCGACGGTAGACGTTCACGTTACGTGTCGTGGTACTTGCGACGTCGGGGTACACGTTATGTAGTGGTACTTGGTCTCGGCGTCGGTAGTTGTACACGTTGGAGTTTCCGTTTCCGAAGAGGTACTTGTCGCGTCATCTTGTGTCGTCGTTCTCGTATCGTAGTTGTTCATGTCATCGATGTCGGGGTACTTGACGATTCCGATGGCTCCGGGCGTCGAGGTACTTGATGTCCGTCCTCCACGGGGTCCTCGAGGGTCTACGGTAGACGTTCACGGGCGTCGGTAGGGGTACTCGCGGTCGCCGTGGTACTTGTATCTTCAGTCTCGAGTCGTAGTTGAAGTAGGAGCTCGTCGGTCTTGCCAAAACCGAACTCTTCGAGGCCCGTCGGGGTACTGGCAAAAAATTACAGCACAGGCAACACAATACAAACAAAAACGGCAGCACGGCCGCTCGGAGCAGAGGAAGTGCCGCGGCGGCGCTGGAGCCCTGGACGAGGTGCACGGCGCAACTGGCCGACCCTGGCTCCGCTGGAGAGGATGGGCGCTCATGGAGGAACAGCGGCTCCGGCGGCCTGCTCGTGGGCGCCAGGCGCTGGCGGCGCTCTGGATCGAGAGGGTGATGGAGTCGGGGCAAGGGGCGAGGGAGAAAGGAACGGTCGAGAGGAGAGGTAAGTGGGGATGCGGCGAGGGAGGAAGACCAGGAGCGATGGGGTTCGGGCAGAGCGAGCGAGCGCTCGATGAGGATGGGTTCGAGGGGTGGCGGCGGCACGAGGGAAGGAGAGGGAGTGGGTCACTGCGCTAGGGTTTAGGTCGCCTGGGAGCGGGCTGGGCCTATGGGCCAGGAAGGAGGCGGTTGGGCTGGAAAAAGGCTGGGCTCTCTCTTCTCTTAACTGTTTTTTTAAAACAGAAAAGATAGAAGAAGAAAAAGGGAAGAAAAGAAAAGGTTAGGGAAGAGATTGAAACACGGAGTTAAATCTCTGGACTCATACAAAATGTAAGGAATTTAATTAAAATAGAAGGAGGGTTTTTGGGAGAACCCCGATACGACGGAAAATAAATATTGACAAGGTTTGAGGCAAGGAATGCGAAAGAGAAGGCATGGGGAAATTGTGCAAGTGTGTTACGGTGAATTCCAACAAATGGAATATTTATTAATATAGCTCCCTAAATATCGGGAGGATATGTTATAAAGAGAAGTCACCTCCCTAAATATTTGGCTTTTATTTGGAATTGAGTTTTTCTTCCTATGTTTTTCATGTGCTCATTAAAGTCAACTACTACCTCTTGTAGAATTCATCTCATTACCCAAAACTTCTGCCCAATGATCATACCAAGTGAATATAGCAGTATAGTATTTTCTTATAAAATTAATTTGGCCAAAATGTATTTTTCAAAATTTAGTATTCCAAAAACCCCTGAATTGAGGTTTGCACTGCAAGTGCTTGATTTAGGGTGAGAAAATTATTTCAAAAAGTATATTTGAGACCTAGTAGTCATAGGACTCCCAGAAACCACAAAAAGTATAATTTTAAAAGTTATTTTCCTCTTTTATTTAAAAGCTTTTTCTTAAGGCCAGAAATGGTCTTTAATAGGGGAAAATTATTTAATTATTTCAAAATTATTTGCCAAAATTCAGGGAGACTCATAGGACATATATTGTCCATATATAAGAGTTTCAACACTTGGTCATGTTCAAAATAATGGGCTAATCCCTCAGAAACCCTTTCTGGATATTTCAAGCTTTTGAAATATTTACAAAGGAAATATTCTCTAAAAATTCCAGGGAAATTCTATCATGTCATATATGACATATTTGATGATCTTGCCAAGCCCCATGCCTTGGGAAGCAAGAAAACATCATCAAAACCCTCTAAAACCATTCTGTCCATATCTGAAGTTTGAGCAACTTTACATTGCCAAACTTATCCAAATGCTCTCAAACTTGGTGCACATGCTAGAAAGGCCTAATAAAGCATCTAGACCAAATGGCACAAGCTTTGGAGTAGGGTAACTTGATCAGAATACCCCAAAACCCTTTCTGTTCAAATTCAAATTTGAACAACTTTACATTACCAACTTTTGACCTGGAGCTTCAAACTTTGTGGGCATGATCAATACCCCAAATGATCAAACTACACCAAGTGGTGCATCAAGGGGAGATGATTAGCTTGACTTAAGCATGGTGAAAACATTTCTGTTGTTTTCTAGGGTTCACCAAAGTTACATTGGCAAGTTTCTTCAAACAAGCCCAAATTTGGTGAAACACCCTATTTCCATATGATTTTCAATCCTGTTAAGTGTCATGGCTAGTGAAGATCATTTGCTTACTCAAAACTTGATCAAACACCTTCTGTCATTTTACCAAAACCATCATCTTGACCTCTTTTACTATTTACTTTTGCCTCAACTTTCTACCACAGCCTCACCTAGTTACATTCTACCTCCAGTAACTTCCCCATGTCCACGGCTCAATGATTGAGGGGTGAAAACCCCAATTCACCTTGCTGGACAGCCCATTTCTATCCATCTACCGGCCAACCTCCTCTCTCACTGAGCATCCAGAGCATCCAAGGCCACAACTGGTTTATTTACTTCGTGCTGGACCCCCCAGACACGGCGGACGCGACCAGTGAGCCAACGGCATGCCATGGCATGCAATTAGCACGCTCTAGAGCGCGCTACAGTGCGCACCTGCACTGTAGCTTCGCCCAATCCCTCGCCTCCGACCACCTCGTGCTCCCCCCTCGCGCCAACCGATGCGCATCGGCGTCCACGACTCCCCCCGGTGCTGTCCCCCTCCTCCTTCGCCCTCCAGTGGACGCCCTCGCACGCGCGCCGGCCGCCCGCAAGCTCCACTCGTCGGCCTCGCACGCGCGCAGCTCCAGAACCTTCCCCCCCGCTCCCCCTCTTCCTTCCCTCCGCCCTGGAACTCGTCCAGCAACACCCCAGACGTATCCCCAACGCCTCCCGTGCACTGTGGCGACGAGCAGAGGCTCGCCGGCGCACAGGTCCACGGGACCTCGCCATTCTCCTATAAATAGGGCCCCCGAGCCCCTCCTCTCTTCACCAACATCATCCTCCCTCTCTCAATCACCTCCCTGAGCCACTCGCCTCTCCCCAGACCCGCCCGAGCTCGAGATCGAGCTCGAGCTCCGCCGCGGCGGCTTCCCGTCGCCAGCCCAGTACAGGCCGCCCTAGCCCTCCCTCTCGCTCGATCTAGCACCACAGCAAGTCACTGATGCGTTTCCCCCTCTTTCCCCTCTCTGCAGCTGCCGGAATCGACCGGAGCAGCAACCTCCCGACGCTCCTCCGCCGCGTGTCCTCGCCGCCGGCGAACCAGGCCCCTCCGACGAGCCGCACCACCACCACTAGAACGGCGACTCCCCGCTGAACCCGTTCCTGCCCGTAGCTTGCCCCGCCGTGCACCGTATCGCCGCCGGTGAGCTCGCCGTCTCTCTGGCCGCAAGGTTGAAGATGACAGGCGGGTCCCGCCTGTCATGCTCACCTCTCTCTCCCTCCCCACTCTGACGCTGACCACCGGGCCCCGCCGTCAGGTTTAAAAACCTGGCGCGCGCGCGCTGGCGCCCGTGCGGTGGGCTATTCGCCCTGGGCCGTGCACTGTGGCCGTTCTGGCCCAGTGGCACAGGGCTTTTCTCTCTTTTTCTTTTCTGTGGTTATTTCAAATAATTTCACATAAATAAATATTTGTCCAAATGAATTAATTCCAACTCCTAAAAACTTGTAAAAATCCAACCTATTAAATGGTGTCACTTTCACACATATCCATGGACCTTTTCTGTTCTGTTCAAATTTAAATTCATATTTGAACATTAAAACTTATGTTCAAATATTCATGTGCCTCATTCTGCCACTCCAAAACTCCAACTAAGAATTTTTGCCATCTTAGTTTTCCCTCTAGAATTTAACAAAAATAAGTTGACATTTTTCTGAGCACTTTGATTTTTTTGTTTTTATTGTGTTCTTATTTTCCTGTTGTTATTTTGCGACGATTAGATACCGTATTTGACGAGGTTGCTGAAGAAGAAGGTGGGGAAGGATTAGAAGACTTTGAAGACCAAGCCAATCCAGGCAAGCAGCCCTTTGACCATAATACACTTGTGTTCTTCGGAACCCGTTTGTTTTCGAACGCTTGATGATAAGAGTACGGTGGTAACCTAGTTTAAAACCACCACATGATGCATGATTTACTCTTGATCTTGCTATGTGCTAGATGCAATGCAAATGGTTAGTAGTGATGCTTAGTGATGCATGTGTGTCATGAAACCTTCGTGGTTGCATTCTTTTCATAAACCCCATCGGGTGCCCCTAATGCCCGAGGGTGATATTGAGTTAGGTCATCACTTGAGGAAGAAGTGATGTGCCGGTAAAGATCTTGTGCATGGGTGAAATGATGGATTAGATTTATGTGTGACTACCGTCCCAAAAAAACATGTGCAACCACTCTACCCCTTATGGGACGGGGCTTTATTGATTACTTAGGCCGATACTAGCATGGTGCCCGCATTACTAGTGACGGGAAGACCTGAGGACTTTCCCGGGACGGGGTCGTGCTTGGATAGACGACCATGACTGTTTTTACAGGGCACCGGACACACCGTTGGTCCCTTCGGGTACGCGTGACATTGAAATTAGGGCAAGTCACATGATCTATTGTTTGTACTCGAGGGCCGTCTACCAACGAGTGGACCCTATGTTAGTGTCGTCTAAGGAAAAATAATGACCGGGTGCTTCCCCCGAGTACTTGAGGTACTGCGGGATCGTGGGTGACACGAGAGCTTCCCGGATCTTGTGGGTAAAGTGCGCAACCTCTGCAGAGTGTAAAACTATTCGAATAGCCGTGTCCACGGTCATGGACAGTTGGGTGGTGCGACTTAAACTATGTCCAGAATTTTACTGTATCGGTGAAAGTATATGTGAGTGGTGAGTCAAGGTGGTGACTTGACTCGTTGAGTTGAATCATATTCATGTTGATATGGGTAACCTGTCCTCGAGGTTACGTGGATTTATTGATGCATATACTTGATGGTAGAATATTTGTTCTAGCTCGTAGCTAGATTGCTCATTGTTGTACAATTGCATTGTTACTTCGAACCAAATCATGGGTTGCTTGCGAGTACATTCAAAGTACTCATTGGCTTGCCACTGGTTATTTAATTGGCCAGGCATGGAGGAACAGGAATATGAAGAAGAGTTCTATGGAGACGAACATGCGAACTAGGACGCTATCCCAGTCAGAATGCCTGTAGGGTTAATGAAGATGGCATGGGTTCTACTTATCGTCGAAGACTTCTGCTATTTAAGTTATTTGCTATTCAGCCCGTGAGGCTTTATCTATGTAAGACTTGGCCATAATGGCCATAATTTGTGTAAGACGGTATGTATGGATGTAAGACTCTTGTTATTCAGCTTCTGTGTGTTCAGTGAGCATTGATCTCTGGGATCACTGTACACGTGCATTCGGTGATCTCGACTCTTAAGTCGGGGTCCCCACACTAATGGCACATCTCTGGCTGGTGCGCCATTAGTATCAAAAAAAACATTCTAATGGTGCACCGCTAGGGGGTGCGCCATTAGTAATCTTCCTCTCGCACGCCAGACCCACTTCTCCCACTCACACGCCAGACCCGTCCCTCCCTCTCGCCAGATCCGTCCCTCCCTCTCGCACGCCAGACCCACGACGCCGCCGCCCTTACGACGCCGCCGCCCTATGTGCGCCGCCGCCCTCGACGCGCCCGACGCCCCCGACGCCCCCTACATGTGCCGCCGCCCCCGACGCCCCCGACGCCCTCGACGCCCGCGCCTCGCCTTGCCTCACGCCGGAG
>LR738712.1:678552612-678617549 GCA_902687465.1 Secale cereale
CCAACCCCGTCGCCCCCTCCCCTACCCTAGCTCGATCTAGATTTCTAACCTGTTCATCCCTCCCCTCTCGCAGTACAACGTGCTCCGTCGGTGGCAACGACGACTCCTTCTGGCCGGATAGAGGAGCCGAGGCCAGCAGGAACTCCCCTCATCTAGTGGTATCCCCTCCTCCAGCAGGAACTCCTCATCTGGTGAGATCCCCCCCCTCCCCCATTGCAAGCACCTCTTTGATGTTGTTCTGCCCATTTAAATTCCACATGTTAGGTCAGTGGTACAGCCGCATGGATTAGCAGTATGTATTTCAACTTGTGTTTAAAGGGGCAGTCTGGTGATATGAGAATTTGTACAAACTATCTAGGACCTCAAGTTCACATGGGTGTGCTTATTTACGTACTAACTACAGATGACACCCAGTAGATCAATTAGTGCCATCTCCAGATTTCTATCATCATGTTACTGCATCTACAATAGTGCTAAATGCTACTGCTCCTTGCTTGCTGCTCTAGTTTACATTCTAGCACTATTTTAGATAGCAAATTGCTCTTTGGAAAAGTATCTCTTAGGCCCTGTTTGATAGCAAAGTATTTTCTAAGTATTCTAAAAATACTACAGTTTTTTGAGATACCATAGTTTTATTTACCGTGACCTGTTTGCTTAGCACTAAATACTGTGTTATTAAAACTAGAGTATTCTCAAAACTGTAGTAATTTATCTGCATAAAAAAAAGAACCCTGGACCTCTTTTTTAAAAACAGAGCAAGCTAGAGAAACAAGCCAGTCGCTAGCTATTTACAACAAAGCTCGTCTCGCTCTCACACCATCGCCTCCGCCGTTGACACTGCGGCCGTCTCTGTAGATTCTCCATCAGCTACCTTCAGTTTCTACATGCTCCTGTTCTTATGCACGCATATGGTAATACCTAGCTAGCTGCCGAGAATAATGTACCATAAATTGTAAAGAAGCCAGCTACGCGTGTGTGCCCTGCTAATGGTAAGGTATATGCTAGCTAGCTGCATCTGCATGGCCGATTAGTTGATCTCACCGGCTAGTTAGGTGCGAGTGTTTGGAGTGCTAACAGCTAGCCATCTACACTTACAGCACTGCGCATGCCACAGCCAAACAGATGCTCTGTATTGTCAATACTCTAAAAATACTCTGTTATGTTAAAACCATGGTATGTTATGCCTACAAGCTAAATTACTGTAGTTTGTTGATACTGCAGTTTTTTTAATACTTTGCTATCAAACAGAGCCTTAGGCTTTTGCTGCTGCTAAGAATTTTTATAAGTGGAAACTAGATAATGGCAAAACATTGCCTTCTGTTTTGGGATCTGCCAGCAACAAGGTGCCACTGTTGCCTAGGTCTAGGTTGGTGTTGTTTTAAAGCTATTATTTATGATATGTGTAGATGAACAGAGCTACAACAGTTGGCTTGAATTGTTGTGTTTGGTTCAAACTAAAACCCCCTTCTTCTGACAGTGATACTTCTATCAATGTGGTACTGTCAAAAGACAGAAAAAGCTGTTGATGTAACTGCAAGCACATGAAAGAGCTCATCTATATGTCATCTTCATACATATACTTGATACAGTTAACTAGTTTCAGCTTCAGTACACTGATACAGCTTAACATTGAAATGTTTCTGGCCATGATCATCAATAATTAATATAACAACTACATACTGAATAGTTAGATCTCACTACGATGGTTGAAAGGTGGTCTAACAGCAATTCTGAAACACTGAGAGCAGAAACACTTACTACATACATATGCTCAAGAAACACTTACTAACCAGAAAAGTTTTTGACTTGAAATGTTAATAGCACAGAGAGCACGACAAGTTAAACACCTCAATCTGTTAGTATTTGTCTGCATTTTCTCACATTTTTCTTGTATCTGATCTAGTATTGCTTGTAGTGGTTTGTCCAAAATGTTGAATGATACTGCTTGGAGATGCATATATTGTTTCACCTCTTCACATGCCAATGTATTTTCCATGTTGTGATGGAGGCCTTTTTTTTAACACCGGGTTTTGCCACCTGTTGTTTGTCTTGTAAATAGCATTGGACAAAGATTTAAGCAAGTAGCACATTGCCTTGTCCACCTGGGATAATGATTTTGCCTTGTCCACCTGAGAGGCCCTTGAGTTTGCTGGAATGTCGATTAACTTCCGTTCCGGCAAATTCGGGTACTCCATATGTCCTATTTTCAGCAAAGGTCATGCTGAAATTTTCCGTGAATTTTAGCATGACTTTGTTAAAAATAGGACATATGGGGTACTTGTGACTAATGCATGGGCCGGGGTATCTTAGTAGTTAATTAAGTAGGATCAAGTGCCCCTTTATTCTAGCTGCATTAAACCATAGGCGGCAATAGAGCCAAGTGATTAGGCCCAACTTAGAATTCTCCTTCCCAGCTTAGCTTTTAGGATGCCTCGGTGTCGACAAACCATAAATTATAAAACCTTGGCTTTTAGGGTGCCTCGGTGTCGATAAAAACCGAAATGATGAAAGCTTAGGCTTTTAGGGTGCCTCGGCGTCGAAAAACCCTCAATGATAAAAGCTTAGCTTTCAGGATGCCTCGGTGTCGACAAACCCTAAATGATGAGACCATGATCTTGTTCCTTGACAATAACCAACTTTTTGACCAAACTTTTTTCCTATTTAGAGAGAAACATGGTCAACAACGATGAGGCCGGGGGTTCGGGCGGCAAGGCATTCTGAGAGCTGTCCCAGGAGATGGAGGAACAACCTCACTTGTATGAGGACGCCACCTTCCCCACCGATCCTGAGACCACTGATGGTACCGCCGAGGATGACCCCACTGATAGTGCCGCCGAGGATGCCACCACTGATGGTGCCGCCGAGGATGCCACCACTGATGATGGCGGCGCACGCACAGATGGCAGCCAACCGAAGAGGCAACGGAAGGACCGGCGCCCGACCGTGCTCAGCACCCTCAAGGAAGAATTTACTGAAGTGGACTCCGACGGGAATCCAACGGCGCCCGAACGAATAGTCAAGGGGTACTCGGTTCAGCTCGGGTGCATTCTCCGGAGCACCGTCTCGATCAACACCGAGAACCTGAGGCATCCTGACCGAGGGAATTTGCGCAACCTCCTCTTCATGAAGCTGCACGAATGATACAAGTTCCCCGCTGAATTTGAAAACACAAGCCTCAAAGGGAATAAAGTGAACAATACCGCCCTCATGAAGATGAGCACGGCCCTGTCTACTTGGAAAAGCAATGTGAAGAGAATGATCGAGAAAGGTGAGATTTAGAGAAGATCAAGGAGAAAAATCCTTCGATCACCGAAGATGACTACAACGACTTCAAGATCAAGTGCTCGAGCACCGCAACCTCCGAATCAAGTCAGTGGGGGAAAGAAATGTGGGAGCTGAACTTAGGGGAACACACACTCGGTCCCGGCGGTTACAGAGTGGCGGAGCCTATATGGGACAAGGAGGAGGCGGACCGTGCCGAGCAAGGCCTACCGCCCCTCTTCGATAAATACGGTGACAAGCAGACCAGGAACTTTGTCAGGGCCCGGTACAAGAAGGACCCGAAAACAAAGGAGCTTACCACGGATCCGAAGACCAGGGCGCTTGAGCTTGTTCTGGTAAGGAATACACCCCCGCGTAATTAGCTCCATATGGTTGCATTCTAATTAATGAAGCCAAAATTCTAAATGGTTCACATTCCTTCCACAGGCGACTGAAAGCAGTAGCGCGGGGTCGACTAAGAGCAACCCTTGGGACACCACTCTAAATAGGGCGTTGAATGTAATGAAGAAAAAGGATAAGCTCAGTAAGCCGATGTCAGCTGGTCGTGTGGCCGGCAAAGGCTTGTCGACAAAATGGTCGTCATACTATAACGCTGGTGGGCGAAAGGAGAAAAAGACCAGCTCGGAAAGCCAGGCGCGCGAGGTTCAAGAACTCAAGGCACAGGTGGCGCGGATTCCGGAGATTGTCCAAGAGCAAGTGCAACAACAACTCGGAGCGACGATCACCGCCATTGTGCCTACCTTGATCGAGGGGTTGCACGCGTGGATTGCGGGCGGCCAACAGGGGCCGCCCCCGATTCCTTGCTTCATGGCCAGCAACTCGTAGAACGCGATGGCGGGGCCATTGGTGTCTCTGGCGGAGGCGGCATTGGTGTCTCTGACGCCGGCACGGGAGCTTAATGCACCCGGGTGTACGCCGGCCGGCACCTCTGCAGCAAGCGGCCCCTCCATCAACTGCACGCCCGCCGTTGGCGGTGCCTCGACATTAGCCGAGCTCGACGCCATCATCACGGTAACTAATTAAGCCTCTCTCGGCCGAGGACTTCATCTCCTTGCCTTTGACTGGGCATCCCTGACGCCGTACATGTTTTCGCAGGGCGCTGCCGACGTTCCGTGCACTCTCCTGGACTTCGTGAACAACGAGTTGGTCGATGTCGCCAAGGGCAAAATCGTTCAACCGGGCAACCCCGTGTTCCACGGTACCCAGATGCCACCCAACTTGTTTAGGGTTCAACTGGTTCGGGTGCTGCCAGGCTGCGACGAGTTGTTACCTCCGATTCGACCCGTCGGGGCCGACGATGATGACGTGATGACCCTCAACGCCTGCCTGAGCTGGCCCCTGCTTTGGCCGAAGAGCCAGATTCGTTTGGGGGCGTGGGACACCACCCCAAAGACAACACCGCCAGTCGTGTCGGCGCCAAGTCGGCCCCATGGCAAGACCGCCGCAACGGTGCCGGACATCCCTATGCCACTGGATCCAAACATGCATATGGCACAGGATCAGAACGACGACGACGACGACGATACATTTGCCGACGTCGATCAGTACTTTGCCGATCATGGGTACGGTGGAGACTTCATGGGGCCTCCTTCTCAAGAACCCAACCCTACAAAAGACGTGCGCGATCTAGCTGGTACCGCGGAGAAACCAAGTTGCAACAGGCGTCGTCTGTCGTTCAGTTCTCAGGAGACGCCTCCAGCTGCCGACTTCACCAAGCCTCAGATAGGCGAGGTGCGAAATATTATCAGCCCCAACACACTCAAGACGGCGGTATGTGAGCAGAACTCGATCCCATTACAGGAGAAGAAGAAGGCACACAAAAGAAAGACTAACAAGGGTGCGAGCCAGCCAGCACCGAGTATGATCCGTGCTCAGGACGGGCCACCTTCACATGAGGATGTAATGAGGAGGGTGCATGTGGCGGGTAGGCCGATGCTACCGAGAAATATGCTCGATGCTGCAACCGGTGCTATGCGGAGTCTGCATGACAGTGTTCTTTCTTTGGAGAAGCGGCGTCTCAGAGAGAAGGATGTGGCATACCCGGTTTTCGCGGCCAAGGTGCCAGAGGGCAGGGGTTTTGTGAATAACTCCATCGGGGGTACGATCGTCCTCGGTTTGATGACATCTACGCTATGTTGAACCTTCATCCGCTGCACTACACCTTCGTTCGGCTATTTTCGCTGAGTATGGAGATGCGGATCATTCGCGACAAGACCCCGGACATCGTGATAGTCGACCCCTTCTACATGCGTGCCAAGATCTTGGGCAGCGCTGGGGACCGGCAAGTCGCGAGTTCTTACCTCGAAGGCGTCATTCTGGCAAACCGAGATAAGGATAACTTCCTCGTGCCTTACTTTCCCGAGTAAGTCCTCCCCTCAACCGCCCTGTAACATATGAATTCTTAGATTTCGATCATTTTTCTTTTAACATTCTGTGTTTTCTGCAGTGACACACATTGCACGCTCATCCTCCTAAGCCCCAAATATTCCAAGGCCACGTATTTCGACTCGGACCGTCAGTCGAACGTAGACTACACAAATGTCAAAAAGGTTCTTGATGATGTTCTCCCCGGCTACGCCAAATCTGGAGGCACCTTCACCAGGCCTATTCGTAAGACCGGCAAGCACGTGTTCTCCCACAATACGACGTTCTGCTGCGTCAAGCAGCCGCCTGGCGGTCAGAAGGGTGCCTACTACGCCATCCATCACATGCGGGCGATCGTACGGGACCATCATCAACTTCTGCTACCGAGTAAACTCAAAGATTGGGCCGCGAGCGTGTCGGCAATCCAGGACGCGGACATCAGACAAGAATTCTTTCGCATCCAGTCGGAGTTTGCGGAAATCATCCATCAAGATGTCCTTCGTACCTCGGGGCAGTTCTACCTCAGAAATCAACCATCCAACAGAGACATCGACACAATGCTACAAATGTAGTGTGGGGACCCCGACTTGGAAGTCGAGATCACCGAATGCACGTGTACAGTGATCCCAGAGATCAATGCTCACTGAACACACAGAAGCTGAAATAACAAGAGTCTTACATCCATACAAATAGTCTTACACGAATTAAGGCCATTATGGCCAAGTCTTACATAGATAGAGCCTCACGGGCTGAATAGCAAATAACTCAGGTAGCGGAAGTCTTCGATAAAACGGGTAGAACCCATGCCATCTGCCTTAACCCTACAGGCATTCTGACTGGGATAGCGTCCTAGTTCGCGTGATCGTCTCCAAAGAACTCTTCCTCATAATCCTGCTCTTCCATGCCTGGCCAATTAAATAACCAGTGGCAAGCCAATGAGTACTTTGAATGTACTCGCAAGCAACCCATGATGTGGTTCAAGTAACAATGCAATTTGAATATTAATGAACAATCTAGCAGGAGGCTAGGACAATATGCCATCATCAAGTTTATGCATCATTAACCTCGCGTAACCTCGAAGACAGGTTACCGATATCAACATGAATATAATTCATCTCACCGAGTCAAGTCACCATCTTGACTCATCACACACAATGTATCACCAAAGAAGTAAAATTCTGGACATAGTTTAAGTAGCACCACCCAACTGTCCATGACCGTGGACACGGCTATTCGAATAGTTTTACACTCTGCAGAGGTTGCGCACTTTACCCACAAGATCCGGGAAACTTCCGTGTCATCCACGACCCGCGGTACCTCAAGTACCCGGGGTAAGCACCCGGTCATTACCTTTCCTTAGACAATACTAACATAGAGTCCACTCGTTGGCACACGGCCCTCGGGTACAAACAATAGATCACGGGACTTGCCCTAATTTCAATGTTCACGCGTACCCGAAGGGACCAACGGTGTGTCCGGTGCCCTGTGAAAACAGTCATGGCCGCCTATCCAAGCACGACCCCGTCCCGGGAAGGACCTCAAGTCTTCCCGTCACTAGTAATGCGGGCACCATGCTAGTATCGACCTAAGTAATCAATAAAGCCCCGTCCCATAAGGGGTAGTGTGGTTGCACATGTTTGGTTGGGACGGTAGTCACACATAAATCTAATCCATCATTCCACCATGCACATGATATTACCGGCACATCACTTCTTTCTCAAGTGATGACCTAACACTTCATCACCCTCGGGCATTAGGGGCACCCGATGGGTTCATGCAAAGTTTTCAACTACGGGGGTTCATATCACACATGCATCATATAAGCATCAAGACCAACTATTGCATGTCATCTAGCATATAGCAAGATCAACAATAAAGCATGCATCATGTGGTGGTTCATCTAGGTTACCATCGTAACCCTATCATCATGTATCGGAAACAAACGGGTTCCGAGGAACAAGTGTATCATGGTCAAAGGGCTGCTTGCCTGGATTGGCTTGGTCTTCAAAGTCTTCTAGTCCTTCTCCTTCTTCTTCCACAGCAACTTCGTCAAATACGGGATCTATACGTCGCATAATAACCACGGAAAAATAAGAATACAAACAAAACAGAAAAACCAAAGTGCTCAGAAAAATGTCACTTCATTTTTCTAAAATACTAGAGGGTTTTCTAAGATGGGGAAAAATCTTAGTTGGAGTTTTGGAGTTACAGAATAGGATATATTGATTTTTGAACAGGAGTTATACTGCTCAAATTTGAATTTAAATTTGAACAGTACAGAAAAGTTTCATGGATTTGAATGAAAGTGGTACCATTAAATAGGTTGGAATATTACAAGATTTTAGGAGTTGGAATTATTTAATTTGGATCAATATTCTTTTCTGCATAAATGTTTAAAACATTAACAGAAAAGAAAAAGAGAAAAAGGGTCCTGTGCACTGGGCCAGAAGAGGCCACAGTGCACGGCCCAGACGGACTGGCCCAGCCGCACGGTGCCAGCGCGCGCGCACGTCAGGTTTCAAACCTGACGGGCGGGGCCCGTGGGTCAGCGGCACAGAGGAGGGGAGAGAGGTGGGGGGATGACAGGCGGGGCCCGCCTGTCATCTCTAACCCCTCGGTCACGGCGGCGGCGAGCTCACCGGCGACGATACCGGCCACGGCGACGGCAACGGAGGCCAGGGACGGACTCAGTGGTGTGTTGCGGTTGTAGTGGTGGTAGCGCTGCACGGCGGGGAGCCCTGGTTCGCCGGCGACGAGGTGCGACGGCGGAGGCTCGTCGGAGGACGGTGGTCGGGGTCGTTTCCGACCGCAAATGGAGGCGGAAAGAGAGGGGAAAGGGTCAGTGAGGTGCGGCGGTTCCGAAATGAGTAGAAGGAGAGGCAGGGGAGGCCTGTACCTCGAGATCGCCGGCGGCCCGACGCGGCGGAGCTCCGGTCGATCCCGAGCACTGGGGCGCTCCGGGGTTGAACTGAGGGTGCAGGAGGGATCAGTGGAGAGGTGTGAGGCTGGTGGTGGTGTTGGAGAAGCTCGGGGGGTCTATTTATAGGGGCCCGACGGGGACCCGTGGTCCAGTGGGCCGGCGAGCTCATCGGCGAGGCTACAGCGCACGGGAGGCTTGGGGAATGGGTCTGTGGAGCTCCTGGACGAGCTCCACGTCCAGCTGAGGTAAGAGGAGGAGCGGGGGAGCGACAGGGAGGCGCGCGCGTGCGAGGCAGAGGAGTGGCTGCCGCGGGCAGCCAGCGCGCGTGCGACGGCGGCTACTGGAGGGCGCAGGAGGAGGGGGAACAGCACCGGGGAGGTCGCGGACGTCGAGACGCCTCGACTGGCGCGAGGGGGAGGCCCGAGGCTGTCGGGGAGCGGCGATTGGCCCGAGCCAGCGTGCGGGGTGCACTGTTCACGCGCTCTGGAGCGTGCGTATGACCGGCATCAGCGTGCTCTCGCCGGTTTGGCCCGTCCCAGCGTGTCCAACAGTGTCTGGGGCGATGAGGGGGGAGTAAAGAATTGCCCTGAGGCCTTGGATGCTCTGGGGTTGCAGAGAGAGAGGGGGAGGGCTGGTAACAAGGTGAAAGTTGGCTGTACAGCAAGGTAAAGCTGAGGTTTCACCCCTCAATCATGGAGCTGAGGTGCTGGGGGAGTTACTGGAGGTTGCTGGTAACTCAATGAGCCAGTGGTAAGAAGTTGAGGCTATGGAGAAAAGTGAAAGTGGTCAAGTTGGAGGTTTTAGAATTTCTGCAGAAGGTGTTTGATCAGTGTTTGATCAAGTAAATGAGGTCCACTTGACATGGCACTTAACAGGGTTGAAAGACATGAGAAAATAGGGTGCCTCACCAAATTTGGCCTCATTTGGAGAAACTAGCCAATGTAACTTTGGTGAACCCTAGAAATCAACAGAAACAGTTTCATCTTGATTGAGTCAAGCTAATCATCTCCCCTTGATGCACCACTTGGTGTAGCATCATCATTTGGGGTATTGATCATGCCCACAAAGTTTGAGGCTCCAGATAAAAAGTTGGTAATGTAAAGTTGTTCAAATTTGCATTTGAACAGAAAGGGTTTTGAGGTGATCTGATCAAGTTGCTCTATTCCAAATCTTGTGCCATTTGGTCTAGGTGCCTTATTAGGCCATTCTAGCATGTGCACCAAGTTTGAGAGCATTTGGACAAGTTTGGCAATGTAAAGTTGCTCAAACTCCAAATATGGACAGAATGGTTATGAAGGGGTTTGAGGAGGTTTTCTTGCTTCCCAAGGCATGGGACTTGGCAAGATCATCAAATATGCCATATATGACATGATAGAATTTCCCTGGAATTTTTGGAGAAAAATTCCTTTGTAAATATTTCAAAAGCTTGAAATATCCAGAAAGGGTTTTAGAGGGTTTAGCCCATTATTTTGAACATGACCAAGTGTTGAAATTCTCATATATGGACAATATATGTCCTATGAGTCTCTCTGAATTTTGGCAAATATTTTTGAAACAGTTAAATAATTTTCCCCTATTAAAGACCATTTCTGGCCTTAAGAAAAAGCTTTTAAATAAAATAGGAAAATAACTTTTAAAATTATACCTTTGTGGTTTCTGGGAGTCCTATGACTACTAGGTCTCAAATAAACCTTTTGAAATAATTTTCACACCCTTAATCAAGTACTTGCAGTGCAAATCTCAATTCAGGGGTTTTGGGAAAACTAATTTTATAAAATACTTTTTGGCCAAATTAATTTTGTAAGAAAATACTATACTGCTATATAACACTTGGCATGATCATTGGGTAGAAGTTTTGGATAAGGAGATGAAATCTACAAGAGATCATAGTTGACTTTAATGAGCACATGAAAAAGCACATGAAGAAAACTCAATTCCAAATAAAAGCCAAATGATGCTAAAAAAATTTGCTGGTCCAAATTTTCATGCTTCAAAGTTACAAACAACATGTGACAAAATGCAGGGTGTGACAGACCTACCCCCCTTACAAGAATCTCGTCCCCGAGATTCCTAAACTAGGGCTTAAAAGAGGTCGGGAAACTCGGATCTAAGATAGTCTTCTCGTTCCCAGGTTGCTTCTGCTTCGGTGTGGTTGCTCCACTGGACCTTGAAGTACTTGATGGTACGGCTCCGCGTACGTCGTTCTGCTTCGTCCAGAATACGAATGGGCTTCTCGCGGTAGGTCAAATCAGGCTGCAGATCAATGGCTTGGTGATCCACATCTTTGTAGAGACTGGGCTTGTCTGGAACTTTAAGACATCTCCGGAGTTGTGACACATGGAACACATTGTGCACATCGGATAGCTCAGGTGGTAGTTCCAACTGATAAGCCACTTCTCCTCGTCGTGCAGTGATCTCAAAGGGTCCAATGAACCTTGGTGCGAGCTTCCCCTTGACATGGAAACGCTTGGTTCCCTTCAGAGGAGTTACCCGCAGGTACACATGGTCTCCGACACGGAAACTCATGTCTCGGCGTCGAGTGTCAGCATAACTCTTCTGCCTTGACTTGGCTGCTTGTGAGTGTCTTCCAAAGCACGCCGCTTGTCTTCAAGCATAAGTGCCTTGTTCACCAGGTCAGGGAAAGACGGGCAGTCGCACACGACAAGCGAGTATTGCAGAGTCTGATTAAGGCCTTCCATGAAGCGCTCCCTTTTGGCAGCATCAGTGCTGACATCCTCAGGGGCATACCTTGACAGAATACTGAACTTCTGCATGTACTCCTTGACAATGCCACTTCCTTGCTTCAGGGCTCGGAACTCGCGCTTTTTGATAGCCATGACTCCAGAAGGAATGTGGGCCTTGCGGAATTCTGCCTTGAAGTTCACCCAAGTAATGTCTTGTTCAGCATGCATGACCTTGAATCCATCCCACCAAGCTCTTGCGGTTCCCCCGAGGCAGTGGGCTGCATAAGCCACTTTCTCGCGGTCTTCGGTGCATCCGACTAGTTCCAGGATTTCCTCAATGGAACGGACCCAGTCATCTGCATCCAGGGGTTCAGCAGTCTCGATGAAGGTTGGCGGTGCATGCTTCTTGAACTCTGCCAACGTGGAACGTCCATTGCCATTCCCCGCCGGCTGGCGGTTGTTGGCGACAGCTTGAGCAATCAGCTGAAGAGCTGCAGTGTTGGCTTGGCGTTCCTCTCGGAAAGCTTGGAGAAGCTGAGCCATGTCCATGCTTGGAGGAGGTGGTGGTGGAGCTTGGTCGTTGGTTTGGTCGTGGTCTGCCTCTGGCTGAGAGGATGCTCCGGCTTCGGGCTGCTGGGTAGAGGTACCAGTACGAGTTACAACAGGCATCCTGTTGGAGCGGTAAAAGGTCTCATGACTCGGAAGAGGAAAAGCAAGATAGATGGGTGCCTAGTAAGGGGGCGGGTGTGACACTAAATCAAATCATGCAAGGGCCGAGAGGCCAAAACACATTCATTAAAAATCCAGATGGGTGATGTAGTCGTTTACACATTCCCGAAGGAAGATTACGACTTACATCCAGACACAACAAAAACAAACACTAGATGGTTTCATATGAACCATACAAGGACTCGACTGCGCATAGGGGTTACACGACCTATCCTACCGTAGGGGTTACAACGGGCATATCCGAGTAGCGAATAATGCCTAAGCGACGGAATGCTCGGTCGCGTATTCCGGCTCTTCTGGGTCTTCCTCCTTGTCTTCATCTGTCTGGGCTCCCTTGTTGCTTGAGGGAGTGGGGGAGTGGAGGAGTTGGATACGACGGTGCTTCGACGGTGGTGCAGGGAAAAGCTTGCGGTATTCCCTTGCTGTCATCCGGCGTTGCCGAGGTGGTTCTTCACCCTTGGAAGACACATCCTCGGAGGGCCTTCCGCCTCGATATGCGATAGCGGATTGTCCAGAAGGTGCTCCTTCCTTCTTGATCCTGTTTGCCTTCTCTTGAGCTCGACGAAGAAGTGCCTTGGTCTTGTAAAGTTCTTCTCGAAGCTTCATTGATTCCGAGGCCAAGTCTTGTGCCAAGCTGTCGGCACATAGACTGAAGTAGGTCTGGAACCGAAGCGAGAGTCCATCCTTCAGTGGAGGGGCTAGTGCGCTGCTTTCTTCGTCACCTTCCTTCCGGTAAGGTAAGAAGCGAGTTGCCATCTTGGTTGCCATTTCCGGAAGAAGCTCGCGGAGACGGGTTAGTGCCTTGAGTGCAGCAGCCTCGGCAGCGAGTGGTAGTGTCGTCATCTGGGGTCCCTCGAAGAACCAACTTGTGGGAGGATCGTTTGCCTTCACGATCACTTCCACGTGGTACTCCACCTCAGTATCGCTCACCCAATGCTCAAGGTAGGTGAGGATGGGTGCTCGGTGGAACTGACACTCCTGGAGGCTATCCTCGAGAAGTAGGGGAAACCCAGTGGTCAGGTGCTCTTCGGGAACAGCGGCCATCTACAAAGGTGGAATAGGAGGGGTTAATAAGCTGAGGAAATCTCAGGTTTAGAAAAGAAGAGAGGTTCAGAAGGTTTTGGAAAAAGGGGGTCTCAACTAACTAACGCCCATGCTAACTAAGGCTTCCTACAGTCAGGATGGCTCTGATACCAGCTCTGTGGGGACCCCGACTTGGAAGTCGAGATCACCGAATGCACGTGTACAGTGATCCCAGAGATCAATGCTCACTGAACACACAGAAGCTGAAATAACAAGAGTCTTACATCCATACAAATAGTCTTACACGAATTAAGGCCATTATGGCCAAGTCTTACATAGATAGAGCCTCACGGGCTGAATAGCAAATAACTCAGGTAGCGGAAGTCTTCGATAAAACGGGTAGAACCCATGCCATCTGCCTTAACCCTACAGGCATTCTGACTGGGATAGCGTCCTAGTTCGCGTGATCGTCTCCAAAGAACTCTTCCTCATAATCCTGCTCTTCCATGCCTGGCCAATTAAATAACCAGTGGCAAGCCAATGAGTACTTTGAATGTACTCGCAAGCAACCCATGATGTGGTTCAAGTAACAATGCAATTTGAATATTAATGAACAATCTAGCAGGAGGCTAGGACAATATGCCATCATCAAGTTTATGCATCATTAACCTCGCGTAACCTCGAAGACAGGTTACCGATATCAACATGAATATAATTCATCTCACCGAGTCAAGTCACCATCTTGACTCATCACACACAATGTATCACCAAAGAAGTAAAATTCTGGACATAGTTTAAGTAGCACCACCCAACTGTCCATGACCGTGGACACGGCTATTCGAATAGTTTTACACTCTGCAGAGGTTGCGCACTTTACCCACAAGATCCGGGGAACTTCCGTGTCATCCACGACCCGCGGTACCTCAAGTACCCGGGGTAAGCACCCGGTCATTACCTTTCCTTAGACGATACTAACATAGAGTCCACTCGTTGGCACACGGCCCTCGGGTACAAACAATAGATCACGGGACTTGCCCTAATTTCAATGTTCACGCGTACCCGAAGGGACCAACGGTGTGTCCGGTGCCCTGTGAAAACAGTCATGGCCGCCTATCCAAGCACGACCCAGTCCCGGGAAAGACCTCAAGTCTTCCCGTCACTAGTAATGCGGGCACCATGCTAGTATCGACCTAAGTAATCAATAAAGCCCCGTCCCATAAGGGGTAGTGTGGTTGCACATGTTTGGTTGGGACGGTAGTCACACATAAATCTAATCCATCATTCCACCATGCACATGATATTACCGGCACATCACTTCTTTCTCAAGTGATGACCTAACACTTCATCACCCTCGGGCATTAGGGGCACCCGATGGATTCATGCAAAGTTTTCACTACGGGGGTTCATATCACACATGCATCATATGAGCATCAAGACCAATCATTGCATGTCATCTAGCATATGGCAAGATCAACATCAAAGCATGCATCATGTGGTGGTTCATCTAGGTTATCATCGTAACCCTAATCATCATGCATCGGAAACAGACGGGTTCCGAAGAACAAGTGAATCATGGTCAAAGGGCTGCTTGCCTGGATTGGCTTGGTCTTCAAAGTCTTCAAGTCCTTCTCCTTCTTCTTCCACAGCAACTTCGTCAAATACGGGATCTATACGTCGCATAATAATAACGGAAAAATAAGAATACAAATAAAACAGAAAAACCAAAGTGCTCAGAAAAATGTCAACTCATTTTTGTAAAATACTAGAGGGTTTTCTAAGATGGGGAAAAATCTTAGTTGGAGTTTTGGAGTTACAGAATAGGATATATTGATTTTTGAACAGGAGTTATACTGCTCAAATTTGAATTTAAATTTGAACAGTACAGAAAAGTTTCATGGATTTGAATGAAAGTGGTACCATTAAATAGGTTGGAATATTACAAGATTTTAGGAGTTGGAATTATTTAATTTGGATCAATATTCTTTTCTGCATAAATGTTTAAAACATTAACAGAAAAGAAAAAGAGAAAAAGGGTCCTGTGCACTGGGCCAGAAGAGGCCACAGTGCACGGCCCAGACGGACTGGCCCAGCCGCACGGTGCCAGCGCGCGCGCACGTCAGGTTTCAAACCTGACGGGCGGGGCCCGTGGGTCAGCGGCACAGAGGAGGGGAGAGAGGTGGGGGGATGACAGGCGGGGCCCGCCTGTCATCTCTAACCCCTCGGTCACGGCGGCGGCGAGCTCACCGGCGACGATACCGGCCACGGCGACGGCAACGGAGGCCAGGGACGGACTCAGTGGCGTGTTGCGGTTGTAGTGGTGGTAGCGCGGCACGGCGGGGAGCCCTGGTTCGCCGGAGACGAGGTGCGACGGCGGAGGCTCGTCGGAGGACGGTGGTCGGGGTCGTTTCCGACCGCAAATGGAGGGGGAAAGAGAGGGGAAAGGGTCAGTGAGGTGTGGCGGTTCCGAAATGAGCGGAAGGAGAGGCAGGGGAGGCCTGTACCTCGAGATCGCCGGCGGCCCGACGCGGCGGAGCTCCGGTCGATCCCGAGCACTGGGGCGCTCCGGGGTTGAACTGAGGGTGCGGGAGGGATCAGTGGAGAGGTGTGAGGCTGGTGGTGGTGTTGGAGAAGCTCGGGGGTGTCTATTTATAGGGGCCCGACGGGGACCCGTGGTCCAGTGCGCCGGCGAGCTCATCGGCGAGGCTACAGCGCACGGGAGGCTTGGGGAATGGGTCTGTGGAGCTCCTGGACGAGCTCCACGTCCAGCTGAGGTAAGAGGAGGAGCGGGGGAGCGACAGGGAGGCGCGCGCGTGCGAGGCAGAGGAGTGGCTGCCGCGGGCAGCCAGCGCGCGTGCGACGGCGGCTACTGGAGGGCGCAGGAGGAGGGGGAACAGCACCGGGGAGGTCGCGGACGTCGAGACGCCTCGACTGGCGCGAGGGGGAGGCCCGAGGCTGTCGGGGAGCGGCGATTGGCCCGAGCCAGCGTGCGGGGTGCACTGTTCACGCGCTCTGGAGCGTGCGTATGACCGGCATCAGCGTGCTCTCGCCGGTTTGGCCCGTCCCAGCGTGTCCAACAGTGTCTGGGGCGATGAGGGGGGAGTAAAGAATTGCCCTGAGGCCTTGGATGCTCTGGGGTTGCAGAGAGAGAGGGGGAGGGCTGGTAACAAGGTGAAAGTTGGCTGTACAGCAAGGTAAAGCTGAGGTTTCACCCCTCAATCATGGAGCTGAGGTGCTGGGGGAGTTACTGGAGGTTGCTGGTAACTCAATGAGCCAGTGGTAAGAAGTTGAGGCTATGGAGAAAAGTGAAAGTGGTCAAGTTGGAGGTTTTAGAATTTCTGCAGAAGGTGTTTGATCAGTGTTTGATCAAGTAAATGAGGTCCACTTGACATGGCACTTAACAGGGTTGAAAGACATGAGAAAATAGGGTGCCTCACCAAATTTGGCCTCATTTGGAGAAACTAGCCAATGTAACTTTGGTGAACCCTAGAAATCAACAGAAACAGTTTCATCTTGATTGAGTCAAGCTAATCATCTCCCCTTGATGCACCACTTGGTGTAGCATCATCATTTGGGGTATTGATCATGCCCACAAAGTTTGAGGCTCCAGATAAAAAGTTGGTAATGTAAAGTTGTTCAAATTTGCATTTGAACAGAAAGGGTTTTGAGGTGATCTGATCAAGTTGCTCTATTCCAAATCTTGTGCCATTTGGTCTAGGTGCCTTATTAGGCCATTCTAGCATGTGCACCAAGTTTGAGAGCATTTGGACAAGTTTGGCAATGTAAAGTTGCTCAAACTCCAAATATGGACAGAATGGTTATGAAGGGGTTTGAGGAGGTTTTCTTGCTTCCCAAGGCATGGGACTTGGCAAGATCATCAAATATGCCATATATGACATGATAGAATTTCCCTGGAATTTTTGGAGAAAAATTCCTTTGTAAATATTTCAAAAGCTTGAAATATCCAGAAAGGGTTTTAGAGGGTTTAGCCCATTATTTTGAACATGACCAAGTGTTGAAATTCTCATATATGGACAATATATGTCCTATGAGTCTCTCTGAATTTTGGCAAATATTTTTGAAACAGTTAAATAATTTTCCCCTATTAAAGACCATTTCTGGCCTTAAGAAAAAGCTTTTAAATAAAATAGGAAAATAACTTTTAAAATTATACCTTTGTGGTTTCTGGGAGTCCTATGACTACTAGGTCTCAAATAAACCTTTTGAAATAATTTTCACACCCTTAATCAAGTACTTGCAGTGCAAATCTCAATTCAGGGGTTTTGGGAAAACTAATTTTATAAAATACTTTTTGGCCAAATTAATTTTGTAAGAAAATACTATACTGCTATATAACACTTGGCATGATCATTGGGCAGAAGTTTTGGATAAGGAGATGAAATCTACAAGAGATCATAGTTGACTTTAATGAGCACATGAAAAAGCACATGAAGAAAACTCAATTCCAAATAAAAGCCAAATGATGCTAAAATTTTTTGCTGGTCCAAATTTTCATGCTTCAAAGTTACAAACAACATGTTACAAAATGCAGGGTGTGACATGCAGGCTGACAAAGCCCGCGATTTCATGACTCCCACGATAGACGGCGGCTTCATCCACGCTCCGGTCCCTTGAGTCGAGTCGAAAGTAGTGATGTTGTGTCTAGTTCTGAAACATCGATTGACACATGTTGTAATTAAACTTTAATGAACTTGTAGTATGTCTCTTTGGTTTCGACTGTCGTTCAACTTAGATGTAATCGATGCTATTAATGTCTTGCTTTTCTCTTTCGATCGTTCTGTTGCATACTTATATATTGCTTATGTATTGACTGTGAATTGGTACTCACGTTTCATTTGGCTAGTGCATAGCGATGCCGTCGTATGTCGTGTACAAGGGTAAGGTTCCCGGAGACTACGACGACTGTGAGGAGTGTCGGAGACAGGTTCACCGATTCAGCGGTAACAGTTACAAAGGGTACACCACTAGGGCCGAGGCGGAATCTAGATACGTCCGCTATCTAGCGGGAGAGGGGAGGGAGCGTTGGAGGAACCGGATGAAGACGAGTTTCATCGTGATGATGCTCGTCGTGATGACCGCAGCTCTCTTCTATGTGATGGTAGTTTAGATGATCGATATCGACTTGTAATGTGAAGACAAACTCACTACTCGCGGTCTCGAGACTTGTAATATAATGTTCTATCTTTGTTCGGTCTTTTCAATTCGGAGACTAATATGATGAATTGTATTCGGAGACTAATATGATGAATTGTATTCGGAGACTAATCTTCTATTGTTGATGTGTGCTGTCTATATTCTGTCCAATAATACATTTTGTAACCTGTGCAAAAAACAAAAAATTAAAAAAAAACCTAATATTCGTACTAATGGCGCATCACATCACAGTGCGCCATTAGTATGCCAAAGGATACTAATGGCGCATCATTAAACAGTGCGCCATTAGGATGCCAAAGTTACTAATGGCGCATCATTAAGCAGTGCACCATTAGTATGCCAAAGCACCTGGGTATATAGGGCCCCCTGGGAGGCATACTAATGGCGCACCGTGGTATATACTAATGGCGCATCTGAGGTGCGCCATTAGTAAAATATACTAATGGCGTGGCACTAATGGCGCACCACTAATGCGCCATTAATGGCCAAAATAGGTGCGCCATTAGTAGGCCTTTTCCTAGTAGTGGCGCTGTCAATGGCGATGCCCGAGCGTGTCGTCACCTCCTTGGAGGCGTTGGCATGACCCTGACCGGACCTCCTCCTAGAGCACCAGGAGAAATCCTAGGTCCGGCCTCCGGGACCGGGCAGCGGTGGCGTCTCAACGCCGTTACCCTCTTGATGGCGCTGCTTTGGCTGCATGTGGAGTTTGATGCGGCAGATGGTGGCTGGTGATGCATCGCCACCGAAGGCTGCATAGGGAGCTCTAGCGGGCCCTGCCTTTCACCCGCCGACTCCTACGCACATGGGTGTGTGATACGTTGGTCTGGGCAGTCATGGAGCTACAATCGTCCCTGGTGGTGTCTAGCAATGGCGGTGATGCTGCCCTGTTGCTCCGAGTCTCGGGGCCTCGCCATCTTTGGCTGGAGGCCGGGCTGGGTGAGGCCTAATTTCGTTGTGTGTTGTAGTTGAGGGCACCTCCTTACCTAGTTGTAGTCGCTTGGTGAGGACGATCGTGTGTGTGTGTGTCCCTCCTTCCTGGAGGTTGTCCCGATGTCTTCCTGTTCAATGCAATGAAACGCAAAATCTTTTGCTTTTTCTCGAAAAAAAGATTGAGAGATGGAGAAACAACAACAGGTAGGTTTGTCGGCTCATACATGCATCCCGGTTAACACCCGGAACATAGCCCCAACCATTAAATGTCTCAACAAAGACCCTTGGCCCATAAGATTATAAATCCAGATCATAGTTGAAACCTACAAATACATACTCCCTTCATCTAGAATTAGTTGTTGCTGAAATGGATGTATCTAAATGTATTTTAGTGCTAGATACAGTTGTTTGAGTGACAAGTAATTCCGGACGGGGGGAGTAGTATAGACCATGTCACTCTCTCTTTCCATACGAAGGCGACGGCAAAGAAGCGATCACCCTTTGTAGCAACCACATGGGAGGACAACATAGCTGCCTCATCACCCAACCCATTTTTGCCAACTCAGCTGAATCGGACCAAAACAACCAAAATTCTGAACAAAACCACTTAGAGTGACATTAACCCGGATTTGGCAGTTTTCGGGGTTAAAATTAAGTTGTCTTAGAGTTCAAGGGGTAGGGATTCATCTTGATTGATTGTAGGGTGAAAACTATGCTTTCATCAAAAGAAAATATTGAGAAGCAGAGCTAGAGCAGCATGTCCCCTCCGGCGATGGATTGAGCCGCATCGAGCCACTTGGTCGATAGAAGCGTGTGTTTCCATGGTTATTCACTTCCTACCACTGGACGGACAACTTTCGAGTGACCAAGTTGTTTTCTTCTACTAGTTTATTGAGGCCAAATATAGGAGTGTTCCTCTGGCGTGTGTTCTTAGAGCATCTCTACAGAGGATGAAAAATTTTAGTGCCCAAAAATGGTTTTAGTGTAGGAGACAGAATATTTTTGGGCACCGCGGCGGCTATTGTTTTTCTAGATGATGAAAATTTGGTGCCCAAAAAATATATTCTTCTTGTTATGTAATCAACAATTGCATACATATTAAAACAAACCATAGCATGATAAAATTAAAACTTTGCAAGTTCACAACACACATAATCAGAACATATCAAAATAATTCAAATTTAAATCCACTAATAAAATTAAAATTCAAACCGCAAGTTTGGGTACCACAACCACAAACAAAAGTGAATAGAACATGAATGCATAGCCTCTCAAAAGTCATAATTTCATTGCCCCCATTTGCCATCACTAGTGCTTGCATTGTCTCCATGGCTTGCTTCCTCTCCATTGCTACCATTGTTTTCATCGCCATCCACTGCACCACTCATGCCTCCTCCCATGGCACCACCCATGCCTCCCATGGCACCCATGTATCCTCCCATGCCGCCACCCATGCCGCCTCCATTAATCATCTCGTCGTGTAGCCTCCCATAGACCCCATCGCCAACACTTGATTGCAACAAAGATCGAGTATGCTATTGTTTCCATGAACATGAATATTTGCTCTTGCTCAATATCAATACTCTTGATACTTTCTTGCATGGCCACCTTCCTCTTCTCCACCTCGGAAGTCACACTCCCATCTTCTATTTCTTTGACCTTCAATGTTTTCCTTTCTTCGGCAATATTCTTTATTATAGTCATGATGGCGTCCATTCCTTTACGTCATTGTCTCCTCCCTTCTTCAACTTATCTTTGTTGTTCTTTCTTCCATCTGGCCTCTTCTTAGGAGCAATTGAGTTGGGAGTTGGGCTTCTTTTTTCATCCTCGCCACTTGATGCATCATCAGCACCAACTTGTGTTGCATCTCCAACCAACTTTTTCTTCAAGTGAGGAACTTTTTTTACTCGTGGTTTTTCCAGTTCTCCGCATTTTCAAGATAGGAATCACAACTGTGCAAAGTGAATGGTTTGTCTTTCTTCTTTGTGCCTACTTTCCTCACCCCTTCTACAGTTCTTGAGCAATCTTAACCTACATACCACAAGTGACACCAAAAGTTAGGAATACAAGAGATGAAGAAATAATTGTTGAATTTGAACATACAATCACCTTATCTTGGTCATTTGTACCACTTTGGTTCATACGTTGAAGGTGTGCCAAGTTAGTTGCCCACTTTTTACAATCTAATGGTGTAGTTGTCCATCAATGTCGAAGGGAAGCTTGATTTTGATGCATGCCACTAGTGTTGTGTACATTCAAGTGTGCATGGATATAGTGCCAATATGTTGACATTGGTTCCTCAACACCGATGACCGAATCAAGACTCATTTTCTTCCATGCTTCACATAACACTTTTTCTCTTTCATAGTGTAGTTTCCACTTCTTCCCTTTGGAGTTGCATCAAGTAAATGCTCATCATCCATGTCAATAAGGGTCTCATCTTGTGTTTCGTATTCCTGAGAGGCAAAATTTTGAGATGCGACATTTGTGAAATCCAAAAAAGTTTGATCATCCACACTACATACACCAAATTTGAAGAACATACACGCAACCACATCACAGTTCCATAATGTAGAATCTCATGACAAAGAATGAAAAGTCGGAGAAAGTTTTTTTTTTACCTTTGGGTCATTTCATCAAACTTGTTGGGGATGTAGAGGGTTGAGGCAACCGGTCATGATGGCTCCTCCACGTACGATGGCAGGAGGGTAGGAGAAAAGGCCTTCGGCTATTTCCAGAACTGCGGGACTTACTACTTTCACCATTGAAGTGTTCAATACTAGAGCAACCTCCTTCTTGTTCGTGCGGTCTCACGGGTTGATGAAGGTCCAGCCACCCCGAGATCAACGCAACTCTTTTCATCGTGTTGTCGTCGTGTCGCTGAACAGGAATTTGGTGTTACCGAAGCGAGTGTAGTTGATGGAGGGAGGGGTGTCATGTCATAAAGCAGACCCTGATTGTCAACCTCGAGCTAGAAAGAGCAAACAATGAAGGTCTGATCCTGTCACGAAGTCTTCAGGCATGTATAATTCTTCGATCTGGGTTCATTCTCGAACCAGCGTAACCCATGATGGCGTGCCAACTGATGGAGCAGAAAATCGTCAGTACCCTTAGTAGGGTGGCAAACATGGCCAAAAGTACCAGAACAAAGACCGCCTGCACAGTTTACCCACGTTCAGGCCGCTGGAGAGAAGTAATATTCTACGTCATGCTTTCTAATTGTATTCATGGTGGGGTACCTCATGCGAGTGATTACAATGGGGAGATTGCTTTGTTGCTGAGAGTCTAGGTCTACAAGAGTAGATGGCATTGAGAGCCCCGTAGCCTCCACCTTTTATACATGATGGGGGCTAGGGTTTTACAATAGGTAGATCCAATCTTGGCCGCCATCATCTTGACTTCGAGGCCAAGATGGTCTCCAGAAGTCTATCTGATCCTTTGGGTTCCTTCATGTCGCCAGCTCCTTGGTGGGCCTTTTGGACCGCGTGGTAGGCAGGTTGTCGGGCTCCCCTTGTAGTGGCCAACACCGGTGTATTGCTGATGGCTTCTCGCCCCTCGTTGGTTACCCCAAGTGGAAGGTTTGAGATGCAGTGTGGCGGTAGTTTTCCCTTGGCAAAGATACCAAGGATCGAATTCCCCAGAGACTCGAAGGTTCAACAAGAAGGTGTCAACTGCTAGCGGCAAAACTAGCGATCGACTGGACCTGCACACAGATACAAATAACTTTGCTCCCAACGAGTACAGAGAGGTTGTCAATCTCTCCGGCCTTGTCGTTTACAAAGGATCAAACGCAAGAGATAATGGTGATAGGTATTACTGCAACTAGTAAGTAAAAACTGAAAGTAAATAGCGGATGTGATCAGTGATGGTAATATGGACCGGGGTCCCATGATGTTCACTAGTGATGTCTCTCTCCCAAAAGACGATAAAACAGCTAAGTGAGGTAAACGAATTACAGCTGGGCAATTGACAGGATTATGTGCGCAAACCAATGCTAACTATGCTGCAAGAAAGGTAGAGGCTCAAAAGCATGGGCGGTACGCCAAGGTAAGTAGACCGAAATCCATCTGCATCTACTACTAATCATCCACCTTGAGATATCTATCCAGAACATCTCGCTGGTATTAAGTTGCGAGTCACACCCATAGTGTAAACTCAAAGCAACAGACAACTGCATTAAAAGAACTTTGCGTAAAGTAAACAATCCTTGCACCCGCGAGTACAAGCACCTTTGTTTTCCCCCTTGTGGCAACAGCACATCCCCTAGACTCATGTTTCTGTCACTCAAGCTAGTCATCGAGGGGCATGAACCCACAATCAAGCATAACGTTCCCTCTTGGAGTTACTACCTACTACTTGGCCAAAGCAATAAACAGCAACGGAGAACATGCAAGAATTACTCAAGAACATAAATATAAAAGAGGTAAATCAAATATATTACTCACACACAATCTGAACATAATCTCATAATCCATCGGATCCCAGCAAACTCAACATAGCAACAGCATAAGGATTACATATGTGCCTCGATCATGTAGGGCGGCTCACGAGGTCTAATCAATGAAGAACAAAGAGGGGAGGAGAACATCAGATAGCTACTGGTCATGGACCCATGGTCCAAGGGAGACTACTCACAACTCACCCGGGAGGCGTCCATGGTGGTGGAGAGGCTCCCGGTGGTGATCCTCCCCTCCGGCAGGGTGCCGGGAAGAGTTCTCCTGGTGCTCCCGATCTTGGAAGCGCGGCGGCGGCGGAACAGAGATGAGATCGCGAAAAAGGGTTCCGTCCTCGAGGGTTTCGGGACGCGGTGTAAATATAAGCCAAAGGGGGGCATCAGCGGAGGCCTGGGGGGCCCAGGCGCCCCCCGGCGCGGCCAGGAGGGGGGTCGCGACCCCAGGGCGCCTGGAGCCCTGGTGGCCCCCCTCCGGCCCTACTTTGGCCGCATGGAAGCTTCCGGAACGCTGATTTTTTATATATTTTTCCTGGAATTTTTCTGGCAGGTTACGTAATGGGAAAACCTGAAATACAAAAACAGCAGAAAACAGAAACTGGCACTGGGGTGCATTGAGTTAATAGGTTAGTCCAAATATGATCAAAAGTGTATGGAAGTGCATAAATATCTTAGCAATATCACACAAAAGAGGCATGGAGCAAGCAGAAATTATAGATACGTTTTGGACGTATCAACATCCCAAGCTTAATTCCTGCTCGTCCTCGAGTAGGTAAATGATAACAAGCATAATTTCTGTGGTGACATGCTATTAACCATATAAGAACTTTTCACAGTCACATGACAAGTGCTTACTGAGACAATGAATCTGTAGTAATTAAGTTGCCTCATGAGAAAATCACAAAGAACTGAAAGTTTTACAATATGATACTGAAACACTCAATAGATTTGTAATGAGCATGGTGTGCAAATATGATAAAGTGGTACCTCGCTTGCCCCCTTTAGTGAAGCAAAACATAAATGCAGGGGCACCTCCAAGGTTTAAGTGACGACTAGATACAATGATTTCAGAATAAACGATATCATAATCATGCAAAAGACAATGGTACTTTGGGACAATGCACATTACACTCAGAATGACAATCATGCTCTCAATAGTTGGTGCTTTAAAGAAGGTGGAGACTCTCGAACCGTGGCTTTTGTTGGCAAGGTTGAAAACCCGTGGTCGGAAACAAAAACTAAACATGTACCAGAGCTCTTGGTTTTAAAAACAGAGGTAATAAATTTTTTTTTGAATATGCATGTTTCGTCAACGAATGCTAGCAGATAACTCAATCACTTCTTGAGCTGGACAAGTTTCGAGGAACGGCTCCCGAATGAGGACGATCACATCCTCTTAGTCTCCTTTGTTTATCACTGCCAAAGTTTTCTGATTTCTCATGAACAAAGCGTGAAGGAGGGTTTGTTTGTTGTATAATTTTTAATGAGTCGGGCGCACTCTATGCCAGTTCCTTCTCGTATTATGGGTTTGCACATTAGACATGCAATCCCGGGGTGAAGCTTGTCCAACTTAAAAAGATCATGAATTAACTACTACTTCCTCATGAACTAAAACAGAGGCACAAAAGAGAAATGTTTTTTTTTTGATTAATTTCGAGATGGTACATGAAAGTCTTCGTTGGGAATGGCAGGTAAATACCATGTATAGGAAGGTATGGTGGACTCATATGGCATAACTGGTTTAAAGGATTTTGGATGCACAAGCAGTCAGTCCGCTTAGTACAGGCGAAGGTTAGCAAAAGACTGGGAGCGACCAACTAAAAGAGCAATGACGGTCATAATCATGCAGAGCGACAAAGCAACATTGAATCAGGCATGGAAGTTATATCGCTACTCAGAAATTAAAGATCATCAAGGCTTGATAGACTTTCTTTACAGTCTTAAATATGCGTGAGCATACGCCAAGTCAATCAAAATAAATTCATGGAGGAAGATATCACTAGACCATACCACGTCATAGGCAAACAAATCATGTTGGTACTCCAATAACACATTAAGAACCCCCCAGCTATTTGAGACTAACCATAAGAAAACATGAACTACTAAGCACCATTATGCACATAGCATTTTTATCATAGACATATCAACCAATGCAACAGAAGCCAACTCTCTTAATAAGATAAGCATGATAACTAAAGAGAGTTCCAGCGACCAACTAAACAAAAGCTCTTTAAAAAGTAAAGCATGAAAACTAAGAGCTGAACATGACAGTAGCTATTGAAAGACCAGGAACATACACAACAAAGATAGACATGAAAATTCTATGTTATGTTCTAGGTTGAAGTGGAGCGTGTTTCTCTCCCACACAAAGAAAGCTGAGTTCCAACTCGTTATGAACATCAAGCAAAGCTAAAGAAAACTAAAAAGGAAACTAAAAGCAAGACGCTCCAAGCATAGCACATAACACATGAAGTGATAAAAATATAGTGGAACGAAAGACGAACTGATAATTGTTGATGGAGAAGGGGATGCACGGGGGCATCCCCAAGCTTAGACGCTTGAGTCTTCTTGAATATTTCTTGGGGGTGCACGGGGTCATCCCCAAGCTTGAGCGTTTGACACTCCTGAATCTTTTTATCATCTTCCCTCGCACACTTGAAAACTCCCTTCATACATAACTCATCATAATCTGATTAGCGAGGTTAGTACCCTTAATAAAATAATTTTTCCTTGCTGGAAATAAGGATATTCTTGAAGGTCTACTGTTTCTCAAGATTGCCAAAAGGTTTTTGCAAAGAAAAAGCAAGCTCAAGGTTTGCAAAATGAAGGAAAGGCAAAACAGGACAGAATCTGTGAAAAACAGACCAGCAGGTAGTAAATGATTTTCTCGGGGCACTTCTGCAACTCAAATCAAAAAAACTCAGAACAGACGCCCGAAAGACAATTGTATTGAGCACGCTGTCGAAACAATTCAGACCAAAAAGATGATCTGGTGATTTTATACGAATTTTTCTGTCCAAGGACAGAATCTGTTTCCTGGACAGCACGTCACAACTTTTGAACTTTCTTGCAATCAGAGGCTACACTTGGCACAAAGCTGAAAAGTAAAGATACAATGATGATGCTACTGTAGTAACAACATCAAGACACAACAAAAGCAAAATAAAATTTTATTCATTGTGGGCTGCCTCCCAAAAGCGCTTTCTTTTATGCCTTTAAGCTAGGCATAATGCAAAGAGATCAAGTCTTATCAAGAGTAAAAGAATAGCTAGCCCGTATAACGGACTCAAAAGGTAACTTATTCTTCTTTCTAGGGAAGTGTTCCATCCCTTTCTTGAGAGGAAATTGGAATCTTATATTCCCCTCTTTCATGTCAATGATGGCACCAACGGTGCGAAGAAAAGGACGTCCCAAAATAATTGGACAAGAAGGTTCACATTCAATATCCATAATAGTAAAATCAACGGGAACATAATTGTCATTGCCAATGATAAGAACATCGTCGATCCTCCCCAAGGGTTTCTTTATGGAAGAATCAACAAGACGAACACCAAAAGAACAAGAATCAAAAGGTTTCAGTTTAAGCATATCATATATTCTTTTGGGCATAACAGAGGTACTAGCTCCAACATCACATAAAGCATAGCAAGAGAAGTTATTCAACTTAATTTTAATCATAGGATCCCAACCATCTTCTAGCTTTCTAGGTATGGAGGCTTCTACCCTAAGTTTCTCCTCCCTAGCTTTGATGAGAGCATTAGTGATATGCTCTGTGAAGGCAAGGTTAAGTGTGCTAGTGCGGGGATCTCTAGACATCTTGTGAAGGAAATCAATAACTTCGGTAAGGGTGCAGTTATCAAAATCAAGGCCACTACTATCAAGTAAAGTGGTAGTGGTGTCCTTTAGGCTCACTTGTTTGGTAGTTTCTATGGTCATAGCATCACCATTAATAGGTCCAATGGGACCAGGAGTGCATTGGGTGCTAAGAGTTTGAATATCCTCAACAACTTGGATAGTAGCAACAGTGTGGTGGGTAGGAAGGCTCTTAATTCTATCTTCTTCCTCCTTTTCTCTAGCCCATCTCTCTTTAAGTTTAGCCAACATCCTAATGTTTTCGTTAATTTGCACTTGAAAAGCATTCATAGGAGTGGTCTTCCTCTCCTCAAGAGGGGAAGTTCTAATTTTAAGCAACTCTACCTCATGGGCTAAATTGTCTACCTTCGAAGAGAGATCATCTAGTTTGGCTAGTTTTTCTTCTACACTCTTATTGAAGGCTTTTTGGGTGGTGATGAAATCTTTAAGCATACTCTCTAGTTCAGAAGTGGAGTTCTTGGTGCTATAAGCATTGTTGTTCCCATAGGAATTAGAGGGGAACGGTCTAGGGTTGCTACCAAAATTACTCCTATAAGCATTGATATTGAAATTGTTTCTAGAGATAAAGTTCACATCTACTTGTTCTTGGGCAATCAAAGAATTTAAAGGAACATCACGAGGATCAATAGAAGATTGCTTGGAAAGTAGAGACATGATCAAGTCAACTTTTTCATTTAGGGAGGAAATCTCCTCGACAGAGTTTACCTTCCTACCTGTTGGAGCGCGTTCGGTGTGCCATTGGGAATAATTGGTCATCATCTCATTGAGAAGCTTCGTGGTAGCACCAAGTGTAATTGACATAAAGGTTCCTCCCGCGGCCGAATCTAACAAGTTCCACGAGATAAAGTTCAAGCCTGCATAAAAAGTTTGGATAACTATCCAAGTAGTCAAACCATGAGTAGGGCAGTTCTTGACAAGAGATTTCATGCGTTCCCAAGCTTGGGCAACATGTTCATTATCCAATTGTTTGAAATTCATTATGTTACTCCTTAGTTGGATAATTTTAGCAGGTGGATAGTACTTTCCAATAAAGGCATCTTTGCACTTGTCCCAAGAATCTATGCTATTTCTAGACAAAGATTGAAACCAAATTTTAGCTCCTCCTCTCAAGGAGAAAGGAAAAAGCTTAAGCTTAACAATATTACCATCTATTTCTTAGTACTTTTGCATATCACAGAGTTCAACAAAATTGTTTAAGTGTAAAGCAGCATCATCTCCAGCACCGGAGAATTGATCTTTCATAACTAAGTTCAGTAAAGCAGGTTTAATTTCATAAGAGGGTGCTGAAGTGGCAGGTGTAATGATAGGCGTGCAGATAAAGTCATCGTTGTTATGACTAGTGAAGTCACACAACTTGGTGTTCTCGGTGGAACCCATAGCAGCAAGCAAGCAAGACAACTATTTTTTGTGATTTTTGATAAAAGATACTAAAGCAAAAACTGAAAGGTAAACTAACAAGACTAAAAAGCAAAGGTAAAAGATAGCGTGCAACTCCCCTATCTTGAAGAGTGGAGTCCTCGGCGACGGCGCCAGAAAACTTTGCTTGATGGCTTCTCGCCCCTCGTTGGTTACCCCAAGTGGAAGGTTTGAGATGCAGTGTAGCGGTAGTTTTCCCTTGGCAAAGATACCAAGGATCGAATTCCCCTGAGACTCCAAGGTTCAACAAGAAGGTGTCAACTGCTAGCGGCGCAACTAGCGATCGACTGGACCTGCACACAGATACAAATAACTTTGCTCCCAACGAGTACAGAGAGGTTGTTAATCTCTCCGGCCTTGTCGTTTACAAAGGATCAAACGCAAGAGATAATAGTGATAGGTATTACTGCAACTAGTAAGTAAAAACTGAAAGTAAATAGCGGATGTGATCAGTGATGGTAATATGGACCGGGGTCCCATGATGTTCACTAGTGATGTCTCTCTCCCAAAAGACGATAAAACAGCTAAGTGAGGTAAACGAATTATAGCTGGGCAATTGACAGGATTATGTGCGCAAACCAATGCTAACCATGCTGCAAGAAAGGTAGAGGCTCAAAAGCATGGGCGGTACGCCAAGGTAAGTAGACCGAAATCCATCTGCATATACTACTAATCATCCACCTTGAGATATCTATCCAGAACATCTCGCTGGTATTAAGTTGCGAGTCCCACCCATAGTGTAAACTCAAAGCAATAGACAACTGCATTAAAATAACTTTGCGTAAAGTAAACAATCCTTGCACCCGCGAGTACAAGCACCGTTGTTTTCCCCCTTGTGGCAACAGCACATCTCCTAGACTCATGTTTCTGTCACTCAAGCTAGTCATCGAGAGGCATGAACCCACAATCAAGCATAACGTTCCCTCTTGGAGTTACTACCTACTACTGGGCCAAAGCAATAAACAGCAACGGAGAACATGCAAGAATTACTCAAGAACATAAATATAAAAGAGGTAAATCAAATATATTACTCACACACAATCTGAACGTAATCTCATAATCCATCGGATCCCAGCAAACTCAACATAGCAACAGCATAAGGATTACATATATGCCTCGATCATGTAGGGCAGCTCACGAGGTCTAATCGGTGAAGAACAAAGAGGGGAGGAGAACATCACATAGCTACTGGTCATGGACCCATGGTCCAAGGGAGACTACTCACAACTCATCCGAGAGGCGTCCATGGTGGTGGAGAGGCTCCCGGTGGTGATCCTCCCCTCCGGCAGGGTGCCGGGAAGAGTTCTCCTGGTGCTCCCGATCTTGGAAGCGCGGCGGTGGCGGAACAGAGATGAGATCGCGAAAAAGGGTTCCGTCCTCGAGGGTTTCGGGACGCGGTGTAAATATATGCCAAAGGGGGGCATCAGCGGAGGCCTGGGGGGTCCAGGCGCCCCCCGGCGCGGCCAGGAGGGGGGCCGCGCCCCCAGGGCGCCTGGAGCCCTGGTGGCCCCCTTCCGGCCCTACTTTGGCCGCATGGAAGCTTCCGGAACGCTGATTTTTTATATATTTTTCCCGAAATTTTTCTGGCAGTTTACGTAATGGGAAAACCTGAAATACAAAAACAGCAGAAAACAGAAACTGGCACTGGGGTGCACTGAGTTAATAGGTTAGTCCAAATATGATCAAAAGTGTATGGAAGTGCATAAATATCATAGCAATATCACACAAAAGAGGCATGGAGCAAGCAGAAATTATAGATACGTTTTGGACGTATCAATTGCATCGTCAACGTCTTCTGGAAAGCTATACGGGATGCCCAACCACTATCTGGATGGAATGGAGTTGGGCTCTTCCGACGAGCTCTTCCTTCCCGCGGCCACGACAGACAGATCTATTGCAATCGCCAGACCTGTCGTTCCCAAGTCCATCTCCGCACCGGCCCTCTCCGCCATTACCTTCCCATGGATTCACACTCGCGCTGCTTTCGACGATGCTACCTTCAGGTAACGTTCTCCGGCTTGCAACTGACAGCTTTGGCCAAGGAATCATACATGCCGATGGTGGCGGACATGGTACTCGGCGACGACATCTACGATGGTGGACGGGGGTGGCGGTGCGGAGGTGGAGCAAGGGTGGAGGAGGGAGGCAACGCAGATGCGGGAAATGAAGTGCGGACACGGGAATAGTGCGGGCAATTTGGTGGACTTGGTCAATTTGAAGTCGATATGGGATGGGTCGGGCCTATCGGGCATGTGGCAGCGTGTCCGGGTGTGCCTATATCCGCCCCACATATGAGTTGGATATTGGGGGTCGGCCTGGACATTTGGGCTGAGTATGACAGGTCCGGTTGGATAGTTTTTTGTCTTTGTAGTGACTCGGCAGGCTGCTCGAACGTTTGAGGAGGATATATGGGCTCTGTCTGTAGATGATCTAAGCAAGAGATAACTCCTGAGTTTTCCATGTTGCAGTGCAGCGTTTTGGTGCTCGTGCTTTATGGAACCTTTTTTTAAGATATTCAAAAATTATGATTCAAGGTTTGAATATATTTTTCTGAAAACAATTTCACATTAACATATAGATGTATACCACATGTGTGTAAAATTACACGCGGAAATTACATTGTTTCATGAGCTACACAAAAAATAACGTGTCAATGTGTATACATCTATATATTTTGAATGTCATTGTTAGCTATTTTCAAAATCATCAATCTTGTCTTTTTCGTGTGGCCTGCGTGTCAATGTATTTCGTCATGATAATTTGCACACATTCAGTGTACATCCATTTTTTGAAAGAAAAAAAAAGAACTGAAACATTAAAAAGAAACGTGTTCCATGAAGCCCGGCCGAGAGTACCAAAATGCATTTATGTGTTCCTCCGGCGTGCGTTCTTAGAGCATCTCCAACAGCGACGCAAAAAGGCGCGTGCGCGGGTCAGAATGGCGCGCTCCAGCGGCGGCGGGAAAACCGCGCGCGCGGGAACCGCTTGCGCGCGCGCTAAATGGCGGTCTCTCGCGAGCCATTTTTGCGGCGCCGACTCCCGCGCGCCTATAAAAAGCAGCGCGCGCCGCTCCCACGCGCCACCGCTCCGCGCGCGCTCTCTCTCTCTTCCTGCCTCTCGCGCCGCCGCCGCCCCAGAGCATCGTCACCGCTCCAGCGCGCCGCCCTCGACGCGCCACCATGCCGCCGCGCCGCCGTTCTGCGTCGGGCTACCGCGGCGTCCGCGAGCGCCCGAACGGCGGGTTCTACGCCGAGATACGCTCCGGCGATCTCCGGCTTAGTCTCGGAACCTACGACACGGCGCACGAGGCCGCCCGCGCGTTCGACGCAGCGGCGTAGCGCCTAGGCAGGCCGCGCCGCCAAATGAACTTCCAGGACGTCCACACGTTCCAGCAGGCGTTAGACGTCGCCCCGCCGCCTCGTATAAACTTCGCACAAGACCGTGCGGAGCACACTGCGCTGCAGCGCCGCCTCCTCGTCGCCCAGGAGGACGAGCGGGTCATGGCGGAGTGGCGCCGGCGCCACCCGGAGGACGTCGCCTAAGAGCAGCAATATTGGGCAAGTCGCCGCGAGGAGGACACGCGCCGGCGCCGCGAGGAGCGGTTGGACAGGCGTCGTCGGAAGGCATTGGCGTGTGCGCAGGCCGACCTCGTCAATGCAGGCGGGAGGTCCTTCTTCACTGAAGAAGATGAGCGTTGGTTGGACTGCTGGCTGTCAACCTCTGACGACACCAACGACGATGATGATGGTGCAGATGACTGGAGCGACTGGTATTAGTTTTTTATGTTTTCGAACTATCTAGCGCCGAACTATCTATCTACGTTTTCGAACTACCTATCTAGTTGCAATATATATGTAAAATAACTTTGTATCCTTTTTATTTTAATGCAATCTATGTATTAAGCATCTCCAACAGCCGCGCTACGCGCCGCGTCCAAAAAATACATTTGCCGCGCGCGCTTCGGCTGGTTTAGCGAGCGGATAGGCGCCAGCTCCAACAGCCGCGCTATAATGCAGCGCGCGTGCGCCGCTCCAGCAGTGCCCAAAAATGCAGCGCGCGCAGCAAGCACAAACCACATATACAATTCAAAAAATAGGAGAAAACGATCAAACAAACAAAATAAATCAACAATAAATAGTTATTACAACTCAAACAAATAGTTTATCGTTCAGTACAACAAATAATGCAATAAACACAACCAATAGTTCATGAACAATACAATACAAATAATGCAATGAAATCATGCTCTTTGTCGTCCATGCCATGCCCACCACTCTTCAATCAGATCCTTCTGAAGATCATTGTGCGTTGCGGGACGCCGAATGGCATGATAGGAGGCAACAAAACGGGCTACCCTTTCAGCCCTCCGTCGCACTCGCACGGGATATCCCAAGAGCTCATACTGTGAGTAGTCTAAATCTTGGCCACGCTCATTCTCGATGATCATGTTGTGCATGATCACACAAGCGTGCATGATGTACCAAAGCATTTTTTGATCCCAAAATCTAGCCGGTCCTCTCACAATAGCAAATTGGGCTTGCAAAATCCCAAATGCTCTCTCCACATCTTTTCTAGCAGCCGCCTGAGCATTGTGGAAATCAAGATTTTTCTTACCTTCTGGCTTTTTCAACGGCTTCACGAAGGTTTGCCACTTTGGATAGATGACATCCGCTAGATAATAGCCATAGTTGTACGTATGGCCATTTGCTACAAACTGCACCGGTGGCAACTCACCATTCGCAATCTTATTCATCAGTGGTGACCGGTTGACAACATTGATATCATTCAAAGATCCAGGCATTCCAAAGAATGCATGCCAAATCTAAGTCTCCTGATCGGCCACCGCTTCAAGGATTATAGTGGAACCCTTTTTTTGGCAGTGGAATTGCCCATGCCATGCCTTTGGACAATTCTTCCAACTCCAATGCATGCAATCTATTGAGCCAAGCATGCCAGGAAAGCCGCGAGATTTGTTCATCGCCAATAGCCTTGCGGCGTCTTCAGCAGTGGGAGATCTCAAATACTCCTCGCCAAACACTTGCACAATTCCCACTGCAAAGCGCTTGACACACATGATGGCTTGGCTCTCACCCATAGCCAAGTGATCATCAACTAGATCGGCCGGGATACCGTATGCCAACATACGCAAAGCGGCTGTCACCTTCAGAAAGGTGCTATGCCCGAGCTCTCCGGCGGCATTCCTCCTTTGCTGGAAAAACCAGTCATGGCTCGCTAGTTTCTCTGCAATGCGCTTGAACAAGTCTGTGCTCATCCTAAACCGGCGACGAAAATACGACTCCGGGTATGTGGGATTCTCCACGAAATAGTTCTTCATCAATCTGTTATGGGCATCAATCCTATCACTCCAAATTTTATCCCGACCCATAACCGAACCACCGTGCTTCGGTTTTTTATTGATATGCATAGCTATGATCATTGCAAGATCCTCCTCCTCTTCCATATCAAATTCTTCTTCGGAAAAGTCATACGACGAACTCATCTACAATGTTCAATACTATACTATCAAAACTATAATTCAAAATATGCACCAAATTCATAAGTTTGGAGCAATACATACCTTGTAGGCGTTTTGTCGAACACCTTGCGGGCGCGGCGCGACAGCGAGCCCTCGGGCGCTGTTCCTCGGACGTCGGAGGCGCGCGAGGTCCGGCCGGACTAGGAGGGGGTGGGGCGGAAGCGCAGCGGCGCGGGGAGGCCGACGAAGCGCCTGAACGGTCGCCGGCGGGCGCGGGCGGCGGCCGCAGCGGAGACAGACCGGGGAAGCGCTTGAGTGGTCGCCGGCGGGCGCGGGGATAGGTCGGGGAAGCGCTGAACGGTCGTCGGGGGCGCGAGCGGCGGCGGCGGGGCGGTCGGATGGGGGCGGCAGCGCGGTCGCGAGAGTGGAGGAGGGAGCGAGCGAGCGCGGGAGAGAGCAGCGAGCGAGCGCGGGAGAGTCGCGCGCGCGCGAGCCGGCGCAGCAAATAACGGGCACGGGATTGCGTTTCGGCCAACGCGCTGAATTGAAAATGACGCGTGCGCCGTTTTTGCGCGTCCGCTGAAGCTGCCCGACGCGTTGCGCGCACGCTAAAACTATTTTTTTACGGCACGGCGCTTGTATAGCGCGGCTGTTGGAGATGCTCTTAGGCTGGAACCAGTACCCCGAACCCTCCCTCAGATCTAGAACCTCTACCACCGCGACGACGCAGCCCCAGCCTCTCGCCGATCGCGACATACCGTGCTCCTTCGTCTTCCCCGGGATCCGATCTGGTCGCCGGGATCCCATGTGTCAAGGAACCGTTGGTTGACATGGATTCGGCGCCTCGGGACGTGCTCGTGGAAGTCTTCCGCCGCCTCGCACCGCGCAGCCTCGCTTCATGCCGCTGCGTGTGCAGATCGTGGCATGCCACCGTCGACGACAACCGTCTGCTACGCGCGGATCTGCTCCCGCTCACGCTGGACGGCATCTTCTTCGAGACCTCCATGTTCAGCACGTCGAAGCTCTTCTCCCGCCGCTCCACGGGGCGCAAGGTGACCTCCAGGCTAGACTACTTGGACTGCCCGCTTGCAAGAGCTGGTCTCTATTCGCCGATTATGGATTGTTGCAACGGCCTTCTCCTGCTGGCGGATTCGGATCATGTTGTCAATCCTGCCACCCGACAGTGGGTGCGATTCCCCCCGCCGCCACCCTCCTGCACAGCCATAGATTGCCACAAATGCTTTGATTATCGTTATCTTGTGTATGATCCCACCGTGTCGCCACACTATGAGGTGTTTTCAGTCCCTTTGATTCCATTCAGTCTTCCGACGGGGCATCTTTCTAGGCATATACTCCCTCCGTCCCAAAATTCTTGTCTTACATTTGTCTAAATACGGATGTATCTAGTTACACTTTAGTGTTAGATACATCCGTATCTAGAAAAATCTAAGACAAGAATTTTGGGACGGAGGGAGTATGTGATGATGATCAGCTGGTCTCTGCGATGGAATGGCCACCTTCGTCTTACATAATGCATGTTTTCTCCTCAAAAACTGGGTTATGGAAGGAGAAGTCATTTATTCGCCAAGGGGATTCCGCAGGAACAATCGCAGAGGTGAGATCGGCTTATGAACCGTTCTACAGTGCTGCCTATTGGAATGGGGCGCTCTATGTTCATTGCGAAAAAGATTCTGTTTTCAGGTATATCATCGCACACCTTAGGCATACAATTGTAGTTGCAAAATCTGTTCCTTACCAAAGGTATTTTCATTTATTTATGTTTAACGACGATTTGATTTTTTTTCTTCAGAATTAACTTGTTGCATGATGAGTACCAACTAATTAAGCTTCCAAAAGGAAAAGAAGGATATCCTAAAGTTCGTATTGGAAAATCGAAGAATGAGGTATATTCTGTATTCCGCGAAGGGCTATGCACATTTCAGGTTTGGTTCCTTGATGAATCACATGGCCAGACGGAGTGGGTATTGAAAAGTGACATAAACCTTCAACCAGCTGACGAAAATTATGCTTGGAATGAGTTGGACGATGGCCCCTGGAGCTTACAGTCGGACAATCAGAGGGACTGGGTGTTTAAGAATGATGTCAACCTTGAGCCAGTGGACGGCGTCAGGGGAGCAATTGTGCATGATAATTTTGAATGGGACACTGACAAGGAATGTATATTTGGCACTGTGGATTGGGGAAAAAATGAAAATCCAACATCCTTTCATTGTCTTGGATTTCATCCTTACAAAGAGATTCTTTTGTTTCATGGGGCCTTGAGAACAGTCGCCTGCTATTTTGATAGTTTGAAATTTCGAGACCTGGGTAACATGGACTATGGATATGGCGAGATACGGGAGTCTTTTCCATATGCCTCTTGTTGGATGAGAAACTTACCAGGAAGCAACTAATGCAGAAAGCCACCGGTATCGTTTTTTCCTCTTAATTACTGTTGAGACTTGAGAGTATTTGGTCTGAAGCAAATGGCATGTAACTTCCTTTTAATTTATATGTAATAATACTATATCCTATTATGAGAAAATAACATGAGTAATATTATTATTATTTTTCCTTCTTATGGTCAACAATAGTATGATGTTATAGTGCTTCTGTTAGATAGCTGCATGGTTAAGCTCGTCTTCAACATACTCAGAGCAGATGCCGGGTTTCAAATTCTGAGTTCACATGCAATTTTACTGACGAACTCTGAAGATGTGTGCAGCGGTTCGTCAGTCATCCAACGAACAATTAGGGAGGGAGCGGTTTCCTGTTCTTTTCGTTACCGGTTTTAAGTCTAGTAGAGAAAAACGAGGTGGGGCCTGGAAAGCGGATGAGCGTTGGATCGATGTAGGAGCAGGGATGTGAGCAAACAATCGGAGCAGGATGGACTGGTGGCTTTTGGGATGTTTGATGAAGCCGGTTTCAGTACCTCACCAGTCTTAGATCTGCCCTCAGGTCATACTATGAAAACGACTAAATGCAACACATTGGTACTAATTGCATAATTAAATAGTTACATGAGTTTGCTGTTAACTTGAAAGATTATATATCCAACAAATGACTGGATAGAGATGACGCTGAACAGTTTAGTTGCTACTTGATCGTCCCTCATCATCAGTCTTTTGCTCTTGATTCACATCATTGACAGATGGAGAAACAGCAGCACTGCTCCTACACCGATCCAATGGTCATCCGCTTTATGAGTCCATTGGCGTCTTAGAATGTTGTCGTGTATATTAACTGACGGTTAATTAGCAATTTTTAGATTATATTAGTTATTAAATTTTTTTTTTGAGAAAATAGTTTTTTTAGAAGATTGACAAATAGTTAATTAGTTAATCGTGCAGGCGCATGATGCCTCAGGTGAACGTCTGGGTTGGTTAGATTAAACTAGTACAAATGCCCGTGCGTTGCACCGGGCGAAAAATTAAAACCCGCCCCACTTGCCATTCTGCAGCACTTCTTTAATCCAGTTTTTGCAAACGTCAAAAATAAGACTACATTGAGTATTTTTTTTTTTGACCATGAAACTTGGACGTACCCTAACAATGTTCGTCATGATCTATTTCAATTCTCATGCGTTGCAACGAGAGTAAAATATTACCATCTGCCCCTAACCCAATATATAAGCCGGGTATAATCGCACATATACGTTGTTCAAACAAACCATTTTCTACCACATCGGGTAACTAACAACGGCTATGAAAAATGTAACCTTTAGGATGGTTTTTCTTAAAGATACATCGGCCGCCAATACGGAAGAAGCGCTTCGACCAAAGCGTCCACACTAATGGGCCGGCCCATTACCGTGTGCAGGATTGAAAAAAGAAGTGAAGCACAGGAATTGATACCTAGTCTTAAGGATGATGGGCAGCACTGCATCCCAGTTAGGCTAGCGTCAGGTTTGCTCTGAAGTAATAGGGCGTGACCAACTTGGTGCAAAACCAGCTGGTTTTAAACTGGTTTTCCCGGTTTTTGTGTTTTTTGTTTTCTTAAACCAGGTTTTGTTCTATTTTATTCTCAATTTCCTTTTTATTTTTTTCCTTTTCAAATGCGTGAAATTTCAAAAATGGGAAAAATGTCAAATTCCTGAACTTTTTCTCAAATTTATGAATCTTCTCAAAATGTTCAGAATTCCAAATTTGTTTGTGTTATTTGAAAAATGCTCCGAGTTTACAAATTTTTTCGAAATTTAAAACAAATGTTCGCATTTAAAACAAATGCTCATTTTTCCAAAATTGTTCAGAATTTCAATTTTTTGTACTCATTTTAAAAAAAATCATTATTTTAAAATGTTATCCAATTTTTAAAGATTGTCCACGTTACCAAAAAATGGTTTGCATTTTCAAAATTTTGTTCACTGAAAAATTGTTCACAATTTAAAAAAAGGTTAGGGTTTCAAATTTTGTTGGTGTTTTAAAAAATTGTTCATTATTCCAACTTTTGTCCTCATTTTTAAAATTTGATCGGAATTTCAGATTGTGTTCAATTTTTTCACAATCTTGAAAAATGTTTGCGTTTAAAAAAACTGCGTAATTTTTTGAAAAAACATTCAAATATGTTGCTTCGCATAGTTCTTAATATTCCGCGCCGCTAAATTGTCAATAGAGATGACTTAGTCTAGTGGTTCGGCTTGTTTTTATTGAGACCAGGAGGTCTTGTGTTCGATTGCCGCCGCCTTCCGACACCCGTATAATCTGTCAAAGATCCATATTGTACCGTAGCGGGACTCTTTAAATCCGATTTGCACATATGCAAATAGAATAAACGTTGGAACATCCAACAAATCTAATCCAACTAAAAGAAAGTACAACAATAGCATGCCTTTCAAGTAACAGTTACATATTGTACTGAAGCGGGACTCTTTTTAAATCCGATTTGCACATATGCAAATAGAATAAACATTGGAACATCCAACAAATCTAATCCAACTAAGAGAAAGTACAACAATAGCATGCCTTTCAAGTAACAGTTAGCCTACAAATATCATGTTCAGCGGTTAAACTGAGGAACCTCATAGGCTCAGAAGCAGCTAAAAGGCTGTAAGATTTTGTTACCTTTGGTACAATTGACAGGGACCAAGGAGAAAGGATATCCTGTTAACAACAGAGCAGCGAGCTATTAACATAACACAAATAACCAAGAATAATTCAACAACGTCTACTTCTCTAGTAATATTGATACCATTCTTCTTGCAGCAAGCATGCCATCTATCTCAAAAGCTACATTCTTACCCTTGACAAATTTAAACTGGACAGATATTTGGGAGTTAGGCACCAAACTCCAGAAAAAATATACTGAGCTGTGAATACAGTACCGGACTGAGATCTTGTAGTCTAAGAGCTTTGAGTTTTCCACATCTACTGGAAGTTGTCTCCTGAAGTTCATTTAATAGAAAAGGAGTTTCAACAAAAGTTCTAAAGTTCAAGATCTTAATTTTTTTTATTTTCAAGTGGAAAAAAAATCCTAAAGCTCTGGTTTGCTGCTTAGTTATGAGTAGCCTTAGTACTGATGGTATCTGTGGGAGTACTTGTTGATTTGCGCAAGCCAAGTAGCTAGCTACCTTCAAAAAAAAACATCTACGGTGGCATTTCTTGTCTCTGTATACATTGGCAAGAAATTATGCCTTTCGGTTATCGGAGTGAAGCACTATGGACAGAAAAACTTCGATGTGCAACAAACAATGATCATTTTCCAATTCATAAATGTCTAAACTTGATGGGCCATGCCTTCAGATGCAGTTCAGTTTAGTTACGCTACATTCATATGAAGACCATGGCCATCAAATGCTGCCTGACATCATCTCGTACCATCCATCTGCTATGGCTATTTAATGCAGTTGAGCTAAGCACTAACATGTAACTATATTACAAAAAAACCTGACACATCACTTAGCATGGCAGTCAACATACCTCATCCTCTTGGTTAGTCCAAACGATTTATCTGATGAGCCTCAACTCACTACGTGCAATCATCATTGTGATCCATTTTCTGCAATCACAATGAAAAATACTTCCTCTGTCCCAAAATAAGTGTCTTAACCTTAGTACAACTTTACACTAAAGTTAGTATCAAGTTGAGACACTTATTTTGGGACGGAGGGAGTAGAAGTTAAACATCCCATCTCAGATTGTTCAAACAGTAATTCAGAAATGAATGCATAAAAAGTTATCTTGCAATTGAAATAATACCGAGCCGAAACTCAAGTAAGTTAGGTGTTAGCTTAGGTCTGAAGTATGAAAAACTCATCTAGCTTAACATAACTATTTAATAGGTTCAGATTCTATTCCTGTCAAATCTGAATATAAATACCACAATAAGTGTAAACTCCATGGCTTATGTATCAGCACCATAGAAACTTTCTGGAGTTTGGAGTTTGCCCACTGACACTCCAAAGTAACAAAGGTACAGTATATATTTTTCTGAAGTGTTGATGAAATTTCGCAATAACAGCAACCCATTAATATTTGGAAAAGAGATTTGAGGTTGTCCAGATTTTCAAGCAAGTTAGTTCTCAATCATGTGTCAGTCATATACTCCCTCTATTCCTAAATGTTGTGCGCATAAAATTTCCTAGAAGTCAAACATTCTTTAGTTTGACCAAGTTTAGTGAGAAAAGTATCAATAAAAAGTATACCAAACAAATATAATATAAATATATGCTTAATGAGGTATCTAATGGTACTTACTTAATACTGTAGATGTAGATAATTGTCCTTTATAAATGTAGTCAAAGTAGGGGGAGTTTGACTTTTAAACTTTCCTATGCGCACTACATTTAGGAATAGAGGGAGTAACACATTACTTCCTCATGGTCGCTAGAACTGAATTTAACATCATGAATAGCTAAGAGAGGTGGTTTCTGATGGTCATCACAATACAGCCAAACCAAACAAATACAACATCTTTGAGATGACAAAATTACAGTAAATTAGCATTATGGTTAACTAAACAAATAGACCATCTTTGTGATGACGAAATTACAGAAAATTAGCAGCATTATTCTAAAAGCAGGGCAGCTGAAGAGATGGTATAAACCACTCAAGTACAGAATTACAGCTTAGAAAATGCAAAGGATATTACAGCGCACAGAAAATATCAAGATAAATCTGATCTATCATTCCACTGGCTCCACTCATCAAAGCTTTGTATAAGTCTTTAAATTAAAGGGCATATCTAGTCAGTAATAATTTCAGCTACACTGAAGTGCTATCTAACAAATGTCTACTGTCGGCATCAGCTATATTTGCTACAGTAAACTGACAGAATAATCCCCTCCACTGAATACCCCTCCTAATCCTATTTTGCTAGGTGCATTTAGCATATCTATTCATGTGTATGCAATTAAGCTAATTGATAACTGAAGAAAGAGCAGAATATATGGAACTTGTTTCTTAGCAACATTAAATTTCTTGGTTCAATCCTTGGCTAGTAAAAACAATTTTTCAGATTAGCCGAACGTCCTTGGCCTCCACCTGAGTTGGATAGGACGCCTTTGTCACCTGCACGCACACACACAACAGAGACATCAAAACCAGGCCAAATCAAATTGAGCTCATGAAAGAAGCGCTTCTTAACATCGACTAAAACAAGAGGAACAAAAAGCTACAATTGAAATGTTTAAATTTGAACCACCTTGAAAAAGATCTATCTGTTTGGTCCATCATACTTCTCACTGCACACTATCAGTGCAGAGAAACCTGGCAGAGCCACAATTAGTCACTATAGGAAGCTGCTTACCTACGAATGGCTCTTGGCATTAACATGCCATGGCAGTAACTCCCGTACGCAAATATATGCAATGCTACAGCATCAACTTCCAGTATGTTCTCCAGGATTACCAATTTTTTAGAAAAAATAAACCAAAACAGGGGCATGTGTCGCTGATTAGCTGAAACATAATGCAAAATACATAAAAACAGAGAAAGTAGTTGGTTTAATGCCTCCGGTTATATAGTTTCAGTTTTGGTCATTTCATTTCTCTACTATAGACCATTATTTTCTAAATTATATATATGTGTCTGCTACTCCTAAGATAGTTGTTAAATCTGATCTGCAGTTTCCAGAATATGTGGATGACTGAACCATGTCAAGATTTGGCCTCATGTACGCTATCTTCTATTTCTAACCATGGAACATTGTGGTACCTTTGGAACGCTCGCGACGGCCGCTAAAACTTTCATGAACCTAAACTGATAACTACTGATAAGCGTATAGCGAGAATTTGGTATCCTAATACAGTGAGTTACATTAATCTTCTCTGAACAATGTTGACCTCATTTTTTCGTGGGTGGCATTGACTAATTTCTCATTTGTTAGATGATGATGACCTCATGTCACTATTTTACTTTTATGGAAATAACATGATGAGCATTGAAAATGACTGTGAGTGAATCCCCACCACCCCCTAATGGAAAAAGTTCACCAATGTTATACTAACAGAGCACCATCTAAAGGAATTTATAAGGAATGTCTCAGTAGTAATGTGACTCGGCAAGCACTTTGTGCTACAAGCCTACAAATATCAATCAAGCATGTGCTTCATATATACTCACCGTGGATTATATAAAAATTAAAGAGATTAAACTTGCACTGGGCTCTCAAAACCTCGACATCATATCATCGATTTTGCCGACATCAAATCAAACAAAAATACAGAGTCTACATGGTCAGCCACAACTGCTTTTTACACATGATGACACACTGGCAAGCACACGACAGTATTTTTTTGATTTTTTATCGACCACTCCACTCGCTGGACTTGACTTGCATAACCAGTCCATCTTTTATGTCTTTCTTCAGTACATCGGCTTCCTAGCCCGCAGGCAAACGGCATAAATGTCATATGAACAGATATATACTATTAAGACTTTGCAAGAACGCGTCCAAGAACACGACAGTTCTGCCAGCCGAGCGGAACAAGCGGTGGCAGGAACGCGGGGAGGGGATGCAAGCCCTAGTAACCAATCGATCAATCCAGCAAAGGGGGCAGACTCGATTTCCTCACTGTGCACGCTGGCGGAGGGCAGGAAGCGGGACAAGGGGGGGGGGGTACCTGGTCTCCCAGTCCTGCGCGGTGGTGGCGATGGTGTGGATGAGGCGCGGGTTGGGGTTGGCCTCCTGCTCGATGACCCGCGAGATCAGGGCCTGCGCGCGGTTCAACGGCGGCGTCCTCGTCGTCCTCCGCAGCCTCCGTCTCCTCCTCCTCCTCCTCATTCTCCGGCTCGGCGGCTGCCACGGGGTCCCGGCGCGGTTGGCACGCGGCAGGACGCGGGCGGAGGCGAGCTGAAGGACGCGGACGGAGGCGAGCACGCAGGCGCGCGCGGACAGCAGCGAGGGCGGGAGCTGTCGTCCTCTGCTCCGGCCGCCAATTCGCCGGCCGATGCCAGTGCCTCATGGACATGGCTGCCTCTGCCTCCTCGACCAAGACCACTGCTCCACCTCAGCACTCGGTCCGTCGAACGTCCTCCAACCTCCTGGCGAGCGCCCTCCATCCTCCCGCGCGAGGAACGGCGACGGCCGTCGCCGGCGCGCGGCGGAATGGGCGAAGCCGCCGTCGTTGTCGCAGGAGAAATGGATAAGATTGGGAAGACTGCGGTCAAATGAGCACAGGGTTTTTTTTGCAAAATTAAAACGTTATGTACAGATCCACTAAAACATGGACTGCGGGTTTATTTCCATAAACGTCAAGGGGTTTTCTGCAAAATGGCACGACGGACGGGCTGAAACCCTATTTTCTTTATTATTAGGTAAAGATTGTCGGGCTTTCGCACAGGGGAAATATGCGAGCGAGCAGACATGGGCCGGCCCACTTGATGTGCGGCCAACGGTTTTGGAACGTAATAGAAGGTTCCCTAAACCGGATTTTTTTCCTGTGCTGTTTCCTTTCGGGTTTTCCCGGTTTTCTTTCATTTTTTTTTTCGTTTATTCTTTTTTTTGCTTCTTCTTCTGTTTATATTTTTCTTTTCTTTTTATTTTACTTTCTTCATTTACTTTTTTCACTTTTTACTTTTTCAAAAAATATGTTCAGAAATTATAAAAAATCACATTTTCCCAAATTTGTTCCAAATTTCACGAAATGTTCCTGTTTTCAGTTTTTGTTCAGAAAGAGCAAAATGTTCAAAATTCAAAAAGTTTAGAATTTCATAAGTTGTTCGCTTATTGTCAAAACATGTTCAAAAATTAAGATTTTCTTTTGTAATTTGATAAATTTGTTCAACATTTGAGAAACTTTGTTCACAATTTCAAAAAATGTTCAATAATTTCGAAAACTGTTCCCATTTTAAATGTTGTTCCAATCTCAAAAAAGTTCATATTTTTAAAATTTGTTCACAAATTTAGAAAATTTTCGGGAATTTCAACAATTGTTCTTGTTTTCGAAGTTTGTTCATGTTTTTAAATTTTGTTCACAAATTCACAATATGTTTGGGGTATTTAAAAAATGTTTGCATTTTACTAAAAAAAATGTTCGTGTTTTCAAAATGTGTCCACACTTTTGAATAAAACTGTTCATGCTTAAAAAAATGTAAACAGTTACAACATTTTGTTCGCAATTTCAAAAAATGTTCGAATGTTTCAAATTTTGTTTGCATTTCCAAAAAAGCATAACAATATGTATTTTGTTCACATTTTTGAAAAAATTGTTCATATTTTTTAACTTTTTGTTCTGAATTTAGGTAATTTTCTTGTTTCAATTTTTTGTTGCAAAATTATAAACTGTTCACAGTCTTAGGAAATATTCGGTTATTTCAAAAAATGTTCGCATTTTTTTAAATTTCAATAATGGGCCACTTCTCAAAAAAGAATTTGGAATATAAAAAATTGGCATTTCAAAACTGTTCGCAATTTTAAAAAAAGTTCTACAAATGTTTTCCAAGTCTCAACGAGTCCTATCTGTTCTTGTTGTTTTTTGCGCCTACATTTCCGGTAGATGATGTCTGATTGAATTGTTGTCCGCTTTGTGGTTTGCATGCTGCGTGCTACGAGATCTCAGGATCGAATACTGCTTCTCTCGTATGTTTTTTCGTCAGGCGACAGAAAACAAGAAGCGGCACGTAGGTGGGCCGGCCCAGGCGGATGACTGCCCGCGCGAAAGCCCGCCATTCTGCCACATAATGCCGAGATCACTTGTCGCAACCTGGGATGGTGGAGGTACACCATAGAAAAATGCCAACAGGAAGAAGCTAAAGGGACCTGATGGCGTAGCTCTAGAAGTTAACACTTCAAAGGATTTGGCGGCCTCCATGGGTGAGGACCGCCGGGGACAATGAGTATCATGTGCTGGAATTGTCGTGGGGCAGGCAACCCTGCGACAATTCGCGAGCTTCGTGTTATGACGAAGCGTTTTGCCCCCACCATCCTTTGTATCCTCGAAACTCAGGTAGAGGGTCATAGGGTGGAGTTTTTATCAAATTCTTTAGGTTTCAATTAAAGTTTTGCCGTGAGTAGTTCTGGTAGAAGTGGTGGTTTGTGTGTTTTTTGGAATGATTCAATAAAATTGGAGGTTGTTGGTTACTCAAAATATCACATTGACGCTGAGCTAGAGGGGGTTGCTAACACTCCCTTTAGGGTGACCTTTGTTTAGGGGGAAGCTCAAGTACAGAATAGATTCAAAACGTGGGACACCTTGAGAGGCATAGCTTCGTCCAGTGCTTTGCCATGGATGGCAATCGGAGATTTCAACGAGGTACTTCACCTCCATGAGCATGATGGAGTTGGAAATCGGAGCCAGGCTCAAATGGATGGATTCCGAGATGCTTTGGATAATGTTGGACTATCGGACATTGGCTTCAGAGGGAATTCATGGACTTTCGAGAAAAGGGTTGCTGGTGGTTCTTACACACGAGTACGACTGGATCGATGTGTGGCGACAGCTTCTTGGTCACTAATGTTCCCTCAGGCGGAGCTGGTGCACGAAACTGCTGCGTGCTCTGACCACGTTCCACTGCTCTTGAACCTTGGTCTGCATGCTCCCAAGGCGGGACAGAAAACTTTTAAATATGAATGCGCATGGGAGTCGCATGAAGGACTGCCTGCGGTGGTTGGTACTACTTGGGGACGGGACTGTCGAGGGAGTGAAACGGTGACTGGATTCCCTATCATCTGATCTGTCGATCTGGGACAAGGAGGTTTTTGGGAATGTCAAAAGGGAAATCAGTAAACTGCAGAAAGATCTAGCTCTGCTACGTGCAATACCGGGACGAATGGGACCTTCTCATGCAGAGGTGAAGATATGTGATAGACTGGTAGAGTTGTTTCACCGAGAGGAATTATTATGGCGCCAGCGCGCCCGCATAGAATGGTTGGCAAGCGGAGACAAGAATACATACTACTTCCACATGCGGGAAAGCAGGCGATGCCGTAAGAATCAGATTAAAGCACTCCAGCTCCCAGACGGGAGGTTGACAGAGAACACTCAGGAGATGGAGGAATTTGCCACAAATTTTTACAAGGAATTGTATACCTCGGAACAAGTGCTTGACATGGATCGAGTGTTGGACACAGTCCCGACCAAGGTGACAAACGAGATGAATGAGTTACTCAATGCACCATATACAGAGAAGGAGGTAAAGACAGCTTTATTTCGAATGTTTCCTACCAAAGCGCCGGGGCCAGATCAAGGTTGGAAAAAGCGCTAGGCGGTAGGCGGGCGGTGACCCTCTGCCTAGTGCCTAGCCTGCCTAGGCGTAGCTTAGGCGGGCCAAGGCGTTTTGTATGGTAGCAGGTAGGAAGGATAATCATTTGGGTAGACTGTGAACCACAACAGGTTAGGAAGACAGTGTGATGATAAAAATAACATACAGCAGGCAATGTGAGGACTAAATATGTTAGTTTATTCAATGAGAAGTAGCACACCCATAGAAATATAAATATTCAAATAGATTAGATGAAAACATCACGCAAGCCCCAATTGGCATAACACTGTAAATTATAAGTTCAACGGTTCACACGTCAAATTGGAGTTCTTAATTCCTATAATCTTATTGGGAAGACTTCTCTCACAAGTCAAAAAGGGAAATTCCACATGGGCACACACACACACACACACACAAACAGTTTGACTCCTAATGACATAAAGATATAAGATAAAAACAAAGTACTTATGAATGGACACCCATGCATTTGTGTCTCCTCAATAATCATTCTCATCCCCTGAATGCATTTCCTCATCATCGTCAAACTCCTCTTCTTCAGAATCAAATTCTTCTTCTTCATAAAGTTGTCTTAGTCTCGCACTTCTACGTGGCTCGAGTAGTTCATCACCTCCCACTGCTTCTCCAATGCCAATTCCTGGCATCCCTGTACTATCCATCTCCTCCTCATCATCATCCCTATAGACAACTTCAGCATAAGCATCTCCGCCCTCAAAAAGAAAACCTTGAGCTTCAGTAGTTTCAGCAGATAAGAGGACATCTGTTATCTTCTTCTCCTTGATCATTTGTTTCTTGGCCATCATTCTCGAGTTGAATTGTATGAACACAAGAGAGTTTAGACGTTCTGTAGTAAGCCTATTTCTTTTCTTTGTATGAATCTACAACAGGAAAATAACATAATGATTAGAATAGATAATGTTTTGACATGTCATTGAATGATCTAGAGGTGAGAATAGAGAGTCAGGAGACAAACATTTTCAAAGGTACTCCAATTCCTTTCACAGACCGAAGAACTTGAGGTCAATGAGAGGATTCTCACAGCCATCCTTTGTAGAGCTGGTGCTTCAGTTCCATAGAGCCTCCACCAAGATGCTATGAATGAAAGCAGAGAGTCAAGTTAACAATGCATTGCATAAATTCTGAACATATACTGAATAAGTGAGACTTCACAAAATCACAATGCATACCTGCATTATATTCAAAATTCTGACAACTCCTCGCAAGCTTCTTTGCAAATGATCCTTCTCTATTCTGGAATTTCTTTAATTCAAAATTGACAGCTTGATCTTGCTTGTTATCATCACCATAATAAAAGGTCTCCACACAGCTGATGAACCCTTCTGTTATGGTTCCATCATCAAAAATATTAGTATCAGCATAGCTATAATATGGATTCAGCAAGTGATACGTCCAAAACATATCTATAATTTCTGCTTGCTCCATGCCACTTTTGGGTGATATTGCTATGATATTCATACACTTTCATACACTTTTGATCATATTTGGACTAACTTACTAATCCAGTGCACCCCAGTGCCAGTTTCTGTTTTCGGCTGTTTTTGTATTTCAGGTTTTCACGTTTCGAGAACTGCCTAGAAAAATCCAGAAAAATTATATAAAAAATCAGCGTTCCGGAAACAACACTGCGTCCGAAGGGCAGCCTGGGGGGGGGGGGCACAGGGGCTCCAGGCGCCCTGTGGGCGCGCCCGCCCCCCCCTGGGCCGCGCCGGGGGGGCGCCTGGGCCCCCTGAGGCTCCCCCGATGCCCTACTTTGGCATATATTTAAAGGACCCTCCGAAACCCTAAGAAGAGGAACTCTTTTCGCGATCCCATCTCTGTTCCGCCGCCGCTGCCGCTTCCAAGATCGGGAGCACCAGGAGAACTCTCCCCGGCACCCTGCCGGAGGGGAGGATCACCACCGGGAGCTTCTCCACCACCATGGACGCCTCCCGGATGACTCGTGAGTAGTCTCCCTTGGACCATGAGTCCATGACCAGTAGCTATGTGATGTTCTCCTCCCGTTCTTGTGCTTCACTAATTAGTCCTCGTGAGCTGCCCTACATGATCGAGGCACCTATGTAATCCTTATGCTGTTGCTATGTTGAGTTTGCTGGGATCCGATGGATTATGAGATGATGTTCAGATTGATCTTGAGTAATATATTTGATTCAGTTCATAAGTAATTCTTGCATGTTCTCCGTTGTTATTTATTGCTTTGGCCGAGTAATAGGTAGTGACTCCAAGAGGGAACGTTATGCTCGATTGTGAGTTCATGCCCCTCGATGACTAGCTTGAGTGACAGAAACATGAGTCTAGGGGATGTGTTGTTGCCACAAGGGGGAAAACAACGGTGCTTGTGCCCGCGGGTGCAAGGATTGTTTACTTTACGCAAAGTTCTTTTAATGCAGTTGTCTGTTGCATTGAGTTTACACTATGGGTGGGACTCGCAACTTAATACCAGCGAGATGTTCTGGATAGATATCTCAAGGTGGATGATTAGTAGTAGATATTGATGGATTTCGGTCTACTTACTTTGGCGTAACGCCCATGCTTTGAACCTCAACCTTTCTTGCAATGTAGTCAGCATTGGTTTGCGTTCGTGGTCCTGTCAATTGCCCAACTGTAATTTGTTTACCTCACATAGCTGTTTTATCGTCTTTTGGGAGAGAGACATCACTAGTGAACATCATGAGACTCCGGTCCATATTACCATCATTGATCACACCCACTATTTACTTTTCGCTATTTACTTACTATTGCAAAAACTATCTATCACTACTATCATTGCTTTTAACCCTTTGTGAACTACAAGGTCGGAGAGATTGACAACCTCTCTGTACTCGTTGGGAGCAAAGTTATTTGTATCTGTGTGCAGGTCCACGTTGATTGCTACTAATCTGGCGCCGTAGCAATTGACACCTACTTGTTGAACCTAGGAGTCTCTGGGGATTCGATCCTTGGCATCTTTGCTAAGGGAAAACACTTCTACTTACTGCATCTTACACCTTCCACTTGGGGTAACCAACGAGGGGTTCGAGGCCCATCAAGGAGTATTTTCTGGCGCCGTTGCCGAGGACTCCACTCTTCAGGATAGGGGAGTTGCATGCTATCTTTTACCTTTGCTTTTTAGTCTTGTTAGTTTACCTTTCATTTTTGCTTTAGTTCCTTTTTATCGAAAATCACAAAAATAGTTATCTTGCTTGCTTGCTGCTATGGGTTCCACCGAGAACACCAAGTTGTGTGACTTCACTAGTCACAACAACGATGACTTTATCAGCACACCTATCACTACACCTGCCACTTCAGCACCTTCATATGAAATTAAACCTGCTTTACTGAACTTAGTCATGAGGGAACAATTCTCCGGTGCTGGAGATGATGCTGCTTTACACTTGAACAACTTTGTAGAACTTTGTGATATGCAAAAGTACCAAGAAATAGATGGTAATATTGTTAAGCTTAAGTTTTTTCCTTTCTCTTTGAGAGGAGGAGCTAAAATTTGGTTTCAGTCTTTGCCTAGAAATAGCATAGATTCATGGGACAAGTGCAAAGATGCTTTTATCGGAAAATACTATCCACCTGCTAAAATTATCCAACTTAGAAGTAACATAATGAATTTTAAACAATTGGATAATGAACACGTTGCCCAAGCTTGGGAACGTATGAAGTCTCTTATCAAGAACTGCCTTACTCACGGTTTGACTACTTGGATGGTTATCCAAACTTTTTATGCAGGCTTGAACTTTACCTCGCGGAACTTGTTAGATTCGGCCGCGGGAGGAACTTTTATGTCAACTACACTTGATGCTGCCACAAAGCTTCTCGATGAGATGATGACCAACTATTCCCAATGGCACACGGAACGCGCTCCAACAGGTAGGAAGGTAAACTCTGTCAAGGAGATTTCCTCCCTCAATGAAAAAGTTGACTTGATCATGTCTCTACTTTCGAAGCAATCTACTGTTGATCCTCGTGATGTTCCTTTAAATTCTTTGATTGCTCAAGAACAAGTAGATGTGAACTTTATCTCTAGAAACAATTTTAACAACAATGCTTATAGGAGTAACTTTGGTAACAATCCTAGACCGTTCCCCTCTAACTCTTATGGGAACAACAATGCTTATCCTAGTACCAAGAACTCCAATACTGAACTAGAGACCATGCTTAGAGATTTCATCACTACCCAAAAAGCCTTTAATAAGAATGTAGAAGAGAAACTACATAAACTAGATGATCTTTCTTTTAAGGTAGACCACTTAGCCAATGAGGTAAAATTGCTAAAAATTGAAACTTCTCCACTTAAGGAGAGGGAAGTCATCCCTATTAATGCTACTCAAGTACAAATTAATGAAAACATTAGGGTGATGGCTAAGCTTACAGAAAGATGGGCTAGAGAAAGGGAGGAAGAGGATAGAATTAAGAGCCTTCCTACCCACCACACTGTTGCTACTATCCAAGTTATTGAGGATGTTCAAACTCTTAGCACCCAAGGCACTCCTGGTCCCAATGGACCTATTAATGGTGATGCTATGACTATAGAAACTACCAACCAAGTGAACCTTAAGGACACCACTACCACTTTACTTGATGCTCGTGACCTTGATTTTGATAATTGCACTCTTACCGAAGTTATTGATTTCCTTCACAAGATGTCTAGAGATCCCCGCACTAGCACGCTTAACCTTGCCTTCACAAAGCATATCACTAATGCTCTCATCAAAGCTAGGGAGGAGAAACTTAGAGTAGAAGCCTCCATACCTAGAAAGCTAGAAGATGGTTGGGATCCTATGATAAAAATTAATTTGAATGACTTCTCTTGTTATGCATTATGTGATGTTGGTGCTAGTACCTCTGTTATGCCCAAAAGGATATATGATATGCTTAAATTGAAACCTTATGATTCTTGTTCTTTTGGTGTTTGTCTCGTTGATTCTTCCATAAAGAAACCTTTGGGGAGGATCGACGATGTTCTTATTGTTGTCAATGATAATTATGTGCCCGTTGATTTCACTATTATGGATATTGAATGTGATCCTTCATGTCCAATTATTTTGGGATGTCCCTTTTTGCGCACCGTTGGTGCTGTCATTGACATGAAAGAGGGTAATATAAAATTTCAGTTTCCTCTCAAGAAAGGGATGGAACACTTCCCTCGTAAGAAGATCAAGTTACCTTTTGAGTCCGTTGTACGGGCTAGTTATTCTTTTACTCTTGATAAAACTTGATCTGTGCATTATGCCTAGCTTAAAGGCATAAAAGAAAGCGCTTTTGGGAGGCAGCCCACATGAATAAATTTTTTGCTTTTGTTGTGTCTTGATGTTGTTTACTTCTGTAGCATCATCATTGTATCTTTGCTTTTCATATTTGTGCCAAGTATAGCCTCTGCTTGCTAGAAAGTTCAAAAGTTGTGAGGTGCTGTCCAGGAAACAGATTCTATCCTTGGATAGAAAAATTCGTATAAAATCACCAGATCATCTATTTGGTCTGCATTTTTTCGACAGCGTTCTCTATATAATTTTCTTTCGTGCGTCAGTTCTGAGTTTTTTGATTTGAGTTGCAGAAGTATCCCGAACAGATCAATTACTGCCTGCTGTTCTGTTTTTCACAGATTCTGTCCTGTTTTGCCTTACGTTCACTTTGCAAATTAAGAACTTGCTTTTTCTTTGCAAAAACCTTTTGGCAATCTTGAGAAACAGTAGAACTTCAATAATATCCTTATTTCCAGCAAGGTATAATTATTTTATTAAGGGTACTAACCTCGCTAATCAGATTATGATGAGTTATGTATGAAGGGAGTTTTCAAGTGTGCGAGGGAAGATGATAAAAAGATTCAGGAGTGTCAAGCGCTCAAGCTTGGGGATGCCCCCGTGCACCCCCAAGAAATATTCAAGGAGACTCAAGCGTCTAAGCTTGGGGATGCCCCCGTGCATCCCCTTCTCCATCAACATTATCAGTTCGTCTTTCGTTTCGCTATATTTTTATCACTTCATGTGTTATGTGCTATGCTTGGAGCGTCTTGCTTTTAGTTCTCTTTTTAGTTTTTCATAACGAATCGGAACCCAGCATTCCTTTATGTGGGAAAGAAACACGCTCCACTTCTACCTAGAACATAACATAAAATTTTCATGTCTATCTATGTTGTGTGTGTTCTTTGTCTTTTAATAGCTACTATCATGCTCTGCTCTTAGTATTCATGCTTATCTTTTCAAGAGCTTTTATTTAGTTGGTTGCTTGAACTCTCTTTAATTACCATGCTCACCTTATTAAGAGAGTTTGCTTCCGTTGCATTGGTCAATGTGTCTATGATAAAGATGCTACTTGCATGATGGTGCTTAGTAGTTCAGGTTTTCTTATGGTTAATCTCAAATAGCTGGGGGTTCCCAATGTGTTATTGGAGTACCAACTTGGTTTGTTTGCCTATGATGTGGTATGGTTTAGTAATATCTTCCTTCAAGAATTTATTTTGATTGACTTGGCGTATGCTCACGCATATTCAAGACTGTAAAGAAAGTCTGTCAAGCCTTGATGATCTTTTATTTCTGAGTAGCGATATAACTTCCATGCCTGATTCAATATTGCTTTGTCGCTCTGCATGATTATGACCGTCATTGCTCTCTTAGTTGGTCGCTCTCAGTCTTTTGCTAACCTCCACCTGTACTAAGCAAACTAACCATGCAATACATAGCTCATGGGAAAGTAGCCTAAAAACTATTGTGGTAAAGAATATGTTGCTTATGTATCTTATTTCTTATAAGTTGCTTGCTGAGCGGTAACCATGTTTCTGGGGACGCCATCAACTGTCACACTTTTGTTGAATATCATGTGAGTTGCTATGCATGTTCGTCTTGTCTGAAGTAAGGGTGATTTACCGTGGGTTGAATTAATATGCATATTGTTAGAGAAGAACATTGGGCCGCCAACCAAAGCCATGCATCATGGTGGAAATTTTAGCTTGGACGTTGATCCTCAATCTCTTATGAGAACATGCTTATGCATTAAAAAGGAGTCCATCATCTATTTTCTATGTTGTCCCGGTATGGATGTCCTCAAGTTGAGATCTATCAAAAACGAGAAATCAAATGCGATTTATCTCCTTGGACCTTTGTACAGGTGGCATAGAGGTACCCCTTTGTGACACTTGGTTGAAACATATGCAATGCAATGATAACCCATGGGAATCCGAGCTAATTAGGACAAGGAGCGAGCACTATTGGTATTCGATGCATGAGGCTTGCAACTTATAAGATGTCTTATGCATGACACATATGAAGTACTACTACCGTTGACACAATTGCTTCCATGTTTTCAAAATAAAAAGCTCTAGCACTTAACCATTCTTTTACTTTTATGTTAAAGCACCAACTACTGAGAGCATGATTGTCATTCTGAGTGTAATGTGCATTGTCCCAAAGTAGCATTGTCTTTTGCATGATTGTGATATCGTTTATTCTGAAATCATTGTATCTAGTCATCACTTAAACCTTGAAGGTGCCCCTGCATTTATGTTTTGCATCACTAAAGGGGGCAAGCTAGATATCACTTTATCATATTTGCACATCATGTTCATTGCAAATCTTTTTTATGTTTCAGTTTCATATTGTAAAACTTTCAGTCATTTGTGATTTTCTCTTGAGGCAACTTAATTACTATAGAATCATTGTCTCAGTAAGCTTTTGTCATATGACTATAACAAAATCCTATATGGTTAATAGCATGTCACCACAGAAATTATTCTTGTTATCATTTACCTACTCGAGGACGAGCAGGAATTAAGCTTGGGGATGTTGATACGTCCAAAACGTATCTATAATTTCTGCTTGCTCCATGCCACTTTTGGGTGATATTGCTATGATATTCATACACTTTAATACACTTTTGATCATATGTGGACTAACTTACTAATCCAGTGCACCCCAGTGCCAGTTTCTGTTTTCGGCTGTTTTTTGTATTTCAGGTTTTCACGTTTCGAGAACTGCCCAGAAAAATCCAGAAAAATTATATAAAAAATCAGCGTTCCGGAAACAACACTGCGTCCGAAGGGCAGCCTGGGGGGGGGGCCACAGGGGCTCCAGGCGCCCTGTGGGCGCCCCCCCCTGGGCCGCGCCGGGGGGGCGCCTGGGCCCCCCGAGGCTCCCCCGATGCCCTACTTTGGCATATATTTAAAGGACCCTCCGAAACCCTCAGAAGAGGAACTCTTTTCACGATCCCATCTCGGTTCCGCCGCCGCCGCCGCTTCCAAGATCGGGAGCACCAGGAGAACTCTCTGCCGGAGGGGAGGATCACCACCGGGAGCTTCTCCACCACCATGGACGCCTCCCGGATGACTCGTGAGTAGTCTCCCTTGGACCATGAGTCCATGACCAGTAGCTATGTGATGTTCTCCTCCCGTTCTTGTGCTTCACTAATTAGTCCTCGTGAGCTGCCCTACATGATCGAGGCACCTATGTAATCCTTATGTTGTTGCTATGTTGAGTTTGATGGGATCCGATGGATTATGAGATTATGTTCAGATTGATCTTGAGTAATATATTTGATTCACCTCTTTTATATTTTAGTTCATAAGTAATTCTTGCATGTTCTCCGTTGTTATTTATTGCTTTGGCCGAGTAATAGGTAGTGACTCCAAGAGGGAACGTTATGCTCGATTGTGGGTTCATGCCCCTCGATGACTAGCTTGAGTGACAGAAACATGAGTCTAGGGGATGTGTTGTTGCCACAAGGGGGAAAACAACGGTGCTTGTGCCCGCGGGTGCAAGGATTGTTTACTTTACGCAAAGTTCTTTTAATGCAGTTGTCTGTTGCATTGAGTTTACACTATGGGTGGGACTCGCAACTTAATACCAGCGAGATGTTCTGGATAGATATCTCAAGGTGGATGATTAGTAGTAGATATTGATGGATTTCGGTCTACTTACTTTGGCGTACCGCCCATGCTTTGAACCTCAACCTTTCTTGCAATGTAGTCAGCATTGGTTTGCGTTCGTGGTCCTGTCAATTGCCCAGCTGTAATTTGTTTACCTCACATAGCTGTTTTATCATCTTTTGGGAGAGAGACATCACTAGTGAACATCATGAGACTCCGGTCCATATTACCATCATTGATCACACCCACTATTTACTTTTCGCTATTTACTTACTATTGCAAAAACTATCTATCACTACTATCATTGCTTTTAACCCTTTGTGAACTACAAGGCCGGAGAGATTGACAACCTCTCTGTACTCGTTGGGAGCAAAGTTATTTGTATCTGTGTGCAGGTCCACGTTGATTGCTACTAATCTGGCGCCGTAGCAATTGACACCTACTTGTTGAACCTAGGAGTCTCTGGGGATTCGATCCTTGGCATCTTTGCTAAGGGAAAACACTTCTACTTACTGCATCTTACACCTTCCACTTGGGGTAACCAACGAGGGGTTCGAGGCCCATCAGCAAGTATGCAGCCAAGTGCAACGGTGAGTCAAGTCGATCTTTCATCTTTTTCTCAACAATATTAATCACATCTTTGTAACGTGACTCCACATTACCATAGACTTCCTTGATATCTTTCTTTGCCTTAACTATTTCTCCATAAACAAAACCCATTGATGGCTTGACATCCCCATCAACCAAATGAAGGACTTTTACCAAAGGCTCAAAGACATTCAGGCAAAGCTTCAAATCTTTCCAAAAAGCCATGCTCATCATCGTAGCTGTTGCTACCTTTCCCTTTTTTGATTTAACTTCTCTCAGCTTGTCCCATCTACCATCAACCACCATCTTCCTTAGTTGATCCTTTTTGTCTAGAAGGCTTTCCAAAGTTAGATAAGCAGAAGCAAACCTAGTGACCCCTGGCCTTATGATCTCTTTACCTGCAGAGAAGTGTCTCATGCAGTCCAAGGTCCGTGTATGCCCATAGACAAAGATAGTGAATGCTTTTGCTTTTTCAAGTACCTTACTAAACCTTGGCAGCTCGCCAATTCCTTGCAACATCAAGTTAATGGTGTGCGTCGCACAAGAGCTCCAAAACATGTTTGGCCTCTTCTCCAGCAACATCTTCTTTGCTCCCATGTTATTAGAAGCATTATCAGTCACTACTTGGACCACATGTTCAGGACCTACATCCTCAATTGCGTCATCCACTAATTGGAAGATGACTTCACTTGTGTGCGATACAGCCGACATCTCACTTGACCTTATAAAATTAGAACCATCAGCACTGTTTGTGCACAAGTTCATTATGTTTCTCCTCTTCCTATCTGACCAAGCATCAGTCATAATGGAGCAGCCATTCTTCATCTTTTCAGCATCACGTTCTTGCAACAAACTCTTCACTCTTGCATGTTCCTCACTCAGCAAAGTCTCCCGAAGGTCATGTTTAGACGGCGGCTCAAATCCAGGGCCAAACCTCCCAATGGCTTCACACATTAACTTGAAATCATCATTGTCACAAGCATTGAATGGTATAGCTACAAATGCAATACAAACAAAATTAGTAAGTGACAAGGCAACCAGCGGTCAAACATTACAAAGAAGTAAATAATAAATGGCAGTGTGGGTAAAAATAAATATTTAATTACCATGATTGTACACCCATCTAGCCACATATTGTTGCACTTCATGTGTTCTCTTTTTCCAAAGTTCCTTGTTTATCTTCTGTTGATGCAAGGCTTCAGCTTGAGTCAATTTAGGATCAATAGGTCGTGCCCACTTGTCAATGGGACCTAACTTGTGTGGCTCCGCGCTTCCAATACAAGTAGCTTCGTCATCTCCAACGCGAGAAATGTTCACACTTTGTCTAAGCTCTTGCTCACGGGAAGCCTTTTCCCTCCTCTTATTAGATGCGTCCTCAAGAGATTTCTTGCATCTGTCTTTAGCTTCCTGAGAGCTTTTCATGCACTTGACCACAGCATTACCAATATGAGCTACATGCTGCTTGTGTCGATAAACACCTCCGGTGCTCACATGGTTACAGAACATGCACTTCACTTTATCCTTGTTGGAAGCATCAGCTAGACTCCCGTACTCCCATCCCACATCACTTGACTTTCTCTTAAGGACATTCTCTTCCTGCAGTGCTGATGTTGCATTTGTCTCGGACATCCTACAAATAATCAAATATACAACAAGTAATAGCTCAGTAATTTGCATCGCTGATGTTAAAAAGATGGACCGGATCTACCAAAGTCTAGACCACAAGTAGGCATAAGTGCAGAGAATAATCAAAGCAATAATGCAATGAAGTATGTGTATACGTGTATGTGTATGTCCAGAACTCCAGATCCTAGAATCGAAGGAATATAAATTATAATATCATAATATATGCATAGCAATATAAAGTAGGCACCAAGCTATACATCGACAGATTCCAAGAAACGTTCTGTTTTGAAGTAAATAGATAATAAAAAATACCATGGAGAAACCGAAAGAACATATTTTTCGCTTTACAAGCTAATAAATGTGTTCCATTCAGGACTTATTTTGTCTTCCAATGCTCCATACCGGTCCATAAATAATTCGCTTTTTATACCAACTGAACAACCCCTCTGATATACTCCCTCCGTCCCAAAATAAGTGTCTCAACTTTGTATTAACTTTAGTACAAAATTGAACCAATGTTAAGACACTTATTTTGGGACAATGGGAGTACGTAATTTGAAGTATCATGTGAAATAACCTCATATATGTACATTCAAGAATCAACATTACCAGGAGCGACACTCACACATATGACCCTAATATTAGACTCGTGTAATGGTAGGAGCTAGTGTGACCGTCACATTTTGGCATCATGCACCCGAATATGATCCTAGTTCTACTCTAGTACTAGTATCGTCCAGTATCACATCTTGGCATCATGCCTCATATATAAATTAACATCAATAGTGCCCAGCATGATTACCTTCAGAGCAGTCAATACTTCCCTTGCTTCTTCAGGTGCTAGATATAACCAGCCCTCTTTAACCTCCTCGCAATATGATCTATTAAGTACAACTGCATCAGGGAGTTATAAGTACTTTCAGTCATGTCTTATTACATTAGAAGTGTTCAGTACAGAAAAGTTCAGAAAAGTTTATATGTTCAATGTCTAGGCCGGTCAGGCCATCTGATGTAGTGTCCAAGAACAGTAGATGCATGTCAGGCAGAGGGAGCACTGCAACCTGCTGAGCCGGCCGCCGACGAGTACGGGCTTGCCGGCGTGCGGACTAGGCGAGACCAGGGAGAACGAACAAACAAATCTTGTATATGCATGAGCAAATTCGTCCACTGCAGCATGACTGTATGTACAAATCAGTTACAGAACGAACAAAATAACTATCATTTGTATATGCATGAGCAAATTCGTCCACTGCATCATGTAGGATTACCATAATCGAGTCAACAAAAGAAATGATAGTTATTTTGTTCGTTCTGTAACTGATTTGTACATACAGTCATGCTGCAGTGGACGAATTTGCTCATGCATATACAAGATTTGTTTGTTCGTTCTCCCTGGTCTCGCCTAGTCCGCACGCCGGCAAGCCCGTACTCGTCGGCGGCCAGCTCAGCAGGTTGCAGTGCTCCCTCTGCCTGACATGCATCTACTGTTCTTGGACACTACATCAGATGGCCTGACCGGCCTAGACACTGAACATATAAACTTTTCTGAACTTTTCTATACTGAACACTTCTAATGTAATAAGACATGACTGAAAGTAATTATAACTCCCTGATGCAGTTGTACTTAACAGATCATATTGCGAGGAGGTTAAAGAGGGCTGGTTATATCTAGCACCTGCAGAAGCAAGGGAAGTATTGACTGCTCTGAAGGTAATCATGCTGGGCACTATTGATGTTAATTTATATATGAGGCATGATGCCAAGATGTGATACTGGACGATACTAGTACTAGAGTAGAACTAGGATCATATTCGGTTGCATGATGCCAAAATGTGACGGTCACACTAGCCCCTACCATTACAAGAGTCTAATATTAGGGTCATATGTGTGAGTGTCGCTCCTGGTAATGTTGATTCTTGAATGTACATATATGAGGTTATTTCACATGATACTTCAAATTACGTACTCCCATTGTCCCAAAATAAGTGTCTTAACATTGGTTCAATTTTGTACTAAAGTTAATACAAAGTTGAGACACTTATTTTGGGACGGAGGGAGTATATCAGAGGGGTTGTTCAGTTGGTATAAAAAGCGAATTATTTCTGGACCGGTATGGAGCATTGGAAGACAAAATAAGTCCTGAATGGAACACATTTATTAGCTTGTAAAGCGAAAAATATGTTCTTTCGGTTTCTCCATGGTATTTTTTATTATCTATTTACTTCAAAACAGAACGTTTCTTGGAATCTGTCGATGTATAGCTTGGTGCCTACTTTATATTGCTATGCATATATTATGATATTATAATTTATATTCCTTCGATTCTAGGATCTGGAGTTCTGGACATACACATACACGTACACACATACTTCATTGCATTATTGCTTTGATTATTCTCTGCACTTATGCCTACTTGTGGTCTAGACTTTGGTAGATCTGGTCCATCTTTTTAACATCAGCGATGCAAATTACTGAGCTATTACTTGTTGTATATTTGATTATTTGTCGGATGTCCGAGACAAATGCAACATCAGCACTGCAGGAAGAGAATGTCCTTAAGAGAAAGTCAGGTGATGTGGGATGGGAGTACGGGAGTCTAGCTGATGCTTCCAACAAGGATAAAGTGAAGTGCATGTTCTGTAACCATGTGAGCACCGGAGGTGTTTATCGACACAAGCAGCATGTAGCTCATATTGGTAATGCTGTGGTCAAGTGCATGAAAAGCTCTCAGGAAGCTAAAGACAGATGCAAGAAATCTCTTGAGGACGCATCTAATAAGAGGAGGGAAAAGGCTTCCCGTGAGCAAGAGCTTAGACAAAGTGTGAACATTTCTCGCGTTGGAGATGACGAAGCTACTTGTATTGGAAGCGCGGAGCCACACAAGTTAGGTCCCATTGACAAGTGGGCACGACCTATTGATCCTAAATTGACTCAAGCTGAAGCCTTGCATCAACAGAAGATAAACAAGGAACTTTGGAAAAAGAGAACACATGAAGTGCAACAATATGTGGCTAGATGGGTGTACAATCATGGTAATTAAATATTTATTTTTACCCACACTGCCATTTATTATTTACTTCTTTGTAATGTTTGACCGCTGGTTGCCTTGTCACTTACTAATTTTGTTTGTATTGCATTTTTAGCTATACCATTCAATGCTTGTGACAATGATGATTTCAAGTTAATGTGTGAAGCCATTGGGAGGTTTGGCCCTGGATTTGAGCCGCCGTCTAAACATGACCTTCGGGAGACTTTGCTGAGTGAGGAACATGCAAGAGTGAAGAGTTTGTTGCAAGAACGTGATGCTGAAAAGATGAAGAATGGCTGCTCCATTATGACTGATGCTTGGTCAGATAGGAAGAGGAGAAGCATAATGAACTTGTGCACAAACAGTGCTGATGTTTCTAATTTTATAAGGTCAAGTGAGATGTCGGCTGTATCGCACACAAGTGAAGTCATCTTCCAATTAGTGGATGACGCAATTGAGGATGTAGGTCCTGAACATGTGGTCCAAGTAGTGACTGATAATGCTTCTAATAACATGGGAGCAAAGAAGATGTTGCTTGAGAAGAGGCCAAACATGTTTTGGAGCTCTTGTGCGACGCACACCATTAACTTGATGTTGCAAGGAATTGGCGAGCTGCCAAGGTTTAGTAAGGTACTTGAAAAAGCAAAAGCATTCACTATCTTTGTCTATGGGCATACACGGACCTTGGATTGCATGAGACACTTCTCTGCAGGTAAAGAGATCATAAGGCCAGGGGTCACTAGGTTTGCTTCTGCTTATCTAACTTTGGAAAGCCTTCTAGACAAAAAGGATCAACTGAGGAAGATGGTGGTTGATGGTAGATGGGACAAGCTGAGAGAGGTTAAATCAAAAAAGGGAAAGGTAGCAACAGCTACGATGATGAGCATGGCTTTTTGGAAAGATTTGAAGCTTTGCCTGAATGTCTTAGAGCCTTTGGTAAAAGTCCTTCGTTTGGTTGATGGGGATGTCAAGCCATCAATGGGTTTTGTTTATGGAGAAATAGTTAAGGCAAAGAAAGATTTCAAGGAAGTCTATGGTAATGTGGAGTCACGTTACAAAGATGTGATTAATATTGTTGAGAAAAAGATGAAAGATCGACTTGACTCACCGTTGCACTTGGCTGCATACTTGCTGAATCCATATTATAGCTATGCTGATACTAATATTTTTGATGATGGAACCATAACAGAAGGGTTCATCAGCTGTGTGGAGACCTTTTATTATGGTGATGATAACAAGCAAGATCAAGCTGTCAATTTTGAATTAAAGAAATTCCAGAATAGAGAAGGATCATTTGCAAAGAAGCTTGCGAGGAGTTGTCAGAATTTTGAATATAATGCAGGTATGCATTGTGATTTTGTGAAGTCTCACTTATTCAGTATATGTTCAGAATTTATGCAATGCATTGTTAACTTGACTCTCTGCTTTCATTCATAGCATCTTGGTGGAGGCTCTATGGAACTGAAGCACCAGCTCTACAAAGGATGGCTGTGAGAATCCTCTCATTGACCTCAAGTTCTTCGGTCTGTGAAAGGAATTGGAGTACCTTTGAAAATGTTTGTCTCCTGACTCTCTATTCTCACCTCTAGATCATTCAATGACATGTCAAAACATTATCTATTCTAATCATTATGTTATTTTCCTGTTGTAGATTCATACAAAGAAAAGAAATAGGCTTACTACAGAACGTCTAAACTCTCTTGTGTTCATACAATTCAACTCGAGAATGATGGCCAAGAAACAAATGATCAAGGAGAAGAAGATAACAGATGTCCTCTTATCTGCTGAAACTACTGAAGCTCAAGGTTTTCTTTTTGAGGGCGGAGATGCTTATGCTGAAGTTGTCTATAGGGATGATGATGAGGAGGAGATGGATAGTACAGGGATGCCAGGAATTGGCATTGGAGAAGCAGTGGGAGGTGATGAACTACTCGAGCCACGTAGAAGTGCGAGACTAAGACAACTTTATGAAGAAGAAGAATTTGATTCTGAAGAAGAGGAGTTTGACGATGATGAGGAAATGCATTCAGGGGATGAGAATGATTATTGAGGAGACACAAATGCATGGGTGTCCATTCTTAAGTACTTTATTTTTATCTTATATCTTTATGTCATTAGGAGTCAAACTGTTTGTGTGTGTGTGTGTGTGTGTGCCCATGTGGAATTTCCCTTTTTGACTTGTGAGAGAAGTCTTCCCAATAAGATTCTAGGAATTAAGAACTCCAATTTGACGTGTGAACTGTTGAACTTATAATTTACAGTGTTATGCCAATTGGGGCTTGCGTGATGTTTTCATCTAATCTATTTGAATATTTATATTTCTATGGGTGTGCTACTTCTCATTGAATAAACTAACATATTTAGTCCTCACATTGCCTGTTGTATGTTATTTTTATCATCACACTGTCTTCCTAACCTGTTGTGGTTCACAGTCTACCCAAATAATTATCCTTCCTACCTGCTACCATACAAAACGCCTTGGCCCGCCTAAGCTACGCCTAGGCAGGCTAGGCACTAGGCAGAGGGTCACCGCCCGCCTACCGCCTAGTGCTTTTTCCAACCTTGCCTGATATAATATCGGAGGAACAGTCTGCTTTCGTCCCAGGTAGACTCATCTCTGATAATATAATAACTGCTTATGAATGCCTGCATTTCATGAAGAGAAACACTGTTGTGAGAAATAGAAGTGGTGCTCTCAAACTAGATATGATGAAAGCATATGACAGCGTGGAGTGGGAGTACTTACATGCAATAATGTTGAAACTGGGCTTCTCCGAGCAATGGGTCGAGATTGTTATGGGCATGGTGAAGTCAGTAAAATTTTCTGTACTGTTTAATGGTAAGAAGCTACAGGAGTTTCAACCTACACGTGGTATACGACAGGGTGATCCAATTTCCCCGTACCTTTTCTTGACAGCAGCAGAGGGCCTTTCGTGCCTCCTAAAATCTGTTGATGAGTCATCTAATGCGAGTGGTCTTAAAGTGGCTCCCTCGGCGCCACCGGTAAACCACTTATTATTTGCAGATGACAGCCCGCTGTTTTTCAGGGCGAGTGATGATGGGGCACAGGAGATTAATCAGTTGTTGACCACATATTGCCAAGCGTTGGGACAACGAATAAATCATGAGAAATCTGCAAAAAATTTCAGCAAAGGGTGCCCGGAGAGCACTAAGGAGGAAGTCAAGATATTATTGAATGTGCCAAATGAAACTCTTAATGCAAAATACTTGGGTATGCCTACTGCAGTGGGGGACTCCAAAAATGGAGCTTTCAAATACTTGAAGGATTATTTGTGGAGTAAGGTCCAAGGGTGGATTGAACAAACCATATCAAGTGATGGAAAAGAAGTTTTGATCAAGGCTGTAGCCCAAGCAGTCCCGGTATATTCTATGTCATGTTTCAAGTTGCCACGGGGATTGTGCGAACACTTAGATATGTTGATAAGGAAATTCTGGTGGGGGAGCAAGGATGGAAAGAGAAAGCGAAGTTGGGTCTCTTGGGAGACAATGACAAAACCTAAGAGTATGGGTGGTCTCAGTTTTAAGGACTTTGAACTATTCAATCTTGCTTTGCTAGCGAAACAAGCATGGCGCATCTTATAGAAGCCGGAATATTTAAGTGCAAGAATTTTGAAGAGTATTTATTTTCCCAATGGGTGCATATTATCAGCAGAACTTGGAAGTCATCCCAGCCAAATTTGGTGCTCTATTATCGAGGGGCGGGACATACTTAAACTTGGGCTGATTAGATGCATAGGAAATGGTGAGACAACCAAAATCTGGGTGGACAATTGGATCCCAGGGACGTGATGATGAGGCCGTACGGGAGGAGATCTGCCAACCCCCCCCCCCCCCCC
>LR738712.1:678617749-678669491 GCA_902687465.1 Secale cereale
CCCCGAACTTGTTTCATCCCTCATCGACCACACAACATCTACATGGAATCGTGAGAGGTTGGAGGAAGTATGCCTCCCGATCGATATCCAGGCGATTGTCCAAATACTAATCTGTACATCGAACATCTCGGATATTTGGGCTTGGAATTTTGAAAGAAATGGAAGTTTTACTGTCAAGTCCGCCTATAGGATGATGGTAAACACAAAATACAGAAAAGGCATATGGATGGATGGGAGTGCGGGCTCCTCAAGCATGGACAGAGATGAACAGTCTTGGAAGATCCTGTGGGGTACTCAAGTACCGGGGAAGATACATATGTTTTTGTGGAGATTAGCATGCCACTCTATTCCAACTGAAGATGTGAGGGCGAAGAGAAATAGCAACAACGAGTGCCTGCAGCTTTTGTGGTGCGGAGGACTCATGGCGACACTCGCTGCTAGAGTGCTCGATGGCAAGATGCGTATGGGCATTGGTTGATGGGGAGCTGGCAGAACAGCTATGTGAGACGAGGGAGCCTAGCGCTAAGCAGTGGTTATTCACAATGATAGGCACGCTATCGCATGCAGCATTCCTGAAGCTATCGGTTACCCTGTGGGCGATTTGGTGGGCGAGGAGGAAAGCAATACACGATGAAATTTTTCAGAGTCCTGCAGCTACTCACCAGTTTATATGCAGCTTTATAAGAGAACTTGATATTCTCTCAGTCAAAAAGGTTACTCAGCAGGGAGCCAATAGGGCGGGTGCACAGCGACCCAAAGCACCTCCACCGGGCTTCATGAAAATTCATGTCGATGCTAGCATTGCAAGAAATCAGAGCAGAGGAGCGGCCTCGGCTGTGTGTAGAGATGCAAATGGGAATTATGTTGGAAGCTCATCGCTGGTCATTGAGGGAGTGAGCAATGCTACAACCATGGAAGCTATTGCATGCAGGGAGGCTCTCTCCTTAGCAGATGACCTGATGCTACAGAACTTTATTGTGGCGTCTGACTCGAAGCAGGTTGTGGATGACATCAATAATGGCTCTAATGGAGTACACGGGGTCATTTTATCAAAGATAAAGAATAGGGCTCTTTTGTTTAATTGCTTTTTAACTTTTGAATGCCGAGCGGTCAATCGCGACGCCGATAGGTTAGCCAAGTTTTCAAATTCTCTAGATCAGGGAAGACATGCTTGGTTGATGCAACCCCATGATCGGATTGTAATGCCACTCCGTGTGGAGTTTGATCAATAAAACTTGGTGATACCCCTAAAAAAAACTTGTCGCAACCTGGGCGTTTTCTTTTTTTTTCGTAGATCCATTTATTCAAAATGTTTTATCTCTTAATCCGTGCGTTCAAATCTCGAACCATTTTCACTGTTGAATTCCTCGCGTCCAGATCTTCAAAACTATATCCCATGTTGATAGGTTTCAACAAACTTTTTTTCATGAAAAAAATCGGACGAAAAAAAAACGGACAAAAAAACCGAACCGATCGTACTGGTTTTTCCCTTTCCGAAATAGACACGCCCGTGCCTCTCGCAAAATCACAATCGTGCCTCTAGCGGAAGCAAAACCGTGACTCTCGCGGAAGAAAAAAAAGAGAAAACATGTTTTTTCGTTTGTGAGGAGCCACGGCCGCGACTCTCACGAAAGCACAACCGTGCCTTCCGCGGAAGCAAAACCGTGACTCTCGCGAAAGGAAAAAAAACAGAAAACGTGTTTTTTTTCGTTTTCGAGAGGCACGGTCGTGACTCTTGCGAAAGCACAACTGTGCCTCTCGTGGATGCAAAACTGTGACTCTCATGAAATGAAGAAAAAAACAGAAAACATGTTTTCTCCCTTTTTGAGAGGCACGGCTGTGACTCTCGCGAAAGCACAACCGTGCCTCTCGCGGAAGCAAAACCGTGACTCTCACGAAAGATTTTTTTTTTAGGAAAACACATTTTTTCTGTTAGTGATCAAGTGAAAGCAAATGATTGTCTCCTCTGATTGATAGTTACAAGGACTATTTATATCGTCCCAACAGATGCGACGCTTGCTAGAGATGCGTCGGTTAGAGAAGAGAGATGTGTCCATTGCAAAGTGCAACTGCACACCGATTGTCAAGCAGGGATTAATCCCTTAATTCCTATTGTAATTAATCTTAACACTCCCCCTAATCCATGCTTGTCCAGGTAGCATCATCATCTTGAAAGAGACTCCCCCAAAAACCCTGTGGGAAAATATGAGGAGTATAGTGTTTGATATGTTGCCAAAACTCCTTCAAACCCAGTGGGAAAATAAGGAGAAAATGATGCAACATATAATGGTTATTGTCTCTTTTAACTCAATACGAGAAAACTCATAGAGTTTAGAGGACAATAAATATGTCACATATACTTTCTTAAAAACCGCGGTGGGGAAAACAGAAAATATGACATGTGGTCTTGTGTTGATATTACTTCATTAAAAACCTTTATGAGAACCTATAAAGTAAACTCATGAAGGGAAAAAGAGTATAATGTGATGCTTTTAACAAGAACAATTCAGGAAGATACTCCCCCCGATTCTTGCATATTCCGAAGTCGTCATATACCAATTCCATGAACACATTTCTGGAACATAGAAGTTGGTAGAGACCCGGTGAACAAATCAGTCGCATGATTTGACTTGCAAGATATGCAAAATAGTGATATTGCTTATTATGCAACTTGTTTAGATCCGGGCAACACAAGAAACATTATCGTTGAGATAATGGTTGGTGGATGTAGCCATGAGGTCTGTTTCGAAGACTCTTCATGAGAGGGCTACCACACCTAGTAGGAACACTAAGCTTGTCAACGATCTGACATAGTAGGGATCTGATTGATGTACCCAATGATATCGGTGTTCACATTTCTGTGAGACTGAAAAACCAGGACAAAATGTTTGATGCCTTGGAGATATCGAAAGATATTCTTGAGTACCAACCAATTGTGTTTGGTGGATCCAATGGCATTATGGAACGTTGAGTCCCAATATTTCATTTCCATCATCTCTTGGTCTAAATAGATCTTTCTCTACGTCTAGAGAATGAACTATCATGAGAGTTATGGATGGATAAGATTTGTCCACAATGAATTTCTCCAATATATTGTGGATATAGACAACATAGTATACCATAATGTATGAATGAAGGTGCTCAATTTGTAGTAACGAGCGGTATTTTGGTTTACCCAAATCCTTCATTTTAAACTCCGTCATTTAGATGATTACATGTGTCGTCATTGCAGACACACAAACATGGATAATCATCATTGTAGGAGTAATCCTTGTGAATAAGGAACTCACTACGTCGGTAGTACCAAATGTACCGACAATAATAATAAGTTATATGGTGACTTATTGATTTTACACAATGTATGTTGCATATTGCATTTTGATTCAGAAGTGAGATTCCATCGGGAATCAACCATACATGTCTGAATCTAGTGATCCACATGGATATGTGATCACTACATCTATCAACTGCAGAAATAGATGATTTTGTACTGCTAATGATACAAGTAATCGGAAAGAGATTCCACCTCTGGAGAATTGTTGGGTATCTGCGTGAACCCTTGTGCTATAATACTTTCTCTTTGTTTCACCACCTCGTTGTTCTCAATTCTGTTTCCAGAAGAAAACTGGTGTAGGTATTGCTTATGAATACCTTCCCATTATTGAGCAAGATCATTTCTACCTAGATTATACCCTTTGCTTGAGTTCAGTCCGAGTGTTGATCACACTTTGCCATGGCCATGGTCTTTGGATCTGAATCACTTGAAAGGTTTTTTCAATCTAGTTCAGAAATGTATGTCGACAATTATAGACTTCCAGTTATATGTTTCTCCAGAATCTATATATCAATATATAGTTCATGGAAATATCGTTACCCATGGTGACCGCTCGCGATTTCCCAATGCGATTGAGTCGGTATTCCGATGTCCCGGTCATTGTGTGCACTATGACCTGGGTTGGTGGAGGTTTCCCTTCCACTGGGTGTATACTACCCATTAGGTGTCTTGTCAACGTAAAGTTGACATGCATTTACTGATTCACAGGCCTTGATATCCTTGCTTGCAAGAAGCTAAATCCCGATGTACTATTGTCGTACTTCTCCCCCTGTTGCTTTGAACGGGGAGTTGAGTGGTTTTAGTTGGTACCTCACTCTTTCTGACATATTTTTGCAGGATTGTAGGATTGTGTGACACCTTTATAGTCAGTAAATGAATTTGACAGGTTATTTGCAATGTGCTGCAAATCTTCTAAACGCATGGTTCAAATCCTTGAGTACGTGGATTTGAGGCAGACATATGTTGAACATTCCACTAATTTCCTGGCATTCTTTATGGTACTTGAAATCTCCCCCTAATACCTAGACATGTTCCTCATTGAATCCGCATACTGGCCTTGAATAACTCCCCATGTGAGGGGCTTGAGGTATTGACGGTAATACAGTTATTCCTCACATATATCCCAACTATATGTTGAGGGGCCAATGATGTATGTCGGGTGGTAATATCGGTATGCAACCGGAGTACTGCAGATGGGAAATACTTGGTAGATTTCCACGTATCAAAGATAGAGGGGAATAATATATGTAGTTTGGTCATGAGTGTGTAAGACTACATGACTCCAATGTACAGTTGGTAAGTTACAATTCAAAGTAAAGATCATGCAATGAGCTCCACTCTTTGGATGGGATTCTACCAAACCATTTTGAGTCTAGACATTAAGACAAATTGCTAAACTTCAATCCGATAGCCATAGAGGAGGCACTCAAGGAGAATTCTGCAATGTTGTCCATCCGATTTGCTTGAAATCAATGTTAGGATAAAGCCATATGGTTTCGTGTGAATAAAGCACACACTTAAGACCATCATGTAGATATGTCTTTTAGAACCATGGAATACCTGAATAGTCTAGTCAATGGACGGGAAGAGCCACTTACCTCAACTTGATGCATTCAAGGAGTCATAGTGGTTCAGCGTAGACTTTAAGGTGTGCGGGCCTTAAAATTAGCTTCCGTGTGTCACTTGTAGTGCACATAAAATCCAAATGTTGTTAGAATTTAGCATCATAATAATCATAAACTATTGGAATTGATGATAGTTTCAGTTTCAACCCAATGTCTCGATGACCAAGGCGAGAGTGCCATGTTTGTCATGTACAAGACACTCTGGAAAACTATCTCATACGCAACATGTGCTACGGGTTGCGTTGTATGTGTAGTACAATCTAGATGATACACAGAGAATGTGCTTGCCATATCCGTTGCATATGGTAAAGAGAAGTCATTTCTCTTTGTTGTCATCATAAGTTTCGATATGGAAACTATTTTGACGGATACCTCCATAGTCTAGTAGGGTACGAGTTAAACCTGGGAAGCAATGAAGCATCCCGACGTTACTCGAGTACCCACAGGGATAGTAAATATGACTCGAGTTGAGCCAACAAATACCTCATCGCGTCTAGTGATTTTAAAATATCTCCTTTCTCTCAGTGAGAGTGGAAACATTTCACTTCCCTGAGTATAGAGTTTGTGGTGCATATGTCCACATGGCACAAATCATCTTTCATCAGATTGACCCCCGCAGAAATCTATATATAGACATAAACATTCTCAAGAAAATCACTGTCATATATATAGAATACATACAAATGAATTTGTACCAAAATCATGTTCATATTAGAACATCAGAAATGGACATAAACAAATTGATCACTAATGAGATTGAGGGACTAAATGTAGTCTCCAAACATGTCGGTTGATGCATATTCAACCACCATGCTCTCCATGCTCATAGGGTCTCGTGACAGCTTGATGGTGTCACGTTGAGGGTTTGAAGTGAGTTTCAAACCATTTTTCTTGAGGTCCTTTGCGTCTCGGTGGTGTGGCTTGGATTGCACACGCTATCCCGTGGGATGCAAGACTGATCTTGATGTCCATAACCCGCTTAAGTAAGTTGTGGCCATTGAGGGCAATAGCCTCAAATTATTAGCCATCAATTACTTATAGGGGCAAGCCAGATTTAATTAATTTACAAGAAGTAAATTAAAAATCATCATGGTTTTGTAATAAGAATGCAAAAATTTGACTCAAGTGTATAACTTGAAAATGCTCAACCTCAATTGTGGGAACATAACACATTGAAGATCATGCAGATCTCACAGTACTAGAGATAGTTTGCTCATGGGCATTAGAACCAACTAATTACCTTGTGTTTTCCAAATATAACGACGGAGATGTTATTGTCAAAAATGTACAAGTCTTTTGTGTGTGCAGGAGAAATCAATCTCGACCGCTATGACATGTTCATGAAGAATGACAATGTGGTAAACACATAGAACATATCATCTCCGGTGAAAAACCGATAATTTATTTATATTACAGATTGCGTAATATAAATACATCTTAATGTTGCAAAACTAATAGATTTCAAGAAAGGTGGCTCAAAATCATTAGTGTATTTGCAAGAAATTGAAAACCTCAATTGCAAATAGTGGATGTATAATTTCAACATGTAGAACATGGAAATATATTACATCATAGATAGATTCTGGAATACATATGGTACTCAACAGAAAAACACTACTAATGTAGTGAATAATAATGATGTTGCAAACTTGATGTTCAAGTGAAAAACTTGAATTGTATAGACCTCAAATTAAATGAGATGATCTTGTATCAAGTTGCAAGATAATTCAGCAGGGTGAATTAATATTTTGCGAGAGAAAATTAATCTCAATCGCAATGAGATTGTTTTGCGAGAGAAGAAAATTCTCAACCGCAAATAAGTACCGTAGAGGTACTGAATTTATCTTTGCAAGAGATAAAAGAAAAATCTCAATTGCAAATAATAGACATAATTAATCTCAACATGTAGAAAACATGGAGATATATTACATCAACATATTCAAGAAATACATAGTACTCAACATATTTACAGTACTGAAATTTAATTACTGTAATTAACAGTGTCTAAATCCGAGTTAAACCATTGTTAATAGAACGAAATATGAATTAATCAAGAAAATATTGGATTAATTCGGCAAGATTTAAAATGGACTGATAACACAAGGGCCTGCCGGCCCATACGGCCTTACAGGCGGCCTAGCCCCCACTACCTCGAGTGGATAAGGCAGGGGAGACCTCGGGAGCAACCGCTCCTCCGATCCCCGATGCTGGCGGCCGTCTCATCGGCGAGGAGCGGGAAAACCCGACGCTCCATCATCTCCGCTGCAGGGAGTCATGCCGGTGGGTGCCGTCGCTTCCGGGGCCAGAGGGCCAGACGAGGGCCATTGCCTCGGGTTGCGCCTGCGCGGATGCGAGCCGAGAGCCGCGTCGCCGTCTCCGCTGTGGGGAGCCACGCCGGAGGACACCGCCGCGTCTCCCAGCCGCAGGTCGGAAGACCAAGGGCGTGCAAGAGGGCACGTGGTTGGGCGGTAGGGAGGCCTGTGTAGCGCGACGCATGGTCGGGCGCGGGGCTCGACCCGGCGGCCGGGATCGGGGCGCGGAGGTCGTGGCCAGGGGTGCGGCGCGGCGGCCGGGCGAACGAGCGCGGGGCGCGGAAGCCGTGGCCTGGGGTGCGGCACGGCGGCCGAGCGAACGAGCGCGGGGCGCGGGCAGCCGGGCGCTGCGCAGCCACGGGAGGAGCGCGAGGGCACGGCGCGGAGGCCAGGCTGCCGGGCGCGGAGTAGCCGGAGTCGGGAGCCACCGCAGGCGTCGGGCACTGGATTTGGCCGCCTCGCTCGTCGTTCTGTTTCTTTGTTGTGGCTGTTGAGCGCCGATCGAATCGCTCCGCGGGAGCGTGCTAATAATGTATTAGTGATCAAGTGAAAGCAAATGATTGTCTCCTCTAATTGATAGTTACAAGGACTATTTATATCGTCCCAACAGACGCGACGCTTGAGATGCGTCGGGTAGAGAAGAGAGATGCGTCCATTGCAAAGTGCAACTGCACACCGATTGTCAAGCAGGGATTAATCCCTTAATTCCTATTGTAATTAATCTTAACATTTTCCCTTTCTGAGAGGTACGTCCGTGACTCTCGCGAAAGGACAACCGTGCCTCTTGCGGAAGCAAAACCGTGACTCTCGCGAAAAAAATGAGTTTTTTTGCAAAAAAAATATTGAATTTTTTTTATCGAAAAGTTAAGAAAGACCGGTGAAAAACCAAAACGTGAAAAAACCCAGAAAAACCGTTTAAAAAGCCAAAAACGCGTGCGGAAAAATAAAAAAAATCTGGAGGGAGCACTCAGAGCGCGACATGTGGCGAACGGCTGAGAGCACGCCAAGTGGCGCTGATCGCTGCCAGGCTCCCGAAGAAGCGCTCGTTAATTAGTTGCTCTCACGGCAGATAGAGGAGCCGGTTCCGTTCCTAATAGGGCTGAAACGCTCATCAGGGCCGGCCCAACAGGGCTTTGTTTCTGATTGTTTATATTTATTGTTTCTGTTTGTTTTTCTTACATATATGAATATATTTTTACTTGTGAACTATTTTTCGTATCCAAGAACGTTTTTGAATTCATGAACACTGCTATTATTTTGTGAGCTTTTCTTATATTTGTGGAAAAAAATCATCATTTTCTAATTTTTGCTAACATTTTTTCTAATCCATGAACTCTTTTAAATATGTTTTTTCCTAAATTAAGAATATATGTTCAAAATTTGTACGCCTTTTCAAATTATTGAACGTTTTTGCATGTATGAATTTCCAATGTATAAAAACCCATAAATCTTTTTTTGCAGGGATAAAAACCCATAAATATGGTTTCATGCTTAACCTATAGCTATTATATTTTTTTATAGTGAGAGCGACCAAGTAATCGAACCAAGATGACCGAATCACTAATTGGGGAGTACTCATTGCAAAGATCACCTCAAACCCCAGGTTGCGACAAGTGGCGCGCTGCATGTGCGCCATTTGTCTCAACCTGGACGTTTTCCCTTTTTTCGTAGATCCATTTATTCAAAATGGGTTATCTCTTAAACCGTGCGTTCAAATCTCGAACCACTTTCACCGCTAAATTCCTCACGTCTGTAAGGGCATATTTCTCCCTAAGTAGTTTTGGTGATTGATGACAATGCATTTGCGGACTGATCATGTGCTCTAAGCTCATACAGGTATATCTCCCTTATGGCACAAGACGATTGCTTGCCCCTCGGATTCTATGAAGGACTGTGTTTTCTTTTTGCTCCCTGTCGGTGGCTTTGAGTAATAGGAAAGCCGTACTATTAAGAGGGGGTCCGCGTCGGAAAGGTTTGGGTAGAATCAACACGTACACATCTTTCTCCCACACCACCTTTCCTTGCTTCTCTGGAGGTCCAACCGGTTATCTTTCGTTGTTGCAAATCTGTGGCTTCTGTACTAATCAACTACCTAGCAAGCGGTAGTACCGCTCAACCAAGCGGTAGTACCGCGCAGTTACACGGTAGTACCGCCTGCCGACACGGTAGTACCGCTCCCGCGGTAGTACCGCGTCCCCAGAGCGGTAGTACCGTGTATCTGGCCCAGGCGCTGAGCCTAAGTACAGAAGTGGATGCGGAAGTAATTTTTTACTTCCGCATACAACGCGGTAGTACCGCTTAACTTAAGCGGTAGTACCGTGTCGCGTTTTGCTACTACCGTTTTCCCTTGCGGATGTAGCCACGGATGTAATTTATTTCATCCGTGGTTGTCAATCATGTCGCAATCTTTTGCCTATGCGGTAGTACCGCTTCCCAAGCGGTAGTACCGCTCAGCCAGCGGTAGTACCGCAACTCATGCGTGGTACTACCGCTCTCTGCGGGCTGAAACCTCCAATAACGGTTGGATTTGTCCCCCCACTATATATAGGAGGTCTTCTTCTCCAAGAAGACTTACCTCTTCCCCCAACTACTCCATTGTTGCTCCAAAAGCTCCATTTCCGCCCGATCTCTCTCCCTAGCCAATCAAACTTGTTGATTTGCTCGGGATTGCTTGAGGAGGCATCGATCTACACTTCCACCAAGAGATATTTGATTCTCCCCACTAATCCCTTGCGGATCTTGTTACTCTTGGGTGTTTGAGCACCCTAGACGGTTGAGGTCACCTCGAAGCCATATTCCATTGTGGTGAAGCTTCGTGGTTTGTTGGGAGCCTCCAAGTTGTGGAGATTGCCCCAACCTTGTTTGTAAAGGTTCGGTTGCCGCCTTCAAGGGCACCACTAGTGGAATCACGGCACCTTGCATCGTGTGAGGGCGTGAGGAGAATACGGTGGCCCTAGTGGCTTCTTGGGGAGCATTGTGCCTCCACACCGCTCCAACGGAGACGTACTTCCCCTCAAAGGGAAGGAACTTCGGAAACACATCCTCGTCTCCTCCGGTTCTACTTGTGGTTATTTCTTACCTTTACCTTTGCATGCTTTACTTGCTTAACTCCTATAGCATGCATGTGTAGTTGTTGTGCGTCTTTATCTTAGTTGTCATCCTAGTAGAATATCTAGACAACTTATTTTGTCGCTTAATTTTAAGTGGTTAAGAAAGCTAAAAATTGTTAGTTGCCTATTCACCCCCCCCCTCTAGTCAACCATATCGATCCTTTCAATTGGTATCAGAGCCTCGTCTCTTTTTAAGGACTTTACCGTCCGAAGAGTATGGTTGACAACGTAGTCGAGACGGAGGACCATTCCGGTGGAAATCCGTCCTTGCCTACGTTAGATGGGGGAGCCTCGGTCACTCGTGAGGAGTTCAATGTGGCCTTGACTACATTGAAAGAATCACTAGCGAGCGAGGTCAAAGGCATGTTTAAAGAAATGCTTGAGGGGCTTAAATTATCCACCTCACCGTTGGAAGTGGGTCGTCCCGCTACCAACGTGTCGGAGGCTAATCCCGACAAGGGAGAAGCTAGTAGTGAGCAAGCCCCGGTCACTAAGAATGGGAGTGGGAAATTTGCCCAATCTGCTCCTCCTACTCACTATGGAGGACTCGTTCCCACACCGCATTTAAATTCTGTTGGGCCCCCTCCCAAGTTTGTTAAAAATACTGATTTTGCTACTTGGGTGTTTCGTTTCAAACGTCATATTAATCATTGTTCCACTAATCTTTGGAGAATCATTGAGCAAGGTTTTTATCCGTATGATCCCGACAACATGACTCCAAGAGAAACTGCCGATCATCAGTTCAACGAGTCCGCACTTTGCATTCTTCAAGATTCCATCCCTCCTGAAGACATTGCTCATCTTCGTCCATTCACTGTGGCCAAGGAAGCATGGGAGCATGTTGGCACAATGTACAAGGGAAGCACAAGTATTCAACGCTCCAACTATGAAGTGGTGCAAGATGAGGCTGATGAGTTTGCTATGATCGAAGATGAAGATCCTCGTGAACTTTATCGAAGATTAACTATTCTTGCAGTGTCTCTTCGAGATCATGGCAGTAAGGATACGGATGACAATTGGATCAAGCGCAAGTTCCTCAAGGCCATGATGCCCTATCATAAGGCCATGTCCTCTGTCATTCGTCAGAGACCGGACTTCCACACTTTATCCTCAAACGAAGTGTTGGATGAATTTGTTGCCATGAGGATCCTTGACGTAACCGCCGACAATGCGGTCCTAAGAGCTCAACGATCCAAGAAGCCTAATCTTGCTCTGAAGGCCAAGGCTTGTGTGGAAGAGGAGGAAGTGGAAGATGATGATGAGTGTTGCCCCGAGGACACCAAATATGCCTATAACGAGCACATGGCTCTTGCTTCAAGGCAATTCTGGGGCAAGAAGAACTCAAGGTCCAACTTTAACAGGAACAACTCCAGTGGGAACAAAGGGAAGCAACGAGTAAGGACATGTTTCAACTGTGGAAATGTAAGTCACTTCGTTGTGGATTGCCCATATGAGAAGAGAGAAGACTTTGGAGGCAAGCTTATTCGGAAGGACAAGTCAAAGTCCTATCCCAACAAGAACAACTTCATCAAGAAGACTCCTCCGAAAGTGTTGGTGGCACAAGAAGAATATGTGGAGGATGATGACAATGATGAAGACGATGAGGTGACCACTATGGCCACTATTGCAATTGCTACCACTCCGCACTCATCTCTCTTCAACTCACCAAACGAGAACATCACCGCCAAGTGTCTCATGGCCAAGGCCACCAACAAGGTAACCCCAACCATCAATACTACTATCTCTTCTAACCCCTCATTGACTAATTGTATGGATGAGGGTGAGGGTAGTAAGGAGGGAGAAAATGAATTTGATGTGTTCATAAAGAATCTCAAGGGCAAATCCAAGAAGCACGTTGTTGCTCTCTTGGAACAACTCGGTGAGGCCAATGACATTATTGAGGCTCACGAGGAAACCATTACTAAAATGGAAGGGCATAGTCGAGACTATGCCGATGAGATATCGGATCTCTCTAACGCCCTAGAGGAGGAGCGTGGTCTTCGTTTGGCTCTTGAGGAGTCACACAACGATGATCATGCCAAATTAAAGAAAGATCTTGATCATGCATTAGTTGTCTCTCGTGTCCTAAACTCTGAGAAGGCAAAACTTGTGGTTGACCATGCTAAACTCAAAGAGGAGTTTGACATACTAGACAAGGCTCACAAGGCCTTGAAAGGAATGCATGCTACTCTCAAGGAGTCTTATGATCAACTCCAAGTTTCGCTAACCAAGGAAAAGGCTATCTTTCCTCGCATGGTTTTAATTGATAATGCAAATGCTACTAACCCATGTTGTGAGCATGTGCATCTTGTTGAAGAGAATGCCGAATTGAAGAAGCAACTTGAGAAAGGCCTTGTGACTTGCATACAAGGTGAGAAGAACCTCAACGCCCTTTTGAGCAATCAAAAGGAAGTTGTGGCAAAGGAAGGAATTGGGTTCGCTCCTAAGCCCAAGAAGAAGAAGAATGACAAGACAAAGCAACCACCCCCTCTCCGACAATCCTTTGTGAAAGAAGGAGAGGGCACGTCAACCAAGAAGAAAAGTGGTGGTGTCAAGAAAAACTCCACCACACCTTCAAACATGGCCGGCGATTTTAATCCTTCATATGTTTTATGCCGTGCTAGTGATGGCCATGTGTTTGCTAAATTTGTTGGTTCTTCTTATGAGTACATTGAATGGTCCATTTGGGTTCCTAAGACCCTTGTCACTAACCTCAAAGGACCCATTACCAAATGGGTACCTAAATCCAAGCATTGATCTATTGTAGGGGTTTGCTTCCGGTGGGGGATCATGGTTGCTCGATAGCGGAGCCACAAATCATATGACCGGAAGCAAAGACTTGGTGGTGGACGTGCATCTCGGTTCATCTATGGCCACCAACGTCGAATGGGGTGATGCTTCATCTTCTAAGGTATTGGGACTTGGCAAGGTTGTTGTCTCTCATGATCTCACGATCGAGAAAGTCATGCTTGTTGAGTCCCTTGCATACAATTTACTTTCTGTTCGCCAACTCGCACTCATGGGCTTTGCTACGTTCTTTGATATTGATTCTGTGGCCCTCTTGTGGAGCAAGACTCTTAAAGTAGCCTACGTTGGGCATGTCGAGAACGGTCTTTATGTGGTTAACTTCTCGAAGCAACCCACTAAGGTCGCGACATGCCTAATGGCTAAAGTTGATGTGGGATGGCTTTGGCATCGCCGTTTGGCCCACGTCAATATGAGATCTTTGCAAAGTCTTCTCAAGGGGGACCATGTCCGAGGACTAACAAATGTTAGCTTTGCCAAAGATCGTGCTTGCAGGGCGTGCATTGAAGGAAAATTACATGAGAAGGCTCACCCTCCCACGACTATCATCTATTCAAAGAGACCTCTAGAGCTCCTCCACATGGATCTCTTTGGGCCACCCACTTTTGATAGTCTTGGGGGTAGGAAATATTGCTTGGTGATTGTGGATGATTACTCAAGATATACCTGGGTATACTTCTTCAAGAAGAAGAGTGAGACCCAACAAACCGTCATCAACTTTGCAAATGAAGCTCAACGACAACATGAAGCAAAGATTTTGATGATCAGAAGTGACAATGGCACCGAGTTCAAGAACTACACCTTGGATGAGTTTCTTGGTGATGAGGGGATCAAACATCAATATGCCGCCCCGTATACCCCTCAGCAAAACGGTGTTGCGGAGAGAAAGAACCAAACCTTAATAGATGCTGCAAGAACCATGATGGCTGAATTCAACTCTCCATACAACTTTTGGGCCGAAGCCATCAACACCGCTTGCCATGCATCAAATCGTCTCTATCTCCGCAAAGGCTTGAACAAAACTCCGTATGAGATTCTTACCGGTAACAAGCCCAATCTCAAGTACTTCCGGGTGTTCGGGTGTAAGTGTTTCATTCTCAAGAAAGGTGTTCGTTTGTCTAAATTTGAATCTAGAGCTCATGAGGGCATATTTGTTGGTTATGCTACAAACTCTCATGCTTACCGTGTCCTCAACAAGTCCACTGGACTCATAGAGGAGACGAGTAACATAGAGTTTGATGAAAATAACGGCTCCCAAGTGGAGCAAAGTGGTACTTGTGATGCAGGTGATGAAATTCCTCCTCAAGCCATAAGAAGAATGGGTGTTGGATATATCCTACCCGTTGAGGAACCCCTTGTGGCCGAAGGAGAAGGACAATGTTCCACTCAAGTGGAACCATCACCTACCCAAGACCCACACGCTTCCGAAGAACAAAGTGAAGGCCCTCAGCCTGTTGAACAAGGCCAAGTGCAAGATCAACCTCAAGTTGGTGAAGAACCACCAATTGATGCACAAGGCCAAGTTCAATCCCCCGAGCAAGATCAAGGTCAAGAGGAAGCTCAAGATCAAAATCTTGCTCATGATGACGCTCAAGATGATCAACTCAATGCTCCTCAGTTATCTCTTGAAGAGCAATTAGAGCGTCGTGCTGCAAAAGTTGCCTCCAGGCTTGCTTCCAACGAGCATCACATCGAGAACATTTTAGGAAGCATCAAAAGGGGGGTAAGCACTCGTAGACAATTAGCAAACTATTGTGCTCATCAAGCTTTTGTCTCCTTTGTTGAACCTAAGAAGGTCTATGAGGCGCTCGAGGACCCTGACTGGCTCAATGCCATGCATGAAGAACTCAATAACTTCGAGCGCAACAAAGTGTGGCGTCTGGTGCCAAGACCAAAGGAGAACCATAATGTCATTGGAACCAAATGGATCTTCAAGAACAAGCAAGATGCCCATGGCATTGTCATCCGCAACAAGGCACGTCTGGTGGCTCAAGGCTACTCCCAAGTCGAGGGTATCGACTACGGTGAAACCTTTGCCCCCGTTGCTCGTCTTGAATCCATTCGTTTGTTGCTTGCCTATGCTTCCCATCATAACTTTAAATTGCAACAAATGGATGTGAAAAGTGCTTTTCTTAATGGTCCCATTAATGAGTTGGTGTATGTTAAACAACCCCCGGGGTTCGAGGATCCTAAGTTCCCCAATCATGTGTATCAACTTGATAAGGCACTCTATGGCCTTAAACAAGCCCCACGAGCGTGGTATGAGCACCTTACCGAGTTGTTACAAGATCGTGGGTTTGAAATTGGGAAAATCGACCCCACTCTTTTTACTAAGAAGGTCAAAGGGGAGTTGTTTGTATGCCAACTATATGTTGATGATATTATCTTTGGTTCACCTAACAAAGCTTTCAATGATGAGTTCGCCGCACTCATGACCACACATTTTGAGATGTCCATGATGGGAGAATTGAAGTACTTCCTTGGATTTGAGATCAAACAACGAAGAGAAGGCATCTTCATCAAACAATCCAAGTATACTCAAGACATGCTCAAGAGGTTCAACCTTAGTGATGTCAAGCCGGCTACTACTCCAATGCCAACCAAGTGCCAACTTGACATTGATCCCAATGGTAAAGCGGTGGATCAAAAGGTATATCGCTCTATGATCGGATCCTTGCTTTACCTTTGTGCATCTAGACCGGATATTATGTTGAGTGTGGGAATTTGTGCACGGTTTCAAGCCTCACCTAAGGAAAGTCATTTTGTGGCTGTCAAGTGAATCTTTCGATATTTGGCTCATACCCCAAACTTTGGCTTATGGTACCCAAGAGGAGCAAACTTCAACCTTGTTGGTTTCTCTGATTCTGACTGGGCGGGAGACAAAGTGGATAGGAAGTCCACCTCGGGAGGGTGCCAATTTCTTGGTTGCTCTCTTGTTAGTTGGTCTTCCAAAAAGCAAAGTTGTGTATCTCTCTCGTCCACTGAAGCAGAATATGTGGCCGCTGGCAGTTGCTGTGCTCAACTCTTATGGATGAGGCAAACTTTAAAGGATTACGGTGTCACTTGTGACAAAGTGCCTCTTTGGTGTGACAATGAAAGTGCCATCAAGATTTCTCTCAACCCGGTGCTACACTTCAAGACGAAGCATATTGAGATTCGGTATCACTTCATCAGGGATCACATAAGGCAAGGAGAAATCGAGCTTCACTACGTCAACACTCATGACAACCTTGCAGATATCTTCACGAAGCCTCTGGATGAAGCAAGATTTCGCGAGTTAAGGCATGAGCTAAATATCATTGATTTGAGCAATGTGGTTTGAATCTATGCACACACTCCTCACACTCGACATAGCTATCTTGTCTAGATGTAGGCATGGATTTAGGGGGAGTACTGTTCTCTCAATGAACTATTCCTCCCCCCATTATGCATAAACTAACCAAAACTTTTTCATTTGCCATACATAGTTGGCTTAAATGCTTCAAGTCGAGCTTTGATCATGGGCCCAAGGATAATTCTTCGCGGTGCCATATCTATAAAACTCAAACATAGGTGGCCTCGGCCACCGCCCTCTTGTGAGGAATTTGTGTTTCATGCTTTGTTTGTGCTCGTGGTGTTTTTACTCTCTCATGCTTAAAGCCTCTTGCCTCTTTTGTGCACTTTCTTGGGGAAGCGGTACTACCGTGACTGGTTCCGGTACTACCGCGGAGGACATGCGGTACTACCGTTCCTCCAGCACGGCAGTAATTTTTTACTGCCGCTGGTAGGGCGGTACTACCGCCCGGCGAGCGGTACTACCGCGCAAGCGGTACTACCGCGATGACCGCGGTACTACCGCACATATCAGAATGTGTGGGGGTTATAAGCAGGCAGGGGGAGTTCCATCTCCCCCATACCCATTCACTCCTAACCCCCACGTTGTCCCTGTATCTCTCTCTCTCAAGAACGCCGCCGGAGGACCTCGCCGGATCTCCTCCCTCGGCCACTCTTCTCGCTTTCCGACTGGTGGGATCGTTCCCCACCACGTCCTCTTGCCATGGATGCAGGTTTCTCCCCTTTTCCCTTCTTCTTATTGCCTTGCCTAAGTTTTTAGGGTTAGGGGAGATGCTTGGTGTTTTTGTGTTCTTCGTGATCTTATCCATGGATGCTTAGGTTGTGGAAGAGTGTTTGTGCACTAGAAATATGCTTAGAGTTGTTGCTACGAAGTTACTATGATCAGCCGTAGTACCGTGTGTCGATCTCGTTGGTAGTTTCTAGATCTGTTCTTCTCAGATCTGTTTCGTGCGGTACTACCGCTGGAGAACCGCGGTACTACCGCACGATGTAATCCAGATCTGATCTGACCTGAGCAGTACTACCGCTATCCTCAGCGGTACTACCGCTCGGGCGGAAGTAAAAACTGTAGTACTGCGTGCCGAGCGGTACTACCGCGAGCCATCATGGTACTACCGCTCCGCATGCAGCACTAAGTTTTTAGTTCCGCCCCCTCGGGCGGAAGTAAACTTTTAGTACTGCTTGCCGAGCGGTACTACCGCAACCCAATGCGGTACTACCGCTCCGCATGCAGTACTAACATTTTAGTTCCGCCCCCTCGGGCGGAAGTAAACTTTTAGTACTGCTTGCCGAGCGGTACTACCGCAACCCAATGCGGTACTACCGCTCCGCATGCAGTACTAACATTTTAGTTCCGCCTCTTCTGGCGGAAGTAAACTTTTAGTACTGCTTGCCGAGCGGTACTACCGCAACCCAATGCGGTACTACTGCTCCGCATGCAGTACTAATATTTTAGTTCCGCCTCTTCTAGCGGAAGTAAAATGTTACTACCGCGGGGTATGCGGTACTACCGCATGTGACATGCGGTACTACCGCTTACCCTGCGGTACTAATTTTTTACTTCCGCAAGGGTCAGCAGTACTACCGCTTGGATCATATTTTCTTTCGTAGCATGATCTCTTTTCTATTTCCCCTGGTTTCTCGTGTCTTCCGAGGTTTTGGCATTGATTCTTCTTGTATTTGTGTTGTTGTGGTCTTGTGTTTGTGTTTTTAGGTGGTGGCTCCGGTTTTGAGGGTCGTCGTACCAACCCAGTCCGTGACACCGGTTCCAAGCGCATGCGTACCCCAAGTGATGTGCCAGAGGGCTCCAATCCCCAGCGCCGGTACAAGACTTCAGCCAACAAGCGCAAGGAATCATCAATGTCTATGGAGGAAATGCCTGCTGCTGAGTTCATGTCTAGAAGGAAGATCAACCCATATGGAGAACCCCGTGAGCACTTTCCTGGTGATGATGTCTTCTGGACCAAGCAGCAGTTTCGCATCTATCATGAGGTGCTCAAGACCAAGGCCAATCTCTATGTGGATGCTCACTGGGTGGATGTGGAGCACATGAGGAAGGATCAGAACAGGGCATACTTTGCAGAAGCCCTTGATTTGATCGAGCAGCTGGGTCTGGAGCACATCATGACATTCCAGAACGACTTTGACCCTGAGCTAATTGCGCAGTTCTATGCCTCGGTCAACTTTCAGGCCAAGGAGGATCGCCCCATGACTTGGATGACCCATGGTCACAAGATGACCTCCACTTGGAAGGAATTCATGGATCTTCTTCAGCTTCCTGATGAGGGTCTCCATAACCCAATTGGTTTTCGGCCTCACGCCAATCCTGAATCAGCAAACAAGGACAAACTGCTTCCATTTTATGAGGCGAAGACCCTTGCTAGTGGCAAAACAACTTGGGTGTTGAATCCCTTCCTGGACATCATGTATCGGATCTTTCGCAACACGCTATTCCCTCGTGTTGGCGATAAGGACAAGGTCCATGCCTATCTGGTTGATATGCTTCTGATGTGTCAAGAGGCTCGCTCCGCCCAGGCTGCACCACTTGACATTTCCCACATCATGTGGAATGAGCTCCGGTTTGCCATCTACACTCGCAAGGTACCTATCTATGGTCCATACTTATTTCTGCTCATCTCCAAGACTTGGGCGAAGTTGTATCCAGAGGAGAAGTTCGAGGCCGACTGCTACCGCCATGATCCTATCCGGCTTCGCGTCAAGACTCGTTGGGCCAACACCACTACACGTGCTCAGGCTGCTGCTGCCCAGATGGGCACTGAGGATGAGCCTGTGGAGGAGACTGCCGATGTCCGCACTGGCAGATTTGCCCCCTCTTCTTCCTCTGCAGTGGAGAAGCCTTCTTGGGCTAAGAGGCTACAGCAGAAGATGAAGGCCCTCTTCTGCATGCAGGATCAGGGGCAATGCCGTGCTCATGTGACTGACAAGAAGACACGTCAGCGGGACAAGAAGATTCTGGCTTTGTATGGAGAGGAGGTTTCCAATGGATCTGAGGATAACATCACTCCTGAGGCTACCTGGATGGCTCGCCAGGGGTACAAGTGGTCAGATTCTGATGAGGAGTATCAGCCAGAGCAGCAGGGTTCTGATGATGACTATCAGGAGGAGCAGCAGGGGTTTGGAGATGAGTATGACGACTGAGCTTCTCCCGGGCTGCCACCCGTCTTCGTGTCCTCTTTTCCCCTTTGTGGTGTCTCGATGACAAAGGGGGAGAGTGATTTGCCGTCTTGTGTCTTGTGTGTCGTGTTCGTGTGTTTATCATTGAACTTGGTTTATTTTGCGTGTTTCTGTGAGACTATCATATGGTGTAAGACATATGCCCCGTTATCGTTTAACTTATTATCATTATGTCTTTAATGTTTATCCTGTGCAGTTAGTGTCATATAGAGTATCTCGTGTGTAGATTATTAGGGAGCACTATACCTAGTATGTGTGCTGTGCAATCCAAAGCACAATCGTATGAAGGCACACATCCAGGGGGAGCTCACCTATACTCTAGGGCTTGTACTGCATACTCTATTATTTCTTTTCTGTGCAAATCTCGTGTTGTCATCAATACACCAAAAAGGGGGAGATTGTAAGGGCATATTTCTCCCTAAGTAGTTTTGGTGATTGATGACAATGCATTTGCGGACTGATCATGTGCTCTAAGCTCATACAGGTATATCTCCCTTATGGCACAAGACGATTGCTTGCCCCTCGGATTCTATGAAGGACGGTGTTTTCTTTTTGCTCCCTGTCGGTGGCTTTGAGTAATAGGAAAGCCGTACTATTAAGAGGGGGTCCGCGACGGAAAGGTTTGGGTAGAATCAACACGTACACATCTTTCTCCCACACCACCTTTCCTTGCTTCTCTGGAGGTCCAACCGGTTATCTTTCGTTGTTGCAAATCTGTGGCTTCTGTACTAATCAACTACCTAGCAAGCGGTAGTACCGCTCAACCAAGCGGTAGTACCGCGCAGTTACACGATAGTACCGCCTGCCGACACGGTAGTACCGCTCCCGCGGTAGTACCGCGTCCCCAGAGCGGTAGTACCGTGTATCTGGCCCAGGCGCTGAGCCTAAGTACAGAAGTGGATGCGGAAGTAATTTTTTACTTCCGCATACAACGCGGTAGTACCGCTTAACTTAAGCGGTAGTACCGTGTCGCGTTTTGCTACTACCGTTTTCCCTTGCGGATGTAGCCACGGATGTAATTTATTTCATCCGTGGTTGTCAATCATGTCGCAATCTTTTGCCTATGCGGTAGTACCGCTTCCCAAGCGGTAGTACCGCTCAGCCAGCGGTAGTACCGCAACTCATGCGCGGTACTACCGCTCTCTGCGGGCTGAAACCTCCAATAACGATTGGATTTGTCCCCCCACTATATATATAGGGGGTCTTCTTCTCCAAGAAGACTTACCTCTTCCCCCAACTACTCCATTGTTGCTCCAAAAGCTCCATTTCCGCCCGATCTCTCTCCCTAGCCAATCAAACTTGTTGATTTGCTCGGGATTGCTTGAGGAGGCATCGATCTACACTTCCACCAAGAGATATTTGATTCTCCCCACAAATCCCTTGCGGATCTTGTTACTCTTGGGTGTTTGAGCACCCTAGACGGTTGAGGTCACCTCGAAGCCATATTCCATTGTGGTGAAGCTTCGTGGTTTGTTGGGAGCCTCCAAATTGTGGAGATTGCCCCAACCTTGTTTGTAAAGGTTCGGTTGCCGCCTTCAAGGGCACCACTAGTGGAATCACGGCACCTTGCATCGTGTGAGGGCGTGAGGAGAATACGGTGGCCCTAGTGGCTTCTTGGGGAGCATTGTGCCTCCACACCGCTCCAACGGAGACGTACTTCCCCTCAAAGGGAAGGAACTTCGGAAACACATCCTCGTCTCCTCCGGTTCTACTTGTGGTTATTTCTTACCTTTACCTTTGCATGCTTTACTTGCTTAACTCCTATAGCATGCATGTGTAGTTGTTGTGCGTCTTTATCTTAGTTGTCATCCTAGTAGAATATCTAGACAACTTATTTTGTCGCTTAATTTTAAGTGGTTAAGAAAAGCTAAAAATTGTTAGTTGCCTATTCACCCCCCCTCTAGTCAACCATATCGATCCTTTCAACGTCGAGATCTTCAAAACTAGATCCAATGTTGATAGGTTTTGATGAATTTTTTTCATAAAAAAACCGAACAAAAAAAAACGAATTAAAAACCAAACCGGACGCACCGGTTTTTTTTCTTTCCGAAAGAGGCACGCCCGTGCCTCTCATGAAATCATAACCGTGCCTCTGGAGGAAGCAAAACCGTGACTCTCACGAAAAAAAGAGAAAACATGTTTTTTTCCGTTTCCGAGGAGGCACGGCGTGCTTCTCGCGAAAGCACAACCGTGCTTCTCGCGGAAATAAAACCGTGACTCTCGCGAAGAAAACAGAAAATATGTTTTTTTCGTTTTCCGAGAGGCACAGTCGTGACTCTCGCGAAAGCACAACCATGACTCTTGCGAAAGAAAAAAAAACAGAAACACGTTTTTTTTCGTTTTCGAGAGGCACGGCCGTGACTCTCGCGAAAGCACAACCATGCCTCTCGCGGAAGCAAAATCATAACTCTCGCGAAAGGAAAAAAAACAAAAACGTGTGTTTTTCCTTTTTCGAGAGGCACGGCCGCGACTCTCGCGAAAGCACAACCGTGCCTCTCGCGGAAGCAAAACAGTGACTCTCACGAAAAAAACGCATTTTTTCGCATATTTTTTTTCGCAATTTGTTTTTTGATCGAAAAGCTAAGGAAGACCAATGAAAAACTAAAACGTCAAAAAAATCCAAGGAAAAAACCGTTTAAAAAGCCGAAAACGCGTGCGGAGAAATAAAATAAAAAACAAAATCCGAAGAGAGCGCCCAGAGCGCGACACGTGACGAATGGCTGAGAGCGCGACAAATAACGCTAATCGTTGCGGGGCTCCCGAAGAAACGCTCGTTAACTAGTTGCTCCCCAAGATGACCTAGCGATCTAACAGGCTACACCATGAGGAAAGCAGTAAGGCGCTATTGAGCCATGGCCTGTCTATTGTGCGCACGAGCGCCAGCGCAAATTCCACCGCCTCAAGCACCCAATAGGAGCTCCCCAAAACTAGGTCTTCATAAGAATTGCAACTACCATCTCTTATGCCTCTAGGAAATCGGCTGCCATTCTTTCTGTATAAACAATATTACTGTGGAAAAATACATAAAATTAGTTTTTTATGTATTTTCAAAATATTATTGGATATAAAAACTTCATAGATTTAAAAGTATTCATGATTTATTTGAAAATCATAAAAAGATTCAAAACCGCATATTTCTAAAATTCCATGAATTTAAGAAATGGTGTCAAATTAAAAAATATTCACGAAATAAGAAAAGCGCTCAAGAATTGTTTTAGTGAATTTTTATTTTTATGCATTTTATAATGTTCATTGATCTTGAAAATATTTGCTAATTTCAAAAAGAAAAATAGAAAGTAAATAAGAAACAAAAATACAAAAAATGGTTGAAAGGATAGTACAAAGAAAAGAATCGGGATAAGAAACGAGGGGAGGAAACAAATCAAAAAAAACACAACACAAAACAAACAGACAGACATACTCTAGCAAAAAAACAGGAAGAAAAGCCAAAAAAACCTTTATCTTTACCTAATAATAAAGAAAATAGGGTTTCAGCCCGTCCGTCAGATCATTTTGCAAAAAAGCCCTTGTTATTTTGGGTATTCTACGCGCAATCCTCACAATAAGTTTACACGAACCGGTACGCCCGAGCGAAAGGAAAGAAAATCAGCCCCCCCCGGCCCCCGCACGCCCTGCCTCCTATCCCATCTCCACCCCTCACCGCGCGCCGCCGTGCGCCGCTACCGCCCACCCCGCCGGCGCGCCCACCCTACCCTACCAGCTACACGCGGACGAAGATCGAGCGGACCTTCTGGATCGGTTCAACGCGGCGGCTCGAGCTGTTGGGGGTGGCACGGCTGCTCGATGCAGAACGGCGGCGGCGGCGGCTGGAGCTTGCAGGGGCCGGATCCGTGCATGGCAAGGGTTGGGGAGGCTGATCCAAAGGCGGGCGGCTAGGCGGGGGTCGCCGGTGACGACGAGGCAAGCCGGGGCAAGGGATCCGGCGACCGAGGCAGGAGCTCGCCGGAGCCGGGTGACGATGGACGGGCGCGTGAGACGGAGGTATCCGGCGTGGCAGCGCGAATTCCTTGCAGGTAGAGAGCTCCAGGGCATGGCGCGGCTTCAGTTTTCCCTGGTGGAAAAAAGAGAAAGAGGGAGGATTCAGGGAGGAGGAGAAGTAGGGAGAAGAAGATGCAGGTGCCAGCTTCTGCAAAATGTTCCACCCCCCCACCTCCCCCAACCCTACTCCCCACAGGCCCACGGGGAATGACCGTGCGCGGGCGGCGTTGGTAGACGAGTTGGGGATGCGTGAAGGACCTCAAGTACTGCCTCCCCGACACCTCCATCGTCGTCGTGGTACCAACTTCTCTGTTCCCCAAGTACGGCTTATCAGCAGACGCGGTCGAGGTGAGTGACGCTGCTTCTCTTTGTTGACTACAGAGACAGATTTAGGGTAAGATTTGATTCGTTTGTATTCAGGTAATTGGCCAAGGCGAGAGTGTTATGCCACTGTTGATGCTGGAGGCTATGACATTTTTCTATGATAGCTCAAATTGGTTGATGATGCAGCGCAAGTACCACAAGTTCATCATGTCCACTGCCCATCATTGAGAACCAGGTTCAATCTTCTTGATTTCTTGCTTGAGCTGTTACTCATTACTTTTTAAATCTGGGTATCATAGAGTTGGTTTATATTAATTATGTAAGGGGATAGGAACCAAACTGTGTAAGGACTTGTACTAACCTGTACTCATATCAGTCCAACGATTGGTGAATATTGCTTGGAGATTTGTCGTTTTAAGAAATCAAAATCAGTCTGTCTAATATGGGCGTGTACTAATGTTGCGCCTACTTTTTCCTGTTTAAACTGAGCGTCCAATCTCTATAAGTTGGGCATTGCCTGCATTATATTAGTCCAAAGTTTGCCAGTCCCTGCTTTGAATCCCTGTCTGCTCCCTGTTTGATGTAAATCCATGAACAAATAAGTCCACGAACAAGTTCCTGCTTGCTCCCTGTTTGATCAAGTCTGAAAGATTTAAGGATGCTACACTTCAGTTAGTAAATGAACAAAAAGCTAGGACGGATCTTTTGGTCTGTTTTGTGCCAATGAGTAAATGTTTTGTACAAAAAATGGGTGCTAGAGATTGCATATGTGTGATGTCTGATGCATCACGTGATAGACTGGAGGTACATCGTTACCCCAGTAGCAATTAGCATGACCTTTTGTCAATCACAGAATATATAGCTTTGCAGAAACTGTTTTATTTTTCTAAAGTTACTCCAGTTTAGGTTCAGATCTGGAGCCTGAAGGTTTTCCAGTGATGTTCATCAGACGTCTTAGTGTGCTTTTATGCTCTTAGTGATAGGCAACGGACTCTGCGGACCATGCGTTTTTATAATCCTTTTCTCATTGTTGTTCCAGTAGGATTTGATTAGTGCCATTGTTAATCAGTCATCGGTCTTCCATGGTTATGGTTTAGGAATAAATATTTTAAATTTAGTTTCGATGTTCACACTTTTTAGTCAGTATCTTTTTGTTTCTCCAGGTTTCAGTTTGTAATCAGGAGTGGCCTCATTTGCATATTTCTTCAGTTAAAACTGTTTAGTCAGTATCTTAGCCTAATTTGCATCCTTCTTCAGTCTGAAAGATAGAATTGACTTGAGCAATGCAACTAAGTATAAATAGAAAGATAGAATTGACTTGAAGTTGTTTCTTTAGCTGAGGTAGGAAGTAGGAGACATGCAGCTTGAACCAGAGCAGAAAAACATACTGAAATTTGGTTGCATCTTAGTATATGCCCATAGGTATACTGTATAGGTAGCAGGTGTTGTTGTGTTGTTTCTATTATTTCTTTTTACACAGTCTATTTACTGGTAGGAGGGTGAGCGGGAAGTTAGCAAGTCACAAGCATTGAAAGCACACTTTCTCTCTCGAGTATTTAGACAATTACTCAATTTTGTGGAGTTATCAATTCAAAATCAGTGTATAAGCTTGTTTCCCTTCATACCCCTTATTTATCATATTACTTTCAGAAGATTTATAGTCTTTTCACTAAAATTACCCCAAACTGAAGACCAAGGACTTCGGGTGCATACACGTTTTTATTGTACTGAATCTGGACCAGCCACTCCGGATGCGGAGACAAGTACTTTTAACAAGGATTCCTTATGCATAACCGTGAAATGATTTTAGCGAGCCTATTCTATTCTATTATATTCTTGACTATATCTAAAAAATAATGCCCCCTCTCCCCTAAGAACTTTGGAAACACTAAAATAAGCTTTATGAGACCTTAACCACATGCTTCCAATTTCTAAATCCCAGAATTGATGAGACCTAGGTTACATTGGACTCGTAGCAATGTATCAATTAGATAGAGCCTTGTCATTCTGGTTCACGACGACATGGACGTATATCTTATGTTCTCTCTTGCTTTCTATTTTATCGTTTTAGCTTCAAGGACAACAAGACTAAATAGTAGTGCTTCATTCTCTTTGAAAATCAACTACACCGACCAGAAGTAGAGGCATGTATTAACTGAAGCAAAGTCCTGTCTTTATCGTGCCAATAAACTAATGTGCCCAGAAATTAGACAACGGGGGGAAGTTAGTAAGTCGCCGGCTCTGAAAGCATAAAAACAATTTATTATTTAGGCCACTACTCAGTTTTGAAGAGCTATTTCTTCAAACAAGATAAATATGTCAGTTTTTTTCCTAAACTGTAGGGTATCATAGGCTGCTCTGCTAGCTTTAAATTGTAGGGGATTAAGGAGATTACTGCTATTGTTGAACTGAATTAGCAACCATATGTTGCTTTTTATTAGGAAAGTGAAAAATAAACTTTGGGCCTATCCCTGTGGTAGTGATTTTTTTTATTTACCCACAAGCGTCAGCTATTTTGTGATGAGAGAAGTTGTAGAGTACCTAATAGGTTTGAGGCACTATTTTCATTTGCTATGCTGGGGAACCATGAAAAAGTTGTGATTGCAGTAATCATGCTAAATCTATTCAAGTGTGTTACTTTTATACATATCAATTTACAATGGACATGCACCATTACGTTTGGTCATGTTTTTTCCTCTGAAGTTAGGTTTGGTGCTGTTTGTGTCCTTCACTAAATATGAAGCTTGCCAGGACATACATTTTGTATGGATTGCTGATTATAAGAGGTGATGGTGTGGTTTGAGCCTTCATGTTTCTGGTTGGCCTTGTGCAACTCAATCGTAAACAAATGTAAGCCGGTCATCGTGGACATTCTTAGTACTACATGTCGGGTCCTGTGTTGCGCAATTAAGGTTTTATATGCTGTAAATAAGGAATATTGTGTTGAACCATTGTGTCGTAAAAATAACTCGGGATCTGCAGCATATTTCAGCAATAAAGGTGTGCCTTCATATAGAGACCATATGACAAGTGTGGTCAACTACCTCATTTTATGTTTACATGTTCCAGCCTAAAAGATATAGGGACCGTACGGCAACCGTGAATGACAAGTGTTGTTTTTCTTGCCTGAAATCATCTGAATTATGTGCATTCCTTTTTTTTATGAAAGAACGATCCTCTGTATTAATGAAGGTGGAAAGAGAGGCACATGGAAGAACAAAGCACATAACCAAAAATGTTTCACACGCATAGGAGACTGCATGTCTGATCTTCCGCTATTTACATGTTGGACACTGAGATGACCTTCTTATTTACAGCATAGGAGACTGCATGTTCTCCTAATGCATAATATGCACAGTCTGAAAGATAGACCCATTTAAAAATAAATACAAAGGAATAATCATGATTTATGAGAGCACACAAGAAGTTTCTTTTTTTTTTTGAAAATTTACATATGGAGATTACAAAGATGCATCGCTCACGACTAGCAGTAATCTATACTACTATTAAAAGAGCAAACATAACCTCCCCTAAAGCCACACAATAAATTGTACACGAGATTGTCAGAACCCTCCGATCAGATTAACTTAAACACATCGTACAATCCATATTGCATCCATAGTCTGTGATCCAAATCAACGATTGAGATCAAATGTTCTGCCCAAGCAGACGTCTGCTCGGTCCCCAGATCCCCGCTCGCCCCAACACATGGACCGATTCCACACACCGCTGGTTCTCCACCTCCCCTCCCCCCTCTCTCCTCACTACAGAACGCCGCCGGGCGAAGCTCGGCCCCCATCGGCGTCGGCGGCGCGGGACACAACGGGCTCGACATGTGTCACCGACGCGAGTGTCCCTCTCCTCCGTTGAGCGGAGGCGGCGGCGGATTCAACGGACTCGACATGTGGCGGCGGCGGCGGCGGCGGGGGACGCAGCGGTCTCGGCCTGCGTCGGCGGCGGCGGCGGCGGCGGGGGACGCAGCGGTCTCGGCCTGCGTCGGCGGTGGCGGCGGCGGTGGGGGACGCAGCGGTCTCGGCCTGCGTCGGCGGCGGCGGCGGCGGCGGGGGACGCAGCGGTCTCGGCCTGCATCGGCGGCGGCGGCGGGGGACGCAACGGTCTCGGCCTGCATCGGCGGCGGCGGCGGGGGACGCAGCGGTCTCGGCCTGCGTCGGCGGCGGCGGGGTCCATCTCCTTCCTCGAGTAGCAGCGGGTTTGTGCTCCACGATTTATTCGACTCCGGCGATTTATCAACTTCTGAGCTGCGCCACCACGGACCACTCCGTCGGGCCCCTTGGCCGGATCGGCGTCCGGATCATCTCCCGCCTCCGCACGGGGGATGGGGCAGCTCGGACTCATCTCCAAGAGCCCCTCGCCGCCGTGCCGCCTGCTGCCGTCGACGCCCGTCAATGGGAGCGGACGAGCAGGAGAGATCCCGCCGATCCGATGGCGGAAGGGCGAGATAACCGGCTCCTGTACGTTTGGGAAGGTCTACCTCGGGATAAATTTGGACGAGCTCCTCGCAGTAAAGCATGTCCTGGGATTTCGGGATTTCGGGATTTATTTTTCTGGTTAATTTGTACTGTCTAAAGACTTGGAGTCATTCATTACAGGTTACACCAAGTCTCTCCTTTGTTTGATTTTCGTTCCAGTTTTGATCGGGAGCACCAACGCGAGCTGGAGAAAGCCCAAGTGAGTGGCACTTCCCCAGCCGATTGGTTACCAATTTAGTTGTTCCGATTTTTCTTCATGTGGGGTGATTCTGACTTTTGTTTCTACTATTAGGCGCATATAAGAGAACTCGAGGAAGAGGTGAAGCTCCTCAAGAACCTTTCACAACAATATTGCGGTGACCAGATAAATTTTGACTACATATCAGATTCTTTTTTTAACTTGTACCCCGTAGTTGCTTAATCCATTTTCTGTGGTTTCAGAAGAAGTACCTTGAGACTGTCCGTGAGGAAGACACACTGAATATCTTGCTTGATTTTGTTCCCCACCCATTGCACGCCACCGTCCGGCTCTCAACCACTCCGACCTCCATGCCACCGTCGAGAACACCTCTGCTACCTCCTCCTAATCTCCGCCACAAGATTCTCCCGTCCAGGTAGCGTAGAGTCTGTCTCAATATTCTCTGGTGCAGGTAGAGAAGGTACCTTCCTCACCTGATTTTGTACATGGCAGTGCAGTACTATGTGGTTAACCCAGAACTGATGCTATTAGCATGTCTACAACTAGCTTGTTTAATTCCATACAAGCTTCACTCCTTGTGTGTACAATAGGATTGTATACCATAGATGGATTGGACAACATACATGTATGTAGAATTATTAGCATGTGAGCCCACATTTAGAATTTGATTGTCTATTTTGTGCACTGTGTTGGTAAATTAATTTGTGTACTAATATGTTCATTACAGATCCTGGGCAAGAAATAATTTTTTTTTTGTTCTTGAAGCTTCTCCATCATGCTGGACGGACAACTGTAGCAGGCATCGTCACCGTCCCTTATGGAGCCCCACACCATTGCCCAGTTGCACGAGAGCATGTTCAATCTTCTCCATTCAAGACTATGCAAATGGTGAACTCTGCCAAACAAGAAGATATGGGGATATGGCATATATGCCCCATAAGGTAGCTATATTGTAATTTATGTGTTGTAGTGTGTATTACCGTCACACTTTGAAGGGTTAGTAGATGATGCTCAATGACATAACCTGCACCCTGATAGAAGTTTATTGCATTTCAATTAAATTTTGTTGTATGTTATCCATGATGTAAGTGGAGATAGGAAGTTCGAAAATTTTAAAAAAGGGATGTCCACCAATGATTTGACATGATAAGATGTTAGTGAAGTATGGCAAACTATGGCATTAGCAAAACTGATATTTACATATTCAATATATATGAATTTTAGAAATGTGCATTGCACGTATATCGTTAGATCTTACTTTTCTTCATTATTCAAAATACTTGTACCCACTATAATTTCATTTTTTTATTATTTACCTTGAAGGAGTATTATATTAATGTTATTTGGTGTCCACCTTGATCCTTCACTGGTATTTTTCCTACTAAGCAACTTTGCATGGAATTATGATCATTTCATAAGATTTTGATATGTTTTTCAAATTCGCCTCCTTTATGCATGAACCTATCATCAAGATTTAGACCTCTTATATGGCGCATGTATGCTGGTGTTGATTTGCTGTAAGAAAAAATGTAATATTGTTCTCATCAATTTCTTTCATAGCATGCGCAATGTGTTACAACATCAATTTCCTTGGTTTGGAAAAGGTGATAAACATGCAACCGTTCTTACTTGACGATATGAATGCTTCATTGGGAGCAATATTGGCTTTTGTTTGCACATTAGTGTTCCATTATGTAGTAAAAGATGTGGTCTGGTAGTCTTTCTTCATTGTTACAGTTGTTGTCAAATGGTGGAACATTGGTGCCTGGTAGCTCTGGTTCATGTGTGCGTGACGAAACATCGTAAAATCACATTTCTTGTTGTAGAATCTCATGAGTCATATGAAAAAGAAGGCTAGGCGATTTATGTTTTTAGTTTTTCTATTGCTCGTGTTACAGATCTGGGCATACCTTTCAGATATAAATTTGGGCGTAGATGGGTGGCGTTGGGTCAAGGTTCGGAAACCCAGGGCAACATGTTTCTTTCTGAGCCACATGAGGAGAATTACATTCATGTACTAGAAAATTAGGCGCTCGCTTAAGTGAAAAAAAAATACAACTCTTGCTGACCGGGACATTCATGGTAGTGGCTACAATATAATAAGAGAGCCATGTACATGTTGATTGTTATGAAACCATGGGATGGAATCTTGATCTCCAGTGTCCAGAAATCTATTTCGTCAGAGACAAAATCCCACCTTAATTTTCCCATTCGGATTATGAAATATTTAGATTAACAAGATGCCATGTAAGTTGTGTTGCTCTACGTCAACTTTCTTTTGTTCATTCATTTTCATTTTCATGCTGTCGAAGTATTTGTACTTGTTATTTCCTGAAGTTTTGTGAAATATTGTAGCATATCTTGGAACGACAAAGTTCCCAGTCTTCATGCTAGGTGATAGGACACTTGCTGCCAAAGTTGCTCATTGCCTCGCATAAAAGGATGGAATCTCCTTATTTTTTGCTATGTTTTGCTCATGTTGATTATGATGGCATTGTTTTGAACATTATATCCATGTTGATAAAAAGTAGATGATTTGGTATGCACTCCTTGCAGGGTTGACTGAGTGTTGTTGAGATGACCTAAGCTAACAACAATTTGAGCTTCCTCCATGGTGTGTGATTATATTTAGGTGGACAAAATCCCCCGGTGATAAGCCCAAAAATAAAATTTGGCATTGACGCAGGGGGTAGAGCGTTGGTGATGCCCGAAAAGAAAATCGGCATGACGCGGGAGGTAGAGTGTTGGTGATGCCCAAAAACAAGATTTGGCGTGATGTGGGATGTAGGGTTTTGCGTGCGGCAGGAAAGATACAACCATGTTAAAAAATTCAAACCATCGACGGGAAGTAGAGTGTTGTGTGCGGCAGGAAAGATACAACCATGTTCAAAAATTCACCATCAGGGCGACAGTTGCAAGATGGGGATTGGATGGCGTGGACACATTTATAGCTAGCAAGAAGGCTGTTTGCCGAAATTGGAGTTCGGATTCTTATATAATTTCAATTTAGATCAATTATTGTTACAACGTAACATGTTATTGTGATAAATATTATGAACAAAAATTTGATTCACATAATCAAAATATTGAAGAAATTTCTAAACTTACGTGCGTTGCACGTGCATGATTACTAGTAATAGAAAAGGCACTCGGTCCACCTGGACACTGCTCCCTATCCGACCATAATTCTTCCAACCGAGCACAATAGCTGAAGGTATCATCGCTTCTTGACCATCTATGTCCATGGTCCAGACAACAACCCGTAGTAACGCACGGGCACATTTACTAGTAAAAATAAAGAACCAATAGGCGCTTAATGCCCAGAACTACGAGTCGGGTTGGCCCACAACACGGCAGGTTGTGTGTTTTTTCTAAAAAACAGAAGGCACTATCCTATGCAAAAAGCTCTAAGCAGGAGATTCCCGAAGAAGACCTGCTTTACAATCCGATCTTTTGTAAAAAAAAATCGTGTGTTTTAAAGTCAGCCGACTGGAGCGGAGGGAAATTAGCCGTGCCACCCAAAAAATATGATCCGAGGTCAGATCTTTTTTTTTTTGAAGCTAAACACCCTTCGACACTTTATTCAATAGGCATAAGCATGTTTGACTGAACAAACTCAGCCAGCCAGCCAGGGATTACATCAAAAGTTACAGAGTGAGTACCAATTTCTAAAGCCTCCTTCGCTAACCGGTGGGCCGCCCAATTTGACTGACGGCCAGAGAACCGTAGGTCGAATCCGTGGACAAGATTACGAACTTCCTTCATCTCCTATAAGATATGATAGCCAATAGATTTCTGGGGTGACCTCCACAACCTTTGAATCTCTTGACAGTCTGTTTCTAGTAGAACTCTTTGCCATCCCATATCTCGTGCTAGGATCGTTGCATCCCGGCATGCCAGGGGATCAGTGGCTCCACCATATTGGCCCTGTTTGGATCCATGAGTTAGAGTTAGTTTGAGCTAGTTTGGGTTCATATAGCCCTAAAGTATCCAAACATGAGGGCTAGTTTGAGCTAGTTGCATCTAACCCATCCAAAAAAACTATCCCACCCAAGAGGTGCTAATTGGAGCTAGTTCTTTTGGGGCCCTCTAAAAAAACACAAAAAAATATATCTCTCTATCACTCCCTCCATCCAAATGATTGAGAAAGTGCATTTATTGTCAATCTAACCCTGTCATCCAAACGCCTTTTTGGCTAGAGTTAGTTCAGGGATAGTCCTAAGCTAGAAACTAACTCTAACCTCTAGCTAAGTTAGAGTATCCAAACAGGGCCATTGTATACATGTTGCTTGAGTGAAAGTCTCTTGATCATCTATGGCAATGATTCCAGCGCCACCCCTGCCCCGTTTGGAGTCGATGGCTCCATCTGTATTAATCTTAATCCAACCTGCCTTCGGTCGCTGCCACTTGGGAGTGGGCATACTCTGAACTTTCTCCTTCAACGGTAGCTCAAGTGCTCGCACAATCTCCACAATAATGATCATTGACTGATGTGGTTGATACTCTTTCTCACCATGTGTATAGTTGTTACGTGAATGCCAAATCGCCCACATTAGTGTAATCATAATCATATATGGTAGTCCAGCATATCTCTACTCCATGTCAATGGATTCAGTCGTGGGATTTTGAGATCAAAGAACCGAGCAGCTGACTCCCAAAATTTCTTTGCATGATCGCATGACATCAAACTGTGAAAAAGTGATTCATCATCATGCCCACACATCGGACAATGTGATAATGTTCTGATGTGACGTCTCTCAAGTTCACTGTAATTAGGCAAGAAACCTTTCAGCACGCGCCACCAGAATACTCTGATTCTGGGGAGTACCTTCACCTTCCACGGCGCTCGCCATGTTTCCCCTTCCCCGTTAGAGCTTTCCACTTGCTCCGATTCTCATACCCTCCTCTCCATGGTTTCTCTATACGCGGAACGAACAGAGAACAGTCCCGTTTTCTCCCAGCCCCAGGCCCAAATATCAGCCCCTACTCGATGTGGTCTTGGCATACGTAGGATTGCGTTTACATCTGGAGGGTAGAACACAGCTTCGATGAGGTCTGAATTCCACTGATTTGACACGGGGTCAATTAAGTCAGAGACCAACTGAACGGAGTTAGCCGACTGTGCGCCCATAGGTCTCATCAAACAGGTGCCTTGTATCCACTGATCATGCCACACTTCCATTATCGTCCCGTCTCCCACACGCCGAATAAGCCCACGCTTGAGCATCTCCCTTCCCTTAATAATTGCTTGCCATGTTTTTTATGCACCCGCCGGACATCCAGCCGTCAGGAAATCCCCATTTGGGAAGTATCTACCCTTGAGCACTCACACAAACTATCAGGATTTTCAAGGAGTCTCCATGCTTGTTTAGCTAGCATTGCGTCGTTAAAAGTCTCAAGAACTCTAAAACCAAGTCCACCTTTGGATTTAGCTATGCACATCTTATCCCAGGCTTGCCAATGCATTCCTCTCTTGTCAAGTGATCCAGCCCACCAATGTTTTGACATGTTTGTCGACAGCTTCTTGCACAGACCTTTTGTGAGTTCGAACTTTGAAGCAACTCATAGAGTAGGCCGGTAAAGCTTGAACCACTGACTTTAAGAGAACCTCATTTGCCGCACACGACATTTTCCTTTCACACCATCCTTGAACCTTGGCCCTTGACCGTTCATTGATGTGTTCAAACTGTTGTTCTGTGATCTTACCCGCAGCCGTTAGAAGACCTAGATACTTCTCTGACAGATCTTTTCAACGGAACCCTCGCTTGGAACCTTTTGTAATAGTTTGCAACATCTTCGCACTATTTTTTCGGGATGTGTAAAAAACATCACATCGTTTAACACACACGTGCTCTAGCCAATGCAACCAAAAAACTGATCTGAGGGAAGAAACTAGGCAATACATTTATACGTCAACACTCCCACTCACGTGTAGCTCCTTCGGGCCTAAACGTGGATCAAAAGTGGGCTGCAATTTAATTGCGCCAGCTGGGTCTTCAAATCAAGACCTCTTAGCTTCGATACCATGTAGAAGCGTATGCTCTAGCAAATGCAACCAAAAGACCGATCTGATGAAACAGACTAGGCAATATACATTTATACGTCAACAAAAACCATGGCACGTATCCATCATGGAAGCCAAGACTCCCAACACCTAAAAATTTACTTGGAGCATGAACACTAGCACTTCAACACACACTCAACATTTATCGTAGCACATGTGATATATAGCTTGTAGCATGTTGGAAAACACAAAGACATCATAAAAAAATGTGAATCATTAACATTTTAGCACTAACCTCTTCGTCGACAAATCCAGAGCCCCATAGGCAACGGATCCTATGCTATTTCTACAAACCTTCTGGATTTCCAAATTGGATGTATTTTTTCTTCCAAAAAATGATGGTTTCTTCATCTCCAAAATAAAAGGATGAAACGTTTTCAACTATCTTTTGATAAATTTATGTGACTTAGGAGAGTTTGCTACATTTTCCTTAATGGTAAACATTTTCAAAACGAGGCAGATGCATATGGGGAGAATGGGGCACAAAGTCAACATGCTCGAATTGAAATTCTCAATGTATCGCCAACATCCCTCGTATCTAACTTCTAGAGGTTGGTGACGAAAACCAAAAAGTTGGTACTCAGTTCAGGCACACAAGGCGCAAATAGCAAACATTAAACTGGCCGAAGATGAGCAACATGGTGATGAATGAAGAACAAAGACAAAGAAGAATAAAATTGAGTTCAAAGCCACCATGTTAAAAATAAATAAATAAAGCTATTGAGACCAAGTTAGAAAACTTGGCAATCGAGGAATACCAAAGTTGGAGAAGAATGTGTTCCGAGTAATATCTAGTGCACATGCATCAATGATCATGATCGCCGACGTAAAGAGTACATGCTGGGGACAACCCACATGGGTTGCACCTTGTTGTCACGACCCAAGAAAATAAAGATATTTTCACTGAGTTTAGAATCATCGCCCTCCAACGGCTTGCCAACCTCTAATGCAATCCAATGTTTTGAATCATGGTTATAGCAGTATATGCAGTTGCTCCTCCCTCCCCATATCTCTGGGTTCATGCAAGACAATGCTTGACTTCTCTTGTCAGTGCTGATAAAGATCGCCCAATTCTCTACCTTCTCCACCTTGAGCCATAATGCAGGTTCAGTTGATAGGTCGAGGCGGAAGACTTCGAAGACTACCCCCGATACTGCGAAAGGTCCCTGAAAGCCGACCAAGAGTAGCATATCACCGCACGCCACCAGCCATGTGTTGGAAAGTTGCCATTTACTGATCATGCTCGACTCCAAAACTAGCAGTTCTTGTATGTTTATCCTGGGTGTCAATTGCACTTTGAAGATCCTGCGATCGGAATCCATGCCATAGACCCGCCCTTTGAAGACCACAATTTGCTTGATTGGTCCATCATCAGGAGAACGTCCCACCCAGGAGTGGTTGCCAACACGCCAAAACAGATTCCGTGATCCAGTATCCACGATGAGATGCGAGTTAGATGATGCTAGAGGAGCAGTGAGCGCACCATAGAAGAGCACGGTGTCTTTGAAGTCCGGTAGTTTCGGAGTTGAGACGCTAGCGCCTGTGAACACATCAAAAACGACACATGATCTATTCGTGGAAAAAATAAGATGACCAAAGGAAGCACCCCTGAAGCAAAACCTTTCCAGTGGTCTTGGTGAGAGATTCTTTCCATGAGGAATCGGGAACAGGGGAATCTCACAACACTGGTAGGTGTCTTGGTGGGCTATATCAGTGACACGACATGCGCGTGTGGGCACCAGACTCTTCCTAAACGGGCGAGGACGAGGAGAGCTCAAAGGGACATCAGGCCGGAGAAGTAGAGGTGGCAAGAGTGCTACCAAGGTATGTTTCAACGGATATGAAGAAAAAGCGGCACGCCAAGAGCGGCAGGTGGCTTCAAAAGCAAGAAGATCATGGAAGGATCCCAGCCGAGCAACGATCGAGTCCAGCAGGCCGTCCGGAAGGTCTTTCCAGCCTCGAAATCTGTTGGACATTGCAGATATAGCAGCCCTTGCTCTTGCAAATAATTAAAGCTCCTCCTCTGCAACCCATTGCAAAAAAGAAAGACACGTTAAAAGAACGAACACAGGGAACATAGTTGCACACTACTAGGAAAAGGCCTACTAATGGCGCACCTGATTTGGTCATTAATGGCGCATTAGTGGTGCGTCATTAGTGCCACGCCATTAATATATTTTACTAATGGCGCACCTCTGGTGCGCCATTAGTATCTGGTATACTAATGGCGCACCGCTGATGCGCCATTAGTATGCCTCCCAGGGGCCATGTGTACCCAGGTGCTATGGCATACTAATGGCGCACTACCTGGTGATGCGCCATTAGTAATGTTCGCATAGTAATGGCGCACTACCTGGTGATGCGCCATTAGTAATGTCCGCATAGTAATGGCGCACTATCTGGTGATGCGTCATTAGTATCCTTTGGCATACTAATGGCGCACTGTGTTGTGATGCGCCATTAGTATGAATATTAGGATTTTTATTATTATTATTTTTTGTTTTTTTGCCCAGGTTACAAAATATATAATTGCACAGAATATAGACAGCACACATCAACAACAAATTCACCGAATACAATAGAAGATTAGTCTCTGAATACAATTCATCATATTAGTCTCCGAATACAATTCATCATATTAGTCTCCGAATTGAAAAGACCGAACAAAGATAGAATAATATATTACAAGTCTCGAGACCGCGAGTAGCGAGTTTGTCTTCACATTACAAGTCGATATCGACCATCTAAACTACCATCACATAGAAGAGAGCTGCGGTCATCACGATGAGCATCATCACGATGAAACTCGTCTTCATCCGGTTCCTCCAACGCTCCCTCCCCTCTCCCGCTAGATAGCGGGCGTATCTAGATTCGGCCTCGGCCCTAGTGGTGTACCCTTTGTAACTGTTACCGCTGAATCGGTGAACCTGTCTCCGACACTCCTCCCAGTCGTCGTAGACTCCGGGAACCTTACCCTTGTACACGACATACGACGACATCGCTATGCACTAGCCAAACAAAACGTTAGTACCAATTCACAGACAATACATAAGCAATATATAAGTATGCAATAGAACGATCAAAAGAGAAAAGCAAGACATTAATAGCATCGATTACATCTAAGTTGAACGACTCTCGAAACCAAAGAGACATACTACAAGTTCATCCCAGATCTCCTCGATCCTTCCGTAGTATCTGTCCTTGTCATTACCGGTGTAGGATTCCATCGTTACCCCGGAGTTCTGATAACCATCGCTCTTCATGTCCTTGGCCTCGGTGTAGAATGTGTAGCCGTTGATATCGTACGCCTCATAGGTCATCAGGTTGTGCTCGGCGCCCTGTGACAAGGCGAATATGAGTTGTTCTTCCGCGGAAGAATCATCATGTAAAGGGTACGACGACAGAAGCTTCTGCTTGAACCAACGCGTGAAACATGAGTTGTGCTCTTTGATTATATCTCCGTCCGTCCTCTGTTGGCCTCGGTCATTGTACGTCTTCTCAATAAAGGTTTTGTGCTGAACCACCCAAGGATCGACCACGTCTATGTGTTGTAGCACGACTAGGTTTGCTCTTTCAAAGTCGGCGAGTCGACCCTCGAAGTCGACATGCATTTCGCGGCGACCCTCACGGTGACCCCATCCAGCGAGCCTGCCGAGGTGCCTGTTGACGGGCAGACCAACGGGGTTCTCGATGCCTAGATAATTCGTGCAGTAGGAGATGCACTCTTCAGTCAGAAAGCCCCTGGCTATGCTTCCCTCTGGACGTGACATGTTGCGAACGTATCCTTTGATGACACCATTCATCCTTTCGAACGGCATCATGCTGTGCAGGAACGTCGGCCCGAGTTGGATGATATCGTCCACGATATGGACCAGCAGATGCACCATAACGTCGAAGAATGCGGGCGGGAAGTACATCTCAAGCTCGCATAGTATCACCACGATCTCTTCCTGGAGCCTTCTGAGTTGCCTCACGCCAACAGACTTCCGAGAAATGACGTCGAAAAAGTTGCATAGGCCAAATAGGGTTTCACGGACGTGCGCGTCCATGATACCACGGATTGCAACTGGAAGTATCTGCATCATCAGCACGTGACAGTCGTGAGACTTCATCCCGCTGAACTTCTGCTTCGCCCGGTCTAGGTATCTGTTATCTTCCCCGCGTAACCGTAAGGAAGTTGTACTCCTACGAGGCAGGTGAAAAACTGCTCGATCTCCTCCTGACTTAGAGTGAAGCACGCGGGAGGGTAGTCATTTCCGGTCTTCTTGGCCTTTTTGCCTTTGCGACGACTTTCCGTGTCCTGCTTCGCCTCATCATCATCATCATCATCATCATCATGATCATCATATATAGCGTGAAGCTCCTGCCTGATGCCCATTGATTTCAAGTCTGCCCTTGCTTTCGGCCCATCTTTGGTCCTCTCTGGCATGTTGAGCAGGGTACCAAGCAGACTCTCGCACACGTTCTTCGTGATATGCATTACATCAAGGCTGTGAGGCACACGGTGGATCTTCCAGTACGGCAAGTCCCAGAAAACAGACCTCGTTTTCCATACCTTCAGCAGCGGCTCTGGCGCCTTTCGCTTCTTTCCCGGCTCTGGCGCCTTTTGCTTCTTTCCCGGCAGTGGGCAATCTTTCCAATTTTTCAACAGCTCGTCTATTTCCTCGCCGCTCCTCGTACGCGGGCGTCCTCGGGGTTCGGTTTTACCATCGAACAGATCCTTGCGTTTTCTCCACAGGTCATCGTCGCGAAGCCACCTTCGATGTCCCATGAACACGGTTTTCGAAGACCCGGGATCTCTATCTAGCTGGCGATACGTTGTGTCATCCATGCACCTGACGCATCCAGAAAATCCATGGACCACCTGCCCCGCGACATATCCGTAACCGAGATAGTCGTGCACCGTCGTGAGCAGCGCGGCTCTCATAGGGAAATATTCTTTCTTTGCGGCGTCCCACGTATTGGCTGGCGTTTTCCACAGCGTGTCTAGCTCCTCTTTCAGCAGCCCCAGATACAGATTGATGTCGTTCCCTGGTTGTTTCGGTCCTTCAACTAGCATACTCATGTGAATGTACTTCCTCTTCATGCACAACCAGGGGGAAGGTTGTACATCCACACAAACACAGGCCAGGTGCTATGTGTGCTTCTCTGGCTGCCAAACGGATTGACTCCATCGGTGCTCGCGCCCAGCACGATGTTCCTTGGATCGTTCCCAAATTCTAGGTCTTCGAAGTTCAACGCTTGCCACTGGCTCGCATCCTTAGGGTGACTCGGCATCTTGTCTTTTTTATCTATCTCCGGATCATTTGCGTCATCTTCTCGCTTCTTCTCCTCCCTATCCGCGTGCCAACGCAGGAGCTTTGCTACCTTAGGGTCCGCGAAATACCGCTGCAGACGAGGAGTGATCGGAAAGTACCACACCACTTTTCGAAGAGCTTTCTTCCTCTTCTTGTATCGAGTGACGCCGCACACCGGACATATGGTAGACTCCGCGTGCTCGTCCCGATAAATGATGCAATTGTTCATGCACACATGGTATTTCACGTGCGGTAAATCCAGAGGACACACGATTTTCTTCGCCTCCTCCAAACTGGTGGGGCACTTGTTCCCCTTGGGAAGACGTTCGTGCCAGAATGACATGTTCTCGTCGAAGCATGCGTCGGTCATTTTGTGTTTTACCTTCATCTCCAGAGCCATGAGCGTTACTTTCAGGCGGGTATCCTCGGGCCTGCATCCTTCATACAATGGAGTAACCGCGTTGTGACGCCCCCGATTTGACCATACACTAATCATGCACGCAAATGTGTACGACCAAGATCAAGGACTCACTGGAAGATATCACAACACAACTCTAGACACAAATTAAAATAATACAAGCTTTATATTACAAGCCAGGGGCCTCGAGGGCTCGAATACATAAGCTCGAAAACACAAGAGTCAGCGGGAGCAATAATATCTGAGTACAGACATAAGTTAAACAAGTTTGCCTTAAGAAGGCTAGCACAGAAGTAACAACGATCGAAAAGGCAAGGCCTCCTGCCTGGGACCTCCTAACTACTCCTCGAAGCGAACTCCATGTAGAAACATCATCGGGATCCTCTGGGTCCTGGACTCCACCATCTGGTTGCGTCATCCGAGAAGAAGGAACAAAAGGGGAAAAGGGGGAGAAAAGCAACCGTGAGTACTCATCCAAAGTACTCGCAAGCAAGGATCTACACTACATATGCAATGGTATATGTGTAAAGGGGTAATATATGTGGGTTAAACTGCAGAATGCCAGAATAAGAGGGGGATAGCTAATCCAATCGAAGACTACGCTTCTGGCCACCTCCATCTTGCAGCAGTAGAATAGAATATAAGTAACAAGTATCCTCGCGTCTCGCAGCCTCCGTCTTGAAGCAGTAGAAGGGAAATAGATGGTAAGTTCACCAAGTAACAACGTATAGCATAATCATACCCGGTGATCCTCCCCTCGTCGCCCTGTGAGAAAGCGATCACCGGGTTGTATCTGGAACTTGTCTGGGTGTGTTTTATTAAGTATCCAGTTCTAGTTGTCATGAGGTCAGAATACAACTCCGGGTCGTCCTTTTACCGAGGGACACGGCTATTCGAATAGATTAACTTCCCTGCAGGGGTGCACCACATAACCCAGCACGCTTGATCCCATTTGGCCGGACACACTTTCCAGGGTCATGCCCGGCCTCGGAAGATCAACACGTCGCAGCCCTACCTAAGCACAGCAGAGAGGTCAGCACGCCGGTCTAAGTCCTAGGCGCGCAGGGGTCCGGGCCCATCGCCCAACGCACACCTGCACGTTGCGTACGCGGCCGGTAAGCAGACCTAGCCTCTCCTAATACCAGAGTAGGCTTCCAGTCCAATCCGGCGCGCGCCGCTAAGCCGCTGACGTCAAGAAGGCTTCGGCTGATACCACGACGTCGAGTACCCATAACTATTCCCACGTAGCTGGTTAGTGCGTATAGACCAAATGGCCAGACTCAGATCAAATATCCAAACTCGTTAAGCGTGTTATTATGAAATAACCGCGGACAACGACCAGGGCCAGGCCACCTCTCGACTGGGTGTCTCAACCTGCCCCTGTCGCTCCGCCACAAAGATCCACACAGAGGGCCGTCGGGAAAGTATGTCCTTTCAGCCCCCAATCCGTGAATCAACCGCGGGTACTCAACGAGCCGACCCGACTTTAGTCACATCAAGTATCATGTATATGTGTATGTAATATATATACCCGTGATCACCCCCAAGTGATCACGGCCCGATAGAATAGCAGGGCAGACGGACAAGGGTGTAGGGCCACTGATGGAATACTAGCATCCTATACTAAGCATTTAGGATTACAGGTAAAGTATCAACAGTGATAGCAACAAAGACAGGCTATGCAGCAGAATAGGATTATCGAAAGCAGTAACATGCTACACTACTCTAATGCAAGCAGTAGAGAGAAGAATAGGCGATATCTGGTGATCAAGGGGGGGCTTGCCTGGAAGCTCTGCAGACAAAAGGAATCTTCGGGAGCGTAGCCGTAGTCGAACACCGAAGCATCAATGGTCTCGGGGTCTATCACAGTATCGGAGTCTACCGAAAATAAGCAACGAAGGGGGAAACAAATAAATAACAGGGCAAACAATAGCATCACAAAGCATAACATGGCAAAAGGTGGTGCTACGTGTGGCCTAACGCGGTGCTCAGTGATACAGGCGAAGAGGAATAACATCCGGGAAAGTATTCCCGGTGTTAGGCATTTTCGGGCAGTTGAAACGGAGGGGAATGTTGCATGTTCGGTATGATAGAGATGTGTGGCGGACAAACGGAACGCGTATTCGGATTCGCCTCGTCGTTCTGAGCAACTTTCATATATATAACTTTTTCATCCGAGCTACGGTTTATTTTATATGATTTTCTAAAGTTTTAAACATTTTTCGAATTTTTATTAATTCAAAAATAAACTGGAATTTGCCATGGGTACACAAGGTGTACCCAGCCAGGGTGTATGATATGTGGGGCCAGTCAAAGTAAACATAGTTGAAGTTGACTTTACCAAAAAGTGAACAGTACATGAAGGTCCCATATGTCATTGACTTACATTTTCTAAATTTGCTTTTTCTTTACACTAACAGTAGATCCACGTGTCATCTGTTATTAGACTATCTTAGCACTACTTTTAGTTCTAGTCTAAACTAGTACTAATACTAATTAGAAAAGGGCCGGCCACACACGGCTATGGGAAAGCCAGCCACACACACTGCTATGAGTTAAATCTGTTCCTTTTAACAGAAGATAGCATTTTGTCATTTTTGTAGGATTTAATCCATGCATCAAATGAATTTGGTTCAATGGGGTAAAATGGAGTTTGTCATGTATACTACCTGCACATATTTATTTTAGCTATGTTAAGCTTTGTTTAGTTGCTATTCTGAGGCTGTTTAGGAGGCTAACGAATGTTGTTTTCTAAAAGCTAGCAGCTGCTACAGTAACTGAATTTTACTGTAGCGGCGCTGCACTAGTAGCTGTAGTCCGCGGCAAGCAGCAGTTTAGCCAGGCAGCAAAAGTACCTAGCGACTACGGACGGCTGCGGCAACGACCAGTGAGGCCACGCGCGAGCATGGCCGGCCGAGCAGGAGGTAGCGGCGGGCGCATGGCTGCGCGGGCAAGGCGAGCAACGTCGAGGCACGACCACGAGCGCGGACGCGCGTGCACGCGGTGCGGCCGATGCGTGGGCTGTAGGGACCTGGGACGCGGGCGCGAGCGCCGGCCAGGGAAGACCGCGGGCGACGAAACTGGAGCGGATCGAGGCGGGGAATAGGGGGAAAAGGAGGAGGAGCTCACAATAGAGCTCGCTGACAGCTCGGTTGCCGCGAGGACGGCCGACAGGTGACGAACTGGGCCGCGGCAGTGGTCGTGGTGGTCGAAGATGAATGGCGACGGGGGCTGCGATGCGGCGCCTTCGCTCGATTTTCCACAGGGATGAGATGAGGTCGACGATGGGGAGGCTCCTGGGCACCTTCTTGCATCTCGGGGGAGCTCCGGTGCACGTCGGCGACGATGCCGCGGTGACGCCGAGCGGCGTCGGGGGCCGATGGGGTCTTCCCCCCGATCCAGTCGAGGGAGAGAGAGGGGGGATATTTTGGGTGGGAAGTGTCGGTGGGATATTTCCCACCGAGGGGTGGGGTTATATCTAGTCTAGGTGGTAGTGGGCCGAGGCCCAGTAGGTTAGGTTAGGTTAGTTTTTATTTTATTTTGTTGTTTGCTTTTCCTTTTATTTATTTAATTATTCCTTTTCTATTTTATTTTAGTTTAACAAAAATACCAAACTAGTTCCTAATTTATCTTTAATAGATATTCCACTGCCCCGTGTAGTTTTGGGCAATTAATAATTTAGCTTAATAATTTATTAATTGAAGAAGGCATTTATTTATTTGTTTCTACTACTGTTTTATTTACTTCAAATATTAGAATACTTAATAGAAATATTGTTTCTTCACCAATATTTATTACGCATTATTTGACACACTTAGAACATTTTAGTTTTAATGTTTTGAAACTTTTACCGCTCGACTTTATTTGAAGTTGAATTTGAATCGGTTTCGAACTAACTCGAAATTAGCAACAGTAATCGAAGTGATTTGGCATCACTACCAGAGGGTTACTGTAGCTTGATTACCCGGGCGTCACAATTCTCCTCCACTACAAGAAATCTCGTCCCGAGATTTAAGCGGTGGAGTAAGGGAGAGGGGAAGTGCTGGTAGCGAAAACCTAACGAGTCTTCTTGGTTTTGGCTGCCTTTTCGAAGAGGTTGATCTCTTTCGTTGATGTCTTCATTTCTCTGCTTCAAGTCATCGTGATCAAGACGTCATCCTTCCTTCGGGATCTCAATCGTCCTACGAACGCGACCAGGGGGAAAACTTTGGTGGAACGTATCTCCACGAAGTATGTGCATCTGACAGTGAATTCAGAAAGTGAAACACGAAGTGCCCTACGCGTAGTATTTCAGTGAATGCATTGAGAACAACAAGCGATGGTACCAAAGTTTCAAACGGGTAGGCAGTCATTCGATGCCTAACCATAAGCTAGAATGGGGGCTTGAACAACGAGAATAATATGGTGTTAGATATCAGGATGAAACATGGTAGAATTTAGCTCGTGAATTACACACGAAGCCAAGTGCAAAGTATACATTAGAATCAGGGTTGTACAAGAGAGTCAGGTTTCAATCCCGTGGACCTGTGGGTTATGGGCCCACCATGTGGGTTGAAATAGGAAGGGTGGTGACATCTTGCATAGCCATGACAGGGGGGCATGTGAGTGGATAGCTTGTCAGCTATGTCGGCAACAATGTCGGTGCCAAGGATTGGGGGCGAAGAGAACCATCTTCTTTCTCATTGTAATGAGGCAGACCAGTAGGCAAAGTTTTCTTCCATCGGTGGTTACCGGAATGTTATGAACAATAGTAACAGGTTCTTATTGACAGAGTTGAACACCAAGTTGTTTACATAAGCAGAAAATTATTACTGCTTAGTTTATATGTAGATAAAAGAAAGGTTAAACAAACAAATGGAAAGGAAAATTGTGATTACACACAATTATTAGGAGTATATCCTTCCCATGGACAAGCAGAACATGACATATAGGGTTGGAGAGCAAGTATCCAACCACTCAGATAAAGAGGCAAGGATTAATCAAGATGTTACCCATACAACAGTGTTTGGATAACTGACCAAGAAACATTTAGCATCGCGCCTCCAATGTTCTTGTTGGAAATCGGAGTGCCACAGACATGCTTCGAGATAGCATTGGCATGGTCTTGAAACAAAGGTCGGACTTGGATACATAAAGGATTCATCAGGTACAACTTATAGAATAAGTCTTATAATTTCCTCCTGGAAGAATGGTTATACTTGCAAAAGAAATTATAATGATAGGTCCTCCAGCCAGGGGTGCCAGGCATGACATCATATTACCGGGTCATCAACGGACCAACATTATAACTCCTGGAAAGTTGTCCCAACCATCATATCTGACCGAGATTCAGATCCGATTGGTATCATGATAACTCAAACTCAGGATATTCGAGAAGAAAAGGTGCAACACAAATCAACGAAATGACATTGCAAGATTCTCGGGAAATGAACTATGGGAGCTGGTTCCCAAAACAATAGTTCATCATTAAACCAAGGATAGGATGAGGAGGTGACTGGTGGGCTCAGCGACAATTCATCGAGAATTCCAAACGGATGGATTTCCATAATAACGTGAACAAGAAGATGACACTTGTTGATTCAAATGATATAATGTTGTATGCTCGAGGAAAACATACATCATTAATCATTAGTTGAAAGGTGTGCCTGAAATATGACCTTAGGCAGCAAGGTCAATGTTAGAGTGACGATTCAATAACCAACAGGCTAAGAACGAACTGTCGACCGTTAACTTCAAAGCAATAGGGTTGCTAGAACTACAGAACTCAAGCGGCATCGTTAGCATATTGGTATCCCGATTAAAAACAACACGAGGACCAAGGAAGAATGGTGATGGTGAGAAGTATCATCATACCGAGAATTTCTAAGAGGTGGAGCAATCCCCACAACATTCTCGACATAAAAGACAGTAATACTTCAATGCAGAACACAACACTAGCTGGAGAGCAAGTTGTATTCATAATGTGGACAAGTTCGCGATGACAGGAAGTCAAGGGTGTTGCCGATGATAATGAAAATCATCAAGGGCAAGGAGGGTATTTCTCATTATGAGCACAGTTGACATCTTGGTAGTAGTCAAAGTGTTGAAGGTGATCCGACACATTTGCCGGGAGGTGTCAAGGGGATGCAATCAAACAACAACGGCAACAAGCAAGGGAATGACGAAGTGGCAAGTCATAGGATCAATATATAAGATGCAAGCTCGGAGCCAAAGTTGCCTTTCAAGTCAAGCAACATGAGGTTGAAAGCCCGACGTAAGTCGTGCTCTCACGGAAGAATTCGTGCACCAGAGAAGGACGAGGTAGCACAATCAAAGATATCAAGACCAGGATGTACCCGATAGTCTAGGAATAAACCAGATTGAGTTTAAAATTTTCCCAGTAACATCTACTAGGGGTGTTGAATTTTTAGAGCAGATTTGATTTACTAAACGGTGTCCTCGGTTGACGGCAACCTAGAACCCGTAGAGTGATTACGACAAGCAAAGGTATTACTTCATCAAAAGTTCAAAAGGTGTAGTGCAAAGGCATGATATCCTCGAGATATCAGAGGGTAAAACTCGAAGGTAGAACATGATAGAAGTGGAACTAGGTCATTGACCTATGACAGTAGATACTTTAACCTTGTCAAAAATTGACGAGGCCTGGAATGGATTTATTCCAGATATATTGAATAAGGACAGCATGGTCGAAACCATAACTGCAAGGGATCAAATTTATTGACACCGAAAGAATTATTTGGACGTAAAAATCATTTTGCAAGAAGCTCCCGAGACGGTCTACATCGTTTCCATGGGCATGAACAAAAGCTCAAGGTCGACTCCCATTTCTCCAATGCTTACGTTTCATTTACCTCTTGCTTTGATAAAATTGTAGTGTTGGAATTTTATCCGGTAGAACACCGAAAGGGTATGACTTGTGAAAACTTTCGGGTTCTCACGAATTAGGGGAAGGCATAGGTTCAACCCATCGGGCTCCTTAGTAACTTATACCATAAGTTTCAAAGTAAAAGCACAAGGTCAAAATCAGAGCATGGTTGACCAAGCAGAGAATACAATTTACCAAAGGCATTATGTATCAGGGGAAGAACTCACAAGGTGACTGAATATGAAGGACACTGTCGGATAATAATCCAACAATGGATCAGGCGATCCACAACGGAACTGATGTGAGTATCGGCACTCACTCAGTGGAAGAAAGAATGCAGAGGCGTCAGATACAAGAATCACCTTATTAGTCTGATGCTTAAATGGAAAGAAATTATGGTTTCCAAAATGAAGGATCAGAAGCAGACGCTCTGATCAAGGATGGATAAGTTGAAAACACTTAGTTGGACAATCCATAAAGGTTAGAATTGCCGAGAACCAACTCATGTCCGGAATGACGTCTGAGTCGAAAAGATAATGTTATAAAGGATAACCTGATGACTGCGTGCATACGCACACATTGAATCAATAGGCTCAAAATGGTTAAGACAAGGGATGTTAACGAAGACTACTAGTCATATGGAATTAACCATAATGCAAGCAGGCAAGAATTTCAAGAGTAACAGCCTGCAGAGGATTTTCGAAACATCGAAAGGTATTCCGAAGAATTTTGGGAGACATATGAACAATCAAGGAGAACGGGTCCTCGATAAATGTGGGGAAATAACCGTGAGGGTTTTCATGCGAAATAAAACTGCTAGACAGTAAACTCAAAGGATTCTCGAGACAACGGAGAATATTTCGAGGCATCTTGTAACAACAAGAGCGGTGAGGAATGATCGTGAGAATGACAAGGGCACACAGATATCCATAGGGATATATTGGTGGTAGTGAATTATAAAGGCAATGAACACAAGTTCTCGGGTTAACAGCGGAGAGTATCTTCAGGGTCTTCTGGTGCAGCGGACGATCATCGATCATAAGGTGCTCTCCGGGTGAAAGTGATAACGAGATCCTAATGTTAGATTTAGCAAATTTCATTTATCCCGAATAGGAGAGAGATAAGAGTCCCAGAGTATAGACGAGGAGTAAAATATCCTAATACCACCCAATGGTGTTGTGGGCCCGTAAGCCACACAACAAGTTAGTAAATTTGTTTTTCAAAGACTAGACTCAACTTCGGCCAAGGAGTTGGAAAGGGGGATTCCTACAGGCAGTCGGCTCTGATACCAACTTGTGACGCCCCCGATTTGACCATACACTAATCATGCACGCAAATGTGTACGACCAAGATCAAGGACTCACTGGAAGATATCACAACACAACTCTAGACACAAATTAAAATAATACAAGCTTTATATTACAAGCCAGGGGCCTCGAGGGCTCGAATACATAAGCTCGAAAACACAAGAGTCAGCGGGAGCAATAATATCTGAGTACAGACATAAGTTAAACAAGTTTGCCTTAAGAAGGCTAGCACAGAAGTAACAACGATCGAAAAGGCAAGGCCTCCTGCCTGGGACCTCCTAACTACTCCTCGAAGCGAACTCCATGTAGAAACATCATCGGGATCCTCTGGGTCCTGGACTCCACCATCTGGTTGCGTCATCCGAGAAGAAGGAACAAAAGGGGAAAAGGGGGAGAAAAGCAACCGTGAGTACTCATCCAAAGTACTCGCAAGCAAGGATCTACACTACATATGCAATGGTATATGTGTAAAGGGGTAATATATGTGGGTTAAACTGCAGAATGCCAGAATAAGAGGGGGATAGCTAATCAAATCGAAGACTACGCTTCTGGCCACCTCCATCTTGCAGCAGTAGAAGAGAATATAAGTAACAAGTATCCTCGCGTCTCGCAGCCTCCGTCTTGAAGCAGTAGAAGGGAAATAGATGGTAAGTTCACCAAGTAACAACGTATAGCATAATCATACCCGGTGATCCTCCCCTCGTCGCCCTGTGAGAAAGCGATCACCGGGTTGTATCTGGAACTTGTCTGGGTGTGTTTTATTAAGTATCCAGTTCTAGTTGTCATGAGGTCAGAATACAACTCCGGGTCGTCCTTTTACCGAGGGACACGGCTATTCGAATAGATTAACTTCCCTGCAGGGGTGCACCACATAACCCAGCACGCTTGATCCCATTTGGCCGGACACACTTTCCAGGGTCATGCCCGGCCTCGGAAGATCAACACGTCGCAGCCCTACCTAAGCACAGCAGAGAGGTCAGCACGCCGGTCTAAGTCCTAGGCGCGCAGGGGTCCGGGCCCATCGCCCAACGCACACCTGCACGTTGCGTACGCGGCCGGTAAGCAGACCTAGCCTCTCCTAATACCAGAGTAGGCTTCCAGTCCAATCCGGCGCGCGCCGCTAAGCCGCTGACGTCAAGAAGGCTTCGGCTGATACCACGACGTCGAGTACCCATAACTATTCCCACGTAGCTGGTTAGTGCGTATAGACCAAATGGCCAGACTCAGATCAAATATCCAAACTCGTTAAGCGTGTTATTATGAAATAACCGCGGACAACGACCAGGGCCAGGCCACCTCTCGACTGGGTGTCTCAACCTGCCCCTGTCGCTCCGCCACAAAGATCCACACAGAGGGCCGTCGGGAAAGTATGTCCTTTCAGCCCCCAATCCGTGAATCAACCGCGGGTACTCAACGAGCCGACCCGACTTTAGTCACATCAAGTATCATGTATATGTGTATGTAATATATATACCCGTGATCACCCCCAAGTGATCACGGCCCGATAGAATAGCAGGGCAGACGGACAAGGGTGTAGGGCCACTGATGGAATACTAGCATCCTATACTAAGCATTTAGGATTGCAGGTAAAGTATCAATAGTGATAGCAACAAAGACAGGCTATGCAGCAGAATAGGATTATCGAAAGCAGTAACATGCTACACTACTCTAATGCAAGCAGTAGAGAGAAGAATAGGCGATATCTGGTGATCAAGGGGGGGCTTGCCTGGAAGCTCTGCAGACAAAAGGAATCTTCGGGAGCGTAGCCGTAGTCGAACACCGAAGCATCAATGGTCTCGGGGTCTATCACAGTATCGGAGTCTACCGAAAATAAGCAACGAAGGGGGAAACAAATAAATAACAGGGCAAACAATAGCATCACAAAGCATAACATGGCAAAAGGTGGTGCTACGTGTGGCCTAACGCGGTGCTCAGTGATACAGGCGAAGAGGAATAACATCCGGGAAAGTATTCCCGGTGTTAGGCATTTTCGGGCAGTTGAAACGGAGGGGAATGTTGCATGTTCGGTATGATAGAGATGTGTGGCGGACAAACGGACCGCGTATTCGGATTCGCCTCGTCGTTCTGAGCAACTTTCATATATATAACTTTTTCATCCGAGCTACGGTTTATTTTATATGATTTTCTAAAGTTTTAAACATTTTTCGAATTTTTATTAATTCAAAAATAAACTGGAATTTGCCATGGGTACACAAGGTGTACCCAGCCAGGGTGTATGATATGTGGGGCCAGTCAAAGTAAACATAGTTGAAGTTGACTTTATCAAAAAGTGAACAGTACATGAAGGTCCCATATGGCATTGACTTACATTTTCTAAATTTGCTTTTTCTTTACACTAACAGTAGATCCACGTGTCATCTGTTATTAGACTATCTTAGCACTACTTTTAGTTCTAGTCTAAACTAGTACTAATACTAATTAGAAAAGGGCCGGCCACACACGGCTATGGGAAAGCCAGCCACACACACTGCTATGAGTTAAATCTGTTCCTTTTAACAGAAGATAGCATTTTGTCATTTTTGTAGGATTTAATCCATGCATCAAATGAATTTGGTTCAATGGGGTAAAATGGAGTTTGTCATGTATACTACCTGCACATATTTATTTTAGCTATGTTAAGCTTTGTTTAGTTGCTATTCTGAGGCTGTTTAGGAGGCTAACGAATGTTGTTTTCTAAAAGCTAGCAGCTGCTACAGTAACTGAATTTTACTGTAGCGGCGCTGCACTAGTAGCTGTAGTCCGCGGCAAGCAGCAGTTTAGCCAGGCAGCAAAAGTACCTAGCGACTACGGACGGCTGCGGCAACGACCAGTGAGGCCACGCGCGAGCATGGCCGGCCGAGCAGGAGGTAGCGGCGGGCGCAGGGCTGCGCGGGCAAGGCGAGCAACGTCGAGGCACGACCACGAGCGCGGACGCGCGTGCACGCGGTGCGGCCGATGCGTGGGCTGTAGGGACCTGGGACGCGGGCGCGAGCGCCGGCCAGGGAAGACCGCGGGCGACGAAACTGGAGCGGATCGAGGCGGGGAATAGGGGGAAAAGGAGGAGG
>LR738712.1:678669501-678692196 GCA_902687465.1 Secale cereale
TCACAATAGAGCTCGCTGACAGCTCGGTTGCCGCGAGGACGGCCGACAGGTGACGAACTGGGCCGCGGCAGTGGCCGTGGTGGTCGAAGATGAATGGCGACGGGGGCTGCGATGCGGCGCCTTCGCTCGATTTTCCACAGGGATGAGATGAGGTCGACGATGGGGAGGCTCCTGGGCACCTTCTTGCATCTCGGGGGAGCTCCGGTGCACGTCGGCGACGATGCCGCGGTGACGCCGAGCGGCGTCGGGGGCCGATGGGGTCTTCCCCCCGATCCAGTCGAGGGAGAGAGAGGGGGGATATTTTGGGTGGGAAGTGTCGGTGGGATATTTCCCACCGAGGGGTGGGGTTATATCTAGTCTAGGTGGTAGTGGGCCGAGGCCCAGTAGGTTAGGTTAGGTTAGTTTTTATTTTATTTTGTTGTTTGCTTTTCCTTTTATTTATTTAATTATTCCTTTTCTATTTTATTTTAGATTAACAAAAATACCAGAGGGTTTTGGGCAATTAATAGATATTCCACTGCCCCGTGTAGTTTTGGGCAATTAATAATTTAGCTTAATAATTTATTAATTGAAGAAGGCATTTATTTATTTGTTTCTACTACTGTTTTATTTACTTCAAATATTAGAATACTTAATAGAAATATTGTTTCTTCACCAATATTTATTACGCATTATTTGACACACTTAGAACATTTTAGTTTTAATGTTTTGAAACTTTTACCGCTCGACTTTATTTGAAGTTGAATTTGAATCGGTTTCGAACTAACTCGAAATTAGCAACAGTAATCGAAGTGATTTGGCATCACTACCAGAGGGTTACTGTAGCTTGATTACCCGGGCGTCACACGCGTCTAACTCAAGTTGATCCATCTTGGCTTTCTCTCGGGCGGCAGCTCTTGCGTTATCGGTCTGCTTGAGAAGCAGCTCTTGAATATGAGGGTCCTGCACCCAGCCCATCGATGGTCCAGCGTCGTCTGCTCCGCCGGCATCATCATCTTCATGATCATGCCCGTCGTCTGCTCCGGCATCTTCCTCATCATCATGTTCTGCATCTTCTACATGATGACTGTGTACAGCATCACCGTCGTGATCATCTCCTGGGGATTCTTCTTCTTCTCGCCCGCCCGAGCCGCGGTGGTTGTCTTGCTGCCCTTCCTCATTTCTTGTCCGGCCCCCATGGACGACTTCGTAGTCATCTTCATCACCTTGCCACCGATAGCCATCCATGAAACCACGCAAGAGCAGGTGGTCCCGCACCTGCTCGGAATCCGGGTCCGCAATAAGGCTCTTCAGCCTGCATCTTCGACACGGACATCTTATCTCCGTCTCGTTCTTTTGAAGCATCTCGGCCTTCGCGGACCTCAAAAACCTATTCACGATGCCTTCGGTCATCGTGCGCACCATGGTCGTCTGCGGGGTAGAGCAAAACGATATTTTAGAACCAAGAAATTTTTTGCCATGACTTTCCCTAAAAATAGGACAAAAAAGAATGCTTCATGCCAAAATTCTCACCGAAACGAAAATGAATCAACATTCCGGGAAAATATTGGCAACTATCGCATTTCAAATACCGGTACACCTCCAAACACAAACACATATACAACACAAGAAACATATGCAACACCACGAACATACATAGATCTAGCTAGGCCATAAAAAGTGCATGTGCACATTGTTGTATGGAGAACAACATAAATATAGCTTCCCCCCTTACTTACCTATCAAAACAAGGTATTTTAACCACTTAATTTGAATGAATATATGGTGGAAATGAGGTGAAAAAGAGGAGGGACCCGAGAGGAGGAGGAGGTGGAGAGAATGAAGTGGGGGGAGAAAGTGAGTGTGGGTAGGAGAGGCTGTCCAAAATATCTTGTTGCTGTCCACTTACTAATGGCGCACCAACTATAAATGCGCCATTAGTAATCAAGGTTACTAATGGCGCATTTATAGTAGGTGCGCCATTACTAGTTTTGCAAAAAAAAACATACTAATGGCGCACTGTCTCACAATGCGCCATTACTAGTTTTGTAAAAAAAAGAATAAAAAATATCATAAAAAAAGAATATTAATGGCGCACTTTACTGCTGGTGCGCCATTACTAGTTACAACTAGTAATGGCGCACTTTGTTCAGATGCGCCATTAGTATGTTTGGACAGGCGCACTAGTTTAAAAAAAAAACTTTTTGATACTAATGGCGCACGCTGGGACTGGTGCGCCATTAGTAGTTTGAGCTCTAATGGCGTATCTGTTGTTGGTGCGCTATTACTATATACTAATGGCGCACTGCTTGTCTGGTGCGCCATTAGTATCAGTTCCATCTATAGCCCTTTTCCTAGTAGTGGCAGACATAAAGCTCTTAGAAAAGAAGGAAAAAATAGTATTAACGGCCGTTCTATGCATGGTTCCTCATAAACTAGCTAGGTGTAACTTGTAAGCAGGGATGTGCTAGATTAGAACATACAGAACTCTAGTGGCGCAATAAAACCAACAAGATATATATCGAGTTACCGACAACATCGGATCGGCGCAGGCTATACTGCAAGATGTCCATAACCAGATGAAACAACATTTGTGAGAGTGCCGCCTAAACCTTACAAACGAGTGTCGCACTCGGAAGGTCGCACACATACAGATGCAGTACAACAATATCGCTCAAGACAGTGCAATACTTGCAATCAGATCCGAATTATCGACATAATTACGTCTGGTTACACTATTGGTAATCTCTTGGTTTTCATGCCAGAACCTGTCATCGACGACACAGCGACTACAGCTCTGCTCGGGGGTTCTGTTCTGAGTGCTGCCGCCCCTGCTTAAATCCTAACTCTCCTAGCCCTAGCCTAGGGTTCCTTGTGGGAGGGTATCCGTGCCCAGATGAGAGACGACGCCGTGGTAGTACCAGGGACGGCAGAAAGAGGAAAAAGGATCTGGCCAAGCTATGGAGCCTGCGTGCATACCTGAAGGTGAGTCCACGGCGACGTTGCGGCGGCGGTCTCTGGCTCCGGCTCCGTCGTGTGTGCCAATCGGCAACAGCAACGGAACATATTGACCAAGGTGGGCCCGACAGTGTACAGACAGGACATCTTTTGTTGGGCTGGGCCGTCATTGCGCGCAATCTCCAAAGAAGTTCATTTTTCACCTTCAAATGTGACCTGAGGGACAAATACCCCCCCGAACTCAAATTTGGTATAATTTCAACCCTCAAATCCTTAATACCGGGTGAATTTTCCCCTTAAGTGGTTTTGCTTTGATTTTACACGGTTTTGAGCCAAGATCGGGTGACGCGGCATGGATTTGGGTGTGCATACAGATTACAGAGTAAAGCTCGCCTGTTCCTGATGCACGCCGTCTGCTGCCCGTAGCGCCGCCTCCTGTAGATGACGTCGTTCCTCTCGCTCCACGTACTCCTCGAGGGCGCCAACAACTACGACGCGTCCTTCATGGCCTGCAACTCGATTGCCGCACGGTGGGACAAGCTCCTCTTCACCGTGCTGGCCGCTAGGGCTGGACGCTCGAGCGAGCTTTTAAACTCGGCCCGAAACTCGCTCTAGCTCGGCCCGACTCAGCTCGGCCCGACATGGAAATAGGCCGAGCCGAGCTGTCAATATTTGACTCGTTCGACGACCGAGCCGAGCCGGTTTCCGCTCGGTCCAGCTCGGTGGCCCGTTTGGCGGCCCAGATATTTTTTTTTAGAAAATTTGCAGCCCAGTGTATACAATAAGCAGCCTACAGAGCAGCCCAAGCCCAGTACGAAGCACCCCTGACTAACCCTAGCGAGCTCTGACCCACAAATTCCCCCGCCGCGCCGCCGCTCTCGCCATGACCTGACGAAGTTATCGTCCTCCTTGCCGCGCCCGATGTTTGACGGCTCTCTCTCGGCACCGCCCGCAGACGTGCCCGTTCGGCGCCGCGAAGGACGTCGCCGTTCGTCGCTCCCGAGGTTCATTGCCAAGCTCGTGGCCGCCCCAAGCACAAGCAGGTATGACTTCCATGGCTCCCGCCGGCGGCGTGCATGGCCTTACACCGACGGCTAGCACGCACACTTCACGCATGCACTAGCACTAGCTGAATCACGCACGCATGCACTGCAGCACTGGCACACTGCATCTCCGCGCACCCATACAGCAAGGCACTTCCGTTAAAAAAAATATGCAGCAGGGCATGCACGAGCCGCTCGGCCTGAACCGAGCCGGAGGCAAGACGAGCCGAGCCTCCAAAAGCAGGCTCGTTCGACCAGCGAGCCGAGCCGAGCTTAGCTCGTTCATGGCGAGTCAAAGGCAGGCTCGGATCAAACTCGGCTCGGCTCGGCTCGTGTCCAGCCCTACTGGCCGCGGAGGCGGGCGTCGCGGCCGTCCTGCTCTTCAAGACGCCGCTGCGGAGCTGGCGGTGCTCGCGCTCGACCGCCTCAAGCGCTGCCGGGCCCCCGTCATGGTGCGCACCGTCCTCGTCGTCCTCGCCTCCAGCCCATTGTTTTAAATTTCGACGAAATTTCCGAAATTTCGCGAAATTTCGACCGTTTCGAGGGTGACCGAATTATTTGTATTTCGTTTGAAATATTTCGTTATTTTTACGTTTTGTGTATATAGAGAGGTGGGATCCTAAAGTATACGTTGATCTCTGCATAGCGTGGTGGTTTACTTTTGCTGCTGAGAAACAATAGGTCTGAGGTTCGAATTCTGGCGACTTGTTTTTTTGGTTCTATTTAAATTTTATGCCTATACTGCAGGAAAAATTGTCAAAAAAAGAAACATAGCCAAGAATCGAACTTCGATCACCTGGTATATTATTTATGGCCGCACCACTACAATAGATCAGCTTTCATGTCATACTGCTGCGACTAATGTTATATATTCGATAGTTTAAATTCAAATTTATTCAGATTTAAATAAAAATTTTGTTGATTTGTGCGAAACAAATTTCGAAATTTACGAAATTTCGGAAATTTCGTTGGTTTCGATGGTCAGCGAATTTTTTTTGCTGTCGAAATTCGAAACTATGCTCCAGCCTCCACAGCATGGCCAAGATCCACGGCCACGCCGGCGCCGGCGAGCTCGACGCTCCCGCCGCGCTCAGCCCCACCGACCAGTGCCTGCCTAAAGGGACCGGCGGCCGCCCGTCGTCCCCCTCTTGTTGGTTTTTGCCTCGCTTCGATTCGGTCGATCGTCCGGATGTCCCCGGTGCCCGGTTTCTAGAATTTAGATGAGAGCGTATGACTTGATTTCGCTCTAGAACGTTCCACCACCTCTCCCGCTGACTGCCGCTCCAGTCCGTGGCCGCGGCGGGGCGGCTCGTCCTCGTCGCGTTGTCCATGCAGCCGCTCCACCCGGCACTATGCCACCCGCTCATCTTCGACACGGCCGCCGCACCCATGCTGCGCTGGCTGGTCGGCCCGCGTGTCCTACTTCGCCCCACGCAGGTGGTGCGCGGCGGGAGCGGCGCACAGCCGTGTGTTCGTCGGGATGTGTGGGCGCTGGCGACGAGCTCGCAGGCGTGCGCTCGGGTAGATAGTGGACCCCGTCGCAGGTCGCACCGTACGTGCCGTGCGAGCCGCTCCCGCCGATGCGGGACGGGCGGTTCAACTGGGACGCCGCGGAAGTCTTCTGCTCGGGCGAGAAGGTCAGCGTGGTCAACCTATGCGGCAGCGGGAGGGTGCCGTGTTCGACGACCTCATGGCCAGCCGGTGGGAGGACATGCTGCCCGGCATGATCGCTGGCTGGAAGTGCCCTGCCGCGGCATCCCCGGACAGTTCTTTGCCGTGGCCCGTGGATGAGGAGTGTGCTGCGCTCAGCACTTACGACCGGGGATTTGGAGGAAGAGGCAAACCATGGAGGAGGAAGAAAGCTACCGTTGAGGATTTGGATGGCAGCAACATGTCTGGCGGCGTCCTCGTCACCATCGTCTAGACATCCATTGCGAATTGAAGAAAAAAGAGTGAAGTGAGGATGAACGGGTCCGACGCAAAGAAAAACGGGTCTGCTGCCACGTCAAAAGAGTCAAAACCGCCTAAAATCTGACGAGTCGTGAGCAAAACCAGTTGAGGGGAAGATTTATCCGGTTTTGAGGATTTGAGGGTTGAAATCGTACCAAATTCAAGTTTAGGGGAGTATTTGTCCCCGGCAACACATTTGAGGGTGAAAAATAGACTTCTTTCGTCTTCAGAAAAGGGACAACGAAATCTCTTTCGACTACTGATTTTAGCCATTGAATAATAATAAAAAACGTTTGTACAGCTATACATCTTCTTGAAACTGTTATGGATTGAGAGACCTGAATGATGTATGATGCCTTGATAGAACTAAGGCCACTGCTTGCCGTAAACCGGCTGATGTTAGGGATTTTTAAACCACTTTGAGAACCATTGATTTGGTTTGGTTTGGGTCGTCCGATCTGCTAGCTATCGGCTATGTGCACATCATCCTCATTTCTTCAGGTTGCAGCGGCTTCGTAGCCATCTCACAGGAAAACGCCCACGAGCTCGTCATGCATGGCCTCAGGTGCAGCGCCAGGTTGCGAGTTGCGACAACGACGCTGCCATGACCACCCCTTGACGCATTGGTGATGTTCCACTGAAGCACCTGCGATGCTCTGACAGCCCGGCTATGCCTCAACACAACACCAGTGATGCTTCGTTGCAGCACCGGTGATGCTCCGGCGGCCCGGCAATGCTCCAACACAACACCGATGATGCTTCGACGCAGCACCAGCGGTGCTCTGGTGGCCGGGCGATGCTCCCACACAACATCGATGATGTTTCGAAGCAGCACCGGTGATGCTTCGCTCCGGCGGCCCGGTAATGCTCCAACACAACACCGGCGATGCTTTGTTGTAGCACAGGCGATGCATCGTTGTAGCACCGACGATGCTCCAGCGGTTCGGCAATGCTCCAACACAACATCTGCGATGCTTCGTTCCAGCGCCGGTGATGCTCCGACGGCCCGGTAATGCTCCAACACAACACCGGCGGTGCTTCGTTGTAGCACCGGCGATGCTCCGGCGGCCCGATAATGCTCCAACACAACACCGGCGATGTTTCGTTGCAGCGCCGGTGATGCTCCGGCGACCCGGTAATGCTCCAACAAAACACCGACGATGCTTCGTTGTAGCACCGGCGATGCTCCGGCGGCTCAACAATGCTCCAACACAACACTGGTGATGCTTCGTTGTAGCGCCGACGATGCTCTAGCGGCCCGGCAATGCTCCAACAAAACACTGGCGATGCTTCGTTGTAGCGCCGACAATGCTTCGGCGGCTCGGCAATGCTCCAACACAACACCGACGATGCTCTGACGGCCCGGAGATGCTTCATTGCATCAACGATAATGGTTCGTCCGCCTCGACGATGCTCCATTGTAGCACCGGTGATGCTCCGAAAAGCTACATCCGTGTCGTCCTCGGCAGAGCGGCCCGCCATCGGGGCATTCTAACAACCCTCCCCAGCATATGCTGTTGTGCAAAACCACCATGGTCGCAGCGCTGCTGATGTCGTAGTATCACCGCCGTCGCATCACAGCACCGGGAAGCAGTTGGAGAGCCCGGCGAGCGCTGCATCGCAACACCAGAGCCGTCAGTGAGCGCTCCATTACAGCATCGGAGCCGCCGGCGAGCGTTCCATTGTTGCTTCGAGAGCCAACAACGACCGATGCATCGGAACCGGCGAGCGCTCCATTGCAGCCTCGGAGTCGCCGACGGGCGCTCCATTGCAACGTCGGAGTCGCCCGCGAGCGCTTTATCGGAGCTTCGAGAGCCAACGACGACCGCCGTAGTGGAGCCTCTGGCAACCTCTGTATTGCGGCGCCGAAGCCGCCGACAAGCACTGCCTTGCAGCTCCGAGGAGCCGGCGGTGGCCGCTGCAACGCAGCACCGTGAGTCACCGGCACCAGTGCACGAGCTCGACCCCCGCTGCATTGTAGGCAGCGTCGCGACAAATCCAGTTGCAGCACCTACGACCACCGCCGTTGCCCGTCCAGCACTAGGGATCGTCGACGCGCACCCCCCGACTGCAGCATCCCACTGTGGCAACAACGGTGAGCGACGGCCCTTTGCAGCGACGGACAGGAGCGCAGCGGCTGCAGAAAAATGGTGGTGCACTTGACGATGCATACCAACAGGAGGATAGGCTTGCAGCAGCGCTGGACTTGCCGGCGTTGGCCTCGATCTATAGAGACAAGAAGGCAAATGAGAGAGGTTCGCAGAAGGAGGAGAAAACAGAGACGAGGAAGATGAAGTATACAATGGAGAGAATGTGCGGTTGTGCTCCTCGCTGCGGGATAAGGGAGAAGGATAAGCGGCATGCAAGCCTAGCTCAGGGACAGGTATGAAATTGCGTGGGATCAGTCGGGCAAAAGAAGCATTTTCCTAGAACTAATGCAATCGATCATAGATGTTGGTGGTGTAAGCATTTTCATACAATGAACATGCCTGCTGCAAGGTTCAAACCCCATTTCTCAACTTTTATCTCTCATTCTCATACAGCACAAGAGGAGGAGGCAGAGGGAGTCTTATTTTTTTGAGAAACTTTAATCATCCAAAAGCTTAGTACACACTTGTACAAATGATATTCTTATGTTCAGGATAAGATGATAATATGTGTAGAAGGAATTAACAGACTACTTGTGGGATATGATGCATTATTGTGCCACCAATGTTCGGCAACTCGTACCATATTGGTCGGGTGCCGAATAGGGATAAATAGACGAATATTTTGGTTAATCAACTGCTAAATGAATTAATCAGCTATTCGATGATCCATTGAGTAGTGACAACTGATCGAGCATACTTGCACATCTATTTTACTTTGTTGAACATGATACAACACAAATACCCACATAAATATCCCCTATGATCGTACGTCCTACCCCTATGAACATCTCTGAGACTGTGAGCTAGCACAACATCTTGAGAATGACAAAGTCACCATTGGCGTCTTTGTTGTCGACGAGAACATATCCGATCACTGATCCAGCATGTACTTGTAACTTTTCACAAACAACATTCCCTGGTCCACTCATCCGCTCATTTTGACTGCCAGTTTGAAAGAAAATACGACAGGATAATTATAGGATGAAACAGTTTCAGATACTTGCTTAAATACTAGAGTGCAGTTTTTCTAAGGTTAGGCGCATTGTACCCACTATCTGAGCCATGCAATTGCGTTGAGATGTGTGTCTGCACAAGGCGTGAGAAAGAGATTAGAGGCTATGTCTGACATGGCTGTCCCGTCTATATCTGACGTGGCCGTCACGTATGCGGGAATCTCCACACGCCCCGTCTCTCATAAAAGCTTCTGACATGCAAATGGAATCTGCATGCACATGCACACAAGCAGCTCTCTCTTTATACAGTTGCTCTCTCTCTCACTTCCAGACCAATGACTTTGTTCTTGACCTGCTAAAAATATCATCTCTCTCATCTTAGCAAATAAGAGCTCTCTTACATGAATGTTCTCTCTCTCTAGAAAAGCAGAGATCTCTGTCTTTTTTCTCGCAGAAGTTCTCTCTCACAGTCCCAACATTATCTCTATTTAATCCTATTACATGAATATGTGTATTACTACGATCGAGATTCAATAAATCATTCACCTTGGGTGTATGATCATAGAAGGTTTTATTCATGTAAACACAATAACAATTATTCTCTGACTTAAAGAATAATCGTATTACAATATACATGATCCAATCTTGTTCATGCTCAACGCAAACACCAAATAACATTTATTGAGGTTTAACACTAATCCCGAAAGTACAGAGAGTATGCGATGATGATCATATCAATATTGGAACTACTTCCAACACACATCGTCACCTCACCCTCAACTAGTTTCTGTTTATTCTGCAACTCCTGTTTCAAGTTACTAATCTTAGCAACCGAACAGGTATGAAATACCCAGGGGCTACTACGAGCACTAGTGAGGTACACATCAATAACATGTATATCAAATATACCTTTGTTCACTTCACCATCCTTCTTATCTGCCAAATATTTAGGGTAGTTCCTCTTCCAGTGACCATTTTCTTTGCAGTAGAAGCACTCAGTTTCAGGCTTGGGTCTAGCTTTGGGCTTCTTCTTGGGAGTGGCAACTTTCTTGCCATTCTTCTTGAAGTTCGCTTTCTTTTCCTTACCTTTTTTTAAAAACTAGTGTTCTTGTTTAACCATCAACACTTGATGCTCTTTCTTGATTTCTACCTTCGTTGATTTCAGCATGGCGAAGAGCTCGGGAATCGTTTTCGTCATCCCTTGCATATTATAGTTCATCACGTAGTTCTAATAGCTTGGTTATTGTGACTAGAGAACTCTGTCAATCACTATCTTATCTGGAAGATTAACTCCCACTTGATTCAAGTGATTGTAGTACCCAGACATTCTGAGCACATGCTCACTAGCTGAGCTATTCTCCTCCATCTTGTAGGCAAAGTATTTGTCAGAGGTCTCATACCTCTCGACATGGGCATGAGTCTGAAATACCAATTTCATCTCTTGGAACATCTCATATGCTCTGTGTCGTTCAAAACGTTTTTGAAGTCCCGGTTCTAAGACGTAAAGCATGGTGCACTAAACTATTAAGTAGACATCACACTGAGCTTTGTCAAACGTTCATAACGTTTGCATCTGCTCCTGCAGTAGGTCTATCACCTAGCGGTGCATTAAGAAAATAATACTTCGGTGCAGCAATGAGGATAATCCTCAGATCATGGACCTAGTCCGCATCATTGCTACTAACATCTTTCAACTAGTTTTATCTAGGAACATATAAAAAACATAGGGGAGCTACAACGTGAGCTATTGATATACAACATAATTTGCAAATACTATCAGGACTAAGTTCATGATAAATTAAAGTTTAATTAATCATATTACTAAAGAACTCCCACTTAGATAGACATCCCTCAAGTCATCTAAATGATCACATGATTCAAATCAACTAAACCATGTCCGATCATCACGTGAGATTGAGTAGTTTTCAATGGTGAACATCTTATGTTGATCATATCTTCTATATGATTCACGCTCGACCTTTCGGTCTCCAGTGTTCCGAGGCCATGTCTATACATGCTAGGCTCGTCAAGTTTAACCCGAGTATTCTGCATGTGCAAAACTATCTTACACCTATTGTATGTGAACGTAGTGAAGGAAAAATGCCCTAGAGGCAATAATAAAGTTATTATTTATTTCCTTATATCATGATAAATGTTTATTATTCATGCTGGAATTGTATTAACCGGAAACTTAGTACATGTTTGAATACATAGACAATACAGAGTGTCCCTAGTATGCCTCTACTAGACTAGATCATTGATCAAAGATGGTTATGTTTCCTAACCGTAGACATGAGTTGTCATTTGATCAACGGGATCACATCATTAGGAGAATGATGTGATGGACTAGACCCATCCGTTAGCTTAGCACTATGATCATTTAGTTTTACTGCTATTGCTTTCTTCATGACTTATACATGTTCCTATGACTATGAGATTATGCAACTCCCGTATACCGGAGGAACACCTTATGTGCTATCAAACGTCACAACGTAACTGGGTGATTATAAAGATGCTCTACAGGTGTCTCCGAAAGTGTTCGTGGTGTTGGCATAGATCAAGAATAGGATTTGTCACTCCGAGTGTCGGAGAGGTATCTCTAGGCCCTCTCGGTAATGCACATCATAATAAGCCTTGCAAGCAAAAGAACTAATGAGTTAGTCATGAGATAATGTATTACGAAACGAGTAAAGAGACTTGCCGGTAATAAGATTGAACTAGGTATTGAGATACCGACGATCGAATCTCGGGCAAGTAACATACCGATGACAAAGGGAACAACGTATGTTGTTATGCGGTTTGACTGATAAAGATCTTCGTAGAATATGTAGGAACCATTATGAGCATCCAGGTTCCGCTATTGGTTATTGACCGGAGATGAGTCTCGGTCATTTCTACATAGTTCTCGAACCCGCAGGGTCCGCACGCTTAATGTTTGATGATGATCGGTATTATGAGTTTATGAGTTTTGATGTATCGAAGATAGTTCGGAGTCCCGGATGAGATCACAGACATGACGAGGAGTCTCGGAATGCCCAAGACGTAATGATTGATATATTGGACGACTATATTCGGACACCGGAAGTGTTCCGGAAAAGTTTCGGATTAAACCGGAGTGCCGGAGGGGTATCGGTACCCCCCGGGGGAACTAATGGGCCACTTGGGCCCTTAGTGGAGAGAGAGGGCCGGCCAGGGCTAGGACCGCGCGCCCCACCCCTTGGTCCGAATTGGACAAGGAAAGGAGGGGGGAGGCGCCCCTTTCCTTCTCCCACTCCCTCTCCTTCCTTCCCACACTCCCTCTTGGTGAACTCCTACTAGGAATAGGATTGGAATCCTATTCCTAGTAGGATTGGCCCTCTAGGGCGCGCCATAGGAGCCGGTCGGCCTCCCCCTTGCTCCTTTATATACGGGGGCAGGGGGCACCTCTAGAGACACAAGTTGATCAAGTTGATCTCTCCCAACCGTGTGCGGTGCCCCCCTCCACATAAACACACCTCGGTCATATCGTTGCAGTGCTTAGGCGAAGCCCTGCACCGATAGCTTCATCATCTCCATCACCACGCAGTCGTACTGATGAAACTCTCCCTCGAAGTTCAACTGGATCAAGAGCTCGTGTGACGTCATCAAGCTGAACGTGTGCTGAATGCGGAGGCTCCGTACGTTCGGTGCTTGATCGGTTGGATCGCGAAGAAAGTTCGACTACATCAACCACGTCACTAGACGCTTCTGCTTTCGGTCTACGAGGGTACGTAGACACACTCTCCCCTCTCGTTGCTATGCATCTAGCAGCTAGATCTTGCGTGATCGTAGGAAAATTTTGAAGTACTACGTTCCCCAACAGTGGCATCATGAGCCAGGTCTATGCGTAGATGATATGCACGAGTAGAACACAAGTGAGTTGTGGACGGTACTAGTCATGCTGCCTACCAGCATGTCATACTTTGATTCGGCAGTATTGTTGGATGAAGCGGGCCGGACCGACATTACGCGTACGCTTACGCGAGACTGGTTCTACCGACGTGCTTCGCACACAGGTGGCTGGCGGGTCTCAGTTTCTCCAACTTTAGTTGAATCGAGTGTGGCTATGATGGCTTCTCGCCCCTCGTTGGTTACCCCAAGTGGAAGGTTTGAGATGCAGTGTAGCGGTAGTTTTCCCTTGGCAAAGATACCAAGGATCGAATCCCCTGAGACTCCGAGGGTCAACAAGAAGGTGTCAACTGCTAGCGGCGCAACTTAGCGATTGACAGGACCTGCACACAAATACAAATAACTTTGCTCCCAACGAGTACAGAGAGGTTGTCAATCCCTCCGGCCTTGTCGTTTACAAAGGATCAAACGCAAGAGATAATAGTGATAGGTATGACCAATGTTGAGGATATCGCTTATCGTTATCGTCTCGGTCAGCTAAGGATTAGAGATTAATCAGAAATCGGTCGATTAATCGATTTTATCGATCGACTATTAATCGGATAATTTGTTTCAAATCTCAGGTTCTGAACACTAAAATACACTATATTCAACACCAAAACAATATTTGACAGAAGTGTTACCTTGATTTCTAGCCTTTGAATCCTCGTATAATGGCAAACAAAATAGGACAATAGTACAGATTCCGTAACAAGGTGCACAAAACATAAATAAACATTGTTTTTGCAAACATAGTGTTACGAGTAGGTCCGATTTATCGGTATATTCCCGATAAATCGCTTATCAGAAAGATAAATCGGTCCAAAAGATAAACGACAAAGATAAGGCATAATCTTATCGGTCACCCCCCGATTAGCGATAAATCGGAAGATTAATCGGTGAATCGGAAGATTTTTTGAACAGTGGGTATGACTGCAACTAGTAAGTAAGAACAGAAAGTAAATAGCGGATGTGATCGGTGATGGTAATATGGACCGGGGTCCCATGATGTTCACTAGTGATGTCTCTCTCCCAAAAGACGATAAAACAGCTAAGCGAGGTAAACGAATTACAGCTGGGCAATTGACAGGATTATGTGTGCAAACCAATGCTAACTATGCTGCAAAGAAAGGTAGAGGCTCAAAAGCATGGGCGGTACGCCAAGGCAAGTAGACCGAAATCCATCTGCATCTACTACTAATCATCCACCTTGAGATATCTATCCAGAACATCTCGCTGGTATTAAGTTGCGAGTCCCACCCATAGTGTAAACTCAAAGCAACAGACAACTGCATTAAAAGAACTTTGCGTAAAGTAAACAATCCTTGCACCCGCAAGTACAAGCACCGTTGTTTTCCCCCTTGTGGCAACATCACATCCCCTAGACTCATGTTTCTGTCACTCAAGCTAGTCATCGAGGGGCATGAACCCACAATCAAGCATAACGTTCCCTCTTGGAGTTACTACCTACTACTTGGCCAAAGCAATAAACAGCAACGGAGAACATGCAAGAATTACTCAAGAACATAAATATAAAAGAGGTAAATCAAATATATTACTCACACACAATCTGAACATAATCTCATAATCCATCGGATCCCAGCAAACTCATCATAGCAACAGCATAAGGATTACATATGTGCCTCGATCATGTAGGGCAGCTCACGAGGTCTAATCGGTGAAAAACAAAGAGGGGAGGAGAACATCACATAGCTACTGGTCATGGACCCATGGTCCAAGGGAGACTACTCACAACTCATCCGGGAGGCGTCCATGGTGGTGGAGAAGCTCCCGGTGGTGATCCTCCCCTCCGGCAGGGTGCCGGGAAGAGTTCTCCTGGTGCTCCCGATCTTGGAAGCCCGGCGGCGGCGGAACAGAGATGAGATCGCGAAAAAGGGTTCCGTCCTCGAGGGTTTCGGGACGCGGTGTAAATATATGCCAAAGGGGGGCGTCAGAAGAGGCCAGGGGGGCCCAGGCGCCCTGGCGGCGCGGCCAGGAGGGGGGCCGCCCCCTCTGGTCGCCTGGAGCCATGGTGGCCCCCCTCTGGCCCTACTTTGTCCGCATGGAAGCTTCCGGAACGCTGCTTTTTTATATATTTTTCCCGGAATTTTTCTGGCAATTTACGTAATGGGAAAACCTGAAATAAAAAAACAGCAGAAAACAGAAACTGGCACTGGGGTGCACTGAGTTAATAGGTTAGTCCAAATATGATCAAAAGTGTATGGAAGTGCATAAATATCATAGCAATATCACACAAAAGAGGCATGGAGCAAGCAGAAATTATAGATACGTTTTGGACGTATCAACATCCCCAAGCTTAATTCATGCTCGTCCTCGAGTAGGTAAATGATAACAAGCATAATTTCTGTGGTGACATGCTATCAACCATATAAGAACTTTTCACAGTCACATGACAAATGCTTACTGAGACAATGAATCTTTAGTAATTAAGTTGCCTCATGAGAATATCACAAAGAACTGAAAGTTTTACAATATGATACTGAAACACTCAATAGATTTGTAGTGAGCATGGTGTGCAAACATGACAAAGTGATACCTCGCTTGCCCCCTTTAGTGAAGCAAAACATAAATGCAGGGGAACCTCCAAAGTTTAAGTGACGACTAGATACAATAACTCCAGAATAAACGATATCATAGTCATGTAGAAGACAATGGTACTTTGGGACAATGCACATTACACTCAGAATGACAATCATGCTCTCAATAGTTGGTGCTTTGAAGAAAGAAGGTGGAGACTCTCGAACCGTGGCTTTTGATGGCAAGGTTGAAAACCCGTGGTCGGAAACAAAAACTAAACATGTACCAGAGCTCTTGGTTTTTAAAAACAGAGGTAATAATTGTTTTTTAGAGATGCATATTTCGTCAACGAATGCTAGCAGATAACTCAATTACTTCTCGAGCTGGACAAGTTTCGAGGAACGGCTCCCGCACGAGGACGATCACATCCTCTTAATCTCCTTTGTTTATCACTGCCAAAGTTTTCTGATTTCTCATGAACAAAGCGTGAAGGAGGGTTTGTTTGTTGTTTATTTTTTAATGAGCCGGGCGCACTCTTTGCCAGTTCCTTCTCGTATTAGGGGATTGCACATTAGACATGCAATCCCGGGGTGAAGCTTGTCCAACTTAAAAAGATCATGAATTAACTACTACTTCCTCATGAGCTAAAACAGAGGCACAAAAGAGAAATGCTTTTTTGAATAATTTCCAGATGGTACACGAAAGTCTTCGTTAGGAATGGCAGGTAAATACCATGTATAGGAAGGTATGGTGGACTCATATGGCATAACTGGTTTAAAGGATTTTGGATGCACAAGCAGTCAGTCCGCTTAGTACAGGCGAAGGTTAGCAAAAGACTGGGAGCGACCAACTAAGAGAGCAATGACGGTCATAATCATGCAGAGCGACAAAGCAACATTGAATCGGGCATGGAAGTTATATCGCTACTCAGAAATTAAAGATCATCAAGGCTTGATAGACATTCTTTACAGTCTTAAATATGCGTGAGGATATGCCAAGTCAATCAAAATAAATTCTTGGAGCAAGATATCACTAAACCATACCACATCATAGGCAAACAAATCATGTTGGTACTTCAATAACACATTAAGAACCCCCCAGCTATTTGAGACTAACCATAAGAAAACATGAACTACTAAGCACCATTATGCACATAGCATTTTTATCATAGACATATCAACCAGTGCAACAGAAGCCAACTCTCTTAACAAGATAAGCATGATAACTAAAGAGAGTTCCAGCAACCAACTAAACAAAAGCTCTTTAAAAAGAAAAGCATGAAAACTAAGAGCTAAACATGACAGTAGCTATTGAAAGACCAAGAACATACACATCAAAGATAAACATGAAAATCCTATGTTGTGTTCTAGGTTGAAGTGAAGCGTGTTTCTCTCCCACACAAAGAAAGCTGAGTTCCAACTCGTTATGAAAAGCAAGCAAAGCTAAAGAAAACTAAAAAGGAAACTAAAAGCAAGACGCTCCAAGCATAGCACATAACACATGAAGTGATAAAAATATAGTGGAACGAAAGACGAACTGATAATTGTTGATGGAGAAGGGGATGCATGGGGGCATCCCCAAGCTTAGACGCTTGAGTCTTCTTGAATATTTCTTGGGGGTGCACGGGGGCATCCCCAAGCTTGAGCGTTTGACACTCCTGAATCTTTTTATCATCTTCCCTCGCACACTTGAAAACTCCCTTCATACATAACTCATCATAATCTGATTAGCGAGGTTAGTACCCATAATAAAATAATTTTTCCTTGCTGGAAATAAAGATAATCTTGAAGGTCTACTGTTTCTCAAGATTGCCAAAAGGTTTTTGCAAAGAAAAAGCAAGCTCAAGGGTTGCAAAACGAAGGAAAGGCAAAACAGGACAGAATCTGTGAGAAACAGACCAGCAGGTAGTAAATAATTTTTTCGGGGCACTTCTGCAATTGAAATCAAAAAACTCAGAACAGACGCCCGAAAGCCAATTGTATAGAGCACGTTGTCAAAAAAATTCAGATCAAAAAGATGATCTGGTGATTTTATACGAATTTTTCTGTCCAAGGACAGAATCTGTTTTCTTGACTGCACATCATAACTTTTGAACTTTCTTGCAATCAGAGGCTAAACTTGGCACAAAGCTGAAAAGTAAAGATACAATGATGATGCTACTGTAGTAACAAACATCAAGACACAACAAAAGCAAAATAAAATTTTATTCATTGTGGGCTGCCTCCCAAAAGCGCTTTCTTTTATGCCTTTAAGCTAGGCATAATGCAAAGAGATCAAGTTTTATCAAGAGTAAAAGAATAGCTAGCCCGTATAACGGACTCAAAAGGTAACTTAATCTTCTTTCTAGGGAAGTGTTCCATCCCTTTCTTGAGAGGAAATTGGAATTTTATATTCCCCTCTTTCATGTCAATGATGGCACCAACGGTGCGAAGAAAAGGACGTCCCAAAATAATTGGACAAGAAGGTTCACATTCAATATCCATAATAGTAAAATCAACGGGAACATAATTGTCATTGACAATGATAAGAACATCGTCGATCCTCCCCAAGGGTTTCTTTATGGAAGAATCAACAAGACGAACACCAAAAGAACAAGAATCAAAAGGTTTCAATTTAAGCATATCATATATTCTTTTGGGCATAACGGAGGTACTAGCTCCAACATCACATAAAGCATAGCAAGAGAAGTTATTCAACTTAATTTTAATCATAGGATCCCAACCATCTTCTAGCTTTCTAGGTATGGAGGCTTCTACCCTAAGTTTCTCCTCCCTAGCTTTGATGAGAGCATTAGTGATATGCTCGGTGAAGGCAAGGTTAAGTGTGCTAGTGCGGGGATCTCTAGACATCTTGTGAAGGAAATCAATCACTTCGGTAAGTGTGCAATTATCAAAATCAAGGTCACTACTATCAAGTAAAGTGGTAGTGGTGTCCTTTAGGCTCACTTGTTTGGTAGTTTCTATGGTCATAGCATCACCATTAATAGGTCCAATGGGACCAGGAGTGCATTGGGTGCTAAGAGTTTGGATATCCTCAACAACTTGGATAGTAGCAACAGTGTGGTGGGTAGGAAGGTTCTTAATTCTATCTTCTTCCTCCTTTTCTCTAGCCCATCTCTCTTTAAGTTTAGCCAACATCCTAATGTTTTCATTAATTTGCACTTGAATAGCATTCATAGGAGTGGTCTTCCTCTCCTCAAGAGGGGAAGTTCTAATTTTAAGCAACTCTACCTCATGGGCTAAATTGTCTACCTTCGAAGAGAGATCATCTAGTTTGGCTAGTTTTTCTTCTACACTCTTATTGAAGGCTTTTTGGGTAGTGATGAAATCTTTAAGCATAATCTCTAGTTCAGAAGTGGAGTTCTTGGTGCTAGGATAAGCATTGTTGTTCCCATAGGAATTAGAGGGGAACGGTCTAGGATTGCTACCAAAATTACTCCTATAAGCATTGTTATTGAAATTGTTTCTAGAGATAAAGTTCACATCTACTTGTTCTTGAGCAATCAAAGAATTTAAAGGAACATCACGAGGATCAATAGAAGATTGCTTGGAAAGTAGAGACATGATCAAGTCAACTTTTTCATTTAGGGAGGAAATCTCCTCGACAGAGTTTACCTTCCTACCTGTTGGAGCGCGTTCGGTGTGCCATTGGGAATAATTGGTCATCATCTCATCGAGAAGCTTCGTGGCAGCACCAAGTGTAGGTGACATAAAGGTTCCTCCCGCGGCCGAATCTAACAAGTTCCGCGAGGTAAAGTTCAAGCCTGCATAAAAAGTTTGGATAACCATCCAAGTAGTCAAACCATGAGTAGGGCAGTTCCTGACAAGAGATTTCATGCGTTCCCAAGCTTGGGCAACGTGTTCATTATCCAATTGTTTGAAATTCATTATGTTACTCCTTAGTTGGATAATTTTAGCAGGTGGATAGTACTTCCCAATAAAGGCATCCTTGCACTTGTCCCAAGAATCTATGCTATTTCTAGGCAAGGATTGAAACCAAATTTTAGCTCCTCCTCTCAAGGAGAAAGGAAAAAGCTTAAGCTTAACAATATTACCATCTATTTCTTGGTACTTTTGCATATCACAGAGTTCAACAAAATTGTTTAAGTGTAAAGCAGCATCATCTCCAGCACCGGAGAATTGATCTTTCATAACTAGGTTCAGTAAAGCAGGTTTAATTTCATAAGAAGGTGCTGAAGTGGCAGGTGTAGTAATGGGCGTGCAGATAAAGTCATCGTTGTTATGACTAGTGAAGTCACACAACTTGGTGTTCTCGGTGGAACCCATAGCAGCAAGCAAGCAAGATAACTATTTTTGTGATTTTTGATAAAAGACACTAAAGCAAAAACTGAAAGGTAAACTAACAAGACTAAAAAGCAAAGGTAAAAGATAGCGTGCAACTCCCCTATCTTGAAGAGTGGAGTCCCCGGCAACGGCGCCAGAAAACTTTGCGTGATGGCTTCTCGCTCCTCGTTGGTTACCCCAAGTGGAAGGTTTGAGATGCAGTGTAGCGGTAGTTTTCCCTTGGCAAAGATACCAAGGATCGAATCCCCTGAGACTCCGAGGGTCAACAAGAAGGTGTCAACTGCTAGCGGCGCAACTTAGCGATTGACAGGACCTGCACACAAATACAAATAACTTTGCTCCCAACGAGTACAAAGAGGTTGTCAATCCCTCCGGCCTTGTCGTTTACAAAGGATCAAACGCAAGAGATAATAGTGATAGGTATGATTGCAACTAGTAAGTAAGAACAGAAAGTAAATAGCGGATGTGATCAGTGATGGTAATATGGACCGGGGTCCCATGATGTTCACTAGTGATGTCTCTCTCCCAAAAGACGATAAAACAACTAAGCGAGGTAAACGAATTACAGCTGGGCAATTGACAGGATTATGTGCGCAAACCAATGCTAACTATGCTGTAAAGATAGGTAGAGGCTCAAAAGCATGGGCGGTACGCCAAGGCAAGTAGACCGAAATCCATCTGCATCTACTACTAATCATCCACCTTTAGATATCTATCCAGAACATCTCGCTGGTATTAAGTTGCGAGTCCCACCCATAGTGTAAACTCAAAGCAACAGACAACTGCATTAAAAGAACTTTGCGTAAAGTAAACAATCCTTGCACCCGCAAGTACAAGCACCGTTGTTTTCCCCCTTGTGGCAACAACACATCCCCTAGACTCATGTTTCTGTCACTCAAGCTAGTCATCGAGGGGAATGAACCCACAATCAAGCATAACGTTCCCTCTTGGAGTTACTACCTACTACTTGGCCAAAGCAATAAACAGCAACGGAGAACATGCAAGAATTACTCAAGAACATAAATATAAAAGTGGTAAATCAAATATATTACTCACACACAATCTAAACATAATCTCATAATCCATCGGATCCCAGCAAACTCATCATAGCAACAGCATAAGGATTACATATGTGCCTCGATCATGTAGGGCAGCTCACGAGGTCTAATCGGTGAAGAACAAAGAGGGGAGGAGAACATCACATAGCTACTGGTCATGGACCCATGGTCCAAGGGAGACTACTCACAACTCATCCGGGAGGCGTCCATGGTGGTGGAGAAGCTCCCGGTGGTGATCCTCCCCTCCGGCAGGGTGCCGGGAAGAGTTCTCCTGGTGCTCCCAATCTTGGAAGCGCGGCGGCGGCGGAACAGAGATGAGATCGCGAAAAAGGGTTCCGTCCTCGAGGGTTTCGGGACGCGGTGTAAATATATGCCAAAGGGGGGCGTCAGAAGAGGCCAGGGGGGCCCAGGCGCCCTGGCGGCGCGGCCAGGAGGGGGGCCGCCCCCTCTGGTCGCCTGGAGCCCTGGTGGCCCCCCTTTGGCCCTACTTTGGCCGCATGGAAGCTTCCGGAACGCTGATTTTTTATATATTTTTCCCGGAATTTTTCTGGCAATTTACGTAATGGGAAAACCTGAAATACAAAAACAGCAGAAAACAGAAACTGGCACTGGGGTGCACTGAGTTAATAGGTTAGTCCAAATATGATCAAAAGTGTATGGAAGTGCATAAATATCATAGCAATATCACACAAAAGAGGCATGGAGCAAGCATAAATTATAGATACGTTTTGGACGTATCAGGCTACGCCCGTTCCTTGTGAAGGTTAAAACAGCACATACTTGACGAAGAATCGTTGTGGTTTTTGTATGCATAGGTAAGAACGGTTCTTGCTAAGCCCGTAGCAACCACGTAAAACTTGCAACAACAAAGTAGAGGACGTCTAACTTGTTTTTGTAGGGCATGTTGTGATGTGATATGGTCAAGACGTGATGAGTTATACGTTATTGTATGAGATGATCATGTTTTGTAAAGTTATCGGCAACTGGTAGGAGCCATATGGTTGTCGCTTTATTATATGAAATACAATCGCCATGTAATTGCTTTACATTAACACTAAGCGGTAGCAATAGTCGTGGAAGCAATAGTTGGCGAGACGACAACGATGCTACGATGGAGATCAAGGTGTCGCGCCCGTGACGATGGTGATCATGACGGTGCCTTGGAGATGGAGATCAAAAGCACAAGATGATGATGGCCATATCATGTCACATATTTTGATTGTATGTGATGTTTATCTTATTATGCTTCTTATTTTGCTTAGTACGGCGGCAACATTATAAGATGATCCCTTACATAAAATTTCAAGGTACAAGTGTTCTCCCTGAGTATGCACCGTTGCGAAAGTTCGGCGTGCCGAGACACCACGTGATGATCGGGTGTGATAAGCTCTACGTTCAAATACAACGGGTGTAAGACAGTTTTGCACATGCAGAACACTCGGGTTAAACTTGACGAGCCTAGCATGTATAGACATGGACTCGGAACACTGGAGACCGAAAGGTCGAGCGTGAATCATATAGTAGATATGATCAACATAAGATGTTCACCATTGAAAACTACTCCATCTCACGTGATGATCGGACATTGATACGTCCAAAACATATCTATAATTTCTGCTTGCTCCATGCCTCTTTTGGGTGATATTGCTATGATATTTATACACTTCCATACACTTTTGATCATATTTGGACTAACCTATTAACTCAGTGCACCCCAATGCCAGTTTCTGTTTTCGGCTGTTTTTGTATTTCAGGTTTTCCCATTACGAGAACTGCCAGAAAAATACCGGAAAAATTATATAAAAAATCTGCGTTCCAGAAGGTTCCCGGTAGCCAAAGTACAGCCGGGGGGGGGG
>LR738712.1:678698620-678907433 GCA_902687465.1 Secale cereale
GGGGGGGGGGGCGCCTGGGCCCCCCGAGCCTCGTCTGATGCCTCCCTTTGGCATATATTTATACCGTCTCCCGAAACCCTCGAGACGGGAACTCTTTTTCGCGATCTCATCTCTGTTCCGCCGCCGCCGCCGCTTCCAAGATCGGGAGCACCAGGAGAACTCTTCCCGGCACCCTGCCGGAGGGGATGATCACCACCGGGAGCTTCTCCACCACCATGGACGCCTCCCGGATGAGTTGTGAGTAGTCTCCCTTGGACCATGGGTCCATGACCAGTAGCTATGTGATGTTCTCCTCCCGTTCTTGTGCTTCACTAATTAGTCCTCGTGAGCTGCCCTACATGATCGAGGCACATATGTAATCCTTATGCTGTTGCTATGATGAGTTTGCTGGGATCCGATGGATTATGAGATTATGTTCAGATTGTGTTTGAGTAATATATTTGATTCACCTCTTTTATATTTATGTTCGTAAGTAATTCTTGCATGTTCTCCGTTGTTATTTATTGCTTTGGCCAAGTAGTAGGTAGTGACTCCAAGAGGGAACGTTATGCTTGATTGTGGGTTCATGCCCCTCGATGACTAGCTTGAGTGACAGAAACATGAGTCTAGGGGATGTGCTTTTGCCACAAGGGGGAAAACAACGGTGCTTGTGCCCGCGGGTGCAAGGATTGTTTACTTTACGCAAAGTTCTTTTAATGCAGTTGTCTGTTGCTCTGAGTTTACACTATGGGTGGGACTCGCAACTTAATACCAGCGAGATGTTCTGGATAGATATCTCAAGGTGGATGATTAGTAGTAGATGCAGATGGATTTCGGTCTACTTACCTCGGCGTACCGCCCATGCTTTGAACCTCTACCTTTCTTGCAACTTAGTCAGCATTGGTTTGCGCACATGGTCCTGTCAATTGCCCAGCTGTAATTCGTTTACCTCACATAGCTGTTTTATCGTGTTTTGGGAGAGAGACGTCACTAGTGAACATCATGAGACTCCGGTCCATATTACCATCATTGATCACATCCGCTATTTACTTTCCGCTTTTATTTACTATTGCAATTATATCTATCACTACTATCACTTGCGTTTGATCCTTTGTAAACTACAAGGCCGGAGGGATTGACAACCTCTCTGTACTCGTTGGGAGCAAAGTTATTTGTATCTGTGTGCAGGTCCACGTTGATTGCTAATATCTGGCGCCGTTAGCAGTTGACACCTTCTTGTTGAAACTGGGAGTCTCAGGGAAATCGATCCTTGGTATTGCCAAGGGAAAACTTCCGCTACACTGCATCTCAAACCTTCCACTTGGGGTAACCAACGAGGGGCGAGAAGCCATCAGACATGGTTTAGTTGATTTGGATCACGTGATCATTTAGATGATTAGAGGGATGTCTATCTAAGTGGGAGTTCTGTAGTAATATGATTAATTGAACTTTAATTTATCATGAACTTAGTCTTGATAGTATTTGCAAATTATGTTGTAGATCAATAGCTCGCGTTATAGCTCCCCTATGTTTTTTTGATATGTTCCTAGAGAAAACTAAGTTGAAAGATGTTAGTAGCAATGATGCGGACTTGTTCCGTGATCTGAGGATTTTCCTCATTGTTGCATAGAAGTATTATGTCCTTGATGCACCGCTAGGTGACATATCTATTGCAGGAGCAGATGTAGACGTTATGAACGTTTGACAAGCTCGGTATGATGACTACTTGAGAGTTTAGTGTGCCATGCTTTAGGGCTTATAACCAGGACTTCAAAAACGTTTTGAACGCCACAGAGCATATGAGATGTTCCAAGAGTTGAAATTAGTATTTCATACTCATGCCCGTGTTGAGAGGTATAAGACCTCTGACAGTACTTTGCCTACAAGATGGAGGAGAATAGCTCAACCATTGAGCATGTGCTCAGATTGTCTGGGTACTACAATTACTCGAGTCAAGTGGGAGTTAATCTTCCAGATAAGATAGTAATTGATAAAGTTCTCTAGTCGCTATCACCAAGTTAGTAGAACTTTGTGATGAACTATAATATGTAACGGATGACGAAATTAATTCCCGAGCTCTTCGCGATGCTGAAATCGGCGAAGGTAGAAATCACGAAAGAGCATCAAGTGTTGATGGTTAACAAGACCACTTGTTTCAAGTTCAGGGCAAAGGGATAGAAGGGGAACTTCAAAAAGAATGACAAGCAAGTTGTCACTCCCGTGAAGAAACCCTAAGCTAAACTCAAGCCTGAAACTAAGTGCTTCTACTGGAAAGGAATGGTCACTGGAAGTGGAACTGCCCTAGATACTTGGCGGATAAGAAGGATGGCAAAGTGAACAAAGGTATATTTGATATACAGATTATTGATGTGTGTTTTACTAGTGTTCATAGCAACCCCTGGGTATTTGATACCAGTTCAGTTGCTAATATTAGTAACTCGAAACGAGAGTTGCAGAATGAACAGAGACTAGTTAAAGGTGAAGTGACGATGTGTGTTGGAACTTGGAAGTGGTTCCAAGATTGATATGATCATCATCGCACACTCCCCATACTTTCGGGATTAGTATAGAACCTAAATAAATGTTATTTGGCATTTGCGTTGAGCACGAATATGATTAGATCATGTTTGTTGCAATGTAGTTATTCATTTAAAGTCATAGAATAATTGTTATTCTGTTTACATGAATAAAGCCTTCGATGGTCATACACCCAATGAAAATAGTTTGTTGGATCTCGATCTTAGTGATACACATATTCATAATATTGAAGCCAAAAGATGCAAGGTTAATAATGATAGTGCAACTTATTTGTGGCACTGCCGTTTAGGTCATATTGGTGTAAAGCGCATGAAGAAACTCCATAGTGATGGACTTTTTGAATCACTTGATTATGAATCACTTGGTGCTTGCGAACCATGCCTCATGGGCAAGATGACTAAAACTCCATTCTCCGGAACAATGGAGCGAGCAACAAATTTGTTGGAAATCATACATACTGTTGTATGTGGACCGATGAGTGTTGAAGCTCGCGGCGGGTATCGTTATTTTCTGACCTTCACTGATGAGTTGAGCAGATATGGGTATATCTACTTGATGAAGCACAAGTCTGAAACATTTGAGAAGTTCAAAGAATTTCAGAGTGAAGTAGAGAATCATCGTAACAAGAAAATAAAGTTTCTATGATCTGATCGTGGAGGTGAATATTTGAGTTACGAGTATGGTCTTCATTTGAAACAATGTGGAATAGTTTCACAACTCACGCCACCCGGAACACCACAACGTAATGGTGTGTCTGAACATCGTAACCGTTCTTTATTAGATATGGTGCGGTCTATGATGTCTCTTACCGATTTACCACTATCGTTTCGGGTTATGCATCACACACAGCTGCATTCACGTTAAATAGGGCACCATCTAATCCGTTAAGACGACGCCTTATGAACTGTGGTTTGGCAAGAAACCAAAGTTGTCGTTTCTTAAAGTTTGGGGCTGCGATGCTTATGTGAAAAAGCTTCAACCTGATAAGCTCGAACCCAAGTCGGAGAAATGTGTCTTCCTAGGATACCCAAAGGAGACTGTTGGGTACACCTTCTATCACAGATCCGAAGGCAAGATATTCGTTGCTAAGAATGGATCCTTTCTAGAGAAGGAGTTTCTCTCGAAAGAAGTGAGTGGGAGGAAAGTGCATCTTGATGAGGTAATTGTACCTTCTCCCGAATTGGATAGTAGTACATCACAGAAACTAGTTCCAGTGATTCCTACACCAATTAGTGAGGAAGCTAATGATGATGATCATGAAACTTCAGATCAAGTTTCTGCTGAACTTCGTAGATCAACCAGAGTTTGTTCCATGCCAGAGTGGTATGGCAACCCAGTTCTGGAAGTCGTGTTACTAGACCATGATGAACCTATGAACTAGGAGGAAGCGATGATAAGCCCAGATTCCGCAAAATGGCTTGAGGCCCTGAAATCTGAGATGGGATCCATGTATGAGAACAAAGTGTGGACTTTGGTTGACTTGCCCGATGATCGGCAAGCCATCGAAAATAAATGGATCTTCAAGAGGAAGACCGAGGCTGACGGTAATGTTATTATTTACAAAACTCGACTTGTTGCGAAAGGTTTTCGACAAGTTCAAGGAGTTGACTACAATGAGACTTTCTCACCCGTAGCGATGCTTAAGTCTGTCCGAATCATGTTAGCGATTGCCGTATTTTATGATTATGAAATCTGGCAAATGGATGTCAAAACTGCATTCCTGAATGGATGTCTCAAAGAAGAGTTGTATATGATGCAACCAGAAGGTTTTGTCGATCCTAAAGGTGCTAACAAAGTGTGCAAGCTCCAGCGATCCATCTATGGACTGGTGCAAGCATCTCGGAGTTGGAATATACGCTTTGATGAGGTGATCAAAGCATATGGTTTTATACAGACTTTTGGAGAAGCCTGTATTTACAAGAAAGTGAGTGGGAGCTCTGTAGCATTTCTGATATTATATGTGGATGACATATTGTTGATTGGAAATGATATAGAATTTCTGGATAGCATAAAAGGATACTTGAATAAGAATTTTTCAATGAAAGACCTCGGTGAAGCTGCTTACATATTGAGCATCAAGATCTATAGAGATAGATCAAGACGCTTGATAAGTTTTTTCAATGAGTACATACCTTGACAAGATTTTGAAGTAGTTCAAACGGAATAGTCAAAGAAAGAGTTCTTGCCTGTGTTGCAAGGTGTGAAGTTGAGTAAGACTCAATGCCCGACCACTGCAGAATATAGAATGAAAGTCATTCCCTATGCCTCAGCCATAGGTTCTATAAAGTATGCCATGTTATATACCAGACCTATTGTATGCCCTGCCCTGAGTTTGGCAAGGGAGTACAATTTTGATCTAGGAGTAGATCACTAGACAGCGGTCAAAATTGTCCTTAGTTACTGGATGACTAAGGAAATGTTTCTCGATTATGGAGGTGATAAAGAGTTCGTCGTAAAGAGTTACGCCAATGCAAGCTTTGACACTAATCCAGATGACTCTAAGTATCAATCTGGATGCGTATTAAAAGTGGGAGCAATTAGCTAGAGTAGCTCCATGCAGAGCATTGTCGACATAGAAATTTGCAAAATACATACGGATCTGAATGTAACAGACCCGCTGACTAAACTTCTCTCATGAAGCAAAACATGGTCACACCATAGTACTCTTTGGGTGTTAATCACATAGCGATGTGAACTAGATTATTGACTCAAGTAAACCCTTTGGGTGTTGGTCACATGGCGATGTGAACTATGGGTGTTATTCACATAACGATGTGAACTATCGGTATTAAATCACATGGAGATGTGAACTAGATTATTAACTCTAGTGCAAGTGGGAGACTGAAGGAAACATGCCCTAGAGGCAATAATAAAGTTATTATTTATTTCCTTATATCATGATAAATGTTTATTATTCATGCTAGAATTGTATTAACCGGAAACTTAGTACATGTGTGAATACATAGACAAAACAGAGTGTCCCTAGTATGCGTCTACTAGACTAGCTCATTGATCAAAGATGGTTATGTTTCCTAACCATAGACATGAGTTTTCATTTGATCAACGAGATCACATCATTAGGAGAATGATGTGCTGGACTAGACCCATCCGTTAGCTTAGCACAATGATCATTTAGTTTTACTGTTATTGCTTTCTTCACGACTTATACATGTTCCTATGACTATGAGAATATGCAACTCCCGTATACCGAAGAAATACCTTGTGTGCTATCAAATGTCACAATGTAATTGGGTGATTATAAAGATGCTCTACAGGTGTCTCCAAAAGTGTTCGTTGTGTTGGCATAGATCAAGAATAGGATTTGTCACTCCGAGTGTCGGAGAGGTATCTCTGGGCCCTCTCGGTAATGCACATCATAATAAGCCTTGCAAGCAAAAGGACTAATGAGTTATTCACGAGATGATGTATTACATAATGAGTAAAGAGACTTGCCAGTAACGAGATTGAACTAGGTATTGAGATATCGACGATTGAATCTCGGCAAGTAACATACCGATGACAAAGGGAACAACGTATGTTGTTATGCGGTTTGACCGATAAAGATCTTCATAGAATATGTAGGAGCCAATATGAGCATCCAGGTTCCGCTATTGGTTATTGACCAAAGATGAGTCTCGGTCATGTCTACATAGTTCTCGAACCCGTAGGGTCCGCACGCTTAACGTTTGTTGACGATCGGTATAATGAGTTTATGAGTTTTGATGTATCGAAGGTAGATTGGAGTCCCGGATGAGATCACGGACATGACGAGGAGTCTCGGAATGTCCTAGACGTAAACATTGATATATTGGACGACTATATTCGGACAACAGAAGTGTCCCGGAAAAGTTTCGGATTAAACCGGAGTGCCGGAGGGGTATCGGTACCCCCCCGGGGGAGCTAATGGGCCACTTGGGCCCTTAGTGGAGAGTTAGGGCCAGCCAGGGCTAGGGCCACGCACCCCTCCCCTTGGTCCGAATTGGACAAGGAAAGGAGGGGGCGGCGCCCCTTTCCTTCTCTCTCTCCCTCTCCTTCCTTTCCCCTCTCCCTCTTGGTGGACTCCTACTAGGAATAGGATTGGAATCCTATTCCTAGTAGGATTGGCCCTCTAGGGCGCGCCATAGGAGCTGTCCAGCCTCCCCCCTTGCTCCTTTATATACGGGGGCAGGGGGGCACCTCTAGACACACAAGTTGATCAAGTTGATCTCTCCCAACCATGTGCGGTGCCCCCCTCCACAGAAAAACACCTCGACCATATCGTTGCAGTGCTTAGGCGAAGCCCTGCGCCGGTAGCTTCATCATCTCCGTCACCACGCCGTCGTGCTGACAAAACTCTCCCGCGAAGTTCTACTGGATCAAGAGCTCGTGTGACGTCGTCAAGCTGAACGTGTGCTGAACGCGGAGGCTCCGTACGTTCGGTGCTTGATCGGTTGGATCGCGAAGAAAGTTTGACTACATCAACCGCGTCACTAGACGCTTTCGCTTTCAGTCTACGAGGGTACGTAGACACACTCTCCCCTCTCGTTGCTATGCATCTAGTAGATAGATTTTGCGTGATCATAGGAAAATTTTGAAATACTACGTTCCCCAACACGTAGAGCTTATCACACCCGATCATCACGTGGTGTCTCAGCACGACGAACTATGGCAACGGTGCATACTCACGGAGAACACTTGTACCTTAACTTTTTTGTAATGGGTCATCATATAATGCTACCGCCGTACTAAGCAAAATAAGATGCATAATAAGATAAACATCACATGCAATCAAAATATGTGACATTATATGGCCATCATCATCTTGTGCTTTTGATCTCCATCTCCAAAGCATCGTCATGGTCTTCATCGTCACCGGCTTGACACCATGATCTTCATCGTAGCGTCATGGTCTTCTCGCCAACTATTGCTCCTACTAGTATCGCTAACTCATAGGGATAAAGCAAAGCAATTACATGGCGTTCGCAATTCATACAATAAAGAGACAACCATAAGGCTCCTGCCGGTTGCCGATTATTTGCAAAACATGATCATCTCATACAATAACGTATAACTTCATCACGTCTTGACCATATCACATCACAACATGCCCTGCAAAAAAAAGTTAGACGTCCTCTACTTTGTTGTTGCAAGTTTTACGTGGCTGCTACGGGTTTCTAGTAAGAACCGTTCTTACCTACGCATCAAAACCACAACGATTTTTTGTCAAGTGTGCTGTTTTAACCTTCAACAAGGATCGACCGTAGTCACACTCAATTCAACTAAAGTTGGAGAAACTGACACCCGCCAGCCACCTATGTGCAAAGCACGTCGGTAGAACCAGTCTCATGAATGCGGTCATGTAATGTCGGTCTGGGCCGCTTCATCCAACAATACCGCTGAATCAAATTATGACGTTGGTGGTAAGCAGTATGACTATTATCGCCCACAACTCTTTGTGTTCTACTCGTGCATATCATCTACGCATAGACCTGGCTCATGATGCCACTGCTGGGGAATGTAGCATGCAATTTCAAAATTTCCTACGCTCACGCAAGATCTATCTAGGAGATGCATAGCAACGAGAGGGGGAGAGTGTATCTACGTACCCTCGTAGATCATAAGCGGAAGTGTTATATCAATGCGGTTGATGCAGTGGAAGAACTGCACGATCCACTGCACGATCCAACCGATCAAGTACCGAACGTACAACACCTCCGAGTTTAGCACACATGCGGTTCGCTGACATCTCCTCCTACTCGATCCAGCAAGCGAGAGAGGAGAAGTAGATGGGATCACAACCAACACAAAGGCATGGTGGTGATGTGTGACACCCCGAGACCGATGCGCCAGGTGTCGGCCAGTCATTCGTCGTCATTGCCATGTCATCTGCTTGAGTGTTGCATCTTGCCATGCCATCATGTGCATTGCATCATCATGTTTTAAAAACTTGCATCCGTCTGAGTGCGCCCGTCCTTTCCGTTGTCCATTCTGAGCCCAGACACACTCGCAAGCGCCCGCGGCGACTCCGAATATTTATTTTATGAGTGGCCGAAAAATGTTCTCGGAATGGGTTGAAACTTGGCGTGTCGTCTTATTATAATGTAGACAATCCGTCTGCCAAATTTCATCACATTCGGAGCTCGTTTGATAGCCCAACCGTTAAACTATAGCGGCAGTATAGCCGGACAAAACGTCGGACGTTTTCGGTCTTCGAAAACCTCCGCGGGCCTCTCTCTCTCTCTCCTCTCATCTCAGCCCAACTATTCTACACAGCCCACTAGGCCCAGCCTACTCCCCCTCCGCTCCGGTGCCGTTGGACCATGATTCGATGGCTCCGAAACGGCCTAAACCCCCCCCCAAACCCTAGCAATTTTGCTATATATAGGCCCTCCCCTTCCAAAAATGGACACCTACACCTCTTCCCCTACCTCTAGCCTTCCCCTACCTCAATTTCCGCGTAGCCCAGCCCCCTCCTCACCACTTGGCGGCGCCCTACAGGCCCAGCCACCACCTGAGCCGCCCCTTCGGCCTGTGGCAGAACGCCATGTGGCCTCGCCACCTCATCCCGCGGCGCCGCGCCCTGCCTCCATCAGCCTCCCGCCGCCAGAGCCAACGACAGGCCCGCCAGGGCCCCGATCTGGTCTGCGCAGGCCCGTCCGCCCGCCGCCGCCAGGCCCAGACCGCGCCTCGCCTCCCACTCCTCCCACGGTGCCGGATCCGCGCCGCCTACAGGGCACCGCCGCCACGCGCCGCTCTTAGCCTCGTCTCGCCGGAGCACGAGCTCCACCCCGCCGCCCTCTACGCTACATCGCCGCCGGCTGCTTCTGCTCCTGCCTCGCCGCCCGGAGCCGCAGCTCCGCCGGAGGGCCTCGCCGCCGCCCCTTCGGCTCGTCTCCAGCCAGATCCGGGCCAGAGCCACCCGGATCCGCCGCCCCGCGCCCGACCTCGACCTCCTCCGTGACCCGCTACACCCCCATCGCCCTGCGCCGTTGTCCTGCCGACATGGCCGCCGGCCCCGACCTCCTCGGCCCCGCCGGACATGTCCGGAGGAGCCGGACATGTCCAGGCCACCTCTCCTCTCCGTCTCCCAGACCGGTGGGACCCGCGTCCAGCCACACCGACGGACATGTCTGCCTAGTGCCCGGACATGTCCAGCTTCTTTGTTGTGACACTGCCAACGTGGGCCCAGCTGCCCGGACATGTCCGCTCCAGCCGGACAATGTCCATTCCCTCGGAGGTTGTTTTCTACCAATTCTCTTTTCTGTCTTAAGATGTTGCATACTTTGTGATGCTGTAACTATTTGTGTGTATGTCCAAATTGGGTGAATGATATGTCAAAATGATCGTGGTGACATGCTCTTCATTTTGTTCCATTGTGGCATGCCTGTTTGAGTTCATCTTGATGCCCTAATCATCGTTGCAAGTGTGCTACTTGTTTAAAACTGTTGTTACATGTAATTTTGTTGCATACTTGTGATGCTTGTAACTTTGTGCATGTTCATCCAAATGGAGCATATGATATGTCAAAATGTTCATTGTGAAGTGCTCTACATGTTGGTTGCTGTAGCATTCATGTTAGGTGCCATCTTGCCATGTTTATCTCTGTTGCAAAAGTGTATGTGGCTGTTAAGTGCTGAAACTTGTTATGAGATGCTATTTTCACTTGCTCATTGCTATTGATGTTTTTGTCCTCATACCACATGTCTTTATGTTTTAGAAGCACAATCATATGGTCTTTGCTGTGGTGCAAACCTCTTTCCATGATATGCCTTAAGGTGACTTAAACAAGCTTGTAAACATGCCATGCCAATGTTGCTGTTTTATACTTAGTGAAAAAACTGCTAAGTCTGGAATCTGTTTAACCTGATGTGATGTTTGCTTGATGCCTCACTCAAATCCATGCTTGTTTTGGAGTGGCCAATGATCATGTCTTGTTGTCCTTGTTATTGTCTATCCATTCATGCCCTTACTTGCACATATGGCCTGATGTAGCTTATTTATTTCTTGCTCTCAAGTTGCTATAAATTTTACCTGTCAGGTTTTTATCAGCATGTTCAATTCGGTGGAGCCTGTTGCTATTGATCCATGCCTCCTATGGAGATGCTCCAATGGAGTTGTTTGTTGTATGCTATGTCTACTACATGACCATGCTCTTTATATACTTAGTAGAGTTGATATGCATGTTGTTTTGTGCCTCCGAAGGCAGCATCATGATTATGTTTTTGCCTTCCCAGATTTTGACTAAGTCTTGATAATTTTATTGCAACTTGCCATGCTTAGTTAAATATATTCCAGCAAGCTTTTGGGTGTGTTCTAAGTTCATACTTGTTAAGTATCATGTCTAGTTGACATCCATGCCTCTTTTGATCATGTTTGAGTGCTGTAACATATATTTACCTTGCTCCAAAGTTGTTATGTGGCTGTTAACTTCAGTTTGTTGTGATATCTTGTTTCATGTGTATGTGTTGAACCGTTGCTCCATTTTGAGTGTGCCCTATATGAAACTTGTGTGATTTTGCATGTAGAAGCATAATATCATGTTGTTTGCATGTTTGGAGTGAGTTTGCTTGATGTTTGGGTGCATCTTGCACCGTTGGACATGCTTGTCTTGTTTTGCTCATATCTTCTAGGCCGTAGCTCCGAATTAAACAAACTTTATATGAAAATTGACTAGAATTTTGCGTAGATAATCATGGTGCATGTTAATCTGCTGTTTAATAACTTTAGCTTATGGTTTGTTCAGATCTGGGCTAATTTCAAAATGTGCATATGAGGACTTATCGGATTTCTTATATGTTGATTCCGGCCTCATTTAAACTTGTTGGTTTGTGTTGTTCTTGTGTGCTTCATCCCTTGCCATGTATTGCATCATATAGACTTGTCTTGCATCATGCTTGGTTGAGCATCTTGTCTTGTTCTTGTGTTGTGTGTTTACCTTGTGGTGTGTTTCTTCTCACTAGTCTTTTCCATTGCGATCGTGGGGATTCGTTCGACTACACGTGGTTCGTCTTCAAGGCTTCTTATTCGTCTTCTTCACGGATCCGTTCTTCTTCCTTGCGGGATCTCAGGCAAGATGTCCATCACCTTGGATACCTTTACTATCATTGCCATGCTTAGTTGTCTCGATGCTTCCGTTATATGTCGCGCTACCCATCATTATTGTCGGCCCCTCTCCTTGTTGCCATGAAACCTCTAACATTGACACCTTCCTAGCAAACCATAGTTTGGCTATGTTACCCGCTTGCTCAGCCCCTCTTATAGCGTTGTTAGTTGCAGGTGAAGATGAAGATCGTTCAATGCTGGAACTTGTTGTTGGAATATCACAATATCTACTATTATTATTAACAAACCTATATACTTGGCAATGGGTGGAAGGCTTGGCCTTTTGCTCGGTGTTTTGTTCCACTCATGCCACCTTAGGAGCCGATAAACCGACGTTATGTTCCTTGATTTTGCGTTCCTTGCACGGTTGGGTATATGGGGATCCTTTGACAGTTCGTCTTTGAATAAAACTCCTCCAGCAGGCCCAACATTGGTTTTAATTTGCTCATAATAAAAACTTAATTAATTAATTAATTGCATAGGGAGTTAGCACTACCCAAGGATTCTTTCTACATACAAGGGGGGCCAGTGCTGATGGTGTTGGTCCCAAACGGGCGGACTATGGGGCCGTCTCGGGGAAACTCGAGGTATCTGGCTCCCGTAGGATGTCCCATCCGGTCGTGGCCTGAGACGAGATACGCGCGGCTACTATCAGGGTGTCGGCACGCCGGGAGGTCTTGCTGGACTTGTTTTACCATTGTCGAAATGTCTTGTGCAGCGGGAATTCCGAGTCTGATCGGGCCTTCCCTAAGATAAGGGCTAATATTATTATTACTTCTGCTGATCGTGAGAGCTTGTGATGGGCTAAGTTGGGACACCCCTGCAGGGTTATGATCTTTCGAAAGCCGTGCCTACGGTTATGTGGCAGATTGGAATTTGTTAATGTCTGGTAGTACAAAACTTGACAGAGGATCCAAAGTAAAACACACAACTGTGTGAGTAACCGTGACAGTCTCTTTTCACTTTGAGAAGAGAACACGATGGGGTTATGTTTGACTCGTAGGTAGTTCAGGATCTTTAGCGATCCCTACTAGTTGCGACCGTTTGCGTAGATGCTCATCTTATTCTTGTACTCGTAAGTTAGCCACCATATATTGCTTAGCCGCTGCTGCAACCTCACCACTTTACCTCTTCCTACCCGTTAAGCTTTGATAGTCTTGTTACCCATGGTTATGGGATTACTGAGTCCTCGTGGCTCACAGATACTACAACAACAGTTGCAGGTGCAGGTATCCGATGACTTGACGTGAGAGCGATGTCCGTTGTGTTGGAGTTCTTTCTTCTTCTTCTTCAGTCTTGGGTTAGGTTCCGGGTCGGCAGCCTGGGATAGCAGATGGATGTCGTGTGCTTTTCATGTTTGCATCCATAGTCGGATGCCTTGTATTTATGTTGTTGTATTCATGTGACTTGTATGTATTGTTGTATCCCCCATGTATGTATGTAATGGTGCGATGTAATGATATCCATCTTTCTAAGCGCCTGAGTTGCGGTTGTGCCCCAATCACGTAATCGTCACGTGATCGGGATAGAATCGCATGTTGGGTCTAACAACTTGGTATCAGAGCCTCGACCGACCATAGGAGCCCCCTTGATTGACCGTAGCTTGGCCGTTGTCGAGTCTAGCATAAAACTTTTTCGGAGTCTAGTTATATCGGAGAGTAGGAATTCTTTTTACTCCCCAGCCCCTTCGTCGCTCTGGTGAGGAATCTTGACGTAGGTGTTTTGAATTACTCCTCTTCCCCTTCAATTTTTTTTTAGGATCACACGGTTAGTTTTCGCTCGCTGCGTTGTCAGTCTTTCATCTGGTGCATCTCTCGTCAAGTGGATTCGACCCTCTTCTTCTTTGCAAGTTCAACCCTCAGTTCTTTTCAACCAACCGGTGTTGTTTCCCCTTCCGAAGTTGTCTTTCTTTTCCCACCCACCCACCCTTTTCTTCTCGGACCGGAGTCCTTAATCGAGTATCCATCCTACTCGTGTGAAGTCTTTGTTTTCTTTCATCAATTATTTCAACTGGAGAATTCTCTACTCATACGTCCTTCTTCATCTCTTTCTTTCCCGTGGAATCAATTCTATTTGTATTCGGTGTTCTTCATATTTTCCCTCCGCTCAGAATTTTTTTCCTCTTGCTCGTTTGCCTCTCGCCATTTAATTATTCCGGAGTTCTAAAGACATCTCTGGAGATTCGTCCGTGTTCCAATTAATTCGAGGTTGTCACCTTGTTCGAGTTTTTCAAATGTTCCGGTGCATTATCTCCTTTTCAATCCTTTCAACGGTGTTTTCTCTTCGGTGGGCCCTAAACCACAGGTCTTTTCCCAGGATCTTACCTGACTCCTCTAATTTCCCGGAATGTTTCGAAATTCTTTTCAAGTGTGACGTAAGTATGGATTCCATCCGTCATGTGCCTTCTCCAAGATCGCTTTTAATTCTTTTCATCGTTGGTTCAACCTTTCTTATTTTCATTCATCCGGAGCTATTCATGAATTATTTTCTTTGTGTTCCTCCGAAGGCCATCATTTCAGAAGATTTCTTCGTTCTCAGCTTTCAATTTTGTCCTCCAAATATTCTTCATCGATGCCTCTTCGTTCGTCTCACATTCGTCAGGTGCTTCGTTCAAGTATTCTTTAATCAGTTCGTGATCTCTTCATTCTCTTGTATAAAATTTCCTCAGGTGCTTTATTCTTCCCGGCGTTTATTCTCTTTTCTTCGTTCAATTTCAATTCTGTACGGTGATTTGTTCTCTTTCATCATTAGATTTTTAATTCTTCCTGATGGTTTGTTCTTTTCTTCACTCGGCTTTAATTCTTTACGGTGATTCGCTCAACATTTCTTTTCCGGTGCTATCATATCAATTCATTCGTTCATTCCAATCCTACCGGTGTTTCATGAAGACTTTCTCAAGTTCAAGCTATATCCCTCTTTAATCGTTTTCAACGCGAATAAGTGATATGCAAATCCATTGCTTCTCATCAATTTAATTGATGGAGGATAAGCATAACATAATTCTTATTCATCTTGTCAAGTTGATTAATCCTTCCTTCGGAGTTTATTCTTGATGAATAAATTCTAGTTCCAAGTGTCGTCATATTTTCTTTTCCGGAGTTCAAGTTTCTTGGCTATCTCGTCGGACTCTCGTCTAAATCATCGCAAGGCTTTAATCTTGTTCTTTTCGTTCTTCATTTCTATATCATCTTGGTTACCGGAGTTCCTCATGGCACTTCTTCATGAGATAATTCATTCTTCAAACATTCATCTAATTCTTCTGGAGCAGCTCAAGCATTCTTATTCTTTTGCCTCTCGAGTGCAAATAATTCTCCGTATTCCCTTGAAGTGGAGTTTTGCATTTCTCATTCTCAGCTAATCCATCTTTTCGTTGTGGCGGTAATTCACCTCAAGTTTTGAGATGTTTTCAGTAAGTCCACTACAAGTTAATTCTTTTGTTGTTGATTTTTCCAACAACTCCATTCATCCTTTCTTCGCAAGGATGCTTTGAATTCATTCGTGGTAGAAGTTGTCATTCTTTCTCCTTTCTTTTCATTCCACTCTTTAAATTCTTCCGGAGGCATTATGTTGTTGCTCTCGTTGAGTATCATTTCATCTGTTCAGGTTCTTGTTCCATTCCATTCATGTTCAACCAGTGTGCTAGTTCTTTCAGTTTCAACCAGAGTGCTGCCCGAATTCCTTCGTGGAGATTCCTTCTTCTCTCATTAACCGGAGTGGGTTCAGATTATTCTTGTTCCTTCAACTCTTGTTTCATTCCTTTCAACTTAAAGGTTCCCGTGTGTTCCTTGTACCTTTTTGTAACGGAGCTTCTCAATCTCGTTCTTCTCTGTTGTATCCTTTCTTTCCAGTTATTCAACATCTCATGTTCTTTGGTTTCACTCTTTTGTCCTCGAAGAACTTTGTTCTTTCTTTTTCCTTCCGTCTCGTTCCTAAGATCTCGGGACGAATCTCTTGTTAGTAGGGGAGTGTTGTGACATCCCGAGACCAATGCGCCAGGTGTCAGCCAGTCATTCGTCGTCGTTGCCATGTCATCTGATTGAGTGTTGCATCTTGCCATGTCATCATGTGCATTGCATCATCATGTTTTAAAAACTTGCATCCGTCTGAGTCCGCCCGTCCTTTCCGTTGTCCGTTCTGAGCCCAGACACACTCGCACGCGCCCGCGGCGCCTCCGAATATTTATTTTATGAGTGGCCGTAAAATGTTCTCAGAATGGGTTGAAACTTGGTGTGTGATCTTATTATAGTGTAGACAGGCCGCTTGCCAAATTTAATCGCATTCGGAGCTCGTTTGATAGCCCAACCGTTAAACTATAGCGACAGTATAGCCGGACAAAACGTCGGACGTTTTCGGTCTCCGAAAACCTCCGCGGGCCTCTCTCTCTCTCTCTCTCCTCTCATCTCAGCTAAACTATTCTACACAGCCCACTAGGCCCAGCCTACTCCCCCTCCGCTCCGGTGCCGTTGGATCGTGATCCGATGGCTTCGAAACGGCTTGAAACCCCCCAAACCCTAGCAATTTTGCTATATATAGGCCCTCCCCTTCCAAAAATGGACACCTACACCTCTTCCCCTACCTCTAGCCTTCCCCTGCCTAAATTTCCGCGCAGCCCAGCCCCCTCCTCGCCACTTGGCGGCGACCTACAGGCCCAGCCGCCACCTGAGCCGCCCCTCCGGCTAGTGGCGGAATGCCATGTGGCCTCGCCACCTCATCCCGCGGCGCCGCGCCCTGCCTCCCTCAGCCTCCCACCGCTAGAGCCCAGGACGGGCCGCCAGTGCCCCGATTTGGGCCGCGCAGGCCCGTCCGCCCGCCGCCGCCAGGCCCGGACCGCGCCTCGCCTCACGCTCCTCTCACGGTGCCGAATCCCCGCCGCCTACAGGGCACCGCCGCCGCGCGCCGCTCTCAGCACGGCCGCCGCGCGCCGCTCTTAGCCTCGCCTCGCCGGAGCACGAACTCCACCCCGCCACCCTGTGCGCTACATCGCCGCCGGCTGCTTCTGCTCCTGCCTCGCCGCCCGGAGCCGCAGCTCCGCCAGAGGGCCTCGCCGCCGCCCCTCCGACTCGTCTCCGGCCAGATCCGGGCCAGAGACACCCGGATCCGCCGCCCCGCGCCCGACCTCGACCTCCTCCGTGACCCGCTGCACCCCCATCGCCCTGCGTCGTCGTCCCGCCGCCATGGCCGCCGGCCCCGACCTCCTCGGCCGCGCCGGACATGTCCGGAGGAGCCGAACATGTCCAGGCCTCCTCTCCTCTCGGTCTCGCTGACCAGTGGGACCCGCGTCCAGCCGCACCGACGGACATGTCCGCCTGGTGCCCGAACATGTCCAGCTTCTTTGGTGTGACACTGCCAACGTGGGCCCAGCCGCCCGGACACGTCCGCTCCAGCCGGACAATGTCCATTCCCCCGGAGGTTGTTTTCTACTAAGTCCCTTTTCTGTCTTAAGATGTGATGCTATAACTATTTGTTTGTATGTCCAAATTGGGTGAATGATATGTCATAATGATCGTGGTGACATGCTCTTCATTTTGTTCCATTGTGGCATGCTTGTTTGAGTTCATCTTGATGCCCTAATCATCGTTGCAAGAGTGCTACTTGTTTAAAACTGCTGTTACATGTAATTTTGTTGCATACTTGTGATGCTTGTAACTTTGTGCATGTTCATCCAAATGGAGCATATGATATGTCAAAATGTTCATTGTGAAGTGCTCTACATGTTGGTTGCTGTAGCATTCATGTTAGGTGCCGTCTTGCCATGTTTATCTCTGTTGCAAAAGTGTATGTGGCTGTTAAGTGCTGAAACTTGTTATGAGATGATGTTTTCACTTGCTCATTGCTATTGATGTGTTTGTCCTCATGTCACATGTCTTTATGTTTTAGAAGCACAATCATATGGTCTTTGCTGTGGTGCAAACCTCTTTCCATGATATGCCTTGAGGTGACTTAAGCAAGCTTCTGAACATGCCATGCCAATGTTGCTGTTTTATACTTCGTGAAAAAATTGCAAAGTCTGGAATCTGTTTAACCTGATGCTATGTTTGCTTGATGCCTCAGTCAAATATATGCTTGTTTTGGAGTCGCCAATGATCATGTCTTGTTGTCCATGTTATTGTCTATCCATTCATGGCCTTACTTGCACATATGGCCTGCTGTAGCTTATTTATTTCTTGCTCTCAAGTTGCTATAAATTTTACCTGTCAGGTTTTTATCAGTATGTTCAATTCGGTGGAGCCTGTTGCTATTGATCCATGCCTCCTATGGAGATGCTCCAATGGAGTTGTTTGTTGTACTCTATGTCTACTACATGACCATGCTCTTTATAAGTATGGATAATTTTATTGCAACTTGCCATACTTAGTTAAATGTGTTCCAGCAAGATTTTGGGTGTGTTTTAAGTTCATGCTCGTTAAGTATCATGTCTAGTTGACATCCATGCCTCTTTTTATCATGTTTGAGTGCTGTAGCATATATTTATCTTGCTCCAAAGTTGCTATGTGGCTGTTAACTTCAGCTTGTTGTTATATCTTGTTTCATGTGTATGTGTTGAACCGTTGCTCCGTTTTGAATGTGCCCTATATGAAACTTGTGTGATTTTGCATCTAGAAGCATAATATCATGTTGTTTTCATGTTTGGAGTGAGTTTGTTTGATGTTTGGGTGCATCTTGCACCGTTGGACATGCTTGTCTTGTTTTGCTCATATCTTCTAGGCCGTAGCTCCGAATTAAACAAACTTTATATGAAAGTTGACTAGAATTTTGCATAGATCATCATGGTGCATGTTAACCTACTGTTTAACAACTTTAACTTAAGGTTTGTTCAGATCTGGGCTAATTTCAAAATGTGCATATGAGGACTTACCGGATTTGTTATATGTTGATTCCGGCCTCATTTAAACTTGTTGGTTTGTGTTGTTCTTGTGTGCTTCATCCCTTGCCATGTATTGCATCATATAGACTTGTCTTGCATCATGCTTGGTTGAGCATCTTGTCTTGTTCTTGTGTTGTGTGTTTACCTTGTGGCGTGTTTCTTCTCGCTAGTCTTTTCCATTGCGATCGTGATGATTCGTTCGACTACACGTGGTTCGTCTTCAAGGCTTCTTCTTCGTCTTCTTCACGGATCCGTTCTTCTTCCTTGCGGGATCTCAGGCAAGATGACCATCACCTTGGGTACCTTTACTATCATTGCCATGCTTAGTTGTCTCGATGCTTTCGTTATATGCCGCGCTACCCATCATTATTGTCAGCCCCTCTCCTTGTTGCCATGAAACCTGTAACCTTGACACCTTCCTAGCAAACTGTTGTTTGGCTATGTTACCCGCTTGCTCAGCCCCTCTTATAGCGTTGTTAGTTGCAGGTGAAGACGAAGATCGTTCCATGCTGGAACTTGTTGTTGGAATATCACAATATCTACTATTATTATTAACACACCTATATACTTGGCAATGGGTGGAAGGCTTGGCCTTTTGCTCGGTGTTTTGTTCCACTCATGCCACCTTAGGAGCCGATAAACCTACGTTATGTTCCTTGATTTTGCGTTCCTTACACGGTTGGGTATATGGGGATCCCTTGACAGTTCGTCTTTGAATAAAACTCCTCCAGCAAGGCCCAATATTGGTTTTAATTTGCTCATAATAAAAACTTAATTAATTAATTAATTGCATAGGGAGTTAGCGCTACCCGAGGATTCTTTCTACATACAGGGGGGCCAGTGCTGATGGTGTTGGTCCCAAACGGGCGGACTGTGGGGCCGCCCCGGGGAAACTTGAGGTATCTGGCTCCCGTAGGATGTCCCATCCGGTCGTGGCCTGAGACGAGATACGCGCGGCTACTATCAGGGTGTCGGCACGCCGGGAGGTCTTGCTGGACTTGTTTTACCATTGTCGAAATGTCTTGTGCAGCGGGAATTCTGAGTCTGATCGGGCCTTCCCTAAGATAAGGGCTAATATTATTATTACTTCTGCTGATCGTGAGAGCTTGTGAAGGGCTAAGTTGGGACACCCCTGCAGGGTTATTATCTTTCGAAAGCCGTACCCGCGGTTATGTGGAAAATTGGAATTTGTTAATGTCCGGTTTTAGAAAACTTGATAGAGGTTTCGAAGTAAAACACACAACTGTATGAGTAACCGTGACTGTCTCTTTTCACTTTGAGAAGAGAACACGGTGGGGTTATGTTTGACTCATAGGTAGTTCAGGATCTTTAGCGATCACTACTAGTTGCGACCGTTTGCGTAGATGCTCATCTTATTCTTGTACTCGTAAGTTAGCCACCATATATTGCTTAGCCGCTGCTGCAACCTCACCACTTTACCTCTTCCTACCCGTTAAGCTTTGATAGTCTTGTTACCCATGGTTATGGGATTGCTGAGTCCTCGTGGCTCACAGATACTACAACAACAGTTGCAGGTGCAGGTATCCGATGACTTGACGTGAGAGCGATGTATGTTGTGTTGGAGTTCTTTCTTCTTCTTCTTCTTCTTCTTCTTCTTCTTCTTCAGTCTTGGGTTAGGTTCCGGGTCGGCAGCCTGGGATAGCAGATGGATGTCGTGTGCTTTTCATGTTTGCATTCGTAGTCGGATGCCTTGTATTGATGTTGTTGTATTCATGTGACTTGTATGTATTGTTGTATCCCCCATGTATGTATGTAATGGTTCTATGTAATGATATCCATCTTTCTAAGCGCCTGAGTTGCGGTTGTGCCCCAATCACGTAAGCATCACATGATCGGGATAGAATCACATCTTGGGCCTGACATGATGGCGGTGGTGTAGCATCGACAGCGCTTCGCTAAGCGTCGCCGGGACGAGGCGATGGAACTATGGAGTAACGGAAGAGAGAGGGGGGCGCCAAGGGCTTGGTGTATCCTCTTGGGGTGTGGCAAACAGCCCCTCCAAGCCCTAGGGCGCAGCAATAGGGGAGAGGACTTGGACTCCAAGTCCAATCCTATTCCTATTAGGGTTCCTTCCCTTTTTTGCCTTCCCTAGCCACATGGGGCTTTTGAGGACTTGGTGCGCCTGGCCCAATAAGGCCAGGACGCCTCCCCTTAGCCCATGCCAGGCCTTGGGACGTGGTGAACCCACTTGTGGATTCCGGACCCTTCCGGAATCCTTCAGAACCTTCTGGAAGCTTCCCGGTACAATACCGAAAAAACTGCACTTTATTTCGGAACCCAAAATATGACTTCCCATATATAAATCTTTACCTCTCGACCATTCCGAGACTCCTCGTGACGTCCGAGATCTCATTCGGGACTCCGAACAACAATTTGTTACCACTCATCAAATAACCCAATACTACTCTAGCGTCAATGAACATTAAGCGTGCGACCCTGTGGGTTCGGAAATTATGTAGTCATGACCGAGACACCTCTCCGGTCAAGAACCAATAGAGGAACCTGGATGCCCATATTGATTCCTACATATTCCACGAAGATCTTTATCGGTCGAACCATTATGAGAACATACGTAATTCCATTTGTCCATCGGTATGTTACTTGCCTGAGATTCGATCTGCGGTATCTTCATACCTAGGTCAATCTCCTTACTGGCAAGTCTCTTTACTCGTTTCGTAATACATCATCCCGTGAATAACTCATTAGTCATTTGCTTGCAAGGCTTATTATGATGTGTATTACCGAGAGGGCCCAGAGATACCTCTCTGATACCCGGGGTGATAAATCCTAATCTTGATCTATGCGAACCCAACAAATAGCTACGGAGACACCTGTAGAGCATCTTTATAATCATCCAGTTACGTTGTGACGTTTGATAGCACACAAGGTGTTCCTCCGGTATTTGGGAGTTGCATAATCTCATAGTCAGAGAACTATGTATAAGTCATGAAGAAAGCAATAGCAATAAAACTTAACAATCATTATGCTAAGCTAATGGATGGGTCTTTTCCATCACATCATTCTCCTAATGATGTGATCCCGTTCATCAAATGACAACACATGTCTATAGTTAGGAAACTTAACCATCTTTGATTAACGAGCTAGTCCAGTAGAGGCTTACTAGGAACACGATGTTTTGTCTATGTATCCACACATGTATCAAGTTTTCGATTAATACAATTCTAGCATGAATAATAAACATTTATCATGATATAAGGAAATATAAAATAACAACTTTATTATTACCTCTAGGGCATATTTCCTTCAAAAGCCCTCGGTCCAGCCGATGTGACGGAGTAGGTCGGCTGGTGACGTTGCAGCCCCCAAGCCAGCTGAGGTGTAGAAGCAGGTCAGCATGATTGACATCGGCTTGAAAAAGCAACGACGCGGCCATGCCGGCGCAGGTCGTAACTTGTGATTCTGTCAATGCCGACTTGATGAAGCCCGTCGGACCAATGGTATCCATGGGGCGACGATGTTGTCTTGACTACTGTTTGAAAAAAGCCTTCACGGTGCCGAACTCTAAGTCAGCTCGCCGGAGCTATGATCTGATGAGGTTGACCTCGACGGATAGTCAATGCGTTCGCAGGTCGGCAACCATGGAGCAACATGATCTGGCTGGTTTAACACCGTTGCGACGGTGAAGATTGCCTTGAAAAAGACTTTAAATTTCTGGGCACGTGTTTTGGGAACAAAACACAATATCCTAGAAAGAGTTTACTTCACAAAGAATGTTCAATATCCTGTTCATGAAAAAGACGAACTTGGGTCGGATTCATTTCCGTCCAGAGAACAGATACGAAAAGTGAAGCACTAATCCGAAGTTTGCCAGAGCTCGAACGGTCGGATCGACATAAAATTTTGAGGGGTGGTAGATATATAACTTCCGCAGCGAATCAATGGTCGGATCTTCCAAAGGACCTTGGACCCAGCCTCTGGAGACGCCTTAAACTTGTCTGGATTTCCGTCCAGATTCGACAGGCCTCCGATATATTATAGATCGCCGGAGATTCCTCTATCAGAACGCGGCGAAATTTTACAGGTTTATTATATACTCAATTCCGCATAATTCTACCAAAGGGTTCGTCGAAACGACACCTGAGGAGGCTTGGGCGGAGAAAATAAGTCCGTTGTACAGAAAAACTACGCGATCGCACGAGGCAATGTTGACATTGAGCCCCTAACCTCCATGGATGATTCCCCATGATCTTGATAGAGATCAGAGTTGATGATGATGAAAGTATCCGTCCGATCTTGACGAACCGACACGGAGCGCGGGTGATCAGTCGAGCCGGCGACGAGGATGCCGATATTGACAATAAATCTCGAGTCCCCCTCTTCTCCCTCCTTCCAAGTGGACACCACACTACAAATAGCCTATTATATGCATGGTTCCCACCTACGTTTTTTCTGCTCCAGCCGAGTACTTTGTAATTAGCGTTGAATAATTTCCTCATGTATCATGTCTACAAATCACGTCCAGACCGAAAATGAACATATACTAATTTGCGGTCGGCGTTGCAGATTCCCTAACTGGCGCTTGATTTTGTTTTCATTTACATCAACTGACAATTGAGTTGACTGACCACATGGGTGGTTGGCAATTTTCAAAATCCACTATACTGTAAATAGTGTAGGGTAAAAATATCCAAGCACGTGCTCTTGCCATCCTTGGAAATAGTGTAGAATTTCTCGATGCCCCATCAGTAGTCCGTGCCATCCATATCTCCAGAGCTGATCACGATCGGTACTGTTTGGATCACAGCAGTATCGCGATCGGGCAGCCCGATCCCAATCATCCTTGCTTCTGCCACCGGTGTGGACAGATACGACAGTATCGTGCCAACCAAAAATGGAGTTCCACACAATCTTCAGAATCAAACCAATCACAATTTGTTTAGCTGATCAATCCCATTTTTCATTCAGTTCAGCGAGTAAAGATAAGTGTTTCTGGTCGGCGCCTATGGGCCGTACGAAATTTGGAAGAAAAAAAACATACTGTAACTAAAATGTAACATGACAAACATCTTGAAGCCATGGACGATACGCCCAAAACTTGATGCAAACTAGTGAACATATTTTCTTTCGCAAGTAATACCTCTTGAATCATGGCTCCAGGGAGTTTGTGGTTCACAATGGATGCGTTTGGTTGTCATCTCCAAAAATGCAGGCATTGTATATTTGTCCTACTTCAGTCTGGCTCAGCGTAAACCGACAAAAAACAACATCTACACTTCATTTGGTTGTCCACATCGAGGTTGCCCGCATTAGGGGATTGATATTGGCATGGTGTTTGGTTTCTTGCATTGGCTGGGCACAGAAAACTACACGGTGTTTTGTTGTATATACGGGGTATGGTTAAGAGTTAACATCTACATATAACACATCTATGGATGATCACGATCACAAGGAGGAAATTAAGCATTTACAGTCGGCGAAACTACGGACAAATCGTCTGAATGGAACCGTAACATCCATGTGCATATTTTCATGTAGAGCTTATCTCGAATCGAAGCATTGTTGTGTAGATCGGGAGGAACAAGGAAGAAGGGGATTAGAGATGAGGTTAATGGAGATAGGAGAAGATATCACATATATGTTGTACAGTAGCCCGTTGTCGGAGATATTGACCATGAGTGTCCTCAGCGACCATCCTTGGTATTTCAAGACAATTTGTGGCCGCCTGTTACCCCCGACCGTCTGCTCATCAGGCCGCCTCCTAGGACAGCTTGCCCTAGGAGCCGGCTGCCAGCAGGCGGCAGGGACCCAAACAGGCGGCAGCATCACAACTAGCAGGTGGCAGACGGTCCTACGCCCCTACCTCGGGATGCGGGCTGGGGGACCACCGCGCAGCTGAGGCATGGCTACAGTTGAGTGCGTCCTTAGAGAATCTATAAGGGCGTGGCTACAGTGAACGTGTACCTTATGAACGTCTCCTAAGCGGCGAGTCACTGTAGCCACGCTACCTGTGACCAAGCTCCGGTCAAAGGAAGCCACGATCCCACTACCCGCAGACGGCAGGGCCAGCAGACGGCTGGCCCCACCGGCCAGTGGGTAAGTCATAGACAAGCCGTCCGTGGCAGGCGGCCAGGGGAGGCGGCCGCCTGGTAACAGACGACGAATCCCGCCCTGGAAGTCTGAACCTCATTAAGATGACAAGACAGGGCGTGGCGGCAGTGTACGGCAGGAGACAGCGGCACTGTAGCCACTACCCCCCTGACGATGTTGCCGTCAGCAGAAGCATGCCTAAAGTGAAAGGCAATCACATGGGCCCGCAGGCGGCGGGCCCCAGCAGACAGGCGGCAAGGCCAGCGCCCGAAGACGCTGACAGACGGGGGCCACTCCGTTGAGATTACAATTGTACCCCTGGGGGGTAGGCCTATATAAACCCCACAGGATCCTCCATGAGGAGGGGTTGGAAGATTTTGGCCTTAGAAGAAGGAGAGCTCGTAGAAAGAGAGAAAGAGGGATAGAAGCCCTAGCAGCCACCCCCGATCCCTAGAGCGAGGGTAGTGAGCTAGCCTTGTTCATCTTCCTCATCTAGACGACACAGCTCGAGGAGCAACCTTGTAGCTACCATAGTGACATTAGTCATGACGCCGAGTCCCCACAGAGCAGGACTAGGGGTGTTATCTCCACGGAGAGCCCCGAACCTGGGTAAGATCCGTAGGCGTCCTAAGTTTCGCCTCATCCCGTTTCCAGGGCCCGGCGACGCTCTATTGTCCCCATGCATGATAAGCCATCCGTTGGCATATGTCGCCCCAAAACTCCGACATTTGGCGCCCACCGTGGGGCTAGGTGCACCGTCGTCCGGAGACATGTTCTGGACGGGAACTTTGTTCTTCCTGGCGAGCACAGCCAGCCCGGCACGCCTGCAGGCATGGAAACCGGCATGCTTCGCGACGCTGAGGCCGCATGCGCCGCGAGCGGACTTGCTGACCTTCTCAGCGGCGTCCACATTCATGACGAGCCCTCTACGGCGGCCGAGCCAGTAGCTCCGGAGAGCTACCTCATCGAGCTCCTCGACAAGCTCCATATCGTCGACGAGCGCGCCTCTGACGTGGAGTCAATGGGCTCTTCTGACCCACTAGTAGACATGATCATCGACCTCGACGCAGAGCACGTCGATTCCTTCCCCGAGCACGTGGTGATTATCGACGACCCCCCTCCCTGCTCCAACGGGCAGCGGCATCATCAGTACCGTCACGGAGGTGCTCGCCACCAACCACGACGAACCGTCCGGCGGGGCAGACCAAGACCCGCTCGAAGCCGCTCTGCAAAACCTCACCGCACCTGTTGCGGCGGGGGCAGACGGCGCGGCATTGGAGGAACTCCGCGTGTTGCTCCTTGACAGTGCCAACAAGCTGCCTGCCTCCCGACGCCTCACTGAAGCCTACCGCCGCGAGATGGACCGTGCCATTTGCGGCACGCCGGCTGCTGGCGGGCCTAGCCGGGCTGGCGCCATTCGCGATCGCGGCGGGCTGCTAGCGGACATGCTGGGGGCCCCGCGGCCTGTGTACCTCACTCCATCGGACAACCTAAGGGCTGCCCAGGCGGCAGTCGATGAGATGGGCCACTTGGAGGGAGACGAGCTTCGTTGCGTGACTCAGTGCGCCCGCCAGCTCCTCGACGCTGCTGCCGCGTAGGAGGAGGCCCGTCGCGGGGTATTAGAGGCCGGCGCGCACGCTGACAACCGCCCCCTTCGGCGGGAGCAAGGAGCCACATCTCGCTCTCCAACAGTCGGCGCCCCCAACCGACGAGACTCAGAGCCGGCTGCTAGCCGCAGCCGGCAGACTCGTATCACCATCGAGCGCGACGAAGACGGCCGCCCAAGGGTTGTAGAGCGGCGAGGGGAACATCCGCCTCCTCCTATGTGGGAGAGGCGCGTGTCTCCTCCGCCTGTTGACCACCCCTCTCTGGCAGGCCGCTTGGGCCGCCGCGAGGGGGTTGGGGAGAACGACGCCCGCCACCGCCTAGACCGACTGGCTCGGTCCCAGGCGGTTGAAGAATAAGATGACCTCGGCCTGGCCTGTTTCTGCCCCCGCATCCGCAACGACCCTTTCCCCAAGGTCTTCTCGCTCCCCCGAGATACCCCCATGGACAACAGATCAGTGAAACCAGAGGACTGGCTGGTGGACTACTCCACAGCCGTCAGCATAGCGACCGCCAACAGGCGTGTCGCGGTGAAGTACATGCCTCTTATGCTCCAGGGCACGGCCCGGACATGGCTGAACGGCCTCAAACCCAACAGCATCAACGGCTCGTTGGACTTCACCGATGCCTTCACTCGCAACTTCACCAGCACCTACAAGCGTCCTCCCAAGCCGCGCCAGCTCTTCCTATGTGTCCAAGGCCCAGATGGGTCAGCCTGCGAATACCTGACGCGTTGGGCAGAGCTGCGAAACTCATGTGAAGGAGGGCATGAGGTACAAGCCATCGAGTATTTCACGGCCGGGTGTAGAGAAGGCACTCTGCTCAAGCACAAACTCCTTTGTGATGAGCCGGCCACGCTGGACGAGCTGTTTAGCATAGCAGACAAGTACGCCACTGCCGACTCCTCCATGAAGACCGAGCTGCAAGTGTACGCTTCTGGCAAGATGACTCCTCCGACCACCAAAACACCGGCTGGAGAGTCCAGCTGACGCCAGCAGCCGAACGATCACAAACGCAAGACCCACGCGCCGGCTGCCAACAACCGGCTGGTGGCAGCAGTTGATGGCCAGCAGCCAGAAGCTCAAGCAGGACCCAAGCGCCAGAAGGGCGGCAAGCCAGTCTGGCAGCCAGCTTTCTCATTCGACCAAGCTCTGGACGCCCCCTGCAAGTTCCACAGTGGCGCGAAGCCTTCCAACCACACCATACGAAAGTGCCATTGGCTCACAAGGATTGCTAGAGGAGAAGCTCTGTCGCCGCCGCCTACTGGGCAGGCGGCCCCGCATACCAACCCGCCGGTCGCTCGTCCGGGCGGCCAGGTCTAGGATGAATTCACAGAAGAAAACAGGGCCTATGTTGTCTTCAGCAACCAAGCGGACGATAGGCACAACCGGCACCAGCAGCGCAGAGAAGTCAACATTGTTGCCGTCAAAAACCCAGAATTCATGCAATGGTCTGAGAAGCCCATCAGTTGGAGCCGAGAGGATCTCCCGGCTGTCATGTCGTCACCAGGGGCCTATGGCTTGGTCCTGGATGCGACCCTCTCCACTGACAGGCAGGCCTGTCGTTTCTCCCGAGTGCTGGTAGACGGCGGCAGCAGCATCAACATCATGTACCGCGACACCATGGAGAAGTTGGGCATCAAAGAAAAGCAGCTTCATCCTACCAGGACTGTGTTCCACGGCATTGTGCCAGGCCTCTCTTGCTCACCAATCGGCAAGGCCAAGATTGATGTCCTGTTTGGTGACAAGATGCATTTCCGGAAGGAGCCAGTCTGGTTTGAAGTAGTGAACCTGGAAAGTCCCTATCACGTGATCTTGGGCCGGCCTGCTCTTGCAAAGTTCATGGCAGTACCCCATTATGCCTACCTCAAGATGAAGATGCCGGGCCCCAAGGGAATAATCACCATAGCCGGGGACTACGAGAAGTCCATCGCATGCGCAACAGCTAGCACCTGATACGTCCAAAACGTATCTATAATTTTCTGCTTGCTCCATGCCTCTTTTGGGTGATATTGCTATGTTATTTATACATTTCCATACACTTTTGATCATATTTGGACTAACCTATTAACTCAGTGCACCCCAGTGCCAGTTTCTGTTTTCGGCTGTTTTTGTATTTCAGGTTTTCACATTACGAGAACTGCCAGAAAAAATCCAGAAAAATTATATAAAAAATCAGCGTTCCGGAAGCTTCCATGCGGCCAAAGTAGGGCCGGAGGGGACCCACAGGGGCTCCAGGCGGCCTGCCCACGCGCCCCCCCCCCCTGGCCGCGCCGGGGGGCGCCTGGGCACCCCTGACCCCCTCTGATGCCCCCCTTTGGCATATATTTACACCGTGTCGCGGAAACCCTGATTCCGGACCCCTTTTCTCCAGACACGATTCCGATCTCCGCCGCCATCGCCATCAAGCTTCGGGGGACCAGAATTCCTGCGCCGGCATCCTGCCGGGACGGGGAAGTGCCCCGGATTCATCTCCATCGACGTTGCTTCCTCCCTCCATGATGCGGGAGTAGTTCCTCCTCGGGGCTGAGGTTCTTACCAGTAGCTATGTGGTCAATTCTCTCCCATGATGTGATCTTCGTTGTGATCATAGGCTATGTTAATCTAGGGTGATCCCATGATATTCCCCTTCCTCTATGTATTGGATTGATGTACTCACTTGTCTTTATCTAGTATAATCCCCGAGACTAAGGTGACAGCGGTCTATTGGACATGGATTAGAAAAGTATTTTCATGAGTGATTTCCTCTCTTGTGTGTTGATTGAAGATTGAGAGTCTCTTGGTGCTTGTCTTTGACTATCCTTTAGATATATTGTGGTGATTGTGGGACTCTCTTTGGATGGCCGCGGTGACATTGGGAAATCCTTAGATTGAGAACTACGAACTTTGAGGTGTGCTTTTGTAGCCCTACATAATTCTCGTCCTCTCTTGACCACGAAGGAATGACCTCCGAGTGTGTCCCCTTTGCATGTTTTATGGGAAATATCATGTGATTCGATTATGTTAATGTTGTTGGGAGTTGCCACTAGTGAAAGTATGAACCCTAGGCCTTGATTCCACCATTGCAATACCATTTGTGCTCACGTTTACCACTTGTTTGCTTGCTGCACTTTTTATTACAGATTTATATTACTTTGTTTTTCCATTCATATCACTTGCCATTTAACATCTCTTCGCCGAACTAGTGCACCTATACATCTAACAAGTGTATTAGGTGTTGATACGTCCAAAATGCATCACTATTTTGTATTATAATTTATCCTTATTCATTGATATGTTTCACGTTATGATGATGTTCTTATGTTGTTTTCGTCTATTTTACACAGTTTGCAACTTTCCGATGCCGGAACAACAGACGCAGGATTCAGCAGGAAAAAGTGGATGCTGAGTTGCTGAAGAAGAACACCTCCAAATTACCTGAAAATTGACGGGACGTGTTTTTCAGAAGAATAACGAAGACACGCAAAAGGGGAGTCAGAGGGGGGCCACAGGGTGCCCAGGCGGCCTGGGGGCGCCCCCCCCTGGCCGCGCCGGGGGGGCGCCTGGAGCCCCTGGCCCACCTCTGGCCGCCCCCTTTTGCATATATGCTCTCCGTCCCCGAAAACCCTAGGCACGGGACTTTTTACGGAGTTCCGCCGCCGCTTCGAGGCGGAAACCTACAAAGAAGAAAAGGGCATCTCCGGCGGGCAGATTCCGCCGGGGAGATCACCTCCCGGAAGGGGAGATCATCGCCATCGTCATCACCATCATCACGGGCATCATCGAGATCATCATCAACATCATCCCCAACACCAGCACCATCTCCATCTTCATCCAAATCTCATCTTTCCATCGCAACTCGTGTTGTAACTTGTACTACCTATCCTCTCTACTCCATCGGTGTTGATTACTACTTTGTGGTGAATGCTATTGAGTTTTGTTGGAGAAATATTATTATGTCCAGATTGTTTATCACATATTTATCCCCTCTGATCATGATCTCTTTTATGTCTTGTGAGTAGTTACCTTAGTTCTTGAGGACATGGGGAAAGTCTTGTTGTTAGTAGTCATATGTTGTTGAAGTAATATGTGTTGTTTGATACTTAAGTTGTGTTGTCATTCTACTAGTGGTGTTGTGTGAGTCGAACACCCAACACTTCGCCTTATTAAGGACCTAGGAGAATACATTGTGTATAAAGAATGCTTATGGTGGGTTGCCGGAGTGACAGAAACCTGAACCCCAGTTCGCACGCTTTTGCATAAGGGAATAATGGATCCTCAGTCTTATTGCTATGGTTAGGCTTTTGCCTTAAATTCTATCTTGTATTTGCGGATGCTTGCAAGGTGTTTAATCATAAGAGTGCATTCATCTTAGTCTAGAGAGTGCACTAGCATAGATCCACCCACCAACACTTATCAACACATAACATAGTATCGATACGGAATATGGCGAAAGCACATGACTACCTCTCCCGTGTGTCCTCAAGAACGCTTTAGTCTTTATAAGTTTAGTTGCTAGGCCTCTCCATTGCTAAGAAAGGATTGGGCCACTTGTTACTCTCAGTATCTTTTACATTACTTGCCTTTACATTCCTGTTGCTTATATCGAGAAAACCCCTAAAAGTAATCTTTCAGTGCTTGCAGTAATTTCTTGTTCAGAATCGCTTATCAATACCTTCTGCTCCTCGTTGGGTTCGACACTCTTACTTATTGAAAACGCTGCAACAGATCCCTTACGGTTGAGGGTCATCAAGTACCGTTTTCTGGCGCCGTTGCCGGGGAGCGTAGCGCTATTGGTAAAGTGAAACTGGTAAGAAAGTCTTTTTATAATTCTGTTTTTATTTTTGTTATTGCTGCTATCTGTCCTTATGGATAACCCTATTATTGGAGCGTTGCTTGCGGGAAGACACCCCACACCTATGGTGGTTGATCCTTCCCCTACTGAAATTGTGCCTTATAAAATACCAGCTGGCATTATCAATTATGTTTTGGCTAATCGTTATGCAGGAGACAGACATCCCGGTGAACACTTGTTATATTTGTCACGACTATGTTCATTATTTAAGCTTGCAGGTGTATCGAGGGAGTTTGTCATGAGGAAATTGTTTGCTGTATCCCTTATAGATAAAGCTTCAGATTGGTATGGGCTTCTCGATAACTCACACTTGCTGGACTGGCAGGAGCTCATGTCTCTCTTTTATACTAAATTTTATCCTCTTCATGAAATTCATCGAGACAGGAATTATATCTATAACTTTAGGTCTCGTGACGGAGAAAGCATTGCTCAAGCTTGGGGGAGATTGAACTCTCTAATGCTCAAATGCCTAATTCATAAGCTTCCCAAGGAAATCATACTTACAAACTTTTATGCCAGGCTTTCTCGTCAGGATAAGGAGATGTTGGATGCCTCCTCTAGTGGGGTATTTCAGAAGAAGAGTGTTGAAGAAAGGTGGGATCTCCTTGAAAGAATCCAAAGGAATACCGAAGATTGGGAAATTGATAAAGGTATTGAACCCGCTATAAATTATGAACATGACTATATTGAGAGCTATGTAGAAACTGATTACTTCAATACTTTTTGCTCTAAGATTGGTCTTGATTCCCATCTAGTGATTGATTTATGTAAGAACTTTGCCTCTCACGTTGATTCTTTTAAAAAGAATAGAGACCAGCACCATGCACCTTTTAAAGAACCACCTATTGATATTTATGTTGCTGAGCCTATCTTGCCTGCAGTCATATATGAAAAGCCTCCTTTTCCCACGACGATAAAGGAACACTCTCTTGTAACAGGCATAATAAATAAAAGTGAGAGAAGAGTTGATGAACCTGAGGACCAGATCAGGGTCGATCCTCAAGTTGCATTGATTAAAGACCTTGTTACTGATGATGTTTTGGATTCCAATATAACTTTTTGTGCTGTTTCCACTAACCTTGTCACAGCCAAGAACAAAGTCCCAATTTCAGGTACTCCGGTGGTATCTGTTAAAATAGGAGATCACAATTACTATGGGCTATGCGATTTGGGATCGAGTGCAAGTGCTATTCCTTATTCACTCTATGAAGAAATCATCGGTGAGATTTCCCCTTGTGAACTTGAAGAAGTTGATGTTACTATTCATCTTGCAAATAGATCAACTATCTCTCCTATCGGAATTGTGAGGGACGTTGAAGTCTTATGTGGAAAGGTAAAATACCCTACCGACTTTTTGGTACTTGGTTCAGCCAGGGACAATTTTTGTCCCATCATTTTTGGTAGACCTTTTCTTAGAACTTGTGGAGCTATAATAGATTGCAAGAAAGGTAAAGTTTCTGTTGAATTCAATGGTGAGCCATATGAATTTAATTTTTCTAAATTCTCTAAGCAGCCTCGTGGTACTGATTTACCTAGTGATGATAAAATTATTGAAAGTATTGCCTCTATTGCTATTCCTCCTGATGATCCTTTGCAGCAATACATGGAGGACCACGAGAATGATTTACATATGCAGGAAAGAAATGAACTAGATGAAATATTCTTGAGGCAGCCTGCTATCCTGAAGCACAACCTTCCGGTTGAACCTTTGGGAATTTTATCGAAACCGAAAGAAGACCCGGTGTTCGATCTTAAACCTCTTCCCGATACGCTCAAGTATGCTTATTTAGATGAAAAGAAAGTATATCTTGTTATTATCAATTCTAACCTTTCAGGATATGAAGAAGAGCGATTATTGGAAGTACTTCGTAAACACCGAGGCGCAATTGGCTACACCCTTGATGACCTTAAGGGGATTAGTCCATCCATCTGTCGACATACTATCAACCTTGAGCCTGATGCTAAACCAGTTGTTGATCATCAACGACGGTTGAACCCGAAGATGATGGATGTCGTGAGAACTGAGATTCTCAAGCTTCTAGCCGCAGGTATTATCTACCCTATAGCTGACAGTAAGTGGGTAAGTCCGGTACATTGTGTTCCTAAGAAAGGAGGTACAACTGTGGTTCCTAATGATAAAAATGAACTAATACCTCAGAGAATTGTTATTGGATATAGAATGTGTATTGATTACAGGAAGTTGAACAAGGCAACCAGGAAGGATCACTACCCGCTGCCGTTCATCGACCAAATGCTTGAAAGGTTATCCAAAAATACCCACTTTTGTTATCTCGATGGTTATTCTGGCTTCTCTCAAATTCATGTTAACACTGTCGATCAAGAGAAGACCACTTTTACTTGTCCTTTTGGTACTTATGCTTACAGACGTATGCCTTTTGGTTTATGTAATGCCCCTGCTACTTTTCAAAGGTGTATGTCTGCTATCTTTCATGGTTTCTGTGGGGATATTATGGAAGTCTTCATGGACGATTTCTCCGTCTATGGAACTTCATTTGACCATTGTCTTCACAACCTTAATAAAGTTTTGCAGAGATGCGAGGAGACAAATTTGGTACTCAACTGGGAGAAGTGCCACTTTATGGTTAATGAAGGAATTGTTCTTGGTCATAAGATTTCTGAAAGGGGAATTGAAGTGGACAAAGCCAAGATTGAAGCTATTGAGAGGATGCCCTATCCAAGGGACATCAAAGGTATTCGCAGTTTTCTCGGTCATGCAGGTTTTTATAGAAGATTTATTAAAGACTTTTCTAAAACCTCGAGAACCCTCACTAATCTTCTCCAGAAGGATGTTCCTTTTGCGTTTGATGAAAATTGTAAGGAAGCTTTTGAAATCCTTAAGAAAGCTTTAATAACTGCTCCTATAGTACAACCACCTGACTGGAACCTACCTTTTGAAATTATGTGTGATGCAAGTGATTTTGCTGTTGGAGCTGTTTTAGGACAAAGGGTTGATAAGAAATTGAATGTTATACATTATGCTAGTAAAACCCTTGATAGTGCTCAAAGAAATTATGCTACTACGGAGAAGGAATTCTTAGCTGTAGTTTTTGCTTGTGATAAGTTTAGGCAGTACATTGTTGATTCCAAAGTTATTATTCATACTGATCATGCTGCCATTAAATATCTTATGACAAAGAAGGATGCCAAGCCAAGGCTTATCAGATGGGTACTCCTTCTTCCAGAATTTGATTTGCAGATTGTTGATAGGAAAGGGGAGGACAATCCGGTAGCGGACAATCTTTCAAGAATGGAAGATATACCGCATGACCCCATCCCAGTTAACGATAGTTTTCCAGACGAGCAACTTGCCGTTGTAAAAGTACAACCTCTCTCCGATCCTTGGTATGCAGATTATGCTAATTTTATTGTTGCAAAGTATTTGCCTCCAGGTCTAACGTTTCAGCAAAGGAAGAAGTTCTTTCATGATTTGAGGCACTACTTTTGGGATGACCCACATCTTTTCAAAGAAGGTCCCGACGGGATCGTGAGAAGATGCATTCCGGAACATGAGCAGAAGGACATTCTCCGACAGTGTCACGATAGTCCCTATGGAGGACATCACGCCGGTGAGAGGACTGCACATAAGGTTCTTCAATCAGGTTTTTATTGGCCTACTCTCTTTAAAGATGCTAGAAATTATGTTTTAGCTTGTGATAAATGTCAGAGAGTTGGTAACATTAGTAGAAGGAATGAGATGCCTATGAATTACTCACTAGTGATTGAACCTTTCGATTGTTGGGGGTTCGATTTTATGGGTCCTTTTCCTTCTTCGCACAAGTACACTCACATTTTAGTAGCTGTTGATTATGTGACCAAGTGGGTTGAAGCAATCCCCACTGAAAGTGCTGATCACAAAACATCCTTGAAAATGCTTAAGGATGTAATATTTCCTAGGTTTGGTGTACCAAGGTACCTCATGACCGATGGAGGATCACACTTCACGCACGGAGCTTTTAGAAAAGCTCTGGCTAAATACGATGTTAATCATAGAATTGCTTCACCATATCATCCTCAAACAAGTGGGCAAGTTGAGCTTACCAATAGAGAGATTAAGTTGATCTTGCAGAAAACAGTAAACAGAAATAGGAAGGATTGGTCAAATAAATTAGGAGATGCTTTGTGGGCATATAGAACTGCTTACAAAAACCCCATGGGCATGTCTCCTTATAAGATGGTGTATGGCAAGGCTTGCCACCTGCCATTAGAGCTAGAGCACAAAGCTTTCTGGGCTGTTAGAGAGCTTAACGCTGACCCAAAACTAGCTGGTGAGAAGCGTCTCATGAACTTGACTTCTCTAGATGAATGGAGAAGTGAAGCTTACGAGAGCGCTAAAATGTTCAAAGAAAAGGTAAAAAGGTGGCATGATAGGAAGATTCTGAAACGTGAATTTAATATTGGTGATAAGTTTTTGTTGTTTAGATCCCGTTTCAGGTTTTCTCCAGGTAAACTACTTTCCAGGTGGGAATGACCATTTCATATTGAAGAAGTTTATCGGTCTGGCGCAATTAAGATTAATAATTTTGAAGGCACCAAACCTCAAGTTGTGAATGGGCAAAGACTTAAACATTACATAGCAGGAGACCCTGTCGATGTTGATGTGAATATAATATACACAACAACCCACGAAGAACATGTTGCAGCCCTGTTTCAGACACCAGCAGAAGCAGAATAAAGAAAAGGTATGTAGTACGGTAAGAAAACACCGCAAAACATCATAAAAGTTCCGTATTACGAGTTTTTGTAAAATTAGCAAAATTCCGAGTCGAAGTGGAGCCGGAGACGACCACCAGGGAGTCGAGGCGCCCCCCTGGCGCCCCCCCCCCCTGGGCCGCGCCGGCAGGCCGCCTGGACACCCTGGTGCCCGTCTCCGACCCCGCTTTGGTCCGTTACCTTCCTTTCTGTGCATAAATTTTTCCTATATATTTGCCCTGGTTGTTCCGGCAACGTATCTTGCGATTTCGCGTGTTTTCTCTTCGATCTGTTTCTGCCAGGAAATCTTTCAGCTAAATTTAGGTGCCATGGCTTCTCCAAGTTCCCCCAAGGACGCGTTCGTCGTCAACGAAGCACCCTCAGGTTGTTCAGATGAAGGAAGGTGTCCTTCATCAAGAAGATCTGAAGGGACCTATCAAGGAGGGGAGCGTCCAGGCCAGGCTGGAAGAAGTGGAGCAAGAAGTCTTCAAGTACAAGAAGATGACCGAGCGTGGTGTCGAAGCTAACTTTGACATCACCAACGAGCTGAAGAACTACTTCCTGAAGGAGATGAAGGAGATGTGGGAAATAATTGCCGCGTCTGAAGACAGGATTATAGAGCTACAAGGGCAAATTAATGATCTACATAACCAGAACTGTGAGTATGAACTAAGATTTATGCGCATGAGTTTGGGTGTTGAATGCAGGATTCAGGAGATGAGCCTCTCACAAGAGACTTTAGCAAGATACCCATGGAAGCGTTTCGCCAAGGACTACGTGATTAACGCCAGCAAGTATGGGTGAAATCTCCGTGGGTAATGGCATTCCCTTGGCTTGTTCCAAGCTTGGGGGAGTGCCCGGTATCTTTATCTTTTACCTTTTGTCTTTCAGAAGTCAAGTAGAGTCGTATCATGTCTAGGGAGGTTATTATATGAGATAGGTGTGTGCATTGAGGTCTATCGCCCCCTTGGTGAAGAATTGTATCTGTGTGTGTGGAGTCGTCTATGATGGAATATTAATGAGAAGTTTATCGGTTCCTTTTTGCTGCACTCGGTATTCTCTTCACGCAATCGACCTTATATGATGATTCTTATGGGGAGTATTGACCTTATGTCAGGTATGGCTATGAAACTTTATTTAATATTGGCAAACATAGCTTTGGTCATAACAACAAGCATGATGTTCTTAAAATATCAACATAGTCAAAACCTTTATGTTATTATGCTTGAAGTGTTATGTTGACAAGGAAGACAACTTGATGTGTTATGCTTATTTCAATGTTCATGCTTTATATTGCTTTTGCATCTTAGTCATCATCAATTGTCTGCTCTTTTAAAACCTTTGCTAGCCTAACTTTGTACTAAGCGGAATTCTGCTTGTGCGTCCATACCCTTAAGCCAATACCTTCCATATGAGTCCACCATACCTACCTACTCGTGGTACTCCACTACCACCTCCTAAAGTATATAATTTATGTGTTATCCTTAAATGTTCAAAATCTTTTATTTTGTGCCTCTGCTTTAGCTCATGAGGAAGTAGTAGCTAATTCATGACCTTTTTGAGTTGGACAAGCTTCAACCCGGGATTGCATGTATAATGTGCAAACCCATAATACGAAAAGGAACTGGCATGGAGTGCGCCCGGCTTGAAAATAATATAACAAACAAACCCTCCTTCACGCTTTGTTCATGAGAAATCAGAAAACTTTGGCAGTGATAAACAAAGGAGAATAAGAGGATGTTATCATCCTCATACGGGAGCCGTTCCTCGAAACTTGTCCAGTTCAAGAAGTAATTGAGTTATCTATTAGCATTCGTTGACGAATCATGCACCTCTCAAAAACTTGTTTTCATTCTGTTTGATTTGAGGATAGCACATGAGTTTTCCATACTACCCTAGAGCAGGGCCTATCTTTTAATTTTAAGTTGAGTCAGTTATTCCTACTTCCTTCTATTTCTCAAAGAGAGCAGACATTTGATGTTGATAAGGATTCATGCATATAAAGCTGCATTAAGATTTGTCATATCATATCCTTGTTGACATTATCATTTGATAAGTAAGTTGTTTGTCATGCCCAGCTAAGGCAAATATCTTCCTCTGTGTTAACACTTTCACTTCTTGCTTATTAACTTGTTATTTCAAAAAGCTTCAATTAATCCCATCAAAAGCAAAAGTTAAAATTATTTGTTGTTCCTTGACCAAAGGACATGTTTGCCATGGTATAATGAGTTTCTATTGGTCCTACTTTCGAATATAAGTGTTGACACTCTTTCATAAGAGCCTTATGAGTTGAAGATTGTTGCTGAGGATATTTGAGTTGGTGAAGAGACTATGATGCTTCTTGTCCGTATTCTATTTATCGACACTTCACTCTCTAAACTTGTGGACAGGTTTACCGAGTTCATATTCGCTTGGGGACAAGCGAGGTCTAAGCTTGGGGGTGTTGATACGTCCAAACTGCATCACTATTTTGTATTATAATTTATTCTTATTCATTGATATGTTTCACGTTCTGATGATGTTCTTATGTTGTTTTGGTCTATTTTACACAGTTTGCAACTTTCCGATGCCGGAACAACAGACGCAGGATTCAGCAGGAAAAAGTGGATGCTGAGTTGCTGAAGAAGAACACCTCCAAATTACCTGAAAATTGACGGGACGTGTTTTTCAGAAGAATAACGAAGACACGCAAAAGGGGAGTCAGAGGGGGGCCACAGGGTGCCCAGGCGGCCTGGGGGCGCGCCCCCCCCCCTGGCCGCGCCGGGGGGGCGCCTGGAGCCCCTGGCCCACCTCTGGCCGCCCCCTTTTGCATATATGCTCTCCGTCCCCAAAAACCCTAGGCACGGGACTTTTTACGGAGTTCCGCCGCCGCTTCGAGGCGGAAACCTACAGAGAAGAAAAGGGCATCTCCGGCAGGCAGATTCCGCCGGGGAGATCACCTCCCGGAAGGGGAGATCGTCGCCATCGTCATCACCATCATCACGGGCATCATTGAGATCATCATCAACATCATCCCCAACACCAGCACCATCTCCATCTTCATCCAAATCTCATCTTTCCATCGCAACTCGTGTTGTAACTTGTACTACCTATCCTCTCTACTCCATCGGTGTTGATTACTACTTTGTGGTGAATGCTATTGAGTTTTGTTGGAGAAATATTATTATGTCCAGATTGTTTATCACATATTTATCCCCTCTGATCATGATCTCTTTTATGTCTTGTGAGTAGTTACCTTAATTCTTGAGGACATGGGGAAAGTCTTGTTGTTAGTAGAAATATGCTGTTGAAGTAATATGTGTTGTTTGATACTTAAGTTGTGTTGTCATTCTACTAGTGGTGTTGTGTGAGTCGAACACCCAACTCTTCGCCTTATTAAGGACCTAGGAGAATACATTGTGTATAAAGAATGCTTATGGTGGGTTGCCGGAGTGACAGAAACCTGAACCCCAGTTCGCACGCTTTTGCATAAGGGAATAATGGATCCTCGGTCTTATTGCTATGGTTAGGCTTTTGCCTTAAATTCTATCTTGTATTTGCGGATGCTTGCAAGGTGTTTAATCATAAGAGTGCATTCATCTTAGTCTAGAGAGTGCACTAGCATAGATCCACCCACCAACACTTATCAACACATAACATAGTATCGATACGGAATATGGCGAAAGCACATGACTACCTCTCCCGTGTGTCCTCAAGAACGCTTTAGTCTTTATAAGTTCAGTTGCTAGGCCTCTCCTTTGCTAAGAAAGGATTGGGCCACTTGTTACTCTCAGTATCTTTTACATTACTTGCCTTTACATTCCTGTTGCTTATATCGAGAAAACCCCTAAAAGTAATCTTTCAGTGCTTGTAGTAATTTCTTGTTCAGAATCAATTATCAATACCTTCTGCTCCTCGTTGGGTTCGACACTCTTACTTATCAAAAACGCTGCAACAGATCCCTTACGGTTGAGGGTCATCAGGTGTGTTGGGGACACAAGAGACTTCTTGTATCTTAGTTGCAGGGTTGCTTGAGAGAGACCATCTTCAACCTCTACTTCCCTGAGTTCGATAAACCTTAGGTCATCCACTTGAGGGAAATTGCCGCTGTCCTACAAACCTCTGCGCTTGGAGGCCCAACATAGTCTACAAGAGTAGAAGCGTGTGTAGACATCAAGCTATTTCTGGCGCCGTTGCCGGGGAGGTGAGCGCTTGAAGGTATATCTTTAGATCTTGCAATTAAATCTTTTTGTTTCTTGTTTTTATTTCACTAGTTATGCTTATGGACAACCTTGCTATTGGATCGTTGCTTGCGGGAAGACGCCCCACACCTGTGGTAGTTGCTCCTCCCCCTACTGAAATTGTGCCCTATAAAATACCAGCTGGTATTATCGATTATGTTTTAGCTGATCGTTATGCAGGAGACAGACATCCTGGTGAACACTTGCTATATCTGTCACAACTATGTTCATTATTTAAGCTTGCAGGTGTATCAAGGGAGTTTGTCATGAGGAAATTATTTGCCTTGTCACTGAAAGGAAAAGCATTGGAATGGTATAGGTTACTAAATGACTCTCACCTGCTGGAGTGGGAAGAGATCCTGTCTCTCTTTTACTCCAAGTTTTATCCTCTTCATGAAGTCCATGAGAATAGGAATTATGTTTATAATTTTTATCCTCATGACGGAGAGAGCATAGCTCAAGCTTGGGGGAGACTGAAAACATTAATGCTAAAATGTCCTAACCATGGGCTCCCCAAAGATATGATTATTACTAATTTCTATGCGAGGCTTTCTCGACAGGATAAAGATTTGCTCGACGCTTCCTCTATGGGTTCTTTCACAAACAAAAAGATTGATGCTAAATGGGAACTCCTTGAAAGAATTCAACGCAACACTGAAGATTGGGAGATCGACAAAGGTAAAGAGTCAGGTATAATTTATGAGTATGATTGCATTAAGTCCTTTGTTGAAACTACAAGTTTTAATAAGTTTAGTGCTAAGTTTGGGCTTGATTCTCAACTCCTTGTTGATTTCCTCAAATCTTTTGCTTCACATCTTAATATGCCTAAGGAGGATTGGATCAAGTATCATAAACCTTTTAAAGAAACTTGCAAAGAAAATGAAATTGTTCATGATGATTGCAACATGCATGATTCAATTCCTAAAAATGAAGTTCTATATAAGCATGTTAATTTTTGTGGGGTGGATAGACCTTGTGAAAGGCCTATGATTGAAGAAGAGAAGTATTGTAAGCAACATAAGCATGAAAGAACAATCACTTGGGTCAGAGATTTAAATGAAATTGCTAGAGAATTGTGTGACCTTTATCCTTTTACTTGTGAACTTTGCCGTATAGAGGGTCACTTTAATTTTCAATGCATGAACTTTCAAAACATAACTGTTAACCGGTTGTGTGATAACATGATCACCTCTGATTTTTATGATGAGCTTATGTTATTTTTGATGTGTGAAGAGTTATCAGAAAAGACTTCATGGCTAGATGTTAATGCCATATGAATAAAAAACACTTTGCAAAATTGCCATCTCTATTGTGTTGTTAATTGCCATGAAAATGATTACATAGGTAAGATTATAAAGGAGGGAACTTTACCAAAGTATAAAAATGTCTCTTATATTTCTGCTAATAAAAAGGAGAGTTTCTCCCAAGTTTCCCCTATTGTTTCTAATGATAAATCAGGATATGTGGAGAAGCTTCATCTCCAACCAGTCCCTCCTAAGGTTAAGAAGAAGAAAAAGAAGAGGAGGAGGAAGAGGAGCAAGAAAGAAGAAGAATGGGTATCAACCTGGCCTGAGCATATTCCTCCCATCAACTTTTATCCTAACGATTGTAAGTTTAAAGAAGAAGGTGAAGTTTATTGCCTTAATTATCATCTTGATGATACGTCCGTAGGTACTATTGAAGATGATTTTGATTATGATATGCATGTTACTTATTGTGATTGGGAAAATGATGATAATGCTACTTATGATCTTGAAAATCTTTTTGGTACCAACTCTGATAGTGATGATATGGGAAGCTCTAAGCTTGGGGATGATAGGATTGCAAATCCTTTACCCACTAGTGATGTGATAATTGATAATTCTTTTGCTAGTAAGAATAAAGACAACATGATTACAAATATAGTTGCTAGCAATGATAATGCTCTTCTCTGCTATGATGATGTCATAACTCCAACCTATAGTGATTATAAAGGTACCTATGACATAAGGAGAAATTATCCTTATGAAACTTGTCATAATCATGGAGGGAATTACTCCCTTGTTGAACACCACCCTCCTAATATACAATTAATCTATAGTGTTCAAGTTGTTTATGATAGTCCTACTCCCACTATTACCAATGAGAAAGATTATGCTTATGTGGAGAGTAAGAGTACCTTTTTGCATGTGGATCATGGTAACAATGCTTTATGTGATGCTTATATTGTTGAGTTCATCCATGATGCCACTGAAATTTATAATGAGAGAGGGAGACTTGGTTCTAAATATCTTAATAATAAGAAGTTTCCTCTCTTTATGGTGAATATTTTGAAGTTATGCTTGTTTTGCCTTCCTATGCTAGTTGCTTTGTGCTTCAATGAATTATTCTATTGCAATATTCCTATGCACAGGAAGCATGTTAGGCTTAAATGTGTTTGGTATTTGCTTCTTGATGCTCTCTTTTGTTCTTCAGCTCTTATTCCTATGAAAGCATCATTAAAGTCTTAAGCCTATCTTTATGGCTATAAAGAAAGAGCTCAAGGGAGACAACCCTTGTTATGTTTACTTTCAGTTTTAGTGGTCTTGATGTTTGTTACTACTGTAGCAACATCATTGTATCTTTATTTTTCAGCTTTGTGCCAAGTTTAGCCTCTGATTGCAAGAAAGTTCAAAAGTTGTGACGTGCTGTCCAGGAAACAGATTTTGTCCTTGGATAGAAAAATTCGTATAAAATCACCAGATCATCTTTTTGGTCTGAATTGTTTCGACAGTGTGCTCTATATAATTGTCTTTCGTGCGTCTGTTTTGAGTTTTTTGATTAGAGTTGCTGAAGTGCCCCGGAAAAATCATTTACTACCTGCTGTTCTGTTTTTCACAGATTCTGTCCTGTTTTGCCTTTCCTTCATTTTGCAAACCTAGAGCTTGCTTTTTCTTTGCAAAAACCTTTTGGCAATCTTGAGAAACAGTATAACTTCAAGAATATCTTTATTTCCAGCAAGGAACAATTATTTTATTATGGGTACTGACCTCGCTAATCAGATTATGATGAGTTATGTATGAAGGGAGTTTTCAAGTGTGCGAGGGAAGATGATAAAAAGATTCAGGAGTGTCAAACGCTCAAGCTTGGGGATGCCCCCATGCACCCCCAAGAAATATTCAAGGAGACTCAAGCGTCTAAGCTTGGGGATGCCCCGTGCATCCCCTTCTCCATCAACATTATCAGTTCATCCTTCGTTCCACTATATTTTAATCACTTCATGTGTTATGTGCTATGCTTGGAGCGTCTTGTTTTAGTTTTCCTTTTAGTTTTCTTTAGCTTTTCATAACAAGTTGGAACTCAGCTTTCTTTATGTGGGAGAGAAACATGCTCCACTTCTACCTAGAACATAACATATAATTTGCATGTCTATCTTTGCTGTGTGTGTTCTTTGTCTTTTAATAGCTACTATCATGCTTAGCTCTTAACTTTCATGCTTATCTTTTTAAAGAGCTTTTGTTTAGTTGGTTGCTTGAACTCTCTTTAGTTATCATGTTTATCTTATTAAGAGAGTTTGCTTCCGTTGCATTGGTTGATATGTCTATGATAAAGATGCTACGTGCATAATGGCGCTTAGTAGTTCATGTTTTCTTATGGTTAGTCTCAAATAGCTGGGGGGTTCCCAATGTGTTATTGGATTACCAACATGATTTGTTTGCCTATGATGTGGTATGGTTTAGTAATATCTTCCTTCAAAGAATTTATTTTGATTGACTTGGCGTATGCTCACGCATATTTAAGACTGTAAAGAAAGTCTGTCAAGCCTTGATGATCTTTTGTTTCTTAGTAGCGATATAACTTCCATGCCTGATTCAATGTTGCTTTGTCTCTCTGCATGATTATGACCGTCATTGCTCTCTTAGTTGGTCGCTCCCCGTCTTTTGCTAACCTTCGCCTGTACTAAGCGGACTGACTGCTTGTGCATCCACAGCCTTTTAATCCAGTTATGCCATATGAGTCCACCATATCTTCCTACATGTTATTTACCTGCCATTCCTAACGGAGACTTGCATGTACCATCTCGAAATTATTCAAAGAAAAAGCATTCCTATTTTGTGCCTCTGTTTTAAGTTCATGAGGAAGTAGTAGTTAATTCATGATATTTTTAAGTTATACAAGCTTCACCCCGGGATTGCATGTATAATGTGCAAACCCATAATACGAGAAGGAACTAGCATTGAGTGCGCCCGGCTCAAAAAGATAATATAACAAACAAACCCTCCTTCATGCTTTGTTCATGAGAAATCAGAAAACTTTGGCAGTGATAAACAAAGGAGATTAAGAGGATGTGATCGTCCTCATTCGGGAGCCGTTCCTCGAAACTTGTCCATCTCAAGAAGTGATTGAGTTGTCTGCTAGCATTCGTTGACGAAACATGCATGATCTAAAAAATTATTACCTCTGTTTTAAAACCAAGAGCTCTGGTACATGTTTTGTCTTTGTTTCCGACTACGGGTTTTCAACCTTGCCAACAAAAGCCACGGTTCGAGAGTCTCCACCTTCTTTTAAAAGCACCAACTACTGAGAGCATGATTGTCATTCTGAGTGTAATGTGCATTGTCCCAAAGTAGCATTGTCTTTTGCATGATTGTGATATCGTTTATTTTGAAATCATTGTATCTAGTCATCACTTAAACCTTGGAGGTGCCCCTGCATTTATGTTTTGCTTCACTAAAGGGGGTAAGCTAGATATCACTTTATCATATTTGCACATCATGTTCATTACAAATCTATTTGATGTTTCAATATCATATTGTAAAACTTTCAGTTCTTTGTGATTTTCTCATGAGGCAACTTAATTACTATAGATTCATTGTCTTAGTAAGCTTTTGTCATATGACTATGAAAAAGTCCTATATGGTTAATAGCATGTCACCACAGAAATTATTCTTGTTATCATTTACCTACTCGAGGACGAGCAGGAATTAAGCTTGGGGATGTTGATACGTCCAAAACGTATCTATAATTTCTGCTTGCTCCATGCCTCTTTTGGGTGATATTGCTATGTTATTTATACATTACCATACACTTTTGATCATATTTGGACTAACCTATTAACTCAGTGCACCCCAGTGCCAGTTTCTGTTTTCGGCTGTTTTTGTATTTCAGGTTTTCACATTACGAGAACTGCCAGAAAAAATCCAGAAAAATTATATAAAAAATCAGCGTTCCGGAAGCTTCCATGCGGCCAAAGTAGGGCCGGAGGGGACCCACAAGGGCTCCAGGTGGCCTGCCCACGCGCCCCCCTGGCCGCGCCGGGGGGGGGGGGCGCCTGGGCACCCCTGACCCCCTCTGATGCCCCCCTTTGGCATATATTTACACCGTGTCGCGGAAACCCTGATTCCGGACCCCTTTTCTCCAGACGCGATTCCGATCTCCGCCGCCATCGCCATCAAGCTTCGGGGGACCAGAATTCCTGCGCCGGCATCCTGCCGGGACGGGGAAGTGCCCCCGGATTCATCTCCATCGATGTTGCTTCCTCCCTCCATGAAGCAGGAGTAGTTCCTCCTCGGGGCTGAGGTTCTTACCAGTAGCTATGTGGTCAATTCTCTCTCCCATGATGTGATCTTCGTTGTGATCATAGGCTATGTTAATCTAGGGTGATCCCATGATATTTCCCCTTCCTCTATGTATTGGATTGATGTACTCACTTGTCTTTATCTAGTATAATCCCCGAGACTAAGGTGACAACGGTCTATTGGACATGGATTAGAAAAGTATTTTCATGAGTGATTTCCTCTCTTGTGTGTTGATTGAAGATTGAGAGTCTCTTGGTGCTTGTCTTTGACTATCCTTTAGATATGTTGTGGTGATTGTGGGACTCTCTTTGGATGGCCGCGGTGACATTGGGAAATCCTTAGATTGAGAACTACGAACTTTGAGGTGTGCTTTTGTAGCCCTACATAATTCTTGTCCTCTCTTGACCACGAAGGAATGACCTCCGAGTGTGTCCCCTTTGCATGTTTTATGGGAAATATCATGTGATTCGATTATGTTAATGTTGTTGGGAGTTGCCACTAGTGAAAGTATGAACCCTAGGCCTTGATTCCACCATTGCAATACCATTTGTGCTCACGTTTACCACTTGTTTGCTTGCTGCACTTTTTATTACAGATTTATATTACTTTTTTTTGCCATCCATATCACTTGCCATTTAACATCTCTTCGCCGAACTAGTGCACCTATACATCTAACAAGTGTATTATGTGTGTTGGGGACACAAGAGACTTCTTGTATCTTAGTTGCAGGGTTGCTTGAGAGAGACCATCTTCAACCTCTACTTCCCTGAGTTCGATAAACCTTAGGTCATCCACTTGAGGGAAATTGCCGCTGTCCTACAAACCTCTGCGCTTGGAGGCCCAACATAGTCTACAAGAGTAGAAGCGTGTGTAGACATCAGCAGCCGTCTGGCCGAGTCCCTTGTTGTAGCTAAAGAAAAGCGCCACCTGGAACGGCTGGTGGCAATGGCTGGCGAGCAGCCAGCCATACCAGCCGATCCCAGGGAGGCGGAGCCGTAGGGCTCGTTCCAGCCGGCCAAGGAGACAAAGAAGATTGCCTTGGACCCATCTCATCCAGAGCGATTTGCTGTCATAGGGTCAAACCTAGACAGCAAATAGGAAAGCGAGCTCGTCGATTTCCTCCGTGAGAATCGGGACATCTTTGCATGGTCCCCCAAAGACATGCCGGGTGTCCCAACGGATTTCGCCGAGCACAAACTCCATGTAAGAGAAGATGCAAAGCCTGTCAGGCAGCCGCTACGCCGCCTGTCAGAAGAGAAAAGAAGAGTTGTTGGGGAAGAAGTTGCCCGCCTGCTAGCAGCCGGCTTCATTATGGAAGTTTTTTTATCCAGAATGGCTCGCAAACCCAGTCCTAGTACTAAAGAAGAACAACAAATGGCGCATGTGCATTGATTACACCAGCCTCAACAAGGCTTGCCCTAAAGATCCATTTTATCTGTCGTGAATAGATCAAGTGATTGACTCCACAGCCGGATGCGGGCTGCTGTCGTTCCTTGATGCTTATTCCGGGTATCACCAAATCAAACTCGATCCAGCTAACCGCCTGAAGACCGCCTTTCTCACGCCATTTGGGGCCTTCTGCTACCTGACCATGACGTTCGGCCTAAGAAACGCCGGCGCCACCTTTCCGTGTTGCATGCAGAAGTGTCTCCTCAAGCAACTTGGCAGAAACGCCCACGTTTATGTGGATGATATCGTGGTGAAGACGGAGAAGAGAGGAACACTTTTGGAGGATCTCCAAGAGACATTTGAAAACTTGCGCCGCTTTCGGATCAAGCTAAACCCGGAGAAATGCGTCTTCGGGGTACCAGCCGGCCAACTCCATGGCTTCCTGGTATCTGAACGCGGCATCGAGTGCAACCCTGCCAAGATCAAGGCCATTGAGAGGATGGAACAGTCGACCCGTGTGCGAGTGATACGTCCAAAACGTATCTATAATTTCTGCTTGCTCCATGCCACTTTTGGGTGATATTGCTATGATATTTATACACTTCCATACACTTTTGATCATATTTGGACTAACCTACTAATCCAGTGCACCCCAGTGCCTGTTTCTGTTTTCGGCTGTTTTTGTATTTCAGGTTTTCACATTACGAGAACTGTCAGGAAAAATCCAGAAAAAATATATAAAAAATCAGCGTTCCAGAACCTACCTTGCGCCCGAAGTACAGCCGGGGGGGGGGCCACCAGGGCCCCAGGCGCCCTGGCGGCGCGCCCCCCCCTAGGCCGCGCCGGGGGGGGGGGGGCGCCTGGGCCCCCCCGAGCCCCGTCTGGTGCCCCCCTTTGGCATATATTTAGAGCGTCCTTCGAAACCCTCGGGACGGGAACTCTTTTTCGCGATCTCATCTCTGTTCTGCCGCCGCCGCCGCTTCCAAGATCGGGAGCACCAGGAGAACTCTTCCCGGCACCCTGCCGGAGGGGAGGATCATCATCGGGAGCCTCTCCACCACCATGGACGCCTCCCGGATGAGTTGTGAGTAGTCTCCCTTGGACCATGAGTCCATGACCAGTAGCTATGTGATGTTCTCCTCCCGTTCTTGTGCTTCACTAATTAGTCCTCGTGAGCTGCCCTACATGATCGAGGCACATATGTAATCCTTATGCTGTTGCTATGATGAGTTTGCTGGGATCCGATGGATTATGAGATTATGTTCAGATTGTGATTGAGTAATATATTTGATCTACCTCTTTTATATTTATGTTCATAAGTAATTCTTGCATGTTCTCCGTTGTTATTTATTGCTTTGGCCAAGTAGTAGGTAGTGACTCCAAGAGGGAACGTTATGCTCGATTGTGGGTTCATGCCCCTCGATGACTAGCTTGAGTGACAGAAACATGAGTCTAGGGGATGTGCTGTTGCCACAAGGGGGAAAAAACGGTGCTTGTGCCCGCGGGTGCAAGGATTGTTTACTTTACACAAAGTTCTTTTAATGCAGTTGTCTGTTGCTTTGAGTTTACACTATGGGTGGGGCTCGCAACTTAATACCAGCGAGATGTTCTGGATAGATATCTCAAGGTGGATGATTAGTAGTAGATATTGATGGATTTCGGTCTACTTACTTTGGCGTACCCCCCATGCTTTGAACCTCAACCTTTCTTGCAATGTAGTCAGCATTGGTTTGCGTTCGTGGTCCTGTCAATTGCCCAGCTGTAATTCGTTTACCTCACATAGCTGTTTTATCGTCTTTTGGGAGAGAGACATCACTTGTGAACATCATGAGACTCCGGTCCATATTACCATCATTGATCACATCCGCTATTTACTTTTCGCTTTTACTTACTATTGCAAACATTATCTATCACTACTATCATTTGCGTTTAATCCTTTGTGAACTACAAGGCCGGAGGGATTGACAACCTCTCTGTACTCGTTGGGAGCAAAGTTATTTGTATCTGTGTGAAGGTCCACGTTGATTGCTAATATCTGGCGCCGTTAGCTGTTGACACCTACTTGTTGAACCTAGGAGTCTTTTCGATCCTTGGCATCTTTGCTAAGGGAAAAACTTCCACAACACTGCATCTCACACCTTCCACTTGGGGTAACCAACGAGGGGTTAGAGGCCCATCAAGGAGTTTTTCTGGCGCCGTTGCCGGGGACTCCACTCTTCAAGATAGGGGAGTTGCACGCTATCTTTTACCTTTGCTTTTAGTCTTGTTAGTTTACCTTTCAGTTTTCTTTATGTCTTTTCACTAGTTATGCTTATGGACAACCTTGCTATTGGATCGTTGCTTGCGGGAAGACGCCCCACACCTGTGGTGGTTGCTCCTCCCCCTACTGAAATTGTGCCCTATAAAATACCAGCTGGTATTATCAATTATGTTTTGGCTAATCGTTATGCAGGAGACAGACATCCCGGTGAACACTTGCTATATCTGTCACAATTATGTTCATTATTTAAGCTTGCCGGTGTATCAAGGGAGTTTGTCATGAGGACATTGTTCGCCGTATCACTTATAGATAAAGCTTCAGATTGGTATAAGCTTCTCGATAACTCGCACTTGCTTGATTGGCAAGAGCTTATGTCTCTCTTTTATACTAAGTTTTATCCTCTTCATGATGCTTATGTGGGGAGTAAGAGTACCTTTTTGCATGTGGATCATGGTAACAATGCTTTATGTGATGCTTATATTGTTGAGTTTATTCGTGATCCCACTGAAAATTATTATGAGAAGGGAACATATGCTTATAGATATTTCAATAATATTAAGTTCCCTCTCTTTATGTTGAAGGTTTTGAAGCTGCACTTGTTTTGTCTTCCTATGCTTATTGCTTTGTGCTTCAATGAATTATTCTATTGCAATGTTCCTATGCATAGGAAGCGTGTTAGGCTTAAAATGTGTTTGGTGCTTGCTTCTTGATGCTCTCTTTTGTTCTTCAACTCTTATTCCTACGAGAGCATCATTAAAGTCTTATGCCTAGCTTAAAGGCATAAAAGAAAGCGCTTTTGGGAGGCAGCCCACATGAATAAATTTATTTTGCTTTTGTTGTGTCTTGATGTTGTTTACTGCTGTAGCATCATCATTGTATCTTTACTTTTCAATTTTGTGCCAAGTATAGCCTCTGATTGCTAGAAAGTTCAAAAGTTGTGAGGTGCTGTTCAGGAAACAGATTCTGTCCTTGGATAAAAAAATTCGTATAAAATCACCAGATCATCTTTTTGGTCTGAATTTTTTCGACAGCGTTCTCTATATAATTGTCTTTCGTGCGTCTGTGCTGAGTTTTTTGATTTGAGTTGCAGAAGTGCCCCGAACAAATCAATTACTACCTTCTGTTCTGTTTTTGACGGATTCTGTCCTGTTTTGCTTTTCCTTCATTTTGCAAACCAAGAGCTTGCTTTTTCTTTGCAAAAACCTTTTAGCAATCTTGAGAAACAGTAGACCTTCAAGAATATCTTTATTTCCAGCAAGGTATAATTATTTTATTATGGGTACTAACCTCGCTAATCAGATTATGATGAGTTATGTATGAAGGGAGTTTTCAAGTGTGCGAGGGAAGATGATAAAAAGATTCGGGAGTGTCAAGCGCTCAAGCTTGGGGATGCCCCCGTGCACCCCCAAGAAATATTCAAGGAGACTCAAGCGTCTAAGCTTGGGGATGCCCCCGTGCATCCCCTTCTCCATCAACATTATCAGTTCGTCTTTCGTTCCACTATATTTTAATCACTTCATGTGTTATGTGCTATGCTTGGAGCGTCTTGCTTTTAGTTTTCTTTAGTTTTTCATAACGAGTCGGAACTCAGCTTTCTTTATGTGGGAGAGAAACACACTCCACTTCTACCTAGAACATAACATAGAATTTTCATGTCTATCCTTGCTGTGTGTGTTCTTTGTCTTTTAATAGCTACTATCATGTTCAGCTCTTAGCTTTCATGCTTATCTTTTCAAAGAGCTTTTGTTTAGTTGGTTGCTTGAACTCTCTTTAATTATCATGCTCACCTTATTAAGAGAGTTTTCTTCCGTTGCATTGGTTAATATGTCTATGATAAAGATGCTACGTGCATAATGGCGCTTAGTAGTTCAGGTTTTCTTATGGTTAGTCTCAAATAACTGGGGGGTTCCCAATGTGTTATTGGAGTACCAACATGATTTGTTTGCCAATGATGTGGTATGGTTTAGTAATATCTTCCCTCAAGAATTTATTTTGATTGACTTGGCGTATGCTCACGCATATTTAAGACTGTAAAGAAAGTCTGTCAAGCCTTGATGATCTTTTATTTCTGAGTAGCGATATAACTTCCATGCCTGATTCAATGTTGCTTTGTCGCTCTGCATGATTATGACCGTCATTGCTCTCTTAGTTGGTCGCTCCTAGTCTTTTGCTAACCTCCACATGTACGAAGCGGACTGACTGCTTGTGCATCCACATCCTTTTAAACCAGTTATGCCATATGAGTCCACCATACCTACCTATATGTGGTATTTCACCGCCACTCCAAGTAAATTTACATGTGCTACCTTTAAAACCTTCAGTTGCAATATATAGCTCATGGGAAAGTAGCTTAAAAACTATTGTGGTAAAGAATATGTTGCTTATGTATCTTATTTTCTTATAAGTTGCTTGCTGAGCGGTAACCATGTTTCTGGGGACGCCATCAACCGTTACACTTCTGTTGAATATCATGTGAGTTGCTATGAATGTTCGTCTTGTCTAAAGTAAGGGTGATTTGCCATGGGTTGAATGGTTTCAGTATGCATATTGTTAGAGAAGAACATTGGGCCGCCAACCAAAGCCATGTATCATGGTGGAAGTTTTAGCTTGGACATTAATCCTCAATCTCTTATGATAATATGCTTAAGCATTTAAGAGGAGTTCATTATCTATTTTCTATGTTGTCCCGGTATGGATGTCCTCAAGTTGAGATCTATCAAAAACGAGAAATCAAATGCGATCTATCTCCTTGGACCTTTGTACAGGTGACATAGAGGTACCCCTTTGTGACACTTGGTTGAAACATATGTAATGCAATGACAATCCATGGAAATCCGAGCTAATTAGGACAAGGTGCGAGCACTATTGGTATTCGATGCATGAGGCTTGCAACTTATAGGATGTCTTATGCATAACACATATGAAGTACTACTACCATTGACAAAACTGTTTCTATGTTTTCAAAATAAAAAGCTCTAGCACATGAGTAATCCCTGCTTCCCTCTACGAAGGGCCATTCTTTTACTTTTATGTTGAGTCTCCACCTTCTTTTAAAAAGCACCAACTACTGAGAGCATGATTGTCATTCTGAGTGTAATGTGCATTGTCCCAAAGTAGCATTGTCTTTTGCATGATTGTGATATCGTTTATTTTGAAATCATTGTATCTAGTCATCACTTAAACCTTGAAGGTGCCCCTGCATTTATGTTTTGCTTCACTAAAGGGGGCAAGCTAGATATCACTTTATCATATTTGCACATCATGTTCATTGCAAATCTTTTTGATGTTTCAGTTTCATATTGTAAAACTTTTAGTCATTTGTGATTTTCTCATGAGGCAACTTAATTACTATAGAATCATTGTCTCAGTAAGCTTTTGTCATATGACTATGAAAAAGTCCTATATGGTTAATAGCATGTCACCACAGAAATTATTCTTGTTATCATTTACCTACTCGAGGACGAGCAGGAATTAAGCTTGGGGATGTTGATACGTCCAAAACGTATCTATAATTTCTGCTTGCTCCATGCCACTTTTGGGTGATATTGCTATGATATTTATACACTTCCATACACTTTTGATCATATTTGGACTAACCTACTAATCCAGTGCACCCCAGTGCCACTTTCTGTTTTCGGCTGTTTTTGTCTTTCAGGTTTTCACATTACGAGAACTGTCAGGAAAAATCCAGAAAAATTATATAAAAAATCAGCGTTCCAGAACCTACCTTGCGCCCGAAGTACAGCCGGGGGGGGGGGGGGCACCAGGGCCCCAGGCGCCCTGGCGGTGCCCCCCCCCTGGTCCCCCCCGAGCCCCGTCTGGTGCCCCCCTTTGGCATATATTTAGAGCGTCCTTCGGAACCCTCGGGACGGGAACTCTTTTTCGCGATCTCATCTATGTTCCGCCGCCGCCGCCGCTTCCAAGATCGGGAGCACCAGGAGAACTCTTCCCGGCACCCTGCCGGAGGGGAGGATCATCATCGGGAGCCTCTCCACCACCATGGACGCCTCCCGGATGAGTTGTGAGTAGTCTCCCTTGGACCATGAGTCCATGATCAGTAGCTATGTGATGTTCTCCTCCCGTTCTTGTGCTTCACTAATTAGTCCTCGTGAGCTGCCCTACATGATCGAGGCACATATGTAATCCTTATGCTGTTGCTATGATGAGTTTGCTGGGATCCGATGGATTATGAGATTATGTTCAGATTGTGATTGAGTAATATATTTGATCTACCTCTTTTATATTTATGTTCATAAGTAATTCTTGCATGTTCTTCGTTGTTATTTATTGCTTTGGCCAAGTAGTAGGTAGTGACTCCAAGAGGGAATGTTATGCTCGATTGTGGGTTCATGCCCCTCGATGACTAGCTTGAGTGACAGAAACATGAGTCTAGGGGATGTGCTGTTGCCACAAGGGGGAAAACAACGGTGCTTGTGCCCGCGGGTGCAAGGATTGTTTACTTTATGCAAAGTTCTTTTAATGCAGTTGTCTGTTGCTTTGAGTTTACACTATGGGTGGGGCTCGCAACTAAATACCAGCGAGATGTTCTGGATAGATATCTCAAGGTGGATGATTAGTAGTAGATATTGATGGATTTCGGTCTACTTACTTTGGCGTACCGCCCATGCTTTGAACCTCAACCTTTCTTGCAATGTAGTCAGCATTGGTTTGCGTTCGTGGTCCTGTCAATTGCCCAGCTGTAATTCGTTTACCTCACATAGCTGTTTTATCGTCTTTTGGGAGAGAGACATCACTAGTGAACATCATGAGACTCCGGTCCATATTACCATCATTGATCACATCCGCTATTTACTTTTCGCTTTTACTTACTATTGCAAACATTATCTATCACTACTATCATTTGCGTTTAATCCTTTGTGAACTACAAGGCCGGAGGGATTGACAACCTCTCTGTACTCGTTGGGAGCAAAGTTATTTGTATCTGTGTGAAGGTCCACGTTGATTGCTAATATCTGGCACCGTTAGCAGTTGACACCTACTTGTTGAACCTAGGAGTCTCTGGGGATTCGATCCTTGGCATCTTTGCTAAGGGAAAAACTTCCACACCACTACATCTCACACCTTCCACTTGGGGTAACCAACGAGGGGTTAGAGGCCCATCAGCGAGATGTCTAGAAATTCACGGGGTGCCTGGCATCTCACAGCCGTTTCACCAGCCGGCTGGGAGAAAAGGCACTCCCCCTGTATCAACTGATGAAGAAGACCACTTGCTTCGAGTGGAACGACCAGGCAGACGAAGCTTTCCAGCAGCTCAAGAGACTGTTGTCCACCCCGCCTGTCCTGGCGGCGCCAACAGACAAGGAACCCATGTTCCTTTACATAGCCGCCACCAGCCGGGTGGTCAGTACAGTCATTGTGGTCGAGCGCCCAGAGGACGGCAGAGCCTTTCCCGTCCAGAGGCCGGTCTACTACCTGAGCGAGGTGCTATCAGTGTCTAAACAGAACTACCCCCACTACCAGAAGATGTGCTACGGCGTGTACTTCACCGCCAAGAAACTCAAGCAGTACTTCCAAGAACATCCGATCACGGTCGTCTGCACGGCCCCGCTTGCTGAAATGATGGGCAACAGAGACGCTTCAGGAAGAGTGGCCAAGTGGGCCATCGAGCTGGCCCCCCTCACCATCTTCTACCAGGCGCGCACCACCATCAAGTCACAAGCATTGGCCGACTTCCTCGTCGACTGGGCCGAAACCCAGTACCTGCCGCCTGTTCCAGACTCAATCCATTGGCGGATGCACTTTGACGGGTCAAAGATGCGCTCCGGCTTGGGAGCCGGCGTCGTCCTCACTTCCCCCAAGGGCGACAAGCTCAAGTACACCCTGCAGATCCACTTTGCCGCCTCTAACAACGTGGCCGAGTATGAGGCACATATCCACGGGCTCTGGATAGCCAAAGAGATTGGTATCCGCCGAGTACTGTGCTATGGTGACTCAGACTTGGTTGTCCAGCAGTCATCTGGGGACTGGGATGCCAAGGACGCAAATATGGCAAGTTAATGTTTCCTTGTCCAGCAGATCAGTGGGCACTTTGATGGCTGCGAGTTCCTCCACGTACCACGAGCCGACAACATGCAAGCCGACACCTTGGCACGAATCGGCTCCACCCGCCAAGCAATACCAGTCGGCGTGTCTCTTCAATGCCCGCGCTAGCCGTCTATCAAGCCTTCACGACAGTCGAAGTCAATATTCATACCAGCCGATCCTTCTCTTCTCCTTTCCCTTTCCTTCTCTCCTACTCCTACTACTTGGAAGGGCTCCTAGTTCTACTAGGAAAAGGGAAGTCCTACTCCCGATGGGAGTAGGACTCCCCTAGGGCGCGCCATAGAGAGGGCCGGCCCTCCCCCTCCTCCACTCCTTTATATACAGGGGTAGAGGCACCCCATAGACACACAAGTTGATCAGTTGATCTCTCCCAACTGTGTGCGGTGCCCCTCTCCATAGAAACACACATCGGTCATATCGTTGCAGTGCTTAGGCAAAGCCCTGCGCCGGTAGCTTCATCACCTCCGCCACCACGCCGTCGTGCTGACGAAACTCTCCCGCAAAGTTCTACTAGATCAAGAGCTCGTGGGACGTCATCAAGCTGAACGAGTGCTGAACGCGGAGGCTCCGTACGTTCGGTGCTTGATCGGTTGGATCGCGAAGAAGTTCGGCTACATCAACCGCGTCACTAGACGCTTCCGCTCCCTGTCTACGAGGGTACGTAGACACACTCTCGCCTCTCGTTGCTATGCATCTAGTAGATAGATCTTGCGTGATCGTAGGAAAATTTTGAAATACTACGTTCCCCAACACTTAATTGGCCATAGGAGAAAGAGAGAAGGAGGGCCAGGGCCAGGCCGCGCGCCCCCACCCCTTTGTCCGAATTGGACAAGGAAGGAGGGGGGCCGACGCCCCTTTCCTTCTCCCTCTCCCTCTCCTTCCTTCCCCCCTTCTCCCTCTTGGTGATTCCTACTAGGAGTAGGATTGCAATTCTATTCCTAGTAGGATTGCTCCTCCTAGGCGCACCATTAGGGGCCGACCGGCCTCCCCCTTGCTCCTTTATATACGGGGGCAGGGGGCACCCTAGAACACACAAGTTGATCTATCCAGCCGTGTGCGGTGCCCCCCTCCACAGAAACACACCTCGGTCATACCGTTGCAGTGCTTAGGCGAAGCCCTGCGCCGGTAACTTCATCATATCCGTCACCACGCTGTCGTGCTGACGAAACTCTCCCGTGAAACTCAACTGGATCAAGAGCTCGTGGGACGTCATCAAGCTGAACGTGTGCTGAACGCGGAGGTGCCGTACGTTCGGTGATTGATCCGTTGAATCGCGAAGAAGTTCGACTACATCAACCGCGTCACTTGACGCTTCCGCTTTCGGTCTACAAGGGTACGTAGACACACTCTCCCCCTCGTTGCTATGCATCTGGTAGATAGATCTTGCGTGATCATAGGAAAATTTTGAAAATACTACGTTCCCCAACACTCTTTGGGTATCATATGAAGACACATTTCTCCGACTTGGGTTCGAGCTTATCAGGTTGAAGCTTTTCCACATAAGCATCCCAGCCCCAAACTTTAAGAAACAACAACTTTGGTTTCTTGCCAAACCACAGTTCATAAGGCGTCGTCTCAACGGATTTTAGATGGTGCCCTTATTTAAAGTGAATGCAGTTGTCTCTAATGCATAACCCAAAACGATAGTGGTAAATCGGTAAGAGACATCATAGATCGTACCATATCTTATAAAGTACGGTTACGACGTTCGGACACACCATTACGTTGTGGTGTTCCAGGTGGCGTGAGTTGTGAAACTATTGCACATTGTTCCAAATGAAGGCCAAACTCGTAACTACAAATATTTGCCTCCGTGATCAGCTCGTGGAAACTTTTATTTTCTTGTTATGATGATTCTCTACTTCACTCTGAAATTCTTCGACTTTTCAAATGTTTCAGACTTGTGTTTCATTAAGTAGATATACCCATATCTGCTCAAATCATCAGTGAAGGTCAGAAAATAACAATACCCGCCGCGAGCTTCAACACTCATCGGTCCAGATACATCAGTATGTATGATTTCCGACAAATATGTTGCTCGCTCCATTGTTCTAGAGAACGGAGTTTTAGTCATCTTGCCCATGAGGCATGGTTCGCAAGCACCAAGTGATTCATAATCAAGTGATTCCCAAAGTCCATCACTATGGAGTTTCTTCATGCGCTTTACACCAATATGACCTAAACGGTAGTGCCATAAATAAGTTGCACTATCATTATTAACCTTGCATCTTTTGGCTTCAATAATATGAATATGTGTATCACTACGATCGAATCCAACAAACTATTTTTATTTGGTGTATGACCATTGCAGGCTTTATTCATGTAAACAGAATAACAATTATTCTATGACTTTAAATGAATAACCGTATTGCAACAAACATGATCAAATGATATTCATGCTTAACGCAAATGCCAAATAACATTTATTTAGGTTCTACACTAATCCCGAAAGTATAGGGAGTGTGCGATGATGATCATATCAATCTTGGAACCACTTCCAACACACATCGTCACTTCACCTTTAACTTGTCTCTGTTCATTCTACAACTCCCATTTTGAGTTACTAATTTTAGCAACTAAACTAGTATCAAATACCCAGGGGTTGCTATGAACACTAGTAAAATACTCATTAATAATCTGTATATCAAATATACTTTTGTTCACTTTGCCATCCTTCTTATCCGCGAAGTATCTAGGGCAGTTCCACTTCCAGTGACCATTTCCTTTGCAGTAGAAGCACTCAGTTTCAGGCCTGAGTTTAGCTTTGGGTTTCTTCACGGGAGTGACAACTTGCTTTTCATTCTTCTCGAAGTTCCCTTTCTATCCCATTGCCCTTTACTTGAAATAAGTGGTCTTGTTAGCCATCAACACTTGATGCTCTTTCTTGATTTCTACCTTCGCCGATTTCAGCATCGCGAAGAGCTCGGGAATTACTTTCGTCATCCCTTGCATATTATAGTTCATCACGAAGTTCTACTAACTTGGTGATAGTGTCTAGAGAACTTTGTCAATTACTATCTTATCTGGAAGATTAACTCCCACTTGATTCAAGCAATTGTAGTACCCAGACAATCTGAGAACATGCTCACTGGTTGAGCTATTCTCCTCCATCTTGTAGGCAAAGTACTGTCAAAGGTCTTATACCTCTCGACACGGTCATGAGTATGAAATACTAATTTTAACTCTTGGAACATCTCATATGCTCCATGGCATTCAAAACGTTTTTGAAGTTCCAGTTATAAGTCGTAAAGCATGGTGCACTAAACTATAAAGTAGTCAGCATACCGAGCTTGTCAAACGTTCATAACGTCTGTATCCGCTCCTGTAATAGGTTTGTCACCTAGCGGTGCATCAAGAACATAATACTTCTGTGCAGCAATGAGGATAATCCTCAGATCATGGACCTAGTCCGCATCATTGCTACTAACATCTTTCAACTTAGTTTTTCTCTAGGAACATATAAAAACAAACAGGGAGCTACATCACGAGCTATTGATCTACAACATAATTTGCAAATACTATCAGGACTAAGTTCATGGTAAATTAAAGTTCAATTAATCATATTGCTTAAAGAACTCCCACTTAGATGGACATCCCTCTGGTCATCTAAAGGATCACGTGATCCAAATCAACTAAACCATGTCCGATCATCACGTGAGATGGAGTAGTTTTCAATGGTGAACATCTTGTGTTGATCATAACTACTATATGATTCACGCTCGACCTTTCGGTCACCAGTGTTCCGAGGCCATATCTGCATATGCTAGGCTCGTCAAGTTTAACCCGAGCATTCTGCATGTGCAAAACTGGCTTACACCCGTTGTATGTGAACGTAGAGCTTATCACATCCGATCATCACGTGGTGTCTCAGCACGACAAACTTTCACAACGGTGCATACTCAGGGAGAACACTTATACCTTGAAATTTTGTAAGGGATCATCTTATAATGCTACCGCTGTACTAAGCAAAATAAGAAGCATAATAAGATAAACATCACATGCAATCAAAATATGTGACATGATATGGCCATCATCATCTTGTGCTTTTGATCTCCATCTCCAAAGCACCGTCATGATCACCTTCGTCACCGGCGCGACACCTTGATCTCCATCGTAGCATCGTTGTCGTCTCGCCAACTATTAATTCCACGACTATCGCTACCGCTTAGTGATAAAGTAAAGCAATTACATGGCGACTGTATTTCATACAATAAAGCGACAACCATATGGCTCCTGCCAGTTGTCGATAACTTTACAAAACATGATCATCTCATACAATAACGTATAACTCATCATGTCTTGACCATATCACATCACAACATGCCCTGTAAAAACAAGTTAGACGTCCTCTACTTTGTTGTTGCAAGTTTTATGTGGCTGCTACAGGCTTAGCAAGAACCGTTCTTACCTACGCAAACAAAACCACAACGATTTTTCGTCAAGTATGTGATATTTTAACCTTCACAAGGACCGGGCATAGCCACACTTGATTCAGCTAAAGTGAGAGAGACAGACACCCGCCAGTCACCTTTAAGCAACAAGTGCTCATAACGGTGAAACCAGTCTCGCGTAAGCGTACGCGTAATGTCGGTCCGGGCCGCTTCATCTCACAATACCGCCGAACCAAAGTATGACATGCTAGTAAGCAGTATGACTAGTATCGTCCACAACTCACTTGTGTTCTACTCGTGCATAGCATCTACGCATAGACCTGGCTCATGATGCCACTGTTGGGGAACATAGTATTTAAAAAATTTCCAACGATCAAGCAAGATCTATCTACCAGATGCATAGCAACGAGGGGGAGAGTGTGTCTACGTACCCTTGTAGACGGAAAGCGGAAGCGTCTAGTGACGCGGTTGATGTAGTCGAACTTCTTCGCGATCCAACCGATCAAGCACCGAACGTACGACAACTCCGCGTTCAGCACACGTTCAGCTTGATGACGTCCCACGAGCTCTTAATCCAGTAGAACCTCGCGGGAGAGTTTCATCAGCACAACGGCGTGGTGACGGAGATGATGAAGCTACCGTCGTAGGGCTTCGCCTAAGCGCTGCAATGATATGACCGAGGTGTGTTTCTGTGGAGGGGGGCACCGCACACGGTTGGGAGAGATCAACAGATCAACTTGTGTGTCCTTAGAGTGCCCCCTCCCCATGTATATAAAGGAGGGAGGGGAGGCCGGCCGGCCTCTCTAGGCGCGCCAAAGGGAGGAGGAATCCTCCTCCTAGTAGGAGTAGGACTCCTCCTTTCCTAGTCGTACTAGGAGGGGAAGGAAGGAGAGGGGAGGAGAAGGAAAGAGGGGGCGCAACCCCTCCCCTAGTCCAATTCGGACTAGGCCCATGGGGCGCGCGGCTAGCCCTCGTGGCTTCTCCTCTTTTCCCCCTAAAAAAGCCCACTAAGGCCCATATGTACTCCCGTATTCCCGTAACTCCCTTGGTACTCCGAAAAATACCCGGATTACTCGGAACCTTTCCGATGTCCAAATATAGTCGTCCAATATATCGATCTTTATGGCTCGACCATTTCGAGACTCCTCGTCATGTCCTCGATCTCATCCGAGACTCCGAACTACCTTCGGTACATCAAAACACATAAACTCATAATACCGATCGTCATCAAACGTTAAGCGTGCGGATCCTACGGGTTCGAGAACTATGTAGACATGACCAAGACTAATCTCCGGTCAATAACCAATAGCGGAACCTGGATGCTCATATTGGCTCCTACATATTCTACGAAGATCTTTACCGGTCAAACCGCATAACAACATACGTTGTTCCTTTTGTCATCGGTATGTTATTTGCCCGAGATTTGATCGTCGGTATCTCAATACCTAGTTCAATCTCGTTATCGGCAAGTCTCTTTACGTGTTCCCCAATACATCATCCCATGACTAACTCATTAGGCATTTGCTTGCAAGGCTTATTATGATGTGTATTACCGAGAGGGCCCAGAGATACCTCTCCGACACTCGGAATGACAAATCCTATTCTTGATCTATGCCAACACCACGAACACCTTCAGAGACACTTGTAGAGTATCTTTATAATCACCCAGTTACGTTGTGACGTTTGATAGCACACAAGGTGTTCCTCCGGTATACGGGAGTTGCATAATCTCATAGTCATAGGAACATGTATAAGTCATGAAGAAAGCAATAGTAGTAAAACTAAACGATCATAGTGCTAAGCTAACGGATGGGTCTTGTCCATCACATCATTCTCCTAATGATGTGATCCCGTTGATCAAATGACAACTCATGTCTATGGCTAGGAAACATAACCATCTTTGATCAATGAGCTAGTCTAGTAGAGGCATACTAGGGACATACTGTTATGTATTCACACATGTACTAAGTTTCCGGTTAATACAATTCTAGTATGAATAAAAGACATTTATCACGATATAAGGAAATACAAATAACATCTTTATTATTGCCTCTAGGGCATATTTCCTTCAATCACATCACAACATGCCCTACAAAAAGAAGTTAGACGTCCTCTACTTTGTTGTTGCAAGTTTTACGTGGCTGCTACGGGTTTCTAGTAAGAACCGTTCTTACCTACGCATCAAAACCACAACGATTTTTCGTCAAGTGTGCTGTTTTAACCTTCAACAAGGACCGGCCGTAGTCACACTCAATTCAACTAAAGTTGGAGAAACTGACACCCGCAAGCCACCTATGTGCAAAGCACGTCGGTAGAACCAGTCTCATGAATGCGGTCATGTAATGTCAGTCCGGGCCGCTTCATCTAACAATACCGCTGAATCAAAGTATGACGTTCGTGGTAAGCAGTATGACTATTATCGCCCACAACTCTTTGTGTTCTACTCGTGCATATCATCTACGCATAGACCTGGCTCATGATGCCACTGCTGGGGAATGTAGCATGCAATTTCAAAATTTCCTACGCTCACGCAAGATCTATCTAGGAGATGCATAGCAACGAGAGGGGGAGAGTGTGTCTACGTACCCTCGTAGATCGTAAGCGGAAGCGTTATATCAACACGGTTGATGTAGTGGAACAACTGCACGATCCCACTGCACGATCCAACCGATCAAGTACCGAACGTACAACACCTCCGAGTTTAGCGCACATGCGGCTCGATGGCGTCTCCTCCTTCTCAATCCAGCAAGCAGGAGAGGAGAAGTAGATGGGATCATAACCAACACGAAGGCGTGGTGGTGATGGTGGTGGTGTAGCATCGGCAGCGCTTCGCTAAGCGTCACCGGGACGAGGCAATGGAACTATGGAGTAACGAGAGAGAGAGAGAGAGGGGCGACAAGGGCTTGGTGTATCCTCTTGAGGTGCCCCCTCCCCTCTATATATATGTGGAGGGGTGTGGCAAACAGCCCCTCCAAGCCCTAGGGCGCAACAATAGGGAGAGGACTTGGACTCCAAGTCCAATCCTATTCCTATTAGGATTCCTTCCCTTTTTGCCTTCCCTAGCCACATGGGCTTTTGAGAACTTGGTGCGCCTGGCCCAATAAGTCCAGGACGCCTTCCCTTAGCCCATGCTAGCCCTTGGGACGTGGTGAACCCGGAATCCTTCGGAACCTTCTGGAAGCTTCCCGATACAATACCGAAAAAACTGCACTTTTTTCCGGAACCAAAAATATGACTTCCCATATTTAAATCTTTACCTCTCGACCATTCCGAGACTCCTCGTGACGTCCGGGATCTCATCCGGGACTCCGAACAACAATTTGTTACCAGTCATCAAATATCCCAATACTACTCTAGCGTCAACGAACATTAAGCGTGCGACCGTGTGGGTTCGGGAGTTATGTAGTCATGACCGAGACACCTCTTCGGTCAAGAACCAATAGAGGAACCTGGATGCCCATATTGATTCGTATAGATTCCAGGAAGATCTTTATCGGTCGAACTGTTATGACAACATACGTAATTCCATTTGTCCATCGGTATGTTAATTGACTGAGATTCGATCGTCGGTATCTTCATACCTAGTTCAATCTCGTTACCGGCAAATCTCTTTACTCGTTCCGTAATACATCATCCCATGAATAACTCGTTAGTCATTTTCTTGCAAGGCTTATTATGATGTGTATTACCGAGAGGGCCCAGAGATACCTCTCTGATACCCAGAGTGATAATCTTAATCTTGATCTATACGAACCAACAAATAGCTTCGGAGACACCTGTAGAGCATCTTTATAATCATCCACTTACGTTGTGACGTTTGATAGCACACAAGGTGTTCCTCCGGTATTGGGGAGTTGCATAATCTCGTAGTCAGATAAATATGTATAAGTCATGAAGAAAGCAATAGCAATAAAAATTAACAATCTTTATGCTAAGCTAATGGATGGGTCTTTTCCATCACATCATTCTCCTAATGATGTGATCCCGTTGATCAAATGACAACACATGTCTATAGTTAGGAAACTTAACCATCTTTGATTAACGAGCTAGTCGAGTAGAAGCTTATTAGGGACACGATGTTTTGTCTATGTATCCACACATGTATCAAGTTTTCGATCAATACAATTCTAGCATGAATAATAAACATTTACCATGATATAAGGAAATATAAAATAACAACTTTATTATTACCTCTAGGGCATATTTCCTTCAAAAGCCCCCGGTCTAGCCGAGGTGACGGAGTAGGTCGGCTCGTGACGTTGCAGCCCCCAAGCCAGCCGAGGTGTAGAAGCATGTCAGCATGATTGACATCGGCTTGAAAAAGCAACGACGCGGCCATGCCGACGCAGGTCGTAACTTGTGATGCTGTCAATGCCGACTTGATGAAGCTCGTCGGACCAATGGTATCCATGGGGCGACGATGTTGTCTTGACTATTGTTTTAAAATGGCCGTCACGATGCCGAACTCTAAGTCGGCTCGCCGGAGCTATGATCTGATGAGGTTGACCTTGACGGGTAGTCAATGCTGTCGCAGGTCGGCAGCCATCGAGCAACATGATCTGGCTGGTTTAACACCGTTGCGACGGTGAAGATTGCCTTGAAAAAGACTTTAAATTTGTGGGCACGTGTTTTGGGAACAAAACACAATATCCTAGAAATAGTTTACTTCAAAAAGAATGTTCAATATCCCATTCATGAAAAAGACAAACATAGGTCGGATTCATTTCCGTCCAGAGAACATATACGAAAAGTGAAGCACTAATCGGAAGTTTGCCGGAGCTTGAACGGTCGGATCGAGATAAAATTTTGAGGGGTGGTAGATATATAACTTCCGCAGCGAATCAACGGTCGGATCTTCCGAAGGACCTTGGACCCAGCCGCTGGAGACCACGCCTTAAACTTGTCTGGATTTCCATCCAGATTCGACAGGCCTCCGATATATTATAGATCGCTGGAGATTCCTCTATCAGAACGCGGCGAAATTTTATAGGTTTGTTATATACTCAATTCCGCATAATTCTACCAAAGGGTTCGTCAAAACGACACCTGAGGAGGCTTGGGCGGAGAAAATAAGTCCGTTGTACAGAAAAACTGCGCGATCGCATGAGGCAATGTTGACATTGAGCCCCTAACATCCATGGACGATTCCCCATGGTCTTAATAGAGATCAGAGTTGATGATGACGAAAGTAGCTGTCCGATCTTGACGAACCGACACGGAGCGCAGTTCTCGGTCCAGCCGAGGTGATCAGTCGAGCCGGCGACGAAGATGCCGACATTGACAAAAAATCTCGAGTCCCCCTCTTCTCCCTCCTTCCAAGTGGACACCACACTACAAATAGCCTATTACTCTCTCCGTCCGGAAATACTTGTCATCAAAATGAATAAAAAGGGATGCATCTAGATGTATTTTAGTTCTAGATACATCCCTTTTTGTTCATTTTGATGACAAGTATTTTCGGACGGAGGGAGTATATGCTAGGTTCCCACCTACAATTTTTTCTGCTCCAGCCGAGTACTTTGTAAATTTTTTTTTTTGCGAGAACAAGTACTTTGTAATTAGCGTTGAATAATTTCCTCCTGTATGTGTCCACAAATCACGTCCAGACAGAAAATGGACATATACTAATTTGCGGTCGGCGTTGAAGATTCCCTAACTGGCGCTTGATTTTGTTTTCATTTACGTCAACTGACAATTGAGTTGACTGACCACATGGGTGGTTGGCAATTTTCAAAATCCACTATACTGACACCTCGCGGTGCGTAGGGTAAAAATATCCAAGCACGTGCTCTTGCCATCCATGGAAATAGTGTAGAATTTCTCGATGCCCCATCAGTAGTCCGTGCCATCCATATCTCCAGAGCTGATCACGATCGGTACTGTTTGGATCACAGCAGTATCGCGATCGGGCAGCCCGATCCCAATCATCCTTGCTTCTGCCACCGGTGTGGACAGATACGACAGTATCGTGCCAACCAAAAATGGAGTTCCACACAATCTTCAGAATCAAACCATTCACAATTTGTTTAGCTGATCAATCCCATTTTTCATTCAGTTCAGCGAGTAAAGATAAGTGTTTCTGGTCGGCGCCTATGGGCCGTACGAAATTTGGAAGAAAAAAAACATACTGTAACTAAAATGTAACATGACAAACATCTTGAAGCCATGGACGATACGCCCAAAACTTGATGCAAACTAGTGAGCATATTTTCTTTCGCAAGTAATACCTCTTGAATCATGGCTCCACGGAGTTTGTGGTTCACAATGGATGCGTTTGGTTGTCATCTTCAAAAATGCATGCATTGTATATTTGTCCTACTTCAGTCTGGCTAAGCGTAAACCGACAAAAAACAACATCTACACTTCGTTTGGTTGCCCGCATCGAGGTTGCCCGCATTAGGGGATTGATATTGGCACGGTGTTTGGTTTCTTGCATTGGCTGGGCACAGACAACTACACGGTGTTTTGTTGTATATACGGGATATGGTTAAGAGTTAACATCTACATATAACACATCTACGGATGATCACGATCACAAGGAGGAAATTAAGCATTTACAGTTGGCGTAACTACGGACTCATCGTCTGAATGGAACCGTAACATCCATGTGCATATTTTCATGTAGAGCTTATCTCGAATCGAAGCATTGTTGTGTAGATCGGGAGGAACGAGGAAGAAGGGGATTAGAGATGAGGTTAATGGAGATAGGAGAAGATATCACGTATATGTTGTACAGTAGCCCGTTGTCGGATATATTGACCATGAGTGTCCTCAGCGATCATCCTTGGTATTTCAAGACAATTTGTGGCCGCCTGTTACCCCCCGATCGTCTGCTCATCGGGCCGCCTCCTAGGACAGCTTGCCCTAGGAGCCGGCTGCCAGCAGGCGGCAGGGACCCAAACAGGCGGCATCATCACAACTAGCAGGTGGCAGACGGTCCTACGCCCCTCCCTCGGGATGCGGGCTGGGGGACCACCGCGCAGCTGAGGCATGGCTACAGTTGAGCGCGTCCTTAGAGAATTTATAAGGGTGTGGCTACAGTGAACGTGTACCTTATGGACGTCTCCTAAGCGGCGAGTCACTGTAGCCACGCTACTTGTGACCAAGCTCCGGTCAAAGGAAGCCACGATCCCACCATCCGCAGACGGCAGGGCCAGCAGGCGGCTGGCCCCACCGGCCAGTGGGTAAGTCATAGACAAGCCGCCCCTGGCAGACGGCCAGGGGAGGCGCCGCCTGGTAACAGACCACGAATCCCGCCCTAGAAGTCTGAACCTCATTAAGATGACAAGACAGGGCGTGGCAGCAGTGTACGGCATGAGACGACGGCACTGTAGCCACTACCCCCCGACGGTGCTGTCGTCAGCAGAAGCACGCCTATAGTGAAAGGCAATCACATGGGCCCGCCAGCAGACAGGCGGCAAGGCCAGCGCCCGAAGACGCTGACAGCCGGGGCCACTCCGTTGAGATTACAATTGTACCCCTGGGGGGTAGGACTATATAAACCCCCCAGGGTCCTCCATGATTAGGGGTTGGAAGATTTAGGCCTTAGAAGAAGGAGAGCTCGTAGAAAGAGAGAAAGAGGGAGAGAAGCCCTAGCAGCCACGCCTGATCCCTAGAGCGAGGGTAGTGAGCTAGCCTTGTTCATCTTCCTCCTCTCGACAACACAGTTCGAGGAGCAACCTTGTAGCTAACATAGTGACATTAGTCATGACGCGGAGTCCCCGCAGAGCAGGACTAGGGGTGTTATCTCCACGGAGAGCTCCGAACCTGGGTAAGATCCGTAGGCGTCCCAAGTTTCGCCTCATCCCGCTTCCAGGGCCCGGCGACGCTCTATTGTCCCCATGCATGATAAGCCATCCGTTGACATATCTCGCCCCAAAACCCCGACATTTGGCGCCCACCGTGGGGCTAGGTGCGCCGTCGTCCGGAGACATGTTCTGGACGGGAACTTTGTTCCTTCCTGGCGAGCACAGCCAGCCCGGCATGTCTGTAGGCATGGAAACCGGGATGCTTCGCAGCGCCGAGGCCGCATGCGCCGCGAGCGGACTTGCCGACCTTCTCCGTGGCGTCCACATTCATGACGAGCCCTCTACGGTGGCCGAGCCAGTAGCTCCGGAGAGCTACCTCGTCGAGCTCCTCGACAAGCTCCATATCGTCGACGAGCGCGCCTCTAACGTGGAGTCAGTGGGCTCTTCTGACCCACTAGTAGACATGATCATCGACCTCGACGCAGAGCACGTTGATTCCTTCCCCGAGCACGTGGTGATTATCGACGACCCCCTCCCTGCTCCAACGGGCAGCGGCATCATCAGTACCGTCACGGAGGTGCTCACCACCAACCACGAAGAACCGTCTGGCGGGGCGGACCAAGACCCGCTCGAAGCCGCTCTACAAAACCTCGCCGCACCTGTTGCGGCGGGGGCAGACGGCGCGGCATTGGAGGAACTCCGCGTCTTGCTCCTTGACAGCGCCAACAAGCTGGCTGCCTCCCGACGCCTCACTGAAGCCTACCGCCGCGAGATGGACCGTGCCATTTGCGGCACGCTGGCTGCTTGCGGGCCTAGCCAGGCTGGCTCCGTTTGCGACCGCGACGGGCTGCTAGCGGACATGCTGGGGGCCCCGCGGCCTGTGTACCTCACTCCATCGGAGAAACTAAGGGCTGCCCAGGCGGCAGTCGATGAGATGGGCCACTTGGAGGGAGACGAGCTTCGTTGCGTGACTCAGCGCGCCCGCCAGCTCCTCAACGCTGCTGCCGCGTAGCAGGAGGGCCGTCGCGGGGTATTAGAGGCCGGCGCGCACGCTGACAACCGCCCCCTTCGGCGGGAGCAAGGAGCCACGTCTCACTCTCCAACAGTCGGCGCCCCCAACCGGCGAGACTCAGAGCCGGCTGCTAGCCGCAGTCGGCAGACTCGTATCACCATCGAGCGCTACGAAGACGGCCGCCCAAGGACTGTAGAGCGGCGAGGGGAACATCCGCCTCCTCCTAGGTGGGAGAGGCGCGTGTCTCCTCCGCCTGTTGACCACCCCTCTCTGGCAGGCCGCTTGGGCCGCCGCGAGAGGGTTGGGGAGAACGACGCCCGCCACCGCCTAGACCGACTGGCTCGGTCCCAGGCGGTCGAAGAAGAAGATGACCTCGGCCCGGCCTGTATCGGCCCCCGCATCCGCAACGAGCCTTTCCCCAAGGGCTTCTCGCTCCCCCGAGATACCCCCAAGTACAACAGATCAGTGAAACCAGAGGACTGGCTGGTGGACTACTCCACAGCCGTCAGCATAGCGACCGGCAACAGGCGTGTCACAGTGAAGTACGTGCCTCTTATGCTCCAGGGCACGGCCAGGACATGGCTGAACAGCCTCAAACCCAACAGCATCAACGGCTGGTTGGACTTCACCGACGCCTTCACTTGCAACTTCACCAGCACCTACAAGCGTCCTCCCAAGCCGCGCCAGCTCTCCCTATGTGTCCAAGGCCCAGATGAGTCAGCCCGCGAATACCTGACGCGTTGGGCAGAGCTGCGAAACTCATGTGAAGGAGTGCATGAGGTACAAGGCATCGAGTATTTCACGGCCGGGTGTGGAGAAGGCACTTTGCTCAAGCACAAACTCCTTTGTGATGAGCCGGCCACGCTGGACGAGCTGTTGAGCATAGCAGACAAGTACGCCACTTCCGACTCCTCCATGAAGACCGAGCTGCAAGTGTACGCTTCTGGCAAGATGACTCCTCCCACCCCCAAAACACCGGCTGGAGAGTCCAGCCGACGCCAGCAGCCGAACGATCACGAACGCAAGAACCCACGCGCCGGCTGCCAACAACCGGCTGGTGGAAGCAGTTGATGGCCAGCAGCCAGAAGCTCAAGCAGGACCCAAGCGCCAGAAGGGCGGCAAGCCAGTCTGGCAGCCAGCTTTCTCCTTCGACCAAGCTCTGGACGGCCCCTGCAAGTTCCACAGTGGCGCGAAGCCTTCCAACCACACCACACGAAAGTGTTATTGGCTCACAAGGATTGCCAGAGGAGAAGCTCTACCGCCGCTGCCTGCTGGGCAGGCGGCCCCGCCTCCCAACCCGCCGGTCGCTCGTCCGGGCGGCCAGGTCTAGGATGAATTCACAAAAGAAAACGGGGCCTATGTTGTCTTCACCAACCTAGCGAACGATAGGCACAGCCGGCGCCAGCAGCGCAGAGAAGTCAACACTGTTGCCGTCAAAAACCCAGAATTCATGCACTGGTCTGAGAAGCCCGTCAGTTGGAGCCAAGATGATCACCCGGCTTACATGTCGTCACCAGGGGCCTATGCCCTGGTCCTGGATGCGACCCTCTCCACTGACAGGCGGGCCTGTCGTTTCTCCCGAGTGCTGGTAGACGGCGGCAACAGCATCAACATCATGTACCGCGACACCATGGAGAAGTTGGGCATCAAAGAAAAGCAGCTTCAGCCTACTAGGACTGTGTTCCACGGCATTGTGCCAGGCCTCTCTTGCTCACCAATCGGCAAGGCCAAGATTGATGTCCTGTTTGGTGACAAGATGCATTTCCGGAGGGAGCCAGTCTAGTTTGAAGTAGTGAACTTGGAAAGTCCCTATCACGTGATCTTGGGCCGGCCTGCTCTTGCAAAGTTCATGGCAGTACCCCATTATGCCTACCTCAAGATGAAGATGTCGGGCCCCAAGGGAATAATCACCATAGCCGGGGACTACGAGAAGTCCATCGCATGCACAACAGCTAGCAGCCGTCTGGCCGAGTCCCTTGTCGTAGCTAAAGAAAAGCGCCGCCAGGAACGGCTGGTGGTAATGGCTGGCGAGCAGCCAGCCATACCAGCCGATCCCAGGGAGGCGGAGCCGCAGGGCTCGTTCCAGCCGGCCAAGGAGACAAAGAAGATTTCCTTGGACCCATCTCACCCAGAGCGACTTGCTGTCATAGGGTCAAACCTAGACAGCAAATAGGAAAGCGAGCACATCGATTTCCTCCGTGAGAATCGGGACATCTTTGCATGGTCCCCCAAAGACATGCCGGGTGTCCCAACGGATTTCGCCGAGCACAAACTCCATGTAAGAGAAGATGCAAAGCCTGTCAGGCAGCCGCTACGCCGCCTGTCAGAAAAGAAGAGAAGAGTTGTTGGGGAAGAAGTTGCCCGCCTGCTAGCAGCCGGCTTCATTATGGAAGTTTTTTTATCCAGAATGGCTCGCAAACCCAGTCCTAGTACTGAAGAAGAACACCAAATGGCGCATGTGCATTGATTACACCAGCCTCAACAAGGCTTGCCCTAAAGATCCATTTGCTCTGCCGCGAATAGATCAAGTGATTGACTCCACAGCCGGATGCGGGCTGCTGTCGTTCCTTAATGCTTATTCCGGGTATCACCAGATCAAACTCGATCGGGCTGACTGCTTGAAGACTGCCTTCCTCACGCCATTTGGGGCCTTTTGTTATCTGACCATGACGTTCGGCCTAAGAAACGCCGGCGCCACCTTTCAGTGTTGCATGCAGAAGTGTCTCCTCAAGCAACTTGGCAGAAACGCCCACGTTTATGTGGATGATATCGTGGTGAAGACGGAGAAGAGAGGAACACTTTTGGAGGATCTCCAAGAGACATTTGAAAACTTGCGCCGCTTTCGGATCAAGCTAAACCAGGAGAAATGCGTCTTCGGGGCACCAGCCGGCCAACTCCATGGCTTCCTGGTATCTGAACGCGGCATCGATTGCAACCCTGCCAAGATCAAGACCATTGAGAGGATGGAACAGCCGACCCGTGTGCGAGATGTCTAGAAATTCATGGGGTTCCTGGCATCTCTCAGCCGTTTCATCAGCCGGCTGGGAGAAAAGGCACTCCCCCTGTATCAACTGATGAAGAAGACCACTTGCTTCGAGTGGAACGACCAGGCAGACGAAGCTTTCCAGCAACTCAAGAGACTGCTGTCCACCCCGCCTGTCCTGGCGGCGCCAACAGACAAGGATCCATGTTCCTTTACATAGCCGCCACCAGCAGGGTGGTCAGTACGGTCGTTGTGGTCGAGCGCCCAGAGGACGGCAGAGCCTTTCCCGTCCAGAGGCCGGTCTACTACCTGAGCGAGGTGCTGTCAGTGTCTAAACAGAACTACCCCGACTACCAGAAGATGTGCTACGGCGTGTACTTCACCGCCAAGAAATTCAAGCAGTACTTCCAAGAACATCCGATCACGGTCGTCTGCACGGCCCCGCTTGCTGAAATCATGGGCAACAGAGACGCTTCAGGAAGAGTGGCCAAGTGGGCCATCGAGCTGGCCCCCCTCACCATCTTCTACCAGCCATGCACCACCATCAAGTCACAAGCATTGGCCGACTTCCTCGTCGACTGGGCCGAAACCCAGTATCTGCCGCCTGTTCCAGACTCAACCCATATGCGGATGCACTTTGACGGGTCAAAGATGCGCACTGGCTTGGGAGCCAGCGTCGTCCTCACTTCCCCCAAGGGCGACAAGCTCAAGTACACCCTGCAGATCCACTTTGCCGCCTCTAACAACGTGGCCGAGTATGAGGCACTTATCCACGGGCTCCGGATAGCCAAAGAGATTGGTATCCGCTGAGTGTTGTGCTATGGTGACTCAGACTTGGTTGTCCAGCAGTCATCTGGGGACTGGGATGCCAAGGACGCAAATATGGCAAGTTATCGTTTCCTTGTCCAGCAGATCAATGGGCACTTTGGTGGCTGTGAGTTCCTCCACGTACCACGAGCCGACAACATGCAAGCCGACACCTTGGCACGAATCGGCTCCACCCGCCAAGCAATACCAGCCGGCGTGTCTCTTCAATGCCCGCGCAACCCGTCTATCAAGCCTTCACGAGAGTCGGAGTCAATCTTCATACCAGCCGATCCTGGAGCAGACGGCCCGGCAACTTCAGCAGCCCGCCCGGAGACTGCTCCAGCAGGCGGCCTTGATACTCCAACTCCAGCAACCGGTCCAACAGTCGCTGCACCGATTCCTGGCCTGGGGACTGCTCCAGCAGGCGGCCAGGAGGCACCAGCCCTAGCAGACGGCCCGGGGACCGCCGCAGCCGGCTCGGGGACTTTGGAAGCACAGCAGGCGGAGCAGCCCAGCCCTCCGCCTCCCAGCCCAACCACCCTGGTCTCTTTGGTAGAGGCAACAGGAGTCTCAGCGCCATCTTGGGCACAACCAATCCTCACCTTCCTGCTCAGAAGATAGCTGCCAGCAGATGAAACCTTGGCATGGCAAGTTCAACGCCGAGCTTCAGCATACACCATAGTCAACAAAGAGCTTGTCAGAAGAAGTGCAACGGGTGTCTTCCAGTGCTGCATGGAAGCAGAAAAGGGTCTGGCTATCCTAAAGGACATTCACCAAGGGGAATGTGGCCATCACGCGGCCTCAAGATCCCTCGTTGCCAAAACCTTCCGCCACGGTTTCTTCTGGCCGGCTGCTTTGGATGACGCCAAATATTTGGTAAAAAAGTGCAAAGGCTGCCAGCGTTTCAGTTCCAAGCAACACTTGTCGGCTTCTGCACTGAAGACCATTGCGATCACTTGGTCGTTTGCCGTATGGGGGCTGGATATGGTGGGTGTTGGGGAACGTAGCATAATTCAAAAAAATTCTACGTCTTCACCAAGATCCAACTATGGATGCATCTAGCAATGAGCAAGTAAGAGTGCATCTACATACCGTTATGAAGATTGCGTGCGGAAGCTTTCAACGAAGCAAGGATGAAGTAGTCGTACTCTTCACGTTCTTCGTCACCGATGATCTAGCGCCGAACGGACGGCACCTCCGCGTTCAACACACGTACGGTGCAGCAACGTCACCTCCTTCTTGATCCAGCAAGGGGGGAGGAGAAGTCGTCAGAGATCCGGCAGCACGACGGCGTGATGACGGATGCAGTGGAGATCGCAGCAGGGCTTCGTCGGGCGCCCTGCGTGGGAGTTGGGAGGTGTGACGGGAGGGGGAGAGGCGCCAGGGCTGAGGTGCGGCTGCCCTCTCCCCCCCCCCCACATATATATAGGGGCCAGGGGGGGCGCCTGGACCCCCTGCAGATCCAATCTGCAAGGGGGCGGCGGCCAAGGGGGGTTCCTTGCCCCCCAAGGCAAGTGGAGCCCCCCTCCCCTTTAGGGTTTGAACCCTAGGCGCAGGGGAGGTGGGCCTCCCTTAGTGGTGCGCCAGCCCAGAGGGCTGGACACATCCCCTCGTGGCCTAGGGGCCCCACCGAGAAGGGTGGCCCCACCCGGTGGACCCCCGGGGCCCCTCCGGTGGTCCCGGGACGCTCCCGGTGACCCCCGGAGATCACCCGTTGGCCGAAACTGGACTTCCCATATATCAATCTTTACCTCCGGACCATTCCGGAACTCCTCGTGACGTCCGGGATCTCATCCGGGACTCCGAACAACTTTCGGGTTTCCACGTGCATTTATCTCTACGACCCTAGCGTTACCGAACCTTAAGTGTGTAGACCCTACGGGTTCGGGAGACACGTAGACATGACCGAGACCACTCTCTGGTCAATAACCAACAGCGGGATCTGGATACCCATGTTGGTTCCCACGTGTTCCTCGATGATCTTCATCGGATGAACCACCGTGTCAAGGATTCACTTAATCCCGTATGTTATTCCCTTTGTCTATCGGTACGGTACTTGCCCGAGATTCGATCGTCGGTATTCCCAATACCTTGTTCAATCTCGTTATGGCAAGTCTCTTTACTTGATCCGTAATCCATCATCCCGTGACTAACTACTTAGTCACATTGAGCTCATTATGATGATGTCTTACCGAGTGGGCCCAGAGGTACCTCTCCGTCATACGGAGTGACAACATCCCAGTCTCGGTTCGTACCAACTCAACAGACACTTTCGGAGATACCCGATGCGTACCTTTATAGCCACCCAGTTACGTTGTGACGGTTGGCACACCCAAAGTACTCCTACGGTATCCGGGAGTTGTACAACCTCATGGTCTAAGGAATAAATACTTGACACCGAAAAGCTTATGCATTACGAACTATACGATCTCGTGTTATGCTCAAGTTTGGGTCTTGTCCATCACATCATTCTCCTAATGATGTGATCCCGTTATCACCGACATCTCATGTCCATGGTCAGGAAACCGTGACCATCTGTTGATCAACGAGCTGGTAACTAGAGGCCTACCAGGGACTCATTGTGGTCTGTGTATTCACACATGTATCGATGTTTCCGTACAATACAATTCAAGCATGAATAACAGACAATTATCATGAACAAGGAGATACAATAATAATGCTTTTATTATTGCCTCTAGGGCATATCTCCAACAGTGGGCCCCTTCAAGACGGCCCGGGGCGGCTTGACACATTTACTCGAGGAAGTGGACAAATTCACCAAGTGGATTGAAGCAAAACCAATCAAGAAACTCAACGGCCCAACTGCTGTGACATTCATCGCAGACATCACAGTCCGGTATGGCATACCGCACAGCATCATCACCGACAACAGCACAAATTTTGCGAAAGTCGCACTTGCCCGTTTCTGTGCAACACAGGGCATCCGACTGGACCTAGCATCCGTTGCTCATCCACAGTCCAACGGCCAAGTTGAGCTTGCCAACGGCCTTATCTTGTCTGGCATCAAGCCCCGGCTGGTCGAACCTTTGGAACGATCAGCCGTCTGCTGGATCGAAGAGTTGCCGTCCGTCCTCTGGAGCCTCAGAACTACTCCGAACAAATCAACCGGCTTCACTCCTTTATTCCTCGTTTATGGGGCCGAGGCCGTCATCCCAACAGATGTTGAGTTTGACTCGCCCCGCGTCACCATGTATACAGAAGCCGAAGCAAAAGAAGCACGAGAAGACGGCGTAGACCTGCTAGAGGAGGCCCAGCTGGTAGCACTCAGCCGCTCCACCATCTATCAGCAGGGTCTCCGCCGCTACCACAGCCGGCGAGTCAAGCCACGCTCCTTCCGTGAGGGGGACGTTGTGCTTCGGCTGATCCAGCGAACAGCCGTCCAGCACAAGCTCTCGGCTCCTTGGGAAGGACCGTTCATCATCAGCAAGGTGCTAGGCAACGATGCCTGATACCTCATTGATGCCCAGAAGCCAAGAGCACGCAAGAGAGATGACTTGGGCAAGGAGTCGGAGCGCCTGTGGAACGCAAACCTACTTCGTCACTTTTATAGCTAAAAGACAGTATGTGTCGCGCTATCTATTCTATTTTGAGAACCAATGGGACCCCCGAGGAGTTCTCGGGGACTACCCAACCCTTTATCTATATGATAAGAATTATGCCTACGGATGAGTATTGTTCATTCCTTTGTCCGGCACCGGAGCCTAGCAGACGGCCCGGGGACTGGCCGCCTAGCCCTATGTTTAAAACTTTTCCTTAAAGTAGACGGACAACTAATGTGATGGCATCCAAGCCCTCTCCCGCCTTCAGTCACAGACTCGCAGAACGCGGCTGTCCGACTGGCAGGAGCCAAAAGCAAGAAGTGGTGCCCACATGTAAAATGGCTAAGGAAAGCAAACATAGGGCAAGACGGCCCTTCAAACAAACCAGCCGGCTGTTACGCAGCCGGCCAGCCAGCTTCGGGCTTACCCACGCCGCCTTCCAAAGGGCGGGATACTTGCCCATCCGGAAAACAGCTAAGTACCTGACCCAGCCACAGAACCACAGAGTGGCCTTCTGGCTGGCAGGACGGCAGTTAAAGCAGACATCAAAAGAAAATCGCCCTAAGAAACCAAAGGCGGGGCTAACCCCAGGACTCGGCCAAATTGCATAAACACCATGCAAAATTAAAAGAATATGTACATCAAAATAGGCCTCAAGGGCCGCCTTCCAGTAGCAGCTCACTTATACACCTAGCAGGTGGAATTGTTCGGACTAATCCTACCAAGTCTTACGAAGGAACAGGAATCCAAAAATACAAGAATAAAAGCCTAGGGCGCAGCAGACGGAGCGGGCGGCACGACGGAGCTGGCTTCTGGGGGGGGCGCCTGGCGGGTCTTGGCCTGGCCGCCTCCTGCAGCAGGTGGAGCCGCCACGCCTGGTCCGCTTGTCGAGGATCGGTCAGGCTGGTGGCTAGCAGACGGATCCACCTCCTGGGAGCTGGCCTCCTCGTCGTTGTCTCCCTCCTCCTCGCCTTCATCGCTCGAGGCGATCCCTTCGTCCAGCTCCTCCAACGCCGCCAAGTCCAGCCCGAAGTTGTTGGCTGGCACCACATGGCCATTCTCATCCAGCTCTGGGACGAAGATGGAGGTGTCGACGTACTCGGCAAGGGCGGCGGCACGTCTGGCGAGGTCCCCTTGCACCGCGGCCAGCTCAGGCTCAGCCTCCACGCGGAAGGTCTTCAGCTGGTCGAGGTTCAGATCTGGGTACCAGCCCTTGGCAAACTCCAGGGTAGTCCGCGCACCAGCCCTCGCTGCGGCGCCCTTCCATGCCTCGAAGCGGTGGCCGGCCGCCTCCAGCCAGTCGGCAGTCCGACTGGGAGTGCGGAGTACCGGAGCACCTGGCCAGAGGGCGGCCAGCAATTGGGCACCAGTGCGCTGCAGGCGACGAAGCAGGCGATGGACCGGTTGGAGGCGCGCCATGACAGCAAGAAGCTGCTCGGCTGGAGTCCTGGGCGCGTTGGGTGCGATCACCCAGCCCGCCTTGCGCCTCTCGTCACGCTGGGCGTCGATGGCCTGGCTAGCTGGCCCGGAAAGAACTCTGCAAAAGCTAGAAGAAGAATCAGAAGAAAAGAGAGCCAGTTGTAACAGACGACAGGTGCAAGAAAAAAGGACAGGCATCTCACCGTCGACCATGTCTGCAATGGCTCCATAGCCGTCTTGCAGAGCCACCTCCTTCTCAACCCAGTTCGAGCGCTCGGCCTCGAATTTTGCCCGAAGAAGCGTCTCGGCATCCGACATCTTCCTGAGCTCAACCTTGTGGGCCGCCGCCTGGTCTGCCAGCTCCTTGGCCAGGCGGTCACGATCCTGAGCGGCAAGATCGCGCTCTCGCTCCTTGGCAGCTAGCTCCGACTGGGCCTCGCCCAGCTGGTTGCGGAGGTTGGCTATGACCGCTGGCAAGAGAAGAAGAAGAAGAAGAAGAATGTCAGCAGCAGCAAAAAGATAACCTTGGAGTTCCAAGCCGCCTGCTCAGCAGCCGGCTCGGAACTCGGGGACTACACCCAGCGGGTGCGCTGACACGCCCCCCGCAAGGAGGAGAAGGGAAGCACTCACCCTGGCTGTCTGCCAGGTCAGCCTACAGTTGCGCCAGCTCCTGGCGCTGGGCGTTGTAGGAGGCCACCCGGAGGTTGTGGTAGTCCTGCAGCAAGACACAAGATCAGCCCACGACCTACACTTTGGAGTTCCAAGCCTCCTGCTCAGCAGCCGGCTCGGAACTCGGGGACTACATCCAGTGGGTGTGCTGACGCGCCACCACAGAAGAAATTGTAACATCCCAAATTTTCAATTTGGAATGTTATACATTAGATCATCATGCATATCATATTTTCTTGCTTTTGGTGGATCCAAGAAAATCCTAAGCAACTCAAGGACCCTCGGAGAGAGTTGGGGATTTCAATATTTTCATATTTGAGATTTCTCAAATTTTGAAAATAGGATCGTTTGATTTATTTATTTTATCTTCACGTATTTCTATTATGAAAATTTGAGAGAGGGAGTAAAATGACTCTCAAAAACAAAGAAATACGGAAGATTTAATAATAAAATCAAATAAGTTTCTTTGGAGTTTTATTTGAATTAGGAAAAATTGCATGTTTTCAAAAATGCATTTTAGTGCCAAGATAATGTTCATCTTGTTCTAAATATTCCATTTAGACGGTGAAATTTTGTTTTGGCAATTTTAGATTTTTATTTCTTTTTCTAGAGTTCTTTTCGTAGCTCCGACGTAATTAGAAAAAAAAAGACAGGGGACCCGACCCGACTGGGCCGAAGCCCAGCCGAGCCAGGCCCAGCGCCCCGCACCACCTTCCCCGCCGAGCCTCGCCGGGGCAGGGTCGGACTCCGACGCCGCCGCCGCCGCGGTTTGCTTGCCCCCTCCCCCAAGCTTCCAAGCCCCCCTCCCCCTATATATATAGCCCCCCTGCCTGTGCCGCACACCGCCGCCGTCGCCGCAGCTCAAAGCCGCCACCGCCGCTGTTAGCCGCCGCTGCCTGATACGTCCAAAACGTATATATAATTTCTGCTTGCTCCATGCCACTTTTGGGTGATATTGCTATGATATTCATACACTTCCATACACTTTTGATCATATTTGGACTAACCTACTAATCCAGTGCACCCCGGTGCCAGTTTCTGTTTTCGGCTATTTTTGTATTTCAGGTTTTCACGTTACGAGAACTGCCAGGAAAAATCTAGAAAAATTATATAAAAAAATCAGCATTCCAGAACCTACCTTGCGCCCGAAGTACAGCCGGGGGGGGCACCAGGGCTCCAGGCGCCCTGGCGGCGCCCCCCCCCTGGGCCGCGCCGGGGGGGCGCCTGGGCCCCCCGAGCCCCGTCTGGTGGCCCCCTTCGGCATATATTTAGAGCGTCCTTCGAAACCCTTGGGACGGGAACTCTTTTTCGCGATCTCATCTCTGTTCCGCCGCCGCCGCCGCTTCCAAGATCGGGAGCAGCAGGAGAACTCTTCCCGGCACCCTGCCGGAGGGGAGGATCACCATCGGGAGCTTCTCCACCACCATGGACGCCTCCCGGATGAGTTGTGAGTAGTCTCCCTTGGACCATGAGTCCATGACCAGTAGCTATGTGATGTTCTCCTGCCGTTCTTGTGCTTCACTAATTAGTCCTCGTGAGCTGCCCTACATGATCGAGGCACATATGTAATCCTTATGCTGTTGCTATGATGAGTTTGCTGGGATCCGATGGATTATGAGATTATGTTCAGATTGATCTTGAGTAATATATTTGATCTACCTCTTTTATATTTATATTCATAAGTAATTCTTGCATGTTCTCCGTTGTTATTTATTGCTTTGGCCAAGTAATACGTAGTGACTCCAAGAGGGAACGTTATGCTCGATTGTGGGTTCATGCCCCTCGATGACTAGCTTGAGTGACAGAAACATGAGTCTAGGGGATGTGCTGTTGCCACAAGGGGGAAAACAACGGTGCTTGTGCCCGCGGGTGCAAGGATTGTTTACTTTACGCAAAGTTCTTTTAATGTAGTTGTCTGTTGCTTTGAGTTTACACTATGGGTGGGGCTCGCAACTTAATACCAGCGAGATGTTCTGGATAGATATCTCAAGGTGGATGATTAGTAGTAGATATTGATGGATTTCGGTCTACTTACTTTGGCGTACCGCCCATGCTTTGAACCTCAACCTTTCTTGCAATGTAGTCAGCATTGGTTTGCGTTCGTGGTCCTGTCAATTGCCCAGTTGTAATTCGTTTACCTCACATAGCTGTTTTGTCGTCTTTTGGGAGAGAGACATCACTAGTGAACATCATGAGACTCCGGTCCATATTACCATCATTGATCACATCCGCTATTTACTTTTCGCTTTTATTTACTATTGCAAACATTATCTATCACTACTATCATTTGCGTTTAATCCTTTGTGAACTACAAGGCCGGAGGGATTGACAACCTCTCTGTACTCGTTGGGAGCAAAGTTATTTGTATCTGTGTGCCGGTCCACGTTGATTGCTAATCCGGCGCCATTAGCAGTTGACACCTACTTGTTGAACCTAGGAGTCTCTGGGGATACGATCCTTGGCATCTTTGCTAAGGGAAAAACTTCCACAACACCGCTCTAACCCCTCGTTGGTTACCCCAAGTGGAAGGTGTAAGATGCAGTGTTGTGGAAGTTTTTCCCTTAGCAAAGATGCCAAGGATCGAATCCCCAGAGACTCCTAGGTTCAACAAGTAGGTGTCAACTGCTAACGGCGCCGGATTAGCAATCAACGTGGACCTGCACACAGATACAAATAACTTTGCTCCCAACGAGTACAGAGAGGTTGTCAATCCCTCTGGCCTTGTAGTTCACAAAGGATTAAACGCAAATGATAGTAGTGATAGATAATGTTTGCAATAGAAATTAAAAGCGAAAAGTAAATAGCGGATGTGATCAATGATGGTAATATGGACCGGAGTCTCATGATGTTCACTAGTGATGTCTCTCTCCCAAAAGACGATAAAACAGCTATGTGAGGTAAACAAATTACAGCTGGGCAATTGACAGGACCACGAACGCAAACCAATGCTGACTACATTGCAAGAAAGGTTGAGGTTCAAAGCATGAGCGGTACGCCAAAGTAAGTAGACCGAAATCCATCAATATCTACTACTAATCATCCACCTTGAGATATCTATCCAGAACATCTCGCTGGTATTAAGTTGCGAGCCCCACCCATAGTGTAAACTCAAAGCAACAGACAACTGCATTAAAAGAACTTTGCGTAAAGTAAACAATCCTTGCACCCGCGGGCACAAGCACCGTTGTTTTCCCCCTTGTGGTAACAGCACATCCCCTAGACTCATGTTTCTGTCACTCAAGCTAGTCATCGAGGGGCATGAACCCACAATCGAGCATAACGTTCCCTCTTGGAGTCACTACGTATTACTTGGCCAAAGCAATAAATAACAACGGAGAACATGCAAGAATTACTTATGAACATAAATATAAAAGAGGTAGATCAAATATATTACTCAAGATCAATCTGAACATAATCCCATAATCCATCGGATCCCAGCAAACTCAACATAGCAACAGCATAAGGATTACATATGTGCCTTGATCATGTAGGGCAGCTCACGAGGACTAATTAGTGAAGCACAAGAACGGGAGGAGAACATCACATAGCTACTGGTCATGGACTCATGGTCCAAGGGAGACTACTCACGAGTCATCCGGGAGGCGTCCATGGTGGTGGAGAAGCTCCCGGTGGTGATCCTCCCCTCCGGCAGGGTGCCGGGAAGAGTTCTCCTGGTGCTCCCGATCTTGGAAGCGGCGGCGGCGGCGGAACAGAGATGGGATCACGAAAAGAAGTCCTGTTCTGAGGGTTTCGGGGAACCCTTTAAATATATGCCAAAGTAGGGCACCGGGGGAGCCTCGGGGGGCCCAGGCGCCCCCCCGGCGCGGCCCAGGGGGGGGGCGCCCACAGGGCGCCTGGAGCCCCTGTGGCCCACACCAGGCTGCCCTTCGGACGCAGTGTTGTTTCCGTATCGCTGATTTTTTATATAATTTTTCTGGATTTTTCTGGGCAGTTCTCGAAACGTGAAAACCTGAAATACAAAAACAGCCGAAAACAGAAACTGGCACTGGGGTGCACTGGATTAGTAAGTTAGTCCAAATATGATCAAAAGTGTATGGAAGTGTATGAATATCATAGCAATATCACCCAAAAGTGGCATGGAGCAAGCAGAAATTATAGATACGTTTTGGACGTATCAACATCCCCAAGCTTAATTCCTGCTCGTCCTCGAGTAGGTAAATGATAACAAGAATAATTTCTGTGGTGACATGCTATTAACCATATAGGACTTTCTCATAGTCATATGACAAAAGCTTACTGAGACAATGATTCTAAAGTAACTAAGTTGTCTCAAGAGAAAATCACAAATGACTGAAAGTTTTACAACATGAAACTAAAATATCAAAAAGATTTGCAATGAACATGATGTGCAAATATGATCAAGTGATATCTAGCTTGCCCCCTTTAGTGATGCAAAACATAAGTGCAGGGGCACCTTCAAGGTTTAAGTGATGACTAGATACAATCATTTCAGAATAAACGATATCACAATCATGCAAAAGACAATGCTACTTTGGGACAATGCACATTACACTCAGAATGACAATAATGCTCTCAGTAGTTGGTGCTTGAAGTGCTAGAGCTTTTTATTTTGAAACATGGAAGCAATTGTGTCAACGGTAGTAGTACTTCATATGTGTCATGCATAAAACATCCTGTAAGTTGCAAGCCTCATGCATCGAATACCAATAGTGCTCGCTCCTTGTCCTAATTAGCTCGGATCCCCATGGGTTATCATTGCATTGCATATGTTTTAACCAAGTGTCACAAAGGGGTACCTCTATGCCACCTGTACAAAGGTCCAAGGAGATAGATCGCATTTGATTTCTCGTTTTTGATAAATCTCAACTTGAGGACATCCATACCGGGACAACATAGAAAATAGATGATGGACTCCTCTTTAATGCATAAGCATATTCTCATGAGAGATTGAGGATTAAGGTCCAAGCTAAAACTTCCACCATGATGCATGGCTTTGGTTGGCGGCCCAATTTCTTCTCTAACAATATGCATATTAATTCAACCCACGGTAAATCACCCTTACTTCAGACAAGACGAACATGCATAGCAACTCACATGATATTCAACAAAAGTGTGACAGTTGATGGCGTCCCCAGAAACATGGTTACCGCTCAGCAAGCAACTCATAAGAAATAAGATACATAGGCAACATATTCTTTACCACAATAGTTCTTAGGCTACTTTCCCATGAGCTATGTATTGCATGGTTAATTTGCTTAGCGCAGGTGGAGGTTAGCAAAAGACTGGGAGCGACCAACTAAGAGAGCAATGACGGTCATAATCATGCAGAGCGACAAAGCAATATTGAATCAGGCATGGTAGTTATATCGCTACTCAGAAACAAAAAATCATCAAGGCTTGACAGACTTTCTTTACAGTCTTGAATATGCGTGAGCATACGCCAAGTCAATCAAAATAAATTCTCGAAGAAAGATATTACTAAACCATACCACATCATAGGCAAACAAACCAAGTTGGTACTCCAATGACACATTGGGAACCCCCCAGCTATTTGAGATTAACCATAAGAAAACCTGAACTACTAAGCACCATCATGAAAGTAGCATCTTTATCATAGACACATTAACCAATGCAACGGAAGCAAACTCTCTTAATACGGTGAGCATGGTAATTAAAGAGAGTTCAAGCAACCAACTAAATAAAAGCTCTTGAAAAGATAAGCATGAATACTAAGAGCAAAGCACGATAGTAGCTATTTAAAAGACAAAGAACACACACAGCATAGATAGACATGAAAATTCTATGTAATGTTCTAGGTAGAGGTGGAGCGTGTTTCTCTCCCACATAAAGGAATGCTGGGTTCCGACTCGTTATGAAAAACTAAAAAGGAAAACTAAAAGCAAGACGCTCCAAGCATAGCACATAACACATGAAGTGATAAAAATATAGCGGAACGAAAGACGAACTGATAATGTTGATGGAGAAGGGGATGCACGGGGGGGCATCCCCAAGCTTAGACGCTTGAGTCTCCTTGAATATTTCTTGGTGGTGCACGGGGGCATCCCCAAGCTTGAGCGCTTGACACTCCTGAATCTTTTTATCATCTTCCCTCGCACACTTGAAAACTCCCTTCATGCACAACTCATCATAATCTGATTAGCGAGGTTAGTACCCTTAATAAAATAATTATACCTTGCTGGAAATAAGGATATTCTTGAAGTTCTACTGTTTCTCAAGATTGCCAAAAGGTTTTTGCAAAGAAAAAGCAAGTTCTTAATTTGCAAAGTGAAGGTAAGGCAAAACAGGACAGAATCTGTGAAAAACAGAACAGCAGGCAGTAATTGATCTGTTCGGGATACTTCTGCAACTCAAATAAAAAAACTCAGAACTGACGCACGAAAGACAATTATATAGAGAACGCTGTCGAAACAATTCAGACCAAAAAGATGAACTGGTGATTTTATACGAATTTTTCTATCCAAGGACAGAATCTGTTTCCTCGACAGCACCTCACAACTTTTGAACTTTCTAGCAATCAGAGGCTATACTTGGCACAAATATGAAAAGCAAAGATACAATGATGATGCAAAAGCAGTAAACAACATCAAGACACAACAAAAGCAAAAAATTTATTCATGTGGGCTGCCTCCCAAAAGCGCTTTCTTTTATGCCTTTAAGCTAGGCATAATGCATAGATCAAGTTTTATCAAACGTAAAAGAATAGCTAGCCCGTACAACGGACTCAAAAGGTAACTTGACCTTCTTACGAGGGAAGTGTTCCATCCCTTTCTTGAGAGGAAACTGAAATTTTATATTAACCTCTTTCATGTCAATGACAGCACCAACGGTGCGCAAAAAGGGACGTCCCAAAATAATTGGACAAGAAGGATCACAGTCAATATCCATAATAGTGAAATCAACGGGCACATAATTATCATTGACAATAATAAGAACATCGTCGATCCTCCCCAAAGGTTTCTTTATGGAGGAATCAACGAGAACATTACCAAAAGAACAAGAATCAAAAGGTTTCAATTTAAGCATATCATATAGTCTTTTGGGCATAATAGAAGTATTAGCTACAATATCACATAAAGCAAAGCATGAGAAATTGTTTATCTTAATTTTAATCATAGAATCCCAACCATCTCCTAGCTTTCTAGGTATGGAGGCTTCTACTCTAAGTTTTTCCTCCCTAGCTTTGATGAGAGCATTAGTGATATGCTCTGTGAAGGCAAGATTAAGCGTGCTAGTGTTGGGATCCTTAGCCATTCCTTGTAGAAATGTGACAACTTCTGAAATACTACAATTATCAAAATCAATTTTATCATTAGTGGGCAGAATTGTAGTGTCATCCTCTTTGTTTAATTCGCTCTCTATTATAAGAGTTTGAACATCTTCCCAAGTTTCGGGAAGCCATGCCATGGGCATAAACTCTCCGTCATAACTAGTGTAATCACAAGGTTTATCTTTTTTATAAACCCCGTCAGAGATAAGTGGGGCAATGGAAGTAGGGGTGTACTCCTCCCATTTAGTGTTTTTGGTAGAACCCATAGTAGCAAGCAAGCAAGATAACTATTTTTGTGATTTTCGATAAAAAGGTACTAAAGCAACTATGAAAGGTAAACTAACAAGACTAAAAAGCAAAGGTAAAAAATAGCATGCAACTCCCCTATCCTGAAGAGTGGAGTCCCCGGCAACGGCGCCAGAAAATACTCCTTGATGGGCCTCGAACCCCTCGTTGGTTACCCCAAGTGGAAGGTGTAAGATGTAGTAAGTAGAAGTGTTTTCCCCTAGCAAAGATGCCAAGGATCGAATCCCCAGAGACTCCTAGGTTCAACAGGTAGGTGTCAACTGCTAACGGCGAAATTAGCAATCAACGTGGACCTGCACACAGATACAAATAACTTTGCTCCCAACGAGTACAGAGAGGTTGTCAATCTCTCCGGCCTTGTAGTTCACAAAGGGTTAAAAGCAATATGATAGTAGTGATAGATAGTGTTTTGCAATAGTAAATAAAATAGCGAAAAGTAAATAGTGGATGTGATCAATGATGGTAATATGGACCGGAGTCTCATGATGTTCACTAGTGATGTCTCTCTCCCAAAAGACGATAAAACAGCTATGTGAGGTAAACAAATTACAGCTGGGCAATTGACAGGACCACGAACGCAAACCAATGCTGACTACATTACAAGAAAGGTTGAGGTTCAAAGCATGGGAGGTACGCCAAAGTAAGTAGACCGAAATCCATCAATATCTACTACTAATCATCCACCTTGAGATATCTATCCAGAACATCTCGCTGGTATTAAGTTGCGAGTCCCACCCATAGTGTAAACTCAATGCAACAGACAACTGCATTAAAAGAACTTTGCGTAAAGTAAACAATCCTTGCACCCGCGGGCACAAGCACCGTTGTTTTCCCCCTTGTGGCAACAGCACATCCCCTAGACTCATGTTTCTGTCACTCAAGCTAGTCATCGAGGTGCATGAACCCACAATCGAGCATAACGTTCCCTCTTGGAGTCACTACGTATTACTTGGCCAAAGCAATAAATAACAACGGAGAACATGCAAGAATTACTTATGAACATAAATATAAAAGAGGTAGATCAAATATATTACTCAAGATCAATCTGAACATAATCTCATAATCCATCGGATCCCAGCAAACTCATCATAGCAACAGCATAAGGATTACATATGTGCCTCGATCATGTAGGGAAGCTCACGAGGACTAATTAGTGAAGCACAAGAACGGGAGGAGAACATCACATAGCTACTGGTCATGGACTCATGGTCCAAGGGAGACTACTCACAACTCATCCGGGAGGCGTCCATGGTGGTGGAGAAGCTCCCGATGGTGATCCTCCCCTCCGGCAGGGTGCCGGGAAGAGTTCTCCTGGTGCTCCCGATCTTGGAAGCGGTGGCGGCGGCGGAACAGAGATGAGATCGCGAAAAAGAGTTTTCGTCCCGAGGGTTTCGAAGGACGCTCTAAATATATGCCGAAGGGGGGCACCAGACGGGGCTCGGTGGGCCCAGGCGCCCCCCCGGCGCGGCCCAGGGGGGGCGCCGCCAGGGCGCCTGGAGCCCTGGTGCCCCCCCCCCCGGCTGTACTTCGGGCGCAAGGTAGGTTCTGGAACGCTGATTTTTTTATATAATTTTTCTGGATTTTCCCTGGCAGTTCTCGTAACGTGAAAACCTGAAATACAAAAACAGCCGAAAACAGAAACTGGCACCGGGGTGCACTGGATTAGTAGGTTAGTCTAAATATGATCAAAAGTGTATGGAAGTGTATGAATATCATAGCAATATCACCCAAAAGTGGCATGGAGCAAGCAGAAATTATAGATACGTTTTGGACGTATCAACATCCCCAAGCTTAATTCCTGCTCGTCCTCGAGTAGGTAAATGATAACAAGCATAATTTCTGTGGTGACATGCTATTAACCATATAGGACTTTTTACAGTCATATGACAAAAGCTTACTGAGACAATGATTCTATAGTAATTAAGTAGCCTCATGAGAAAATCACAAATGACTGAAAGTTTTACAATATGAAAGTGAAACATCAAAAAGATTTGCAATGAACATGATGTGCAAATATGATAAAGTGATATCTAGCTTGCCCCCTTTAGTGAAGCAAAACATAAATGTAGGGGCACCTTCAAGGTTTAAGTGATGACTAGATACAATGATTTCAGAAATAACGATATCACAATCATGCAAAAGACAATGCTACTTTGGGACAATGCACATTACACTCAGAATGACAATCATGCTCTCAGTAGTTGGTGCTTTTTAAAAGAAGGTGGAGACTCAACATAAAAGTAAAAGAATGGTTATGTGCTAGAGCTTTTTATTTTAAAAACATAGAAGCAATTTTGTCAACGGTAGTAGTACTTCATATGTGTCATGCATAAGACATCCTATAAGTTGCAAGCCTCATGCATCGAATACCAATAGTGCTCGCACCTTGTCCTAATTAGCTCGGATTTCCATGGGTTATCATTGCATTACATATGTTTCAACCAAGTGTCACAAAGGGGTACCTCTATGCCACCTGTACAAAGGTCCAAGGAGATAAATCGCATTTGATTTCTCGTTTTTGATAGATCTCAACTTGAGGACATCCATACCGGGACAACATAGACAATAGATGATGGACTCCTCTTTAATGCATAAGCATATTCTCATAAGAGATTGAGGATTAATGTCCAAGCTAAAACTTCCACCATGATACATGGCTTTGGTTGGCGGCCCAATGTTCTTCTCTAACAATATGCATACTCATTCAACCCATGGCAAATCACCCTTACTTCAGACAAGACGAACATGCATAGCAACTCACATGATATTCAACAAAAGTGTGACAGTTGATGGCGTCCCCAGAAACATGGTTACCGCTCAGCAAGCAACTTATAAGAAATAAGATACATAGGCAACATATTCTTTACCACAATAGTTTTTAAGCTACTTTCCCATGAGCTATGTATTGCAAAGTTAGTCTGCTTAGTACAGGTGGAGGTTAGCAAAAGACTGGGAGCGACCAACTAAGAGAGCAATGACGGTCATAATCATGCAGAGCGACAAAGCAATATTGAATCAGGCATGGAAGTTATATCGCTACTCAGAAATAAAAGATCATCAAGGCTTGACAGACTTTCTTTACAGTCTTTAAATATGCGTGAGCATACGCCAAGTCAATCAAAATAAATTCTTGAAGGAAGATATTACTAAACCATACCACATCATTGGCAAACAAATCATGTTGGTACTCCAATAACACATTGGGAATCCCCCAGCTATTTGAGACTAACCACAAGAAAACCTGAACTACTAAGCGCCATTATGCACGTAGCATCTTTATCATAGACATATTAACTAATGCAACGGAAGCAAACTCTCTTAATAAGATAAGCATGATAATTAAAGAGAGTTCAAGCAACCAACTAAACAAAAGCTCTTTGAAAAGATAAGCATGAATACTAAGAGCAGAGCATGATAGTAGCTATTTATAAGACAAAGAACACACACAGCAAAGATAGACATGAAAATTCTATGTCATGTTCTAGGTAGAAGTGGAGCGTGTTTCTCTTCCACATAAAGAAAGCTGAGTTCCGACTCGTTATGAAAAACTAAAAAGAAAACTAAAAGCAAGACGCTCCAAGCATAGCACTTAACACATGAAGTGATAAAAATATAGCGGAACGAAAGACGAACTGATAATGTTGATGGAGAAGGGGATGCACGGGGGCATCCCCAAGCTTAGACGCTTGAGTCTCCTTGAATATTTCTTGGGGGTGCATGGGGGCATCCCCAAGCTTGAGCGCTTGACACTCCTGAATCTTTTTATCATCTTCCCTCGCACACTTGAAAACTCCCTTCATACATAACTCATCATAATCTGATTAGCGAGGTTAGTACCCTTAATAAAATAATTATACCTTGCTGGAAATAAAGATATTCTTGAAGGTCTACTGTTTCTCAAGATTGCCAAAAGGTTTTTGCAAAGAAAAAGCAAGCTCTTGGTTTGCAAAATGAAGGAAAGGCAAAACAGGACAGAATCTGTGAAAAACAGAACAGCAGGTAGTAATTGATTTGTTCGGGGCACTTCTGCAACTCAAATCAAAAAACTCAGAACAGACGCACGAAAGACAATTATATAGAGAACGCTGTAGAAAAAATTCAGACCAAAAAGATGATCTGGTGATTTTATACGAATTTTTCTATCCAAGGACAGAATTTGTTTCCTGGACAGCACCTCACAACTTTTGAACTTTCTAGCAATCAGAGGCTATACTTGGCACAAATATGAAAAGCAAAGATACAATGATGATGCTACAGTAGTAAACAACATCAAGACACAACAAAAGCAAAATATAAAAATTATTCATGTGGGCTGCCTCCCAAAAGTGCTTTCTTTTATGCCTTTAAGCTAGGCATAATGCAAAAAGGAATCAATAACCATCATAATAATCGGAGTTATAAATTGAGTCATATGGTTCCTCAACAAGTTCACTCTTGTTCCTTCTAGGAAAGGGGTACACACCTTTTGCCTTACCGCGTAAGCGGATTTGTCCCTTACCTATATCGATGAAGCCTTTTACCGCTCGGAGGAAGTCCCTTCCAAGCACTATATTTCCTTGGTTTGGCTCCATGATGAAGAAATCAACCATTGCAATCCCTTTAAGGAATTTAACTGGCACATCTTTTATTCTTCCCTGGATTTCAGAAATATCTCCATTAGTGTGTTCATGATAAGATGGTAATCTATCCATGTTAAATTTTAAAGAATCATGAACAATTTTTGGCATAGTAGAAACCATAGATCCAATATCACAATAAGCAAGGAAGTCTTGATTAGAGATGCTAATCCTAAAAAGATGCTCCCAGTCATCATCTATTTCCAAAATATCTCTCTTATTGGGTTTGGGTTTCTCTACCTTCATTAAGTCTAGAGCATCCATTCTCTTTTCAATAGTAGCAAGTCTATCTATGACAGTATCAAAATTATGATCATACACAAAGTAACTAGATAGACCATGTATAATTTCAAGAGCTCTAGCTTCATCACACTCTAGGAAATCTCCCTCGGCTATAATGTCAAGAGAGTGTTTACACCATTTAAAAAGACCCTGGTAAAAATTCCTAAGCACAATCTTTATAGGTATCCAAGGCATAATTCTCCTATGTGCATCAGAAATTCTGTCCCATGCCTTCTTCATATTTTCTCCATCCCTTTGATGGAAATCTAGAACTTCTGATTCCCTCAAAGCACCATATCCTAACATGTTTAGCTAAACAGATAGGACTACTAACAGGAAGGCAAAATAATTTTTTTTTGTAATTTTTGATAAAGGATACTAAAGCAAAAACTGAAAGGTAAACTAACAAGACTAAAAAGCAAAGGTAAAAGATAGCATGCAACTCCCCTATCCTGAAGAGTGGAGTCCCCGGCAACGGCGCCAGAAAAACTCCTTGATGGGCCTCTAACCCCTCGTTGGTTACCCCAAGTGGAAGGTGTAAGACGCAGTGTTGTGGAAGTTTTTCCCTTAGCAAAGATGCCAAGGATCGAATCTCCAGAGACTCCTAGGTTCAACAAGTAGGTGTCAACTGCTAACGGTGCCGGATTAGCAATCAACGTGGACCTGCACACAGATACAAATAACTTTGCTCCCAACGAGTACAGAGAGGTTGTCAATCCCTCCGGCCTTGTAGTTCACAAAGGATTAAACGCAAATGATAGTAGTGATAGATAATGTTTGCAATAGTAAGTAAAAGCGAAAAGTAAATAGCGGATGTGATCAATGATGGTAATATGGACCGGAGTCTCATGATGTTCACTAGTGATGTCTCTCTCCCAAAAGACGATAAAACAGCTATGTGAGGTAAACGAATTACAGCTGGGCAATTGACAGGACCACGAACACAAACCAATGCTGACTACATTGCAAGAAAGGTTGAGGTTCAAAGCATGGGCGGTATGCCAAAGTAAGTAGACCGAAATCCATCAATATCTACTACTAATCATCCACCTTGAGATATCTATCCAGAAAATCTCGCTGGTATTAAGTTGCGAGCCCCACCCATAGTGTAAACTCAAAGCAACAGACAACTGCATTAAAAGAACTTTGCGTAAAGTGAACAATCCTTGCACCCGCGGGCACAAGCACCGTTGTTTTCCCCCTTGTGGCAACAGCACATCCCCTAGACTCATGTTTCTGTCACTCAAGCTAGTCATCGAGGGGCATGAACCCACAATCGAGCATAACGTTCCCTCTTGGAGTCACTACGTATTACTTGGCCAAAGCAATAAATAACAACGGAGAACATGCAAGAATTACTTATGAACATAAATATAAAAGAGGTAGATCAAATATATTACTCAAGATCAATCTGAACATAATCTCATAATCCATCGGATCCCAGCAAACTCATCATAGCAACAGCATAAGGATTACATATGTGCCTCGATCATGTAGGGCAGCTCACGAGGACTAATTAGTGAAGCACAAGAACGGGAGGAGAACATCACATAGCTACTGGTCATGGACTCATGGTCCAAGCGAGACTACTCACAACTCATCCGGGAGGCGTCCATGGTGGTGGAGAAGCTCCCGATGGTGATCCTCCCCTCCGGCAGGGTGCCGGGAAGAGTTCTCCTGGTGCTCCCGGTCTTGGAAGCGGCGGCGGCGGCGGAACAGAGATGAGATCGCGAAAAAGAGTTTTCGTCCCGAGGGTTTCGAAGGACGCTCTAAATATATGCCGAAGGGGGGCACCAGACGGGGCTCGGGGGGCCCAGGCGCCCCCCCGGCGCGGCCCAGGGGGGGGCGCCGCTAGGGAGCCTGGAGCCCCGGTGCCCCCCCCCCGGCTATACTTCGGGCGCAAGGTAGGTTCTGGAACGCTGATTTTTTATATAATTTTTCTGGATTTTTCCTGGCAGTTCTAGTAACGTGAAAACCTGAAATACAAAAATAGCCGAAAACAGAAACTGGCACCGGGGTGCACTGGATTAGTAGGTTAGTCCAAATATGATCAAAAGTGTATGGAAGTATATGAATATCATAGCAATATCACCCAAAAGTGGCATGGAGCAAGCAGAAATTATAGATACGTTTTGGACGTATCAATGTCAGAGAGTGAAGGCAGAACATTAGAAGCCGGTAGGATTGTTACAACCATTGCCAATACCCGAATGGAAGTGGGATAAGCTAGGTATGGATTTTATTACGTGATTACCCAGAACTCGTTCTGGCTATGACTCGATTTGGGTCGTAGTCGATCGTTTGACAAAGGTAGCTCATTTCATCCCCGTAAAGACTACTTATACCAGTGCAGAGCTGGCAAAGATATACATGACCATAATCGTATGTCTGCATGGAGTTCCGAGGAGCATCGTATCAGACAGAGGAACCCAGTTTACCTCAAAGTTCTGGAATCAGTTACACGAAACTTTGGGTACCAGGCTAGAGTTTAGCACAGCTTTTCACTCGCAAACAGATGGACAGACCAAGAGAGTCAATCAGATTTTGGAGGATATGCTGAGAGCCTGTGCGCTTGATTATGAATCTAGTCGGGTCAACAATTTGCCGTATGCCGAATTTTCTTACAACAACAGTTATCAATCCAGTTTGAAGATGGCCCCTTTCGAAGCGTTAAACGGAAGGAGGTGTATGAATCCGTTGTCGTGGGACGAAGTTGGAGACCGCCAGTTGTTTGGGCCAGATCTGATCAAGGAATCAGAACAGAATGTGAAGTTGATTCGCGATAGGCTCAAGATAGCTCAGTCCAGGCAGAAAAGCTACGCGGATTCAAAACGCAAGGAGATCGTTTACGAAGTCGGAGACAGAGTTTACCTTCGAGTATCTCCACTTCGAGGAGTTAAGCGCTTTGGAGTTAAGGGAAAACTAGCAAACGTTTTGTAGGACCATATAAGATTATGGAACGTATGGGAGAAGTAGCCTACAAATTGGAACTGCCCGATGGATTGTCAGGAGTTCACAATGTATTCCACGTTTCCCAGTTGAAGAAATGCCACGCAAAGATGGCTGAGATACAGCTGAGGGATACTGTGCCATTGGAAGCTATTCAGCTGGACATCGATTTGACCTATGAAGAGAAACCAGTCAAGATTCTTGAGTATGCCAGCCGAGTCACCCGCAGCAGGGTTATCAAATTTTGCAAAGTTCAGTGGAGTCACCACACCGAGGATGAAGCCACCTGGGAAAGAGAGGAAGACCTGCGGAAGGACCACCCTCACCTATTTTCTAGCCAACCCGAATCTCGAGGGCGAGATTCATCTTAAGGGGGGTAGGTTTGTAACATCCCAAATTTTCAATTTGGAATGTTATACATTAGATCATCACGCATATCATATTTTCTTGCTTTTGGTGGATCCAAGAAAATCCTAAGCAACTCAAGGACCCTCGGAGAGAGTTGGGGATCTCAATATTTTCATATTTGAGATTTCTCAAATTTTGAAAATAGGATCGTTTGATTTATTTATTTTATCTTCACGTATTTGTATTATGAAAATATGAGAGAGGGAGTAAAATGACTCTCCCCAAAACAAAGAAAGACGGAAGATTTAATAATAAAATTAAATAAGTTTTTTTGGAGTTTTATTTGTATTAGGAAAAATTGCATGTTTTCAAAATTGCATTTTAGTGCCAAGAAAATGTTCATCTTGTTCTAAATATTCCATTTAGACGGTGAAAATTTGTTTTGGTAATTTTAGATTTGTATTTCTTTTTCTAGAGTTCTTTTCGTAGCTCCGGCGTAATTAGAAAAAAAAATAGGGGACCCGACCCGACTGGGCCGAAGCCCAGCCGAGCCAGGCCCAGCGCCCCGCACCGCCTTCCCCGCCGAGCCCCATCGTGGCCGGGTCGGACTCCGACGCCGCCGCCGCCGCGGTTTGCTTGCCCCCTCCCCCAAGCTTCCGAGCCCCCCTCCCCCTATATATATAGCCCCCCTGCCTCTGCCGCACAACGCCGCCGTCGCCGCAGCTCAAAGCCGCAAGCCGATGCACGCCGTCGCCGCTGCCCCAAGCCGCCACCGCCGCTGTTAGCCGCCGCCGCCACCGCTGTTAGCCGCCGCCGCCGCTGCACGCCGCCGCCGTTGCCACACGCCGCCGCCGCTGGTGCCCACCACCACCACCGCAGCCCCGCCGCCCGCCGCCGCCCGCCGGTCGTTCGACGAGGTAGCCGCCCGCCGGCCGGTTTTCGGTAGAAAACCGTCGGTTTTTCTTTTAGAACCCTAGTTCGTTTTTTTTACTAGATCGATTTTCTGTTTTTTTTCTCGGTTTAGTTAGTTAGTGAACGTTCACCCGTTCGTTCGTTCTAACGAACGAGTTCGTCGTTTAGTCTCAGCTGACGAACGTCCGTTCGTTAAGCTGTATTAGTTTTCTTTTCCTAGTTCATTTTCAGATCGCGATTTCTGATCCGATCTTCGTTTTAGTTTTTATTTTCACTTGTTTATCGAAATCAGGTGATTCAAGAGCCTGTAGTTTCATCTCGAAATTCTCTTTCCGTTTAACCTAGTCACTCAAGCGTTTGCCTCTGTTAAGTTTGGACTTAGATCCAGATTGGTTCGGTAGTTGTTTCTCTTTCCCCGTCTGTCTTTCGTTGCTTTTCTTTTGTCGTTTCTTTTGCAAACCGGAGTTCTTAAGTTGAACCTTCTGGTTAGATATCTTATTTGAGTTTTACCCGTGCATTAGTTAAGTACTTATTGTGTGCTTGTTTGTTTGCGATAGAGTACCCGGAGTGTGCCGCTTGCTATTTTGAATCTCTAGGTTTCGCGAATCATCAACAAGGCAAATAACACTTTGATCATACTTTCCAAATACCCAGTTTTCATTGCATTAGTCAAACCCTCACACATTGCATGAGTAGGAGCTATTAACATGTGGGACTGGGAAGTAGATTAAGGTAGTACCTATTACCTGCATTTCATTCAAACCTTTGGGAGTTACTTCTACGTTTGCAAATAGGTTATGCTATGCTCGTAGACGTGGATTGGGTGAGTGTATCCATGACAGATGTGAGATTGTTAATTAATGGTTCAACTTAAGGTGGCAACTTTAACACACATCTGGGTGGATTGAGGCACCTGGGTATTCCAGCGATTGCCTGTTTTCTTTTGGACCGCCACCCAGGCTCAAAGGGATCATGAGATTATTCATACTAGAAACTTCCGTGTGCAGCCACATGCCAATATGGGCTCTGGCATAGTTGAGTAAGTTGTGGGAAACCTTTCCGTGATGGGCTAGCAGATGTAGAGGGATTGTAGGTGTACCGGCCTATCTATCCGGTTAAGGGGACCTCTTCGGAAAGACTGTGTCTCGGTCATCCGTTTCTCAAACACCATGCAGTGCGAGAAACCAAACGGAGGCGATCGAGTCTTGTGGGAAAAGTGCACAAACCTGTGCAGAGTGTACAAACTGATCATGATTAGCCGTGTCCCCGGTTATGGACGTCTTGAGTATCTAGTACTTGGATATCATGTGAATCTCATCATGTTACTCTAATTAATATTGTTGGGTTTAAAGATGATTTTTAATTGGGGTTGAGAGGGTGTCTATCTTCTCAACGATGTTTCAACTACCATGATAGTTAAATTAAAATCTATTCCTTTGCAGTAGGGAAAAATTGGCTTTACGCAAAAACTGTAACCATAGAGCTTTCCACCAGCCATACTGCATATAGTATATATTTACTTTTGTTACTCTCTATGTGTTACTTTGCCAGCATATTCCATGTGCTGACCCGTTTTCGGGCTGCAACGTTCATGTTGCAGACTTTTCAGACGACGAGTAAGGTGCCTTATAGGTCGTGGTTCTATACTCAGTGATGCCGCTGGAGTTGATGGACTCACTTATCTTCCAAGCCTTCCGCTGTTATCGTGTTAGATGGCCTTAAGCCATTTTATTGTAATAAGTTCATCGTTGGAACTATCGATGTAATAAGTGTGTGATTGCTACTCTGTTATAATCCTTCAAGTACTGTGCGTGTCAGCATTACTGATCCAGGGATGACACTAATGCACAGAGATCGGACTGTTTGAGGTCTGGTCGCTACAAGATGGTATCAGAGCACATGCTGACTGTAGGACACGACCACTAAGCTAAAACCCTAGAGCACTATTCACTCTTCTCTTTTCTGACTCCTCATCTTTTCTACTCTTTTAGGATGGTGGATGCAAAGAACAAGTTCACGCAACCTGATGAAGATACACCATTTGGATGACACCTGAAGGAAGTCACCAGATATCTAAACATCGGATTACCAAGTTTCACCGGAACCTACAACGCCACTTTACCTGAAGAAGAGCACTGGTTGATTCAAGCTCAAGTTCCAGGAAGGACGTTCAAGCCCATCACCGCCCCCATATAATTTTCCTTTAGTGCGCCTACATGGAGCCTAGGCAGGAGCATGGCCGCCCACATCAATATGGGAAGGATTGGAGAAATCTACAAGCAGGAGCTAAAGGACACCATCTACCAGATTTGTGGACGTCGAGATGAGAGTTGGGATATGATCAACACCCGGAAGGACATGTCTATTGCCTCGTTCATTCAAGAGTTAAACCAGCACATTCGTCGCCAGGAGCACCAGATGTGTGCAGGGATGATAGATTTGAAGAAATCACTAACCAGAAACTTGAAGGTGAAGCGGTCAAGAACGTCCCGTGACGCGACAATCAGAGCGCCGCCTCCTCCGGGCCTCCAGCCTGACGGCGCCGCGCTGGTTGCTTCACTCTCGGGCGCGGACGAGCTGGCGCCACCGGCCTCCACCTGTTGCGGCACGGAGACCGCCCTCGCAGGACGTGGACGGGCATTGGCTTGGGGGGCCGGCTGCAGGCCTGTCACCAGCACGCCCTCAGCTGGCGGCACCTCCGCCCCTGCAGGCCGGCTGTCCTGCGTCCTTGCAGGCGGCGCGGGGGGCGGCGCCTCTGTCTTCATGGCGATGCGGTAGTCCCCCTCGTTGTCTGGAGCCGGCTGCTCATCAGCAGCCGGCACTTGGGCGGACGGCTCCAAAGAGCCCGCCTCTGGGAAGACGGTGCAGCCCGCTGGCTGCTGGGAGCCCGCCTCATTTTCCTGGGCTCGGGCGGCGTCTGCCTGGGCCTTCGTAGCCGCTTCGGCCTCTGCCCGGGCTGCGGCATCAGCCACCGCTCGCTCACGGTCCGCGGCCTCCTGCTCCTCGCGCACCTTGCGAGCATTCCTTTCTGTCGCTTCCTAGAGCGCGGCGGCTGGATCCACGCGGCGGGGCGCGGGGGGGGGGGGGGGGGGGGGGGGGGGGGGGGGGGGGGGGGGGGGGGGGGGGGTCCGTGCCGCCCACAATGGAGCCCACCGACGCCCGCGAGAGGGAGAGCGGCGCGCTGCATGGACATCCCGAAGAAGACGGGGAATCTGCCAAAATGGGAACGGCTGAGGAGGATAAGCATCAAACAAAAGAAAAACACAAGATACTTACCCAAATACGACCGGCCTGGCCTTGGGCACCCTGTGCAAGATCGCCTTGGCGGCCGCCTCCCGGCGCCTGGTGGCGGCGGTCGACAGCCGGAGCTTCTTGGGCTGGATACCAGACGGCCCTGAAGAGGACCGCCGCTTCACGCCGCCGACTGCGCCAGACGGCCCCGCCTGCTGGCTACCGTGACCGGGCGGACCCGCCTCCCGGACGCGGACGGGCGCTTCCTCGTCCTCCTCCTCGTCGTCTAGCTAGTTCTCGACGCCGCCTTCTGGCAGGCCGCCTGATGGTTGGCCTCTGTCGCCTGTCACCTCTTCCTCCTCCATGGCGGCGGCCCCAAGATCGGGGTCGCTCGTGTCACTCTGGGAGCGATCTGGTTCCAGGGGCGGCCTGGCTGGTCAGAACCCGGCGCCGGCTGGCCGGGGAAGATCTGCAGACGGCACCAGGATCAGACGGCTATGACAGCCGGAAAGAAAAGAAAGAAAAACAAGAGAAGGCAAAAAAGCTCACCGTAGGCGGCTGGTTGCTGCAGCTGTATGGTGGCTTGCCAAAGGCCCAGCCGGAGTCAGAGACCTTGCAGTTGGATATATATAGTTCACCAAGTTTGTCACCTCCCTGTATGGCATTGGCTTGGTGCACGTCCGGATAGGGTCCCGGCGCCCGCTCATGTCACAAATCAGGTGAGGGCGACGCTGCAGCGGCAGCACTCGGCGCTCCGCGGACATGAGCAACAGGTCTGCAAAGACCAAGCCCTCGCTGTCCCTCATCTCCTGGAGACGCCGCATGGCAATGGAAGCACCCGCCGTGAGAGAGGTGGGCCGGGTCCTCCAGGAATCACGAGGCTCGGCAGGCGGGCCAGGAGCCCAGTCCGGCAGGCAAATGAAGTCATGGTCGGGGTCGACGTTGGAAACATAGAAGTATGTTTCTTGCCACAGCTTCACCGACGCCACGAGCTGCGGCACCGGGAAGAAGTTCCTTGACCCGCTACGCTTCACGGCAATACACCCCCCGCACTGGGCGGCCACGTTCTGTATTGCGGTGCCGAGCTTCACGTAGAAAAGCTCGGTCCACAACTCCATGGTGGGGAGGATGCCGAAGTACGCCTCGCACAGGACGACGAAGGCAGACAACGTCACCACCGTGTTCGGCGTGAGCTAGTGGGGTTGGATGGTGAAGAACTCCAAGAACGACCGGAAGAAGCCGCTCACCGGGAGGCCGAAGCCGCTCGTCGGGAGGCCGAAGCCGCACGGGAAGTGCGAGCGAAAGACGACCCGCTCGCCCAACCGTGGGGCCGGCCTAATCTCCGCCGCCGGCACTAGGCGCACGGTAACCTTGTCGGCAGGGGGTAGCTTCTGCGACCGGCGGAGGTTGTCGATCTGCTCCTCCAGGACGTCACTGCCGTCCCACTCGCCATGGTGGCGGACCGGCGCTGCGACGGCCATGGCTCAGACAGCAGCTCGCTGCGGAGTTGGCGAGAGGAGCGGACGAGGGCAAGGAAGAAGAAGAAGTAGAGCGGGGAGGGGCGAGCGCGAGAACGGCGCTAACCCCTCTCCCCGGCCTACTTATAGGCGTGGGATCAACTGCTCCACGCCCCGCACGACCCCCACCTTTAGCGCGCCTAATCCGCGCGCATTAAATGCGTGTGGGGAGGGCAATCGATTACCCCTGCCACATTGGATCCACGCGCGGATCGAGGCCCTATAGTGGCGGGCCCCGGCCCACTGTTACGTCCCGTCACGCGTGTGGGCTGGCAGGCTGACGCGAAGGGGCGCTGACGCGTGGGAAGCCGCCAACGGTCGGCAGGCCTGCGCGACTGCCTGCAGACCAGGCGGTGCCTTCCCCCCTAAGATTTGAAGACGAAGGTCCGGCTTCCAGAAGCCGGCCCCTTTGGCACGGGCCCGGCTGCCAGCAGACGGATCTTTGCGGAAGACGGACGGAGGATGCTGGTCCAACCTAGGGAGGGAAGCTGCTGGAACCCCGCAGCCCTCCAACACTAGCCGCGGAGTTCCACCAGCTTTGGGGGCTACTGTCGGAGATATTGACCACGGGTGTCCTCAGCGACCACCCTTGGTATTTCAAGACAATTTGTGGCCGCCTGTTACCCCCCGGCCGTCAGCTCATCGGGCCGCCTCTTAGGAAAGCTTTCCCTAGGAGCCGGCTGCAAGCAGGCGGCAGGGATCCAAACAGGCGGCATCATCACAGCTAGCAGGTGGCAGACGGTCCTACGCCCCTCCCTCGGGATGCGGGCTGGGGGACCACCGCGCAGCTGAGGCATGGCTACAGTTGAGCGCGTCCTTAGAGAATATATAAGGGTGTGGCTACAGTGAATGTGTACCTTATGGACGTCTCCTAAGCGGCGAGTCACTGTAGCCACGCTACCTGTGACCAAGCTCCGGTCAAAGGAAGCCACGATCCCACTACCCGCAGACGGCAGGGCCAGCAGCCGGCTGGCCCCACCGGCCAGTGGGTAAGTCATAGACAAGCCGCCCCTGGCAGGCGGCCAGGGGAGGCGGCCGCCTGGTAACAGACGGCGAATCCCGCCCTGGAAGTCTGAACCTCATCAAGATGACAAGACAGGGCGTGGCGGCAGTGTACGACAGGAGATGGCGGCACTATAGCCACTACCCCCCTGACGATGCTGCCGTCAGCAGAAGCACGCCTACAGTGAAAGGCAATCACATGGGACCGCAGGCGGCGGGCCCCAGCAGACAGGCGGCAAGGCCAGCGCCCGAAGACGCTGACAGCCGGGGACCACTCCGTTGAGATTACAATTGTACCCCTGGGGGTAGGCCTATATAAACCCCCCAAGGTCCTCCATGAGGAGGGGTTGGAAGATTTAGGCCTTAGAAGAAGGAGAGCTCGTAGAAAGAGAGAAAAAGGGAGAGAAGCCCTAGCAGCCACCCCGATCCCTAGAGCGAGGGTAGTGAGCTAGCCTTGTTCATCTTCCTCCTCTAGACGACACAGCTCGAGGAGCAACCTTGTAGCTACCATAGTGACATTAGTCATGACGCGGAGTCCCCGCAGAGCAGGACTAGGGGTGTTATCTCCACGGAGAGCCCCGAACCTGGGTAAGATCCGTAGGCGTCCTAAGTTTCGCCTCATCCCGCTTCCAGGGCCCGGCGACGCTCTATTGTCCCCATGCATGATAAGTCATCCGTTGGCATATGTCGCCCCAAAACCCCGACACCCGTCGTGCAACGAGACACACTACTTGCGCTTGACCTGGCACGTCTCAGCCCGACTCGCTGGAAACGGTCGATTCGTCCATTCCAAGCTGGCCTGACTGAGATGTGCTTTGAGATTCGTACTATACGAGCCAAACAGTAAGCACACACAAACAAACAACCCATTTTCATCCCGCGTGGGCATGGTTGGGCACTATGCGGGCAACCAAAGGCATCCTATATATCTTTGCATTGATGTGCATGTACAGAGTTGATCATTTTTTGAAATTTCAGCACAAAATGTACCACTTCCAATTTTCTTCTTCAATAAATGACCATTTTTAATGACGCCCGGGGCCTAGGCACCATGCTAGATATCAATGACGACCTAAGTAGAGGCAACAGTCGTGTCATTCATCGTCATGCTATGTAGATTCGCGCTCCAGCTCGGGGCGTCATGAAAAATGGTCATTTCTTAAATATTTTCAAATCCAATTCATTTTATGCTAAAGTTTCAAAAAAAGAGTCAAATTTGTTCATTTTCACTGCGTGTTGATCTTTGATCTGTACCCCTGTACTAGTCCCCGACGATTGGTACTGGACGTGTGGGTATCCATGGACTGCAGGCCACAGGCTAACTGGAGGAGGCTGGCCAAAAGTCCAAAACGAACAGGCAGAATATTATCCCGGCTAAACTGAAACTTGACCTTTCTTTTTTGAGCAAGACACTTGACCTATTTTATGGCAATTCACAGACACTTCAATCGGCTGGCCGCATGGAACTTGTCATTTGTGGCTGGCTACGTACCCTAAAAAATAATCAGCACGTGCTCTTGCCATCGTTGGGAAAAATACTCTATTATGCTGTAGAATCTCCTCTGCCGATCGGGTTCGGGCTGATCGGATACTGTTGGGAGCATCGCAATCGCGCAACCGATTCCCTGTCATCTTTCGCTTCTGCCACCGGCGCACGTCAGGACCGTGCCACCCGAGCACGGAGCTCCACGTAGTCCACGTAGTACGAGAGGGTGGCGCGCCCGGGTATAGGAACAGGACACAGAGGGTGGTGGGCCGACGCGCGGGGCTTTTCTCTGCACTTCTTTTTCGTTTTTTTGGTATTACACTTACACAGGTCACTTTTTTTCTCTTCGGTTTTGCTAGTTCTCATCTATCTGAATTTTTTTGTTGTGTCGTCACTTTTTTTTCTCTTCGGTCATTCTTACCGAGCGTGCCTCGCCGTAGAACCAGCCCCACTATATATAAACTGCCCGAATAGCAAGGGGTTACTATTGCCCATTTGCAACACTTTCTTTAGGGAGCCCTCTCATGTTTCTTTTCAGTGTGTAATAACGGGTATCTATGTTTTCTTTTCGTATTGTATGTTTTTTTAATATTTTGTTGGAAACATACAACTAAGTGACGCTGCCCGTGGAACATTCAGTTGAAAAATTGTCGCATTCGATGGACAGGGGGTAGGGGGCCACACCCCCTGAAAATCAGGGGAGAGCGGGTGAAGATTAGTTAAGGAAGGAATCCCGTAAACCCCCCGTATTCCCCGTTGGTCTAGAATTTTCGTGAAGGAAAGAGTCGACGCTAGATCCCCACGAAAATTTATTTCAGGATCATTCCTAGTGCTCGCATTATTCCTGAATTTTATCCAGAATTTCCGGCGATGCGCTTTCAATGGGAGGAGACGTTTCCTCCCGTCGACGACGAGAAACCTACGGTGGCTTCGTAAATCTTAAGATGATATGTCGGCTCAGTCTCTCGGAGGTGCTTATAAGGGTAGGATGTGTGTATGTGCGTTCAGAGTGTATGCGCGTATGTATGAGCGCTTGCAAAAACAAAAGAGTCGACGCCGGGAGAGTAAAGATAAGAAGATCGTCCGGTTAAGCATTGGGGAGCTGATAGGTCGAACGGAGTGGTGCCGGAGCTCTAAAGTGGCTCGATCTAAATATCCATTTCTTTGATTTTTCCTGTGTGCTTTTTAGGCGGCTATCTATTATTAGCCAGAAAGCACTTACATTTGAGACCGGGCACTTCGTCATCAGGTGGAGAAGAACGAACGGACATTTTCGATTTTTTGTATTTGATTCGGATCTCTATTCAATGTGTTCTCAATACCCTAACCTGCAAGGGATGAGACGCCCACGATAGGCTGAAACCAATCGCATCCGACGGTCAATGCTGGGCCACGGGAGACGATATTTTCATACGCCACTTCGCCATCCTCGTTGATCATGCATGCCTAGCGGCTCCAAAAATGGCACCGCTTGTATACGGCGCCTAACGTAAGAAATGATGGATGTGTAAGTAACTAAGTGTGCATCCTTCCCTCCTGGACCGAGCATGATAACACCAAATCGATATCGTCCTTCCAACTCACTCCAGTCGGTTTGGTGGACACGTACAGCAACGACCGATCACGTCACGTCTGAGTACAGCGAGCTCATCCCCGGCCGGCCGGCCTGTATAAATGGAGGTGCCACTCGCCTAAAGCTCCAGGCCATCCTCGAGTTCAAGTAGACGACACAGTGGTGAATTACGAGTGTGGTACCTAACACTACCACCATGGTGCATCAAGCTCAGGGCCTGCTCGTGCAGGAGGTGGCCGCCGACGGGCAGCTGCCGAGCCGCTACGTGCTCAAGGAGCAGCAGGGCCGCCCGGCCGCCGCCGCCGTCACAAAGCGTGCCGCGCCGTCCATCCCTACCGTGGACGTGGGCCGCCTGGCTGACGCCGACCCCGGCGAGGCCGACAAGCTCCGGTCGGCGCTCGCCTCCTGGGGCCTCTTCGCGGTGACCGGGCACGGCATAACGGACCCGTTCCTCGACGCGATCCTCGGCGCGGCGCGGGGGTTCTTCCACCTGCCGACGGAGGCGAAGCAGGAGTACAGCAACGTGGTCGACGCCGACGACGGCGGCCGCAAGTTCCAGCCCGAGGGCTACGGCGTGGACCGCGTCGACACGGACGAGCAGGTCCTCGACTGGTGCGATCGGCTCTACCTCCAGGTCCGGCCGGACGACGCGCGGCAGCTCCGCTTCTGGCCGGCCCACCCGGCGGACCTCGCCGAGCTCCTCAAAGAGTTCAGCGTCGAGGGCGAGAAGGTGGCCAAGCTCGTCGTCACGGCCATGGCGAGCTGCCTAGGCTTCGAGGATGGCTTCTTCCTGGACAAGGTCGGCGAGCGGATGCCGTCGTACGCGCGGTTCACCTACTACCCGCCCTGCCCGCGCCCGGACCTGGTGCACGGGCTCAAGCCCCACACCGACAACTCCGTGGTCACCGTGCTCCTCCTGGACGAGCAAGTCGGCGGCCTCCAGGTTCTGAAAGACGGAAACTGGATAGACGTGCCTGTGCTGGGCGACGGCCGACACCAGCTTCTGGTCGTGGTCGGCGACGAGATGGAGATCATGAGCAACGCGGCGTTCAGGGCGCCTGTGCACCGGGTGATGGCGCCGGGGGAGGAGGCGGAGCGGGTGTCGGCGTGTCGCTGGCGGTGTTCTACCAGCCGGAGCCGGACAGGGTGCTCGAGCCGTCGCCCGAGCTGGTCGACGGGGAGCGGCCGGCGATGTACAAGAAGCTCCAGGCCAAGGTCTTCGGCGACGGCTTCTGGGACGCGTTCGCGCTCGGGGAACGAACCATCGACTTCCTCAAGGTCAAGGTCGACGCCGTCGATCCGCAGGCGGCGGCCGTCTCCGGCGCTTGATTGTATTGAACTATTGAAGCCTCCATGAGCGCTGCTCGATGGATCCATATGTATGCAAACTGCACTCACGGAGTGTTGATTGTATTTGTAGATCATCTTTGTAATTTCCGTGGTGTCCATGTATCGATTGTTTCCAGTTCCATGGGGGCGGCATCAATACTATCAATAATAAATCAATCAATGTGAATCGCGTTACTTCCGTAAGGGTTTCTTTGATTCACAGAAAAAGGCCGATGAAAAAACATAAGAATAGGACACTCTTCACATATTTGATTCAAAGGAATGACACATAGTAAAAAAATTTGGAGGAATCTGGACTGAGTTTGAAAGAAAAATAGAGAAACTTTTAAATCCATATATAAACTCCTTTTGCATTCCCATGCATAAACAATAAGGAAAAAAACCATAAGTTGCGTAATGACAATCTAATACTCCCTCCGTCCGAAAAATCTTGTCCCAAGTTTATGCCTCAAATGAATGTATCTAGCACCAAGTTAATGCTAGATACATCAACTTGAGGGACAAGTTTTTTTGGACGGAGGGAGTATTACCTTTGCGCCTGTTTTAACTTTATTTGGCTATGATTTTGGAATTCATGTATTTTTTCGATCCATGTGAACCAAACACACAATTCTTCAAAAAACACGTGTTTTCATAATTCTTTATTTGCACATGCAATCCTAGCATTTTTCTATGTTTTCGCTATTCCTATGGGGTGTGTCTAGGACTTTTTTTTTAGAGTACGCCAATAGCATACTCTATTTTTATAGAAGAGAGCAAAACAATTTACAAGAAGGTCGAAGACGCTGCGAACATGTTTCGATCATACACCAACACCCACACCTACAAAAACTCTAAGCTACTCTCTCGCTAGACTATTGAGACCTCCTGCTCCAGCGGCCCTCCAATCCTTAGCTTCGTCGATGATCTGCCCCTTCAATTGCATCGGCTGCAGTTGCTGATGTACCCTGCCAAAGACCCGGGCGTTCCCCTACTTCCAAACAGCCCAGGTCGTCATTATGAACAAGGTGTGTCTAGGAATCGGTCGACTAAGACTTAACGAAGTATCAGTTTTTTTTTTTTTTTTGAGACAAACGAAGTATCAGTTTGTTGATGTCATCTAATATCTGATTTGGCCCGTTCTGCCTCCTTAGTGGCTGGGTTTTGATTTCCAGCGTCATGGGCTTGATTTGTGGGCTTTTGATTGTTTCTGCTAGATTGTTTGTCTCTTTTGGGCTGGACTGTTTGTTTGTCCGGCTTTTACTTTTTCTGCACTGGAGCTTGTCTCACTTTCCTCGCGACATGCACAACGTTCGGCTGGCAAAAAAGCATCAGCACGACAGGAAAAACTACGCTAGATTGTCTTTGTGCATCCTTGTAATTAAGCTATACCCGCAATAAGGTGCTCCGTTGACGAAAAAGCTGAAGAAAAATAAATAATGACAAAAGGGACGTAAAAAAACACAACGAGGAAATAGTCTGAAAACATGAGTTGTCCTATGAGATCTTCAAAATCAAACGCTTACATGTGCCAAAAAAATGTGACGGCAATTTATTGTGTGACTACTACCAAACAAAAGGTGACCACCTAAAGGCACAATTATTTTGCCCAAAAACACAACACGCCACAAAAAATCACCAAAATAAAAATTAAAGACCCACCAAAAAATCAACCCTGATGGATTAATTATATACAAGTATATGACCATTAAATAAAAATAAATTATCTACGACGTTAATGTATTAAAAGTGCAACAAAAAGAACATTAACAAATACATTAACAAGAGGATAAAATAACATATGACACTTGTAGTTGCATGCCTATTCTAGACATGCAACTGCCCCCTCTCCCACTGCCCTCCAACAAAACAATGGTGATTTGTAGTCAGATGTGTAGACATGCAACTGTAGTCGAGGGCGACAGTTGCAATTGCATGCCTAGTGTCACGCATGCAATTGCCCCCTCTCTCCCTCGCCACTCATCAACAAAACAAAGGCAAGTTGCAGTCGGTGCGTAGACACGCAATTGCAGATGAGGGCGACGAATGTAGCTGTAGTCGAGGGTGAAACTTGCAATTGCATGCCAAGTCCCAGACATGCAACTGCCCCCTCTCCCATCGCCCTCCAACAAAACAAAGGTGATTTGCAATCGGATGTGTAGGCACGCAATTGCAGTCGAGGGCGACACTCGCAATTGCATGTGTAGTGTGAGACATGCAACTGCCCTCCTCTCTCCCCGCACATCGACAAAACAAAACCAAATTCCAGTCAAGTGTGTACACATGTAATTGCAGACGAGGGGTGTCGCTTGTAGTTGCAGTCGGGGTGACACTTGCACTTGCACGCCTAGTGTACGCACGCAATTGCATTGCCCTCTCCCCCGCCGCCCCCTCCGATAAAATAAAGTCTAATTGCAACCTTATTGAAAGACATGCATCTGTAATCAGGATCGATGCTTGTAGTTCCACGCCTAGTGTAATACATGCAACTGCTCCCCTCTTCCCTCCGCTCCCTCCAACAACAAAAAATCCACTTACAACCACATTGGAAGACATGCAGTTGCATGCCTAGAGTTATACAAGCAACTACCCTCACCTTTCTCGTCGTCCCTTCCGACAAAATGAAGTCTAGTTGCAACCAAGTTGAAAGACATGCAATTGTAGTTGGGATCGATGCTTGCAGTTGCATGCCTAAAGCGACATATGCAACGGCCCCCGTCGCCCCCTCCAACAAACAAAGTCTAGTTGCATTGTGTTGGGGGGCATGCAGTTGCCATCAGAGGCTACACTTGCAGTTGCAAGCCTTAGTGTACACGTGCAACTGCCCCCCCCCTCCGCCCCTCTGATAAATCAAAGTCCAATTGCTTTTCTATGGAATATATGCAATTGCAGTTGGGGGTGACGCTTGCAGTTCCATGCCTAGTGTACATGTGCAACTGCCCTCCCCCTCTCCCCGACCCTCGAACAAAACAAAAGAGTAATTTCAAGTCGGGGGCAAACATGAAAAAAATCCCCACCCCCTTCCCCGAGAAAAAAAAATTCAATAGTATTCATGGCTGAATACATGCGAAATATGTCGTACGGGGCGACGCTTGCGGTTGCATGCATAGTGTTTAGATAGGATATGGAGTCGTGTCCTAGTAGGGCACTTGTATCCTAGGCCTCTCTTATCTATCGAGGGTAGACACACGATGTAATCTATGCCAACATAATAGCACAAGAATGCAGGGGAAGCCGGCGGTATGTGCTGGCATCTAGGGCGACCGGGTGCGGTATTATAATGGTGTCATGGGGAGGTGCGTTGATAGTCAGGCCCCGGGGATGTAGCCATATCGGTGAGCCTCGTTAACAAATCTTGGTAACGTGCTCGTGTGATTGCTTAGTCCTTGGATGATCGACTATGCGTCTTCGATTTATTCTAACAAGTGGTATCATGAGCTAGGTTGTTGGGAGATCGCAAAGAAGTTGATCTAGAGAAAAAGGTCGAAAAAATTCGTAAAGGAGATCGGTTGGATTTAAGCCACAGTCGAATGATCGCGAGCGTCAGAACTCGGAACGGATCAAAGTCGACGGCAGGCATGGAAATCGACGGGAACTCTGAAGCGTGTCGGCAGTTAAGGCAATCAGCAGCAGGCGGCGGCGGACACACGGAATCACAACGCGTGTTGGCTCGCAGGGCTAGCAATCGCGGCGGTTCGATCAATCAGCAGTGATGCACGCGTACGGGCAGGCAGACAGCAGGTTGATTGATCGACGGGTGCTGGTGGCAAATTTTCGTGTTTTGACCCTTTTTGGATAGAAATTCAGGATCTGACCCCAGTTTGAATTTTTTTTGGGATTTGACCCTTTTGCTACCGCGACTGGCTCTGGTGGTAGGGTTAGACAGCCTACCACCAGGGCCCCTGGCGGTAGGGTGCGACGGAGGGGGACGGCGGCCGTTTGCCTATGCTGACGTGGATAAACACCCTACCGCCGCCCCCCTGGCGGTAGGCTGTCTAACCTACCGCCAGAGCCCCTGGCGGTAGGTGTGGCTGGGTTTTGCCGTAGAACCGTTCTATAACGAAATATGCGGGGGCCCTGGCGGGAGGTTCACCCTACCGCCAGGGCCCTTGGCTGTAGGGTCCTGTGTTTTATTGTTTTAAGTTCATTTGCTTGCTTCTTTTCAAATTCAATATGACAGCAATATCATAGCAAGTTTCACAAATATGACAGCAATATCACAGATATTAAACAATTAAGCTTGGGCATCACATACACATTAACAAAAGTTCAAGTGCATAGAACATTTCAAACGAACTTCAACTAATTAGTAATTGGAGTTACACATAGGATCACAAATAGCAAACACATAGATCCACAAATAGCAAACTCAAAGTTCCACGTAGTTTCACAACCACTAGACAAGTTCAACCAAATGAAGTTCAAACACATAGACAACCCAACTACAAGAGCCAACTATCGAAGAGCATAATCATTTGCTCCTTCCCCTCTTGGAGGTACGGTCCTCGTTACTCTTTGAACGAGTCTCAGTCTTCTTCTTGGGCCGTCGAGGGTTCGGTCTCTGGAAAAGGTCCGGACTCAGCAAATTCTTCTTCTTCGAAGGCCTCACTACAATGAAAATACACTTCCGTGATGATACGTGTTTGTCACAGTAAGTCACGTTTTCTGTCATGCATGTACATCCATGACAAATTTATGACATAATGAAGATAGTCATACCTGTGCTGTCGTAGAAGTGTTCCATGACATTACCAAAATTATCATCACGGAAGTGTCCACTTCCATGACGATAAATCGCGCGTCACAGAAGTGCTTTCGTCAAGGGTGACGACACGTGGCATCCACCGTAAAGGAACGCCGTTAAGCTATCGCGTCCGGTTTTGGATCCGATAACCCGTTAACAGCCCCGACCAATGGCGATTTTCCACGTGTAAAATCATCATTGGCCGGAGGAAACACGTGTTGCCTCACCGTTGGGACAGATGTCATCCACTCATTGGACAGGAGGCGCCTATGATAGGTCGACACGTGGCACGGCCCAACAGTGGCCCATTCCGGTGAAAAAGGTCGGCCCAGTAAAAAATAGCAGGCCGGCCCATATAAGGCCTACTTGTGTCAGGTCCATTTAAACCCACGACCCATACGAGATCTGCCAATTCGGCCCATCAACGACCCGTTAAAGATTTGACACCATTGCAGCCCATCGTCAGTTCGAGCCCGTTAACAGCCCGCTATATATTTGGGCTCAATATCGGTCCGATGAGATTTCGGCCTGTTAACGGCCCATTCAATGGATGAGCCAATTTTCACGATGTATATCTTTCGGCCTTTTAGCGACACATTTAAATATTGGGCTAATTTCCGGCCCGGTGTGTCTTTCAGCCCGTTGACGGCCCATAAATTAGTTGGGCCATTTGTAGTCGGACCTGAGTTTCAGCCTTTTAGCGACCCATTTAAGTGTTGGGCCAATTTCCAGCCCGGTGTGTCTTTCAGCCTGGTGACAGCCCATATATCTGTTGGGCCATTTGTAGTCGGACCTGAGTTTTGGCCTTTTAGCGACCCATTTAAGTGTTGGGCCAATTCCCGGCCATGTGTGCCTTTCAGCCTGTTAACGGACCATAAATGTGTTGGGCCATTTGTAGTCGGACCTGAGTTTTGGCCTTTTAACGGCCCATGCCCTTCATGGTCCAATACCAGCCCGGTTTCTCTTTCGGCCCGCTAAAGGCCCACAACACAGTTGGGCCATTTACAATACGACCTGACTTTCGGCCTCTTAGCGGCCTATGCTCTTCATGGTCCAGTACAAGCTCCCTGTCTCTTTCGGCCTGCTAAAGTCCCATAGTATAGTTGGGCCATATGTAGCCCGAACTTAGTAACGGCCTGTTAACGGCCCGTGAAATCAATTGGGCCCACCTGTTGCCCGCTTCGATGTTAGCCTGTTAACGACCCGGGAGTTAAGAGGGCCGACCATTAACTTTCGGCCTGGTAACGGCCCATTAACTTAATGGGACCACTAAAGTTTGTACATGTCTTTAGGCCAAATTCAATAATTTGAGCCCATTACGACGAGCAATTATGCACATGATCAAAACCGATCAAGCAAAGGCACGACATTGATACGTCCAAAACGTATCTATAATTTCTGCTTGCTCCATGCCTCTTTTATGTGATATTGCTATTATATTTATGCACTTCCATACACTTTTGATCATATTTGGACTAACCTATTAACTCAGTGCACCACAGTGCCAGTTCCTGTTTTCTGCTGTTTTTCTATTTCAGGTTTCCCCCATATTAAAAGTGCTCCAAAAATTCCGGGAAAAATACAGGAAAAATCAACGTACAGGAAGCTTCGAGAAGAACCAAAGCGGGGCCAGAGGGGAGCCAGGGGTGGCCCAGGCGGCCACCTGGCGCGGCCCCACCCCTGGCCGCACCAGGGGGCGCCTGGGGCCCCGACTCCGCCTCTGGTGACCCCCATTCGCATATATATTCCTCTCGTCCCGAAACCCTCGAGGACGGAACCCTTTTTCGCGATCTCGCCTCTGTTCCGCCGCCGCAGCGCTTCCAAGATCGGGAGCATCAGGAGAACTCTTCCCGGCACCCTCCCGGAGGGGAGAACCACCACCGGGAGCTTCTCCACCACCATGGACGCTTCCCGGATGAGTCGTGAGTAGTCCCCCTTGGACCATGGGTCCATGACCAGTAGCTATGTGATGCTCTCCTCCCTCTTTGCTCTTCATGGTTTAGACCTTGTGAGCTGCCCTACATGATCGAGGCACATATGTAATCTTTCTGCTGTTGCTTTGCTGAGTTTGCTGGGATCTGATGGATTATGAGACTATGTTCAGATTGTGTTTGAGTAATATATTTGATTAACCTCTTTTATATCTTTGTTCTTGAGTAATTCTAGCATGTTCTCCGTTGCTGTTTATTGCTTAGGCCAAGTAGTAGGTAGTAACTCCAAGAGGGAGCGTTATGCTTGATTGTGGGTTCATGCCCCCTGATGACTAGCTTGAGTGACAGAAACATGAGTCTAGGGGATGTGCTGTTGCCACAAGGGAGAAAACAACGGTGCTTGTACTTGCGGGTGCAAGGATTGTTTACTTTATGCAAAGTTCTTTTAATGCAGTTGTCTGTTGCTTTGAGTTTACACTTTGGGTGGGATTCGCAACTTAATACCAGCGAGATGTTCTGGATAGATATCTCAAGGTGGATGATTAGTAGTAGATGCAGATGGATTTCGGTCTACTTGCCTTGGCGTACCGCCCATGCTTTTGAGCTTCTACCTTTCTTTGCAGCATAGTTAGCATTGGTTTGCGCACATAATCCTGTCAATTGCCTAGCTGTAATTTGTTTACCTCGCTTTGCTGTTTTGTCGTCTTTTGGGAGAGAGACATCACTAGTGAACATCATGGGACCCCGGTCCATATTACCACCACTGATCACACCTTCTATTTACTTCCTGTCTTTATTTCCTAGTTGCAGTCATAGCTATCATTATTATCTCTTGTGTTTGATCCTTTGTAAACAACAAGGCCGGAGGGATTGACAACCTCTCTGTACTCGTTGGGAGCAAAGTTATTTGTATCTATGTGCAGGTCCTGTCAACCGCTAAGTTTCTGGCGCTGTTGACACCTACTTGTCGACCCTCGGAGTCTCACGGGATTCGATCCTTGGTATCTTTGCCAAGGGAAATTTGCCGCTACGCTACATCTCAACCTTCCACTTGGGGTAACCAACGAGGGGCGAGAAGCCATCAAGCAAGTTTCTGGCGCCGTTGCCGGGAACTCCACTCTTCAAGATAGGGGAGTTGCACGCTATCTTTTATCTTTGCTTTTAAGTCTTGTTAGTTTACCTTTCAGTTTTTGCTTTAGTGTCCCTTACCAAAAATTACAAAAATAGTTATCTTGCTTGCTGCTGCTATGGGTTCCACCGAGAACACCAAGTTGTGTGACTTTACTAGTCATAACAACAATGACTTTATGTGCACGCCTATTGCTACACCTGCCACTTCAGCACCTTCTTATGAGATTAAACCTGCTTTACTGAACCTAGTTATGAAAAATCAATTCTCCGGTGCTGGAGATGATGCTGCTTTGCACTTAAATAATTTTGTTGAGCTATGTGATATGCAAAAGTACACAGAAATAGATGGTAATATTGTTAAGCTTAAGCTTTCTCCTTTCTCCTTGAGAGGAGGAGCTAAAATCTGGTTTCAATCCTTGCCTAGGAATAGTATAGATTCTTGGGACAAGTGCAAAGATGCCTTTATTGGGAAGTACTATCCCCCTGCTAAAATTATCCAACTAAGGAGTAACATAATGAATTTTAAACAATTGTATAATGAACACGTTGCCCAAGCTTGGGAACGCATGAAATCTCTTGTCAAGAACTGCCCTACTCATGGTTTGACTACTTGGATGGTTATCCAAACTTTTTATGCAGGCTTGAACTTTACCTCGCGGAACTTGTTAGATTCGGCCGCTGGAGGAACCTTTATGTCAACTACACTTGGTGCTGCCACGAAGCTTCTCGACGAGATGATGACCAATTATTCCCAATGGCACACCGAATGCGCTCCAACAGGTAGGAAGGTAAACTCTGTCGAGGAGATTTCCTCCCTAAATGAAAAAATTGACTTGATCATGTCTCTACTTTCCAAGCAATCTTCTATTGATCCTCAAGATGTTCCTTTAAATTCTTTGATTGCTCAAGATCAAGTAGATGTGAACTTTATTTCTAGAAACAATTTCAATAACAATGCTTATAGGAGTAATTTTGGTAGCAACCCTAGACCGTTCCCCTCTAATTCCTATGGGAACAACAATACTTATCCTAGCACCAAGAACTCCACTTCTGAACTAGAGATTATGCTTAAAGACTTCATCACTACCCAAAAGGCCTTCAATAAGAGTGTAGAAGAAAAACTAGACAAACTAGATAATCTCTCTTCAAAGGTAGACAATTTAGCCCATGAGGTAGAGTTGCTTAAAATTAGAACTTCTCCTCTTGAGGAGAGGAAGAACACTCCTATGAATGCTATTCAAGTGCAAATTAATGAAAACATTAGGATGATGGCTAAACTTAAAGAGAGATGGGATAGAGAAAAGGAGGAAGAAGATAGAATTAAGAGCCTTCCTACCCACCACACTGTTGCTACTATTCAAGTTGTTGAGGATATCCAAACTCTTAGCACCCAATGCACTCCTAGTCCCATGGGACCTATTAATGGTGATGCTATGACCTCAACCGTAGAAGAAACTCCTATGACCATAGAAGCTACCAAACAAGTGAGCCTAAAGGACACCACTACCACTTTACTTGATAGTAGTGACCCTGATTTTGATAATTGCACCCTTTCTGAAGTTATTGGTATTCTTCACAAGATGTCTAGAGATCCCCACACTAGCACACTTAACCTTGCCTTCACAGAGCATATCACTAATGCTCTCATCAAAGCTAGGGAGGAGAAGCTTAGGGTAGAAGCCTCCATACCTAGAAAGCTAGAAGATAGTTGGGATCCTATGATAGTTGAATAACTTCTCTTGCTATGCTTTATGTGATGTTGGAGCTAGTACCTCCGTTATTCCCAAAAGAATGTATGATATGCTTGAATTGAAACCTTTTGATCCTTGTTCTTTTGGTGTTCGTCTTGTTGATTCTTCCGTAAAGAAACCTTTGGGGAAGATCGACGATGTTCTTATCATTGTCAATGACAATTATGTTCCCGTTGATTTTACTATTATGGATATTGAATGTGAACTTTCTTGTCCAATTATTTTGGGACGTCCTTTTCTTCGCACCGTTGGTGCTATCATTGACATGAAAGAGGGGAATATAATATTCCAATTCCCTCTCAAGAAAGGGATGGAACACTTCCCTAGAAAGAAGATTAAGTTGCCTTTTGAGTCCGTTACACGGGCTAGCTATTCTCTCACTCTTGATAAAACTTGATTTTCTCCTTTTGCATCATGCCTAGCTTAAAGGCATAAAAGAAAGCGCTTTTGGGAGGCAGCCCACAACGAATTAGGTTTTATTTTGCTTTTGTTGTGTCTTGATGTTTGTTACTACAGTAGCATCATCATTGTATCTTTTCTTTTCAGCTTTGCGCCAAGTTTAGCCTCCGATTGCAAGAAAGTTCAAAAGTTGTGACGTGCTGTCCAGGAAACAGATTCAGTCCTTGGACAGAAAAATTCGAATAAAATCACCAGATCATCTTTTTGATCTGATTTTTTTGACAGCGTGCTCTATACAATTGGCTTTCGAGTGTCTGTTCTGAGTTTTTTTATTTGAGTTGCAGAAGTGCCCCGAAAAAATTATTTACTACCTGTTGGTCTGTTTTTCACAGATTCTGTCCTGTTTTGTCTTTTCTTCGTTTTGCAAACCTTGAGCTTGCTTTTTCTTTGCAAAAACCTTTTGGCAATCTTGAGAAACAGTAGCTCTTCAAGATTATCTTTATTTCCAGTAGGGAAAAATTATTTTATTATGGGTACTAACCTCGTTAATCAGATTATGATGAGTTATGTATGAAAGGAGTTTTCAAGTGTGCGAGGGAAGATGATAAAAGAAGACTCAGGAGGGTCAAACGCTCAAGCTTGGGGATGCCCCCGTGCACCCACAAGAAATATTCAAGAAGACTCAAGAGTCTAAGCTTGGGGATGCCCCCATGCATCCCCTTCTCCATCAACAATTATCAGTTCGTCTTTCGTTCCACTATATTTTAATCACTTCATGCGTTATGTGCTATGCTTGGAGCGTCTTGCTCTTAGTTTCCTTTTTAGTTTTCTTTAGCTTTGCTTGCTGTTCATAACAAGTTAGAACCCAGCTTTCTTTGTGTAGGAGAGAAACACGCTCCACTTCAACCTAGAACACAACATAGGATTTTCATGCTTATCCTTGCTGTGTGTGTTCTTTGTCTTTTCTTAGCTGCTGTCATGTTTAGCTCTTAGTTTTCATGCTTTTCTTTTTAAAGAGCTTTTTTTTAGTTGGTTGCTGAACTCTCTTGAGTTTTCATGTTTATCTTGTTAAGAGAGTTTGCCTGTTGCACTGAGTTGTGTGTCTTAACTTAACGTAGGTAATTGAGGTTGCTATTTAATTTTAGTAGTAACTTGCAATAGTTTTGAGGTATTGCCATGAGTAATGTCTGAACTTTTGGTGTCAAGAGCTTTAGCCTATTAGTGATAGATGTCGTATTTTGGGCAATCCGTGTTTATTTTCGAAAACCTACAAAATAGTTGAGAACTTTAGCTACTAAATGGATCACTAATCTTTGGAGGGATTGAATATTAGAGTACACTCACGTACCTTGAGCCGAGGATGCGCAAGGATAACCAAACCCCCATACACTCCTCCTCGGGGTACTTGTCTCTTTGTGAACCTCCTAATTAGATTGAGAGTTACTGATAATAAGTGCATGAGTTCTTCGGACTAATGTGAGTATTCGAAAGTTGACACTTCCACCTAGCCATATTTTTCTAGCCTCTTCGGTACCGTGCATTGCCCTTTCTCACCTCGAGAGTTGGCGCATACTTCGCTGATGCATCCAAATCCTTGGCATGATACGCTCTGTCATCATAAGCCTCATTATATCCTTCCTCAAAACAACCACCATACCTACCTATCAAGGCATTTCCATAGCCTTTCCGAGATACATTGCCATGCAACATCCATCTTCTCATGACTTGATCTTCATGTCATACATGCTTTTTGCTTGATCGATGAGACGCATGCTAGTTGGGCCTTGCCCTAATCATTGCTACATGACGCGCTAGTATCATTGCATATCCTGCTACACTGGCAGAGGCATACATTTACATACATCATGATAGTTTCATTTTCTTTATGTTGAGTACTTTTGTAAAGTGTGAAAGATCTTCTATACTTCTTGTAATTTGTAGAGTGTTGCCCCTAAAGTGAGGAAAAGATCCCAAAGAGGACAAATCAAAAGATCCCAAAGAGGACAAAATCAAAAGATCCCAAAGAGGACAAATGAGAGTTAAATAGAAAGAGCCATTGAGGCCACAAAAAAATAAAAACAATAGAAAAAAAGAGAAAAAGAAATAAAAAGAGAGAAGGGGGCACACTACTATTCCTTTTGAGAGATCCACACTCGTACTCTATCTTATACCTTGTACTCCATAGAGATTATCATTCATGCATATAGCTATGTGGGGACCTTCACACTATAGAACTTGGCTTGTATATTCCAATGATGAGCCTCCTCAAAAGAGCTCTAGGTCTTCTTGAGCAAGCAAGTTGGATGCACCCCCACTAGTTCCATTGGAGAGCTTACCTTAGCTCATATGTGCATACGTTGCATGGCAATCCCTACTCCTCACATCATATCTATCATTTGGCTTTCTCTCACCTATGATTGTCCTCATTGATGTGAGCCATTCACACCTTTTTTTGTCTTCCCCTCCATCATTTTTCTCTTTTTGCCATCCTAAGTGTTAACTTTCTTGCTTACGCTCATCCATTGAATGAGTGCTCAAAATATCGAAAGGGAGTGGATCATTTTGACTTGTACCTGGCTGGTGGTCTGGGGATGAGTCAAGATAAGATTCCAAAGAAGACCAAGTGTGAAACTTTAGTAGATTAAGTTCTCAACAATACAAAAACTATGTTTTACTCTCTCATATATCCCTATCCCCTTTCTTGCACGCAAACACCATTTGGAGACATTCGAGTCACGGACAGCGAGAGCTCTTGCACCTTTATGTTCTTATGTTACTTGTTACAATGCTAATATAGACTCCTGCTTGTTATGACTTGAATTGAATTACATGCCTTGATTGCTTTACTTAAAAAGTTCTTATATGGTTGGTAGCATGTCACCACAGAAATTATGCTTGTTATCATTTACCTACTCGAGGACGAGCAGGAATTAAGCTTGGGGACGTTGATACGTCCAAAACGTATCTATAATTTCTGCTTGCTCCATGCCTCTTTTATGTGATATTGCTATTATATTTATGCACTTCCATACACTTTTAATCATATTTGGACTAACCTATTAACTCTGTGCACCACAGTGCCAGTTCCTATTTTCTGCTGTTTTTCTATTTCAGGTTTCCCCCATATTAAAAGTGCTCCAAAAATTCCGGGAAAAATACAGGAAAAATCAACGTACAAGAAGCTTCGAGAAGAACCAAAGCGGGGCCAGAGGGGAGCCAGGGGTGGCCCAGGCGGCCACCTGGCGCGGCCCCACCCCTGACCGCGCCAGGGGGGCGCCTGGGGCCCCGGCTCCGCCTCTGGTGACCCTCCTTCACATATATATTCCTCTCGTCCCGAAACCCTTGAGGACAGAACCCTTTTTCGCGATCTCGCCTCTGTTCCACCGCCGCAGCGCTTCCAAGATCGGGAGCATCAGGATAACTCTTCCCGGCACCCTGCCGGAGGGGAGAACCACCACCGGGAGCTTCTCCACCACCATGGATGCTTCCCGGATGATTCGTGAGTAGTCCCCCTTGGACCATGGGTCCATGACCAGTAGCTATGTGATGTTCTCCTCCCCTCTTTGCTCTTCATGGTTTAGACCTCGTGAGCTGCCCTACATGATCGAGGCACATATGTAATCTTTCTGCTGTTGCTTTGCTGAGTTTGCTGGGGTCTGATGGATTATGAGACTATGTTCAGATTGTGTTTGAGTAATATATTTGATTAACCTCTTTTATATCTTTGTTCTTGAGTAATTCTAGCATGTTCTCCGTTGCTGTTTATTGCTTAGGCCAAGTAGTAGGTAGTAACTCCAAGAGGGAGCGTTATGCTTGATTGTGGGTTCATGCCCCCTGATGACTAGCTTGAGTGACAGAAACATGAGTCCAGGGGATGTGCTGTTGCCACAAGGGGGAAAACAACGGTGCTTGTACTTGCAGGTGCAAGGATTGTTTACTTTACGCAAAGTTCTTTTAATGGAGTTGTCTGTTGCTTTGAGTTTACACTTTGGGTGGGATTCGCAACTTAATACCAGCGAGATGTTCTGGATAGATATCTCAAGGTGGATGATTAGTAGTAGATGCAGATGGATTTCGGTCTAATTGCCTTGGCGTACCGCCCATGCTTTTGAGCCTCTACCTTTCTTTGCAGCATAGTTAGCATTGGTTTGCGCACATAATCCTGTCAATTGCCTAGCTGTAATTTGTTTACCTCGCTTTGCTGTTTTATCGTCTTTTGGGAGAGAGACATCACTAGTGAACATCATGGGACCCCGGTCCATATTACCACCACTGATCACACCTTCTATTTACTTCCTGTCTTTATTTCCTAGTTGCAGTCATAGCTATCATTATTATCTCTTGTGTTTGATCCTTTGTAAACAATAAGGCCGGAGGGATTGACAACCTCTCTATACTCGTTGGGAGCAAAGTTATTTGTATCTGTGTGCAGGTCATGTCAACCGCTAAGTTTCTGGCGCCGTTGACACCTACTTGTCGACCCTCGGAGTCTCACGGGATTCGATCCTTGGTATCTTTGCCAAGGGAAATTTGCCGCTACGCTACATCTCGACCTTCCACTTGGGGTAACCAACGAGGGGCGAGAAGCCATCAGACATACAGGGAAAAACATTGCACATCTAATATATATTACAGGAAATTACATCCACTGGGCAATCAAAGATTGATGCCAGTGCAAATAAATGAACAGAACCTAAAGATCCACAACGTCATAATTTGCATCCTTAGCACGGATGACACCCATAAGCATGTGGGCAAGTTCTTGCTATTTGCTACATTGTCTCTAAAAACATTGATTAGTTGTTGTGTCGCACGACTCTGCACCTCTGATTCGTCCACCATTTCCATCATTCCTTCAGCCATTAATTGGTCCACAAACATACATTTTATCCGTTGCATTCGAGACAGAGGATACTGAACAGATTCATATGGCGATTTTGGCAGGCTTGTATTATTGATAGGGGAGAGTGTGTCGACCACTGCATCATAACATAAATTAGGAGGGGAACCAAACAGATTAATCATGAGTTATTGGCATATTACCTGGCCTAGATTTATTGGAAAGAAACAATGGGATTGCCTTGCTGTTTTCAAAGTTTGTCTTCTTATCTTCAGCAGCCTGCACCAAATTAAGACACTAGCATTGCTATCATTGGCCAAGTCAGATAATAGGAAAGCAACATTGGCACAACGAAAGTTTGGGCAACTAGCCAACACCAAATTAACACAATATGGCACAACTATCATCTGCCAGGTAAGGTAATACGAAAGCAACATTGACACAATGAATGAATGGGCAACCAGAGCAACACTACAATTCAGTAATCTGCATGATATGAGATAGTACACTCATGCAGCTCAGTATGCAAAACTACCAGGCAGTTTTCTTTACAAAAATCAACATTGGCGCCTTTAACATTTTGCTACAACTAATTTTAGATTAGACAAAGGTTTGATTCACACCGATTAACAAAATACATGCTGATGTAAAAATATAGTGATATACAACAGGTACTTACATCAGCATTGGAGCACACAGAATTCCCGCAAGATATTTTCCTCGAATACAATGCCAATGAAGGAAATCTTCTATCGTTTAACCTTATTTTCTAAAAGAGATATGTGTAAGAAACATGTAGAAAATATGATCAGAATGCTATAAAATTTCATCATGCGAGGATATGCACACGCTTCTTAGATTGGAGTTGACATTCTTTTGCTGGACTGCAGTGGACTAGTTCTTTGGCCACTAGAATCTGCTTATTATTAGTGGGAGTTGGGTTTCTCTGTGCTGGAGCAGTATCTATGAAAAATGGAGTTGGTTTATTATCTACTAGCGTTTGGATCTTTTGCGAAGACCTGATTTGTAACCCTTCAGATTCTAACATAGTCGTCTTCCCCTTGCATGCCTTATATAGAAGAATGGTGCTTCAATTATAAAACATGCTACAACAGAGATGGAATAGGTACTGAAGAATAGAAAGGCATGACATATTGACATGTATTCCCTCCATCCGGAAATAAATGGATGGGTCTAGGCGTATTTCTGTTCTAGATACATCCAGTTTTATCCATTTCCGCGACATGTAATCCGGACGGACGGAGTATGATGTAAGAGCTAGGGATACGACAGGGAAAACACAGTAAAAACATTGAAAACCCACTGCAGAACCAAAGTAATCAAACCCAATGATATGAGATAGTACACTCATGCAGCTCAGGATGCAAAACTACCAGAAAGTTTTCCTTACAAAAAACAACATTGTGGCCTTTAATCATACATTTTGCTACAACTAAATTTAGATCGGATAAAGGTTGGATTCACGCCGATTAACAAAATACATGCTGATGTAAAAATATAGTGATATACATCAGGTACTTACATCTGCATTGGAGGACAGAGAATTCCTGCAAGAATCTTTCCTCACAGACGATACCAGTGCAGAAATTCTTCTATCTGTTAAGCTTATTTATAAAAGAGAGATGGGTAAGAAACATGTAGAAAATATGATCATCATGCTATAAAATTTCATGATGCATACGCACACGCTTCTTAGAATGGAGTTGACATATTTTTCCTGGACTGGAGCGGACTAGTTCTTTGGCCACTGGAATCTGCTTATTATCAGTAGGAGTTGGGTTTCTCTGTGCTGGAGCAGTGTCTATAAAAACTGGAATTGGTTTGTTATCTACTGGCGTTTGGATCTTTTGTAAAGACCTGATTTGTAACCCTTCAGATTCTAACATAGCCATCTTCCCCTTGCATGCCTTATACAGAAGAATGGTGCTTCAATTATAAAACATGCTACATCAGAGATGGAATAGGTACTGAAGAATAGAAAGGCATGTGTCGGTGTACTAAGATAGGGGTACCTTAGTACCCCAACTTGTGCATGGGCAGTAGCAGCTTCCCGCGGCAGGGTTTACCACGTGCTCGCCGGAAACCTTTTCGGTCCTTACAAAGCCATTCAAAAACAAAGTATACAAGTCAGAAGATCGAGACCCCGGCAAGCGGAGCTTGCCGGGAAGGCCGCACCCGGCTCAAGATTACCACCTAGACGCAAGACCCTGACAAGAGGAGCTTGCCAGGAAAGCCAAGGAATGCTTATCTCAAAAGATGCCTCGGCGCACCCTGCGCCCCGGCAGGACCTGGGGAGCGACAAGCTTCCGGGCCCGGCAAGATCAAGATCCTGGCAAGGTGCTTGCCGGGGGAAGCCTGCGCTGTGTGCCCGCGCTCCAGCTCATCGGCCCACGCGTCGCCCTGGGGCCCTTCCAGGGACGCGTGGTAGATGGTTGTGCAGCCTGGGGGACACGGTGGCACGCCACGGTGACGAGGCTACCGCCGTGGCGAACGGAGAGGCATGGACGGGCGCTTTTGGGGTCGACGGCGACGGGCATTTAATGCCCTTGTCCCCCACTGTCAAGGTTAGGTGAAGACCACTGTTCATGCACTGTTCCCGCACTGTTACAACTACCACCAAAGTTACATTTTTACCCTCCTCTACGTTGACACCTGTCGGTGACCCCTTGAACTATAAAAGGAGGCCCATGCACAACGTAGAAAGGGTTCGGAACCTAGACAACTCTCTTGCTCGGTGTAGCTAGCTCTTCAAGCTCCCGAGCTCAAGAACTCAATACAATCCAAGCAGGAGTAGGGTTTTACGCGTCCGCGCGGCCCGAACCTGGGTAAACTGCCCGCGTGCGTTTCTCGATCTGCTCTCCGTGCTCCCTCCTCTCCCTTACCGCAACGTACAAGGGGCTCCGGTCCCATAGGTGTTCGTGGGAGGACAGTTTCCCCCGACATCTTTGGCGCGCCAGGTAGGGGGCGTCGAGGTTGTGCGAACCTGATCCGGCACTCATGCGGGCGCATTCTTCATCAACCTCTCCAACTTCATCAACATCACCAGCTGCAACAACATGGCCCCGAAGAAGAAGGCTTCGGAGGTCGCAGGCCCGTCTGCGTCGATTCCACCGCCACCAGAACCAGCGGTTGGTGGAGGAGACGCCGGCGGAAGGGTGGTCGCCGGCGAGGAAACTCACGGCGCCACCAAGTCCAAGGACAAAATGGACGACCGGGCAAATTCCAAAGCCTCGGTGTCCGTGGATGCACCGCGTCTCTCTCAGCAAACGCTAGGCCAGCAGCGCCGTGGTACAGGAGGTACCATTTGCTTGCTGGGGCAAGGACAAACCGGAGGATCGCGGGACGCTCAAGGCCACCGTCCTGGTACGAGCAAGGCGCGGTCGCCGGGGCGAGAAACTGCTCCTTCTAACCCTGTTAGGAGTCCGAGCATATCTCGCTCCTCGCACCGCTCGCCGCCGCTCCCCTCCTCTCCAGCAGAAGCTCTAGCAAAAGCGCAACTGCTCCTCGATTTCCCTCCAGCGGCAGATAAAGCCGAGGACTGGAGGGCGACGATCCAAAGCCTCATCGCCTTCGCCAACAACGACACGCCGCAGCAGCCGGCGACATCGCGGCCACGGCAAGTCGACCAGACGAAGGCCGATGGCGACAAGACCGCCGGGAGTGCGACCACCATGCACTCCCCGCCGCGGAAGCAGAAGACGCCACCCCGCGGGATTAACGTCGACGACGACTCCACGGCGTCGTCGGATCCGCGGGCTCGTCGGGACCAGCGCCAAGTCCTTGACGATCGGCGACAAGAAGATGCTCGGACGCGCATCGAGCGCCGACGAGAAGCCCGGCGACAATCGGATCAGCGCGCTGGGACCGCTGTCAACACGTACGCGCCCGGTGAGCCAGGCGACTTGCCGTACGCGGCAGGTTGCCCTGCGTTCACCCGTGAGCTGCGGCGAGTCCAGTGGCCCAGCATGAAAAACTTCAAGCCCGACGTACCCGAGAAGTACGACGGCAAGACGCACCCCTCGGAGTTCCTCAGCATCTACACCATCGCGGTGCAGGCTGCCGGGGGACGCGACGAGAAGATACTAGCCAACTACTTCCCGCTAGTGCTTAAGCCAAACGTCCGCTCCTGGCTTATGCACTTGCCGGAAGGCTCCATTTCTTCGTGGGCAGATTTGTGCACCAGTTTGTTAGCGCCTTCACGGGCGGCCACAAACCCCACGGCCAGGAGAGTGATCTCCACATCTTGGCCCAAAAGGAAGGAGAATCCCTGCGCAAGTATATCCAGAGATTCAGCCGCGTGCAGCACAACATTCCCGACGTCCACCCCGCCGCGGTTATCAGCGCGTTCCACCAGAACGTGCGTAACCGCCGCATGAGGGAAGAGATGGCCATGACCAAGATCCGGGATGTCAGCGAGCTCTACGCTCTGGCCGACAAGTGCGCGCGCGCCGAAGAGGGGAGGAGACTCCCCGGAGAGGATGCTGGCGCAGGAGGAAGCGACGGCGAGGACGCCGCCCCGGCAAAGAAGAGCCGGCGGCGAAACAACAGAAGAAAGAAGAGCAAGGAAGTGCTGGTCGTCGAGCAGTCCGGAAAGGAGGCTCCCGCCAAGACGGCACAGGCTGGCGGTTCCGGCAAGGAACCTGGCCCTGTAGCGGCAGCCGACAAGCAGGACGGCTCCGACAAGTAATACTGCAAGATCCACCGCACCAAGGGCCACGATCTTCAAAACTGCAAGCGAGTCGAGTACCTCGTAGAGCAGCAGAAGGCTGAATACGAGCGTCGCGACAAGGAGAAGGCCCAAGGTGGCGGAGGAGAGCCAAGCAAGAAGCGGCCATTCAATGGCCGGGGAGGACGCCGCGGCAAGGCCAAGCAGCGGCAAGGTGATCGACCTCCCCGGGGCCGCGACAAGGATGAGGAAGAAGACGACGACGACGACATGGAGGAAGGAGATAACAGCGAGCAGGAGTTTCAGAAGGCCACAGAAGTTCTGTGTGTCGACGGAGGCGCCTCTCTGCATACTTCCCACCGCCAACTCAAGCAGTAGGTGCGGGAAGTAAACGCAGCTGAGCCGCCCGTCGAGTCACGCAGGCTGCTGAAGTGGTCCGGCACGCCCATCATTTTTGATCTTGAGGATCACCCTGACTGCACAACGGCGGTCGGGTGCTTGCCGATGTTGGTCTCACCAACCATCCGCAACCTCAAGGTCACCAAAATGTTGGTTGACGGTGGGGCCGGCCTGAACTTGATCTCCTCGGCTGTGATCAAGAAACTCCAGATCCCAGACGGCGAGCTCGAAGAAACCGGGTCGTTCCAAGGAATAAACCCGGGGAGGAGCAAGCCGAAGGGGAAGATTACTCTGCCAGTGACCTTTGGCGGGGAGCTCAACTTCAGGACGGAGAGGATAACCTTTGACGTGGCCGATATCCCATTGCCATACAATGGGATACTTGGACGTCCTGCCCTCGCCAAGTTCATGGCAGCTTCCCACTATGCCTACAACGTACTCAAGATGCCGGGGCCGATAAGCGTCATCTCTGTCCCTGGCGACAAGAAGGACGCGCTTATCTGCGCCGACAAGATATACCGGGATGCAGCAGCCGCAGCAGAAAGCAACACACTTGCCGCTGAAGCTCCCGGGGGGAAGACCAAGACCAAGTCCGGCAAGAGCTCTGGGGCCCACTCCGGCAAACGCACCTCTTCCGAGTGCTGCGCTGCCGTCGAGGACGTTCCATCGAGCTCCACCGGCAACTGCAAGAAGGGGATGGCCGCTCCACCGGCAACCAAGAAGGTGTCCGCCAAGGAGGACGGCACTGGTGGTACCTTCACCATCAGTGCTACACTCGACAACAAATAGGAAAGCGCGCTCGTTGCCTTCCTGCGGGCGAATGTCGATGTGTTCGCGTGGCAACCATCTGACATCCCCGGCGTTCCCAGGAAGGTGATTGAGCACAAGCTTGCTGTTTGTCCTCATGCGCGGCCCGTCAAGCAGAAGGTTAGGAAGCAAGCTGTGGAGCGCCAAGAATTCATCGCCGAAGAGATAAAGAAGCTAGAAGCAGCAGGCCTGGTTAGAGGCGTGATCCATCCCACGTGGTTAGCAAATCCAGTTGTCGTGCGTAAGGCCAACGGGAAGTGGAGACTGTGTATAGACTTCACTGATGTGAATAAAGCATGTCCCAAAGATCCATTTCCCTTGCCGCGCATTGACCAGATTGTTGACTCCACCGCTGGATGTGAGCTGCTTTCCTTCCTTGATGCATACTCAGGTTACCACCAGATATTCATGGCCAAGGAAGATGAAGAGAAGACTGCATTTATTACTCCATGCGGCACATATTGCTTCATACACATGCCCTTTGGATTGAAGAATGCAGGCTCAACATTTGCAAGGGTGGTGCACACTGCTTTTGAGCCACAGATAAACAGAAATGTGGAAGCTTACATGGATGACATAGTGGTCAAGAGCAAGAGCAAAGATACCCTGATCCAAGACTTGGAAGAAACATTTGCAAATCTGCGCAAGATCCAGCTCAAGTTGAACCCCGAGAAGTGCGTCTTCGGAGTCCCCTCCGGCAAGCTTCTCGGGTTCTTTGTGTCCCAGAGGGGGATTGAAGCCAATCCCGACAAGATAAAAGCCATCGAGCAGATCGAAGCCCCGAAGCGTGTCAAGGACGTAAGGAGACTTGCTGGTTGTGTGGCTGCCCTCAGCAGGTTCATTTCAAAATCCGCAGAACGCGCCTTGCCTTTCTTTAAAATTTTGAAGAAGGCAGGTCCTATGAAATGGACTCCGGAAGCGGAGGCAGCGCTGCAGGATTTGAAAGGATACCTGTCCTCCACTCCAATACTTGTCGCACCTAGGCCACAAGAGAAGTTGCTGCTGTACTTAGCGGCAACCAATCAAGTGGTTAGTGCTGCGTTGGTAGCGGAAAGGGAGGCAGAGGAAGAGCCCACACCTCCGGCAAGCGAATCCAGCGACAAGCAGGGGGCTCCACCGGCGAGCTCTGGCCCAGATAAGGACAACTCTGCGCAGGAGCAAGGAGAAGTGCGAAGGAAGATGGTGTAGCGCCCGGTGTATTTTGTAAGTTCCCTCTTGCAGGGGGCTAGATCAAGATACTCTGGGGTGCAGAAGTTGCTTTTCGGTCTCCTCATGGCCTCGAGAAAGCTGCGCCATTACTTCCAAGCACATGAGATAACAGTGGTCACTCGCTTTCCGTTGAAAAGGATATTGCAAAATCCCGAAGCAACAGGCAGGATCGTCGAGTGGGCACTGGAACTGTCAAGCTTTGGTCTCAAGTTTGAGAGTACTTCAACTATACAGAGCAGAGCTTTGGCAGAATTTATAGCGGAATGGACCCCGACGCCAGATGAAGAAGTCCAAGAGACAAGCGTCCCCGTACAAGAAGCGACCAGCGAATGGGTAATGTACTTTGATGGTGCTTTCTCGCTACAAGGCGCCGGTGCCGGCGTGGTACTCATAGCGCCCACCGGAGAGCACCTCAAGTATGTTGTCCAGATGCACTTTCCCAAGGAACAAGCAACAAACAATACTGCTGAGTATGAAGGCTTGCTTGCCGGTCTCAGGATTGCAGCTGAGCTTGGGATCAAAAAGTTGATTGTGCGGGGAGATTCTCAGTTGGTGGTCCGACAAGTGAACAAGAGTTATCAGAGCCCTTTGATGGAAGCTTATGTTGATGAGGTGAGGAAGCTTGAAGAGCACTTTGAAGGTCTGCAAATGGAGCACGTCCCAAGAGCTCAGAATGATATTGCAGATGGCCTCTCAAAGTGTGCTGCAATGAAGTTACCTGTGGAACCAGGGACCTTCCTGCTCAAGCTAACTCAGCCATCCGTTACACCATCAATTGGGCAGAACAAGAAGAGAAAGTTGGTCTCCGACGACTACTTGCCGGCGGACCTTCCAGAAGCCGCCGCCAAGGTCCCCAAGATCAACAATCCAGATGCTGAGGAACAGTTTGCTCCTGCAGACCCAAGGGTCTGTACAGTTGAAGCAAGCGTTCCCGACAAGCCTTGCCCCGGCAGGCTTGCCGGGAGACCATCAGCTCCGGCAGAACCAGAGGTTCTTGCCGTAGAAGCTGGGGTTCCCGCAGCGGCCCTCATGCCTTTAGTCCTTGCCGTAGAGCCTCGAGCTCCGGCATGGGCACAGCAAATCGTCCGTTTTCTGCAAACTGGAGAACTTCCCGACGAGCCAGAAGAAATAGAGAAAATAACCAGGCAGTCAAGTATGTACCAGTTCGTTGACAATGAACTGTACAGAAGAAGACTCAATGGTGTCAGGTTGAAGTGCATTTCCAGAGAAGATGGACAGAAGCTGTTGGCAGAAATACATGGAGGCATATGTGGCCACCACATTGGCGCAAGGGCACTTGCCGGGAAGGCGTTCCGGCAAGGGTTCTTTTGGCAAGAAGCCCTCCAAGATGCAACTGCACAAGTAACCAAGTGTGAAGCGTGCCAGTTCCATGCCAAGCGAATTCACCAGCCAGCTCAAGCTCTCCAGACGATTCCTTTATCCTGGCCCTTCTCGGTCTGGGGGCTCAATATCCTCGGCCCCTTCCCCCGCGCAGTCGGGGGCTTTGAGTACTTGTACGTAGCAATCGACAAGTTCACAAAGTGGCCAGAAGTGGAGCCAGTGAGAAAGGTGACGGCACAGTCAGCAGTCAGGTTCTTCAGGTCAATTGTTTGCCGTTTCGGAATCCCTAACAGGATCATCACCGACAACGGCACGCAATTTACAAGTCGCACCTTCATGCAGCACGTCCAAGACCTTGGCGCCAAGGTCTGTTTCGCTTTTGTTGCTCACCCGAGGAGCAATGGTCAAGCGGAGAGGGCCAATGCTGAAGTGCTGCGCGGACTCAAGACAAGCGCAAGTGCGGAAGAAACTGGATAGAGGAGTTGCCGGCGGCTCTTTGGTCAATCAGAACGACACCAAGTCGAGCCACCGGACAGACACCCTTTGCTCTTGTCTATGGAGCAGAGGCAGTTCTCCCCACGGAACTCGTATACGGATCTCCTCGAGTGCTCGCTTATGATGAGCTCGAGCAAGAGCAACTGCGACAAGATGATGCACTGCTCCTCGAGGAGGAACGTCTCCAGGCTGCTGTACGAGCTGCTCGATACCAGCAAGCCTTGCGCCGCTATCATAGCCGCAAGGTTAAGGCCAGGAGTCTCGAGGAAGGCGACCTTGTTCTTCGGCGTGTTCAGTCCGCCAAGAATTCCAACAAGTTGACGCCGAAGTGGGAAGGCCCTTATCGGGTGAGACAAGTCACAAGGCCCGGCGCTGTCCGCCTTGAGACCGAAGAAGGCTTACCGGTGAGCAATTCCCGGAACATAGAGCATCTTCGCAAGTTTCACCCATAAGGCGCGGTTGCCGTGATCCGCTCCGGCAACCACCTTTTGTACGAGTCTTGCCGCTGTTGCATGTAAACCTTTGTACAAAGCCGGGCGCAGATCCCGTGCATCAGTAAAGCTTTTGTGTTTCGCACTATTCGCCATTTCCATGCTCTTTTCTTATTTGCATGCATTGTTTGGCATCTTGTGCAACACGCATACCCGGTAAGCATTAGCAGGCCAAGAGGCCCTATACTTGTTTTCCCTCCTCTTTTTCTTTCCCTCTTAAGCAGAAGGAATGTTCCTCGCGCACAAGTTTGCCGGGGGGGAAGGAAGTGGAGGATGAACCAAGTGCTGTTCAAGAAAGAGGAGCCTTGCCGGGGACAAACAATCCAGGAAAGCTAAGCTAAGTTACCGAAGTTTGAATAATTCAAATTTTTAAATTTTAGTTGTCTTCCTTGAACAACCACACTTTGTATGGAAAACCTGTGCGCGGAGGAACCTACCCGTGGCTAGCCGCACCCTTATTTTGTTTTCGAGCACGCCCAACGACTTAAGAGAGCTGCAACAAGTGTCGCGCCCTTACTTCGTTTTCGAGTTCGCTCAGCAAGCTAAGTGTGTTGACTAGCTACGGCAAGGTTGCTTGCCGACAAGGTCTTTTGCCAGCAGGCTGCTCGGAGTCCAGCACTCAGCGCTCGCGGCAAGAGGCCCTTGCCGGCAAGTTCCCTCAAAACGTAGGGTAGAAAGCATACAAAGTAAAAGACCAAAGCAAGGGAGATAACACTGCATTGATTGATCAAAATAAGACTGTATATTACCAGGATAACTTGCCACCATAACTAATTGATTCATGTCCATAACATGCTTTGCAGCGGCAAAGGAAACAGAAAGGAAGAAATCTAATCTACGCGGTCGCCTTCACGCCTCGTGACTTTGTTATCCTTGGCGACGATGTGGGCGACCTGCGCCTTCAACGCCTCCTGGTCAGCGTCTTCCGGCAAGGAGCGGAGGACGTTGACGAGGTTGATGCCGGGATTGCGGTAGACGATCTTCGTCAAGACGCACTCCAAGGTGCCCGCGCAGAGCCGACGCGACTCGTCGGCCAACTGCGCGGGGAGCTTCTCCCGCAGCCGTGCAAGCCCCGGCGCGATACCCCTGAAGAAGAGACTTAACTTGGCACTGTGGGGGAGGGCCTCGTCGGGAGAATACACGAGGTGCTCCGCCCTCAGCGCCATCATCTCCTTGTGTAGGATCGAAGAAGTAGGTCTAGAGGGGGGGGGGTGATTAGACTACTTGACAAGATAAAAATCTGCCTTTTGGTTGTGCAAAGTTTTAGGCAGTTTTGCAATTAAGATCAAGTCAAGTAACATACTACACATGCAATTCTAGAGTATGGGCAGCGGAAAGTAAATTGCATATATAGTAAAGAGAGGTGGAGAAGATCAAACGCAGTTTGGTGACACGGAGATTTTTGTCGTGGTTCCGATGGGTGGTGCTATCGTACATCCACGTTGATGGAGACTTCAACCCACGGAGGGTAACGGCTGCGCGAGTCCACGGAGGGCTCCACCCACGAAGGGTCCACGAAGAAGCAACCTTGTCTATTCCATCACGGCCTACGCCCACGGAGGACTAGCCTTACTCGGGGTAGATCTTCACGAAGTAGGCGATCTCCTTGCCCTTACAAACTTCTTGGTTCAACTCCACATCTCAACGACGGAGGCTCCCAAGCGACACCTAACCAATCTAGGAGGCACCACCCCCCAAAAGGTAATAGACGGTGTTGATGATGATGAACTCCTTGCTCTTGTGCTTCAAATGATAATCTCCCCAACACTCAACTCTCCTCACTGATATGGCTGTGGTGGAAGAAAGATTTGAGTGGAAAGCAACTTGGGAAGGCTAGAGATCAAGTTTCATATGGTAGGAATGGAATGGCTTGATCTCAACACAAGGGTAGGTGGTTCACTTCTCAGAAAGTGTATGGTAGAAGTGGTGGTACTTTCTGATGGCTCTCCTTACGAATGAGGAGGGGGTGGAGGGGTATATATAGCCTCCACACAAAATCCAACCGTTACACACACATTTGACCAATCTCGGTCAGACTGAAGTGAAAACTCGGTTAGACCGAAAGTTCAAATATAGTGAACGTTGGGATTTTCGGTGGGACCGAAAATACCATCTCGGTGGGACCGAAGGTGCAAAAGATATGAACGTTGGAGATTTCGGTGAGACCGAGAAAGAAAACTCGGTTGGACCGATTTGAGAAAGACTAGGAACATGCCAGAATCGGTTTGACCGAAAATGAATTATCGGTGCGACCGATTTGAGTCAAGGTAGAACCTTGCCCACTTCGGTGAGACCGATAATGCAAACTCGGAAATTCCGATATGATGTGAAATGGTTACAGAAGGTTGGCAGTTCAGTTTCGGTGTGACCGATCTCAAACTCGGTAAGACCGATTTTTCTAGGGTTTGGAAAATGGCAGAAGTGGTTCATCTCGGTGGGACTGATTTGAAAGAATCGGTGTGACCGAGATGTTAGGGTTTGTAGAGATAACTTCATCCCGGTGAGACAGAGTTGGTTTGACCGAGATTACTTATGGGTGTGTGTTAAGTAGTGAATAGTGCTGATAGTTGAGGGAGTTAGATCACCAGGCACTTGAGCAACAAGAGCATTAACACAACCTCATCCCCTTTTAATAGTATTGGCTTTCCTATGGACTCAATGTGATCTTTGATCACTAAACCAGAAATGGAGTCTTGAGCTTTTGCCAATGCTTGCCTTAGCACTTTGAGGGGTCCACTTCTTCAATCATCTTGCCATACCAATGTGATTGAATTTCCTGAAACATACTTGATAAAAGTATTAGTCCAACCACAAAGTATGTTGTCATTAATTACCAAAACCACCCAGAGAGCAAATGTGCTTTCAATCTCCCCCTTTTTGGTAATTGATGGCAACACACTGAAATTATATTGAACGAGACATCAAAGCTTATTGAAAGAAAGATAGGATTATCATGAAAGCTTTGACAAGCATGTAGTACACAGGCTCCCCCTACAAGTGTGCAAGATTTTCATAGATTATGGTTTTGGACTACCACAAGCACACAAGAGAGATAAGCAAGATGTGCTACATGCAGCTTGGCTATATGCATCAGAGCAAAAGAAAAGGAAGTGAGTGATAATGCATATGTGCATGGTGATTTCTTGCAAACAAGTATTTACAAGCAAGTCACCATCATGCACATTCTGCAAGATGCATATACTTACCTTGAGGTTCCTTGACATTGTACCTGAAGGGATAAACTTGAGAAAACAAGGTTAGATAACACAAGAGTATTCCTTCAATCAACTGCAAGAACATCAAGAGTACCAAGCCAGGGAGGACATGTATAAAGAGTGTCTCATATTGAGCACAGGCTTGAATCAACAAACATGTCTCCGAAGCTAAAAGATTTTCAATGAATTCTGAGAGATTTTGCTTTTCATAGGATATCAATTGTGACGATTCCTCTAAGTCTTCTCCCCTTAAACTAAAAGATTCCATGAGATACCGATTGTGATAACAAGGGGTGTGAAGGAAAAAGCAAAATCAAAAGAAAGATGCCAATTGTAATGTCCAATGTAAAACACGACAAAGCTTTGATGTGATTCTCTCCCCCTTAAGATAAGATTGCTTTTCTTCCCTAAGGCTTCTCTTCTCTCCTACTCCCCCTACTCCCCCTAAGTTCTCTCCCCCTTTGACATCAAGTGCCGAAAAGGACAGCAAACTAGGTAGGACAGGAAAGATGGAAAGAAAGAAAGAAGGAAAGAAAGAAGTGGGATCCTGAAGAATCACAACAGGGCAAATAAGAACATTCATAGAGAAACAATTTGAGTCCAAATTTGAGTCCTCTCCCTCTTTAAGTTTTAAGTCTGAGTAGAGCTGCAGAAGTTGATGTCCTGGAAGATAATTCCAAGGAAACACAGAAATAATCCAGCTCACTCTGCGAGGGATGTTTCAAAGGATTTGCAATGAATTTGTAAAAGATTTTCAATGAATTGATCAGAGCCATAAAAGAATTTCCAGAAGGATATTCACAAAGAAATATGAGAAAAGAAATAAAAAAGATTCCTAGATGAAGTTTTTTTTTTTAAAAGAAAACTCAATGAGAGAACATAAGAGAAAGCAGAAAAACTCCAAAAGCATATGTACTTCATCTAGATAAAGGTCGGCGACAAAGTCACCTATGTTTGAGTATATTGACTTAGGAGTCAAATGAGGACATTTGATCATAGGTCATACTCATCGTTTAAGCTCAAAATGGGGTTGCCATTTTTCGATTAAGCATTTAATGTGATCACATCTTATGAGGCTGCTTGTACTCATGACTTTGAGTAAAGCTTCTTAAAGATGTGAAGAACATACCTTGGGCTTGTTGTTGCTTTACTCATGTAGGTGGACTTGATGTAGGTGCTCATTGAATGTGAAGTTGGAGCGCCATTTCTACTTGTGTAGTTCATCTTCCTACATGGGTTAGGCAAGCAAGGAAATACTCAAGAATATCCAAGATGACAAGAGTGAAATACTAGATGTATAAGATGTCAAAAGGATATGTGGAAATTTGTTCCTTGAACTCAACATCCCAAAGGGCTAGATACTTGGTCAATGACAAGATTACTCATGATTTGAGTGTGTGGTAATCTTGTGGAATGTAGATCATCCAAGTACCTGCAAAGAGTTAGATGCAATACAAGGAGGCAAATGTGTCCAAGACATATGATCATCATCATAAGAGAAATATCAAGGATTAGTCAAGAGAGCTCAAGCCTTGCATGCATCAAAGGAGTTATCACTCCAAGTTTGAAGCATCAATGATGTTCAACTCACTCCTTAAGCGACAAAACACTTTCTCATCAAGAGGTTTTGTAAAGATATCAGCAAGTTGTTTGTCAGTACGAACATGCTTAAGATTAATGTCACCCTTGGCAATATGATCACGAATAAAATGGTGACGAACTTCAATATGCTTTGTTCGAGAGTGTTGCACAGGATTGTGTCCAATCTTGATTGCACTCTCATTGTCACAAAGCAAGGGAACACGTCTCACATGTATCCCATAATCTTTAAGCGTTTGTGTCATCCATAGTAATTGAGCACAACACGAACCAGCAGCAATATATTCTGCTTCGGCAGTGGATAATGATACCGAATTTTGTTTCTTGGAAGACCAAGATACAAGGGATCGACCAAGGAATTGACATGTACCCGAAGTTGACTTTCTATCAACCTTGTCACCGGCATAGTCCGAGTCGGAATAGCCAACAAGATCGAAAGAAGCTCTCTTAGGATACCAAATGCCAAAGTTTGGTGTGTGTATCAAGTATCTCACTATCCTTTTAACAGCTTTAAGATGACATTCTTTAGGGGCTGCTTGATGTCGCGCACACATGCATACACTCAACATTATGTCAGGACGAGAAGCACAAAGATATAGTAGAGAACCAATCATAGAACGGTAAACCCTTTGATCAACGGGTTCTCCATCTTTTGTCAAGTCATTATGTCCACTAGTAGGCATGGGGGTACTCATACCTTTGCTTTCTTGCATGTTGAACTTCTTGAAGAGATCCTTGGTGTACTTTGTTTGTGAGAAAAAAGTACCCTCCTTAGATTGCTTGATTTGCAACCCAAGGAAGAATTTGAGTTCACACATCATGGACATTTCATACTTCTCCGACATGAGCTGTCCAAACTTCTTGCTAAAATGGGGGTTAGTTGAACCAAAGATAATATCATCAACATATATTTGGCACACAAATAGTTCACCATTAACCCTTTTTGTAAACAGCGTTGAGTCTATCTTTCCAATTTCAAAGCCTTTTTCAAGAAGAAAGCTAGTTAAGCATTTGTACCAAGCTCTAGGAGCTTGTTTAAGACCATAAAGAGCTTTATGCAACTTGTAAACATGATTAGGCTTTTTGGGATTCACAAAACCGGGAGGTTGTTTCACAAATACTTCCTCCTCAATTTCACCATTTAGGAAAGCACTTTTGATATCCATTTGATAGAGAGTAATATCATGATGATTGGCATAAGCAAGAAGAATGCGAATGGACTCAAGTCTAGCAACTGGGGCATAGGTCTCACCATAGTCCATACCTTCGACTTGTGTGTAACCTTGAGCTACGAGACGAGCCTTGTTGCGTATGACTTGTCCATCTTCATCTTGCTTGTTACGAAACACCCATTTGGTTCCAATGATGTTTTGATCATCGTTGGGCTTCTCTACCAAAGTCCACACCTTGTTCCTCTCGAAGTTGTGTAGTTCTTCGTGCATAGCGTTCACCCAATCCGGGTCATCAAGTGCTTCTTCTACCTTCATAGGTTCAATACTAGAGATAAATGAGTAATGCTCACAAAAGTTAGCTAAGCGAGTTTTAGAGCGAGTAATTCTCCCGGAGTTGATGTCGTTCATCATTTGTTCCACGGGATGATTCTTCTTGACTCTTGCTCGAACTCGGGATAGCTTTTGTTGATGTTGTGGCTCAGCTTCCTCATCATCTTCATCTTCTTCTTCTTCTTCTTCATTGTTGTTGGTGTTGTCTTGAGGTGGTGGAGAAGGAGGTTGTGGTGGATCTTCTTGTTGCATCTCCTCATCTTGATGAGTTCCACTTGTGGAGGCCTCCATGTTGCCTTGAGGTTCATCTCTCTGTGAGGTAGGTGGCTCCACATATGTAGATGAGGTACTCTCCTTCACTTCCATGGGACGAATCTTCCCGATAGATAAATCTTGGATTGCTTCCGATGGGTCCTTGTCTCCTACATCAATAGGCATTTGCTCTACTTGCGAGCCATTAGATTCATCAAACTTCACATCTACCGTCTCTTCAACCTTTCGGGTGAAATTATTGTAGACACGATAGGTGTGGGAGTTTGATCCATAACCAAGAAGAAAGCCTTCATGAGATTTAGGAGCAAATTTAGACCGACGATGCTTATCAAGGATATAGCATTTTGAACCAAAGACACGAAAGTATCCCACTTGGGGTTTGTTACCGGTGAGAAGCTCGTATGACGTCTTGCCGAGAAGCTTATGAAGATAAAGCCTGTTGATAGCATGACAAGCTGTCTCGACTGCTTCTCCCCAAAAGTGTTTCGGTGTCTTGTATTCATCAAGCATCGTTCTTGCCATCTCAATGAGCGTTCGGTTCTTCCTCTCAACAACTCCATTTTGTTGAGGAGTGTACGTAGCCGAGAACTCATGTAGAATCCCTTCCTCATCGAGAAAAGAGTCTATATTGGCGTTCTTGAACTCCGTTCCATTGTCACTCCGAACTTTCTTGATCTTCACCTCAAATTGATTTTGGGCCTTTTTGGCAAAGGTCTTGAAGATTTTCTGAACCTGCGATTTATCATCAAGGAAAAATACCCACGTAAATCTGGAATAATCATCAACTATAACTAGACCAAAGGAGTTACCACCAAGGCTTTTGTAAGCATTGGGACCGAAGAGATCCATATGAAGAAGCTCAAGCGGTCTCCTAGTGGTCATGATGTTTTTCACGGGATGACTTCCACCAACTTGTTTTCCTGCTTGACAAGCACTACAAAGTCTATCTTTGTCAAAGAAAACATCTTTAACACCAAGAATATGATCACCTTTGATTAGCTTGTCTAGATTACGCATACCAACATGTCCTAGCCTTCTATGCCATAACCAACCTTTAGAGGATTTAGCAATGAAACAAGCTCTAGGTTGGGCTTTCTTAGTGAAATCAACAATATATAGATCACCTCTACGAATACCAGTAAAAGCCATGTTTTGATTATCACGACGAAAGACTTGGCAATCTACTTTGGTGAATAGCACGTTGAATCCAAAGTCAGCTAATCTAGACACGGAAAGTAAATTGTATCCAAGAGATTCAACAAGCATGACATTTTGAATAGAGCTATCATGAGATATGGCCACCTTACCAAGGCCAAGTACCTTACCCTTGGAGTTGTCTCCAAAAGTCACATACTTGCGTGGACCATCGTTCTTTGCAAGCTCTCGAAACATGTCTTTATCTCCGGTCATGTGATCGGTGCATCCACTATCAAGAATCCACTCTTTTCCACCGGACATGTAGTTTCTCATATTTGCCATGAGATTGAGACTCTTCATGACTTTGTCTAGCTCGGTGTCCGAATCGGAATAATCATCGTCTTGCTCATGCTCATCATCATATTGACCCATAGATTGTTCATCATCAACACCTAGGTCAATTTGATAAGTACTTGCATTAGTTTGGTCAATGGAATAATAATCTTCGGAATGCAATGCAAGAGCATTTCTAACTCTAATATTGATAAGACCGGGATCACCCTTCTTTTTCATAAGATCACGAAGCTCAAAGAAGCATTTATCAAAGTTAGGATCATTGGGGTGCAACCTATCAAATTCAATAGTCTTGTGTAGAATTTCATCAAGACCTCTCATAGAGTAGTCCGGATAAAGTTCTTCCAAGAATTTCCACATAGCATAGGCACACTCAAAATTTGTAACAAGATTAAGCAAGTCATCAGGTAACCCTCTAATGATAAGATTCACAGTTCTAAGGTTACGAAGCAAATCAAGCTCTTCATCCATGGTAGGGTGCAAGGGATCAACAGGAGGCACATAGGGGGTCTTAACATATTTGCACAAATTGTACACCTTAAAGATACTAAGCATTTCAGACCTCCAAGAGTTATAAAACCTTCCATCAAGAACAGGCACTCTATGGCTAACACTCCCATCCGTAGACACGTCCATCTTCCTCCAATGGTGTGTAAACCAAAGCAATGGAGACCAAAGCTCTGATACCAATTGTAGGATCGAAGAAGTAGGTCTAGAGGGGGGGGTGATTAGACTACTTGACAAGATAAAAATCTGCCTTTTGGTTGTGCAAAGTTTTAGGCAGTTTTGCAATTAAGATCAAGTCAAGTAACATACTACATATGCAATTCTAGAGTATGGGCAGCGGAAAGTAAATTGCATATATAGTAAAGAGAGGTGGAGAAGATCAAACGCAGTTTGGTGACACGGAGATTTTTGTCGTGGTTCCGATGGGTGGTGCTATCGTACATCCACGTTGATGGAGACTTCAACCCACGGAGGGTAACGGCTGCGCGAGTCCACGGAGGGCTCCACCCACGAAGGGTCCACGAAGAAGCAACCTTGTCTATTCCATCACGGCCTACGCCCACGGAGGACTAGCCTTACTCGGGGTAGATCTTCACGAAGTAGGCGATCTCCTTGCCCTTACAAACTTCTTGGTTCAACTCCACATCTCAACGACGGAGGCTCCCAAGCGACACCTAACCAATCTAGGAGGCACCACCCCCCAAAAGGTAATAGACGGTGTTGATGATGATGAACTCCTTGCTCTTGTGCTTCAAATGATAATCTCCCCAACACTCAACTCTCCTCACTGATATGGCTGTGGTGGAAGAAAGATTTGAGTGGAAAGCAACTTGGGAAGGCTAGAGATCAAGTTTCATATGGTAGGAATGGAATGGCTTGATCTCAACACAAGGGTAGGTGGTTCACTTCTCAGAAAGTGTATGGTAGAAGTGGTGGTACTTTCTGATGGCTCTCCTTACGAATGAGGAGGGGGTGGAGGGGTATATATAGCCTCCACACAAAATCCAACCGTTACACACACATTTGACCAATCTCGGTCAGACCGAAGTGAAAACTCGGTTAGACCGAAAGTTCAAATATAGTGAACGTTGGGATTTTCGGTGGGACCGAAAATACCATCTCGGTGGGACCGAAGGTGCAAAAGATATGAACGTTGGAGATTTCGGTGAGACCGAGAAATAAAACTCGGTTGGACCGATTTGAGAAAGACTAGGAACATGCCAGAATCGGTTTGACCGAAAATGAATTATCGGTGCGACCGATTTGAGTCAAGGCAGAACCTTGCCCACTTCGGTGAGACCGATAATGCAAACTCGGAAATTCCGATATGATGTGAAATGGTTACAGAAGGTTGGCAGTTCAGTTTCGGTGTGACCGATCTCAAACTCGGTAAGACCGATTTTTCTAGGGTTTGGAAAATGGCAGAAGTGGTTCATCTCGGTGGGACTGATTTGAAAGAATCGGTGTGACCGAGATGTTAGGGTTTGTAGAGATAACTTCATCCCGGTGAGACAGAGTTGGTTTGACCGAGATTACTTATGGGTGTGTGTTAAGTAGTGAATAGTGCTGATAGTTGAGGGAGTTAGATCACCAAGCACTTGAGCAACAAGAGCATTAACACAACCTCATCCCCTTTTAATAGTATTGGCTTTCCTATGGACTCAATGTGATCTTTGATCACTAAACCAGAAATGGAGTCTTGAGCTTTTGCCAATGCTTGCCTTAGCACTTTGAGGGGTCCACTTCTTCAATCATCTTGCCATACCAATGTGATTGAATTTCCTGAAACATACTTGATAAAAGTATTAGTCCAACCACAAAGTATGTTGTCATTAATTACCAAAACCACCCAGAGAGCAAATGTGCTTTCACCTTGTCAATGTTGGCAGCGGAGGTGACTAGATCGTCAGTCCACTGCTCCACTGCCCGGCTGAACTGGTTCGCCGAGACGGCGGCGCTCTCCACTAGGCCTCGTTCCTTGCGGAGCTTGTCCTTCAGCTTCGTCTCGCGATCCCGGGCAGCGTCGAGCGAATCAGTCAGAGTGGAGACCTTCAATTCCAAGTCAGCAATTGAATCCTTGGCGGCAGTGAGCTCGTCGCCTTTCTTGGAGAGGCGTACCTGCAGGTCAGAGTTGGTGTGGGCATCCTTTTCCCGCTCCACATTGAGCGCGGTGATTCTGTCCGCACTCGCCTTCAGGTACCGCTCCAGCTGCTCCACCTTGGCCTCAAGATCCTTGTTGGCGGTCTCCGCGGTGGCAGCGGCAGCCTTCGCCTCCTTCAGGGCTCCGCCAATGGCCCGCTCCCGAGCGGTGAGGTCGTCCTCGTAGGCGTCGAGGTCGACCTTCCGCTGGTTGAGCGCTCCTTCTCGCCGGGACAGCTCTTCACCAACCAATCGCTGCTGCTCCTCGGCCTCAGCCTTCTCAAGGAGGAACGCTTGCTGCTCCTCGGCAAGCCCTTCGCGCTCCTCCACCAAGTTGCGGAGGGCCGCCTGGTTGGCGGCACGGAGCTCCGCAGCGCGCTTCTCCAGATCAGCTCCAGCCTTGGCGGTGAGAGCTTCTCGGGACTCCAGTTTCGCCTGCCTGTCCCGATACAGGGCCAGGAGCTGGCGAAGAAGCTTCTCCTCTTCGGGCTCGTCACTCCCGCTAAGCGCCTCAATGACCTTCAACCCCACGGAGGCGAGGACCTCTCCATCGTAGGTCTCTCCCTCCACGGGGGCTCGCGACGAAGACGCCCACGGGACTTGTATAAAGATCCCGTTGGGAGCTTCAAGATAGACGCCCGACCGCTCCGTGGACGCAGAGGGGTCGGCGGCCGGCGCAGCGCTTGACGCTCCTACTGCCTCCGGGCCAGCAGTGCGGTCGCCGGTCCCTTCTCCGGCCGCGGCGTCTGCGGTCGGGGCGGTCTCCTCAGCGGCAGGTTCGTCGGCTCCAGCCATGCCCTCAGTGGCAGTGGCGTCGCCGCCGTCGCCGCGCACCTCCTCCTCAACAGTGGCCTCCGTCTCCATCCGCTCTGGGACGGGAGGATCTAGCAGAAGAAAAAGAAAAGAAAAAGTCAAGCAAATATCCAAAAACACAAGTCCAAGAAGAAGAAGCTACAAGACTTACCTTCGAGGACTTCTTCGACGACAGGCTCCCTCGCCGGGGAGTCCACCCTTGGCGGCGGAGTGGTGGCCCCTGCTGGCGGAGGGCCGCCCGTGCCCTCCCTTGGCGGGGTGCTCACCCTTGTCGGGCTGCTCAACCTTGGCGGGGTGCCCACCCTTGGCGGGGTGCCCGTCCTTGGCGGAGCGTTCTCCCTCGCCGGGGAATTCGCCCTTGGCGGGGAGGGTGGAACAGGCAGCTCCTCGGGGGTGACCTCCGGTTGCTCCTGCGGCTGCGGCTCCACTTCTGCACAAGACAAACAAGGCAACAAGATATTAGTACAAGCAAAAACCTCAAGCGTGCCCGACGAACAGAAAACTCAAGACCAGACTTACGCTGGGGGCTGCGCTGGGGGCTGCTCCTCGGAGCAGCGGGTTGATCCGGCAAGTTCGCCGCTGGCGCGTCCCCAGTCGCCGCGACGGGCGAGTCGTCTTCAACCTCAACCACAGGGATCTTGGCCCTCTTCGCCATCCGCTGGGTCAGGGTCCTGAAAGCAAAGCAAAAACAAGATCAGAATCAACATGGAAAATCAAGACAGAATCAAAGAAATTACAAGCTGCAAGTACTTACTCCTCTTCCTCGTCGTCGGAGCTGAGGGCGGAGAAGTCAAACTCCACCTGAGATGCTCCCGCGCGGGGAGCAGGAGGAGAAGGCTCCCTCGGGCGCTTGGCGGTCTCCGGGGCTGTGGGCTGCGAAGACCCAGCCTCCGTTGTCGCCGAGGGCCGAGGAGCGGAAGTAGCAGCCGTTCCACTCCGGGAGGATCCTCCTCCGCTTGGCGCTGGTGCGCGGGGCGCCTCCTTCACGACTTGGCTCGCCTTGGTAGCGCGCGTCGCCCGGCGCACAGGCTGCTGTCGAGGCGCCTGTGGCCTCGTCCCCGTAGCCACCTTGCGGAGGTGTTTCCTTGGTTGCTGCGTGGGACTTGCCGGAGGCGGGGAGTTCTCTGAGGACGAGGAGGCATCGTCGTCAAGCCCCAGAGATCCGCCGGTGTCTTCATCGGCCTCGACGTCCTCCTCCTCCTCCCCGGCAGGCCCGCTGGACCCAGTGCCTTGCCCGGCGGCCCCGCTCCCTCCGGCGACCTCGCTCCCTCCGGCGGCCTCGCTCACCCCGGCAACCCCGGGTATCCCGGAAAGCCTCAAGGAAGGAACCCCGGCAAACTCGTCGGGCGGAAGCTTGAGCAGCCTGAGGATTTCCGCCTCCTCTGCTTGGCACGACGCGTCCGCAGCCTCTGCATCGTCCACAGAGTATCCAAAATCACCCGCCGCCGCAGCTGCGGCGGCCTCCTCCATCCTAGAAGCGATGTAGGCTATATCCCGAGCCGTAGTGGCCCGGGTAAGGCCCTTGTTCTCCTCGGTGTTCTTGGGCGTCTCGACCAAGTTGTCGAAGAAGCTCAGTATTGCATCTGGCGGAGGCTCTATCCAGGTGGGGTCGACGCCGTGGGAATCGCACGCGGGCATCATCGCGCGTAAGGAGTCCCGGGCAGTGCTGTTGCACAGCGGCACCACTCCCCGGGGAGGTCTAAACCATTCCGGGTGGGCCGGGTCATGCTTGAAGAGCTCCCGGACCATCCCCTTCAACTCCAAGGCAGTGAAATTGAAGTTCAACCTAGGGCGCAGCCTCATAATATCCGCCGCGTTGCCAAATTCCCATGCTGGCCTTTTCCTCTCCTATAGAGGGGCAATGCGGCGGCGGAGGAAATCTGCCCCTACCTCTCCGATGGTCAGTTTGGCTACCCGGAGACGAATTATCCTGATGAGGGCAATGCTGAGCTTATTGTCCTCCGGGGCCAATTCGCTCCAGTCTCTGCCGCGCACTATGGCAGTTGTGCGCGGCGCGGTGAAGGGCTCCGGCTTATCCTCTACTATCCAGCACCAATCTGCACGCCACTCCTCCCACTTGCCGCGGAGCTCTCCCTTCAGGTATGAATCCTTCTTGTTCGGCCGGAAGATCCAGGAGATGCCGCCGGAGAGGGGAGCGCCCGATTCTACTCTAGGCATGAAAAAGTGGCGGAAAAGGGCGACATTGGGATGAATCCCAACATAGTTTTCGCACAGATGAGCGAAAACGGCCATCGTAAGGATGGCGTTGGGAGTGAAGTATAGGAGGTGGAGGTTGTATGTGTTCATGATATCGCAAAAGAACTCCGATACGGAGGGCACAATCCGCAGTGAAAGAAAGCAGCGATGAAGAAGTACCCGCCGGGGAACAGATCTTTGGCGACGGCGGGGAAGGCTCTGGTGCGGGGATGAGCCTTGGTCTCCCCCGACCAGAACAGATAGTACTTGTTCCGCAGCTCCTTCGCGCCAAGCCTCGGCGCGAAGACCACGCTCTTCTTCCGCAGGGCGGCCAGCTTCGCCGCCTGCTCGGACTTCTCTTTCTTGGTCTTCTCCGCTTTCGCCTTGTCGCTCTTCGGAGCCATGGCGGAGGCGACGAGGGAAGAGGCGAGAAGCTCGACGGCGCCGCGGATGCGGAAGACGGCGGAGGAGGGGTGGAGGTGAGAAGCAGCGGAAGTTTTCTGGAGAATGAAGGCGCAATGAAGACGAAGGAGGGAAACTGCCCCTGCTTCCTCTGCTTTTAAGGGGGGAGTGGGGGATGCTCCGCATTTCCCATTAAAGAACGAGGCCACGATCTCCCCCACGACGCCGCAATCGACGCGTGCCGTTGGGGGGGGATGCGGCGGATACGGAAGGAGATACGGCGTGCCGTGGGCCGCGCGTGCCCATGCACTGTTTTGGGTCTGGCCCAACAGCGCTCGGCACCGTGTGTGGCCCAGGCCCGGGGGCTCCTGTCGGTGTACTAAGATAGGGGTACCTTAGTACCCCAACTTGTGCACGGGCAGTAGCAGCTTCCCGCGGCAGGGTTTACCACGTGCTCGCCGGAAACCTTTTCGGTCCTTACAAAGCCTTTCAAAAACAAAGTATACAAGTCAGAAGATCGAGACCCCGGCAAGCGGAGCTTGTCGGGAAGGCTGCACCAGGCTCAAGATTACCACCTAGACGCAAGACCCTAGCAAGAGGAGCTTGCCAGGAAAGCCAAGGAATGCTTATCTCAAAAGATGCCTCGGCGCACCCTGCGCCCCGGCAGGACCCGGGGAGCGACAAGCTTCCGGGCCCGGCAAGATCAAGACCCCGGCAAGGTGCTTGCCGGGGGAAGCCTGCGCTGTGTGCCCGCGCTCCAGCTCATCGGCCCACGCGTCGCCCTGGGGCCCTTCCAGGGACGCGTGGCGGATGGCTGTGCAGCCTGGGGGACACGGTGGCACGCCACGGTGACGAGGCTACCGCCGTGGCGAACGGAGAGGCATGGACGGGCGCTTTTGGGGTCGACGGCGACGGGCATTTAATGCCCTTGTCCCCCACTGTCAAGGTTACGTGAAGACCACTGTTCATGCACTGTTCCCGCACTGTTACAACTACCACCAAAGTTACATTTTTACCCTCCTCTACGTTGACACCTGTCGGTGACCCCTTGAACTATAAAAGGAGGCCCATGCACAACGTAGAAAGGGTTCGGAACCTAGACAGCTCTCTTGCTCGGTGTAGCTAGCTCTTCAAGCTCCCGAGCTCAAGAACTCAATACAATCCAAGCAGGAGTAGGGTTTTACGCGTCCGCGCGGCCCGAACCTGGGTAAACTGCCCGCGTGTGTTCCTCGATCTGCTCTCCGTGCTCCCTCCGCTCCCTTACCGCAACGTACAAGGGGCTCAGGTCCCATAGGTGTTCGTGGGAGGACAGTTTCCCCCGACAGCATGACATATTGACATGTATTCCCTCCATCCGGAAAAAAATGGATGGGTCTAGGCGTATTTCAGTTCTAGATACATCCTTTTTTATCCATTTCGGCAACATGTAATCCGGACAGAGGGAGTATGGTGTAAGAGCTAGGGATACGACGGGACAACATAGTAAAAGAAACACTAGTTGAATGTAAAACTGTATGTTAGCGGAATACGTACAGAAAAAACTAAGGCAACATACACGTGTATTTTTGGGAAACTAAGATGGCATTGCAACAGAGCACTAGAACAACACTTCAATGTAAAAAAAACATGGTATGGTAGACAGATGAAGTACATACCGATGAATAACAATGCATAAGATATTCAAAAGCATGATGTCCAAATTAAGCAGATGGCATTGCGATAGAGTATAATGACAGTACTTGAATTTGAAAACATGTTATCATGAATGGAATAGGTACTGAAAAACAGGAAGGCATGACATATTTACATGCATGATTAGCATGCTAAGCACATGGCATTACAACAGAGTAGATACACTCCAGGACATTATATGCATGTTGTACCCATATCACGGGCCAAGTTAGAGCAAGGACCTTCTGGGGTGAAGAGGATTCAACATCTTTCTGCAAGTCTTCTGAAGAACTGCCTTTACATGTTCCATCATATTGGGTATCATTGACATCAAGTTTATTGTCCTTTACATTGCTTCGTGAGGTTCTTGTGGATATATAAGTGTGTGCAATTATATCTGACATGCATGGAAGATAACTATTAGTTAGATTTATGTAATGAGTGCCTGTAGGAGACGACATAAATAGTAGGACTGGGGTTAACTAGCAGCAACAGGTCTCAAAAACTAAAGGGAGAACACAGATGAAAGCTACAGAATATGTATCGTTTGTACTCGAGATTAACTAGATGGCACACAAAAGTATTAAAGAACAACATATGTAATACTAGAAGTGGTATAATACTATAATAACCAGAATGTGGGCTAGCATTGGCTGATGGATGATAACTATGGAATGGGGTTACCTAAAGAACAAGTATCTTAGCTGAACTATGGAACATCGTTAACTCCTGAACAAGACCCGTAAGAGATCAGCATGAATATATAGTGAAATGTGATAATATATTTCCCATGCTTAGATGAATAACAAAGCCATAAATGTTGCACACAAGTAAGATGAGGGTACAACCTATCTGGCCGCCATCCATAGGAGTGAGCATCATGTGCTGACTTGTCGATTGCCCTGCAGTTGTTGTGGCTATCCATGCCGGGCACACGCATTCGATGCAGGGAACTATTAAGTGGGGACTATAGCTCCCTTCTGGTGTATGCTTCCCTTGTTGGAGCAGCTGCAGTGAGTCGGAAGACGGTGTCGCTGAGGATGCAGATAACGCATAATGCTAAGAATGACACATCTCTTTGATTTGAAGAAATACACTAAGAGATCAACAGCAAGGTACGAGAGTGGTCACACGTCTGTTGACTGAGACTAAATTGGGGTCACACGATTTTATTTTATTTTGGTACTGTCCGATCTACGCCGGATGGCTTGATGGCCGTCTTGTGCCTCCCGGCTGACACAGTTAGGAATCTTCCCCGAAGAGCCAGCGACCAACGGCAGAGCAGCTTGCCTCTGCCGTCCGTGGCCTCGGCCAAAACCCCGCTCCCCGCCCCACCGCACTGCCGTGGTTGCGCCGCCCCCAGGCCAATCCACAAAGACTCCCCGTCATCCAGATCCGGCAGCGGTAGTACCTTGAACCCACGCAACTCTAAGATAGCCATCTAAGTGCTGCTTCCGCGGTGAACTTGCGGCCCCGCACCCTTACGTTAGACACCAGCCAACCGGCAGCCTAGGAGCTCCGCCGCCTCGAGGGGTGCTGCTTCCCATTGGGAATCGATTGGCCCAGAATAAAAATCCAGACAACTGACGCCTAAATAAAGTGATTTGAGATGAGGGTGCGACCTATCTAGCGGCATGGTGAAGTAGGCAGGTCCAGCTGCCGAGTCGGTGAGGTCGGCGCGGTTGCGGTGGCCACCAGCGGCAGGGAAACAACGATGTCGCGACGGTCGATGGCTACGGGGAAGCAGCGCCGGGACTCTGGACGGATCCGAAGTTGGAGCCGCTTCGGCGCCGTGAACAACGGCGGGGGTGAATCGGCTCCGGTACAGTTCACGCGGCCATCGTCGAGGCAGCTCCAGTAGCACGGAGTAAGAGGCACACGGCCCAGTGGACGACGACAAATGGACAGCATCTCCGGCATTAGGGAGGAGGGCGGCTGTGAAATTGGTGCGGTGGGGGCGCCATGGAGGAGGGGCTGAGGTTTCGCGGCTCGGGAGAAGGGAGCTTCCGGGGAGAAGGTGATTTGGCGCCCACGAGGTATGAATGGGGGGGATTGGGAGGGGAGTGGAACCATGTACACATTTGTCTGAAATGTGAGGGGGAGTTACAGTTCTACCCCTGCCTTTAGGCTTCTCGGCTTGGGTCTGTGTACCGAGGGTCGGGGATAGTAGAGTAACTTTGCTTCTCCTCAAATAGTGGGCGGGAGCGATTTCGAGCGAGGAGGGCATGTTTTGAAATATAGTGGGCGCGAGCGATTTCGGGCGAGGAGAGCGTGTTTTCAAATAGTGGGCGTGAGCTATTTCGGGCGAGGAGAGCGTGTTTTGCCGACCATGGTTTATGAATTACTTGGCACATGCCATTTTGGCCGAGGAGAAGGGGCGCTTGGATGAAGTTACGAACCTACCCTCGATGCACAACGGGCCAATTAATGCGTCTCCCACATAGGACGGTAATTTCGCGTCTCCCATTAATTTGCTCGGGCGAATTCCACTGAGCAAAGGATGTTTAACGGTTCATTCAAAATTTGGGAGAACGAGCATCCACGTCTACCTTAACAAGTCGATTCGAATCAAATTTAGAAATATTAGCTTGCCACTTCTTTTTTAGATGGAGAGATGATGCTCGGGAGTAATGTGTTTTTACATGCTCGTTGCTAGCGATTTACTATATGACAAATAGTTGACCCACTCAAAAACGGGAATCAAACCCAAAATGAAATATCTCGATTCAATGAAATAGCTCATTCACCAGGTCGAAATAGTGAACTAAATCCAAAATTGAACACCTCAATCGAATAGCATGTTGTACAGTATTACAGTACTCCATGAACATGTTGAAAGTCAAATTAATGAACTTGTTTGATATACGCATATATCCGTTCATGTGTGGATTGCACACATGTTCTTCAATTTAAATATTTGAATGCAAGTTTATATCGAAACATGGTTTATATCAGTCTTTGATGCATAAAACGCGACCTCCCCCTCTCCCGAACTCCTGCTCGCTCTCTCTCGCGCGCGCCGACAATCTTCAATTCTGTCGCACGCATCCAACACACAAACCTTGTTGGTCCTCTCTCTCTATCTCCATCTCTCTCTCTCTTTGTGTGTGTGCGTGGGGGGGGGGGGTCTTTCTAGTTCGCATGCATATATACTCCATCTATAGGTCTCTCTCGCACACTATGTATGATTCTCTAGTCCAAGCTAGATATCTTGGGTGCACTCATCGTACGCACACAAATTCCTTGGCTTGTTGCCCGTAACTCTCTCACGCACCACTCTGTCATCTCGGAGCTCTTCCCCCTCTCTCTCAGACTCTCCATCTACCTGGGTCACACATACACATGCATATCTCACTCGCACTCGATAGGCCCATCTAAAACTCTATCTCTCTCCCTCGTTCTCCCTCCATCTCACACGCACACACACACACACAATCTCATGCCTAGCTAGCCAAATATGATGGTCTCTCACTCAATTTTAGGCACACGCAGTCCCCCTATATGTATATGACTAGCTAATCTTAGTCTCCATCACAAACATGCGCATGGTCTATCTCGATTTTTCTCGGGGCATCTTTCTATCGCGCATGCACCTTCCTCGATCTCCCACCCATATAGCCCCCTCACGATCTCGAGGGGGTCTCTCTATCGTAAACACACCCTCTCGCCCTCCCCATGTGTCCATGTTCTCCATGTGTTCCTCTCGACCTTTGTACCTTGTTAGCCAGACCTCTATTGGACATGTGATATAGGGGTGTCTCTCTCCGTTGCAAACAATCACACACTATCTATCTTCGTGTATCTCCTCGCCTCGCTATTCTATCTCGGATATGCATGCGTGATATGTTCGCCTAAGAAACGAAAAAACACACTCTCTCTCTAATTTATCGTTTGTTGTCACTTTCTCTTTCACACACATACTCTTTTTGCACACTTACTCATTCTCCTTCACACGCACTTGATCCCTCTCTACTTAGGCACTCTCCTCGGTCCATAGCATATTGATTTATTGAAAAGTCAAACATCACAAAGTTTGACCATGTATGTGGACAAAAACAATTACATCTGGAATGGCAAACATATACGATTAGATTCACCATGAGATGTAGTTTCGTATGATGTATCTTTGGTATTGAAGATATAAATAACATTTGTGTAAAGATGATCAAAGTTTGACTTCTAAAAAAATTACATGCACTGCATTATCGAGCAGATGAAATATCTCTTTCCCCCTCTCAGCTATCTAACGCACCACTCAGCCTTATCGGGGCTACTCAATCTCTCTCAAACTTTATATCCCTGGTTCACACATACACATGTCTCGCTCACGCTATACATATAGACCCATCCAACACTCTCCGCCCTTGTTCTCTCTCTATGTGACACACACCCCCTAATAAGTACCATAATCCCTCACTCCATCATAGGCGCAAGCACTCCCCCCCTAAGTATGATTATCTCTCACTAGCCATCAGGAACACACATATTGTCTCCATCCATCCATATGTCTATCTCGATACTCGGGGTATCTTCTATCGCGCACACACCTTGTCACTCGATCTCCCACCCATGTAGTCCCATCACGATCTCCAGGGGATCTCTCTATGACAAACATACACTATCTCCTCCCCATGTCTACATTTTCTCCGTACGTCTCTCTCGACCTCTCTCCCTTGTTTGTCAGACCCCTCTTGGCCACGTGCTAGGGGTCTTGCTCTCTCGGTTGCAAACAACCACACACTATCTCCTCACCTTGCTTCTGTTGTTCAAGATGCATGTGTGATATGTTTGCATAAGACACACACGTTTTTTCTCGACTTTTATCGAGTGTTGCCCATGTCTCTTTCACACACGCACACACACTTTTTCACTCACTCTTTCTATTTCACTCTCTCTCTCTCTTTCTCTCTAGTTAGGGACTCTCTCACGTTCATAAGCATATGGATGTTTTGAAAAGTCAAACCTCAGAAAAGTTTGACCAGGTATATGTGGAGAAAAACATTTACATCTGGAAAGATCATTAGATTCATAACAACATGTACTTACTTCATACTATCATTTATCTTTGGTATTGTAGATATTAGCTCTTTCTCTCTCTCTCTGCTATCTCTCACGGGCCTCCCCTCTCACACGAACACTCTATACCAACGGATTATGCGCTCACTGTGTCAGCGTATAGCTCCGTATATTGTTTAGTTGACCGTTCAACCAGTCCACATGCTGCCTTGTCAGCTCGTCTTTTGTATCTTCGTGTGCTGGCCCATGTGTCAGTGGGTGAAAATAAGTAAACTAGATGCCCATCTGACATGCGGTGAAGTAAGCAAAGTTGAAACCACTCGGGGTAGCACCCCGCACGCTAGTAAATTGAGGGCGCATTGAGGACTGAGTCAATAAAAAAACACTTGTTTGGGAGACTAAGAGGCTGGTGTAGTTGGTTTGATTGATTTGTTTATACATGTGGGTCTGTGTGCACAATGGTGTCAACTCTCTCACATCGCGAGAGTGGTGCCAAAATCTCTTGATTTGACATCGATGCATATTATGTGGCATACTTTTAGAAAATATGGCATCGGCCACATAGTGGAAGGCAACAAATTCCCAAGCTCTTCACGTACTCCTAGGTAAATGAGAGGAAAGAGAGAAAGAGAAAGAGAGAGAGAGAGAGAGAGAGAGAGAGAGAGAGAGAGAGAGAGAATATCACTAGCCAACCAACCCTATCGTATGAGCGAATGATATTGGTACCTCTTGATGACACGGCAATCTTATACATCTAGCTGCTCTAATATGTTCTCTTCTTTTGCAGATAAAAAAAGACCCGAAAGTGAAAAATGTGCTGCACTATAACAATCTCATCGAATGCCTTGATCTCCATCTTACAGAATTTGATTTGATCGACTATCGAGGCAGCACATCTGAGATTAAATTGGCCAGGTTCTTTGTTTTGGAGGCAAGTGTGCTTAAGGTAATGAGGTTTGGCGTTCTCGGGCGCAACAATGAATGGCGTGCTGATCACCGCAAGCGTCTAAGCCTAAATGACAAAGTCTCCGCAGAAGCTGAATTTGTTTTTGAAACATCAAGTGGCCAGATACTCGAAAGTTATTTTCCCATTAGTGACTTGTCATGGCGGTGGATTTTAGTTTGTACGATAATGCTGCATCCACCTAAAGTAACGAAAGTTCTTACGTAAACTTCCTAGTAATTCCCTCTTCGTAGGTGCAACACTACTCCTAACATTTGTAATATCAGTTTGAAACTTGTAATATTACCGTGTCCTATTCCTGCGTTTTCAAAATTATGCGAATCAAACAGGTCCTGAGTTGGTGATGAGGTTGTGCCTGCCATCTTTCACCAATAGCCATCGGATCTAGATCTGACGCATACAAACCAAACTTCTCCAGTTTTGCAAAAAGATGCCCGCACTTGTTCCCTATTTACAAACAACTCCTTGTCTCTCACAATCAGCCTTATCTCCTCCCCACCACATCTAGAAGGCCATGGAAAAAATCTGGCGCGATGGCCGCTGCCGGCGCCGTCCACCCCCCCAATCTTGTTGTTCCGTGCAATGCACGGGCATCTACGCACGGGAAATTATGTCGAACACGGCTAGTTGTAAGCATGCTAGGTCTACAGCCATGATGATAGTGACTGCAGACGATGAGGCTGACTATGGTATGCCGAACATGGCGCCTATACTTAGGTGTCATCTCCGGCGTACGGCCTTGTCACTTCACTGTGAGGAGCAACACATAATAATTTGTCCAACGGGTAGTACAGGGCTACTACATTGGTAGTACTACTACTACTAGTACTAGCACCACTGTCTGGATTTAGTAGTACTACCACGTCCATCTGGATTTAGTATTTGACTAGCAATATCTAGTAATGCATGCCACAAAAAATGTACTACTCCCTCTGTAAATAAATACATGGTGTATTGTTTTATTCCTATCGGCAATATAACTTAATATATTTTTGCTACTTAATAGGATTACATGCAATTAACTAACCATTGCATGTGATGTTTGGTAGTCTCAAGTCATTGAAAGCATGCACGGGCACAGAGGGGGACGCAACTTCATTGACTTACTGCACCTGCCTTGGGGTGTATGACACGTGGGCCCAACGGGTGGCTGGCCAACCTGTCATACAGCCAAAGGCAGGTGCAGTAGAAGGGCGAGGAGTAGATGGCCAACACGCACGTGAATTCAATGCAGGTGCAGTAGAGGGGCGAGGAATAGAGCTAGACCCATGGAGGCGATGAGCGCGAGCATCAGCCAGCTATGCCAGATGGTCCATGACGCCGGCCTGCGGCCCGGCACCGAGGTACGTCTCCACCTAGTGCTTGAGGCCGCCAGGGCGAGGGGCCGCTTGGACGACAGCTTCGTCTCCCTGTTCGACGAGGTCCTCGTTGGCTTCCTCGACAAGTTCACCGTCGTTAAGAAGCTCGCGGACGACCTTGACGTACGCCTCCAGCCCACGCGCCCAGGCTCTGCGATGCCTGCCACCCTCAACGGCCTCTATGGTTGATACGTCTCCAACGTATCTATAACTTTTGATTGTTCCATGCTATTATATATGATGTTTTGGATGTTTAATGGGCTTTATTATACACTTTTATATTATTTTTGGGACTAACCTATTAACCCAAAGGCCCAGTCTAGATTGCTGTTTTTTTGCCTATTTCAGGGTTTCACAGAAAAGGAATATCAAACGTAGTCCAAACGAAATGAAACCTTCGGGAGAGATATTTTTGGAACGATATCTTCATGGGAGACTTGAGAATCACGACAGAGGGCACACGTGGCGTCCACGAGGGTGGAGGGCGCACTGATACGACCAAAACGTATCTACAATTTCTGCTTGCTCCATGCCTCTTTTGTGTGATATTGCTATGATATTTATGCACTTCCATACACTTTTGATCATATTTGGACTAACCTATTAACTCAGTGCACCACAGTGCCAGTTCCTGTTTTCTGCTGTTTTTCTATTTCAGGTTTCCCCCATATTAAAAGTGCCCTAAAAATTCCGGGAAAAATACAGGAAAAATCAGCGTATCGGGAGCTTCCAGAAAAACCAAGGCAGGGCCAAAGGGGAGCCTGGGGTGGCCCAGGCGGCCACCCGGCGCGGCCCCACCCCTGGCCGCGCCAGGGGGGCGCCTGGGGCCCCACCTCTGCCTCTGGTGACCCCCTTTTGCATATATATTGCTCGCGTCCCGAAACCCTGGAGGACGGAACCCTTTTTCGCGATCTCATCTCTCTTCCGCCGCCGCCGCGCTTCCAAGATCGGGAGCACCAGGAGAACTCTTCCCAGAACCCTGCCGGAGGGGAGAACCACCACCGGGAGCTTCTCCACCACCATGGACGCTTCCCGGATGAGTTGTGAGTAGTCCCCCTTGGACCATGGGTCCATGACCAGTAGCTATGTGATGTTCTCCTCCCCTCTTTGTTCTTCATGGATTAGACCTCGTGAGCTTGCCTACATGATCGAGGCACATATGTAATCTTTATGCTGTTGCTCTGCTGAGTTTGCTGGGATCCGATGGATTATGAGATTATGTTCAGATTGTGTGTGAGTAATATATTTGATTCACCTCTTTTATATTTATGTTCTTGAGTAATTATTGCATGTTCTCCGTTGCTATTTATTGCTTTGCCCGAGTAGTAGGTAGTAACTCCAAGAGGGAACGTTATGCTTGATTGTGGGTTCATGCCCCTCGATGACTAGTTTGAGTGACAGAAACATGAGTCTAGGGGATGTGTTGTTGCCACAAGGGGTAAAACAACGGTGCTTGTACTTGCGGGTGCAAGGATTGTTTACTTTACGCAAAGTTCTTTTAATGCAGTTGTCTGTTGCTTTGAGTTTACACTTTGGGTGGGACTCGCAACTTAATACCAGCGAGATGTTCTGGATAGATATCTCAAGGTGGATGATTAGTAGTAGATGCAGATGGATTTCGGTCTACTTGCCTTGGCGTACCGCCCATGCTTTTGAGCCTCTACCTTTCTTTACAGCATAGTTAGCATTGGTTTGCGCACATAATCCTGTCAATTGCCCAGCTGTAATTTGTTTACCTCGCTTAGCTGTTTTATCGTCTTTCGGGAGAGAGACATCACTAGTGAACATCATGGGACCCCGGTCCATATTACCATCACTGATCACACCCACTATTTACTTCCTGTTCTTATTTCCTAGTTGCAGTTATACCTATCACTATTATCTCTTGCGTTTGATCCATTGTAAACGACAAGGCCGGAGGGATTGACAACCTCTCTGTACTCGTTGGGAGCAAAGTTATTTGTATCTGTGTGCAGGTCCTGTCAAGCAAAAGTTTCTGGCGCCACTGACACCTTCTTGTCGACCCTCGGAGTCTCACGGGATTTGGTCCTTGGTATCTTTGCCAAGGGAAATTTGCCGCTACGCTACATCTCAAACCTTCCACTTGGGGTAACCAACGAGGGGCGAGAAGCCATCAAGCAAGTTTCTGGCGCCGTTGTCGGGGACTCCACTCTTCAAGATAGGGGAGTTGCACGCTATCTTTTATCTTTGCTTTTAAGTCTTGTTAGTTTACCTTTCAGTTTTTGCTTTAGTGTCCCTTACCAAAAATCACAAAAATAGTTATCTTGCTTGCTGCTGCTATGGGTTCCACCGAGAACACCAAGTTGTGTGACTTCACTAGTCATAACAACAATGACTTTATCTGCACGCCTATTACTACACCTGCCACTTCAGCACCTTCTTATGAAATTAAACCTGCTTTACTGAACCTAGTTATGAAAGATCAATTCTCCGGTGCTGGAGATGATGCTGCTTTGCACTTAAATAATTTTATTGAGCTCTGTGATATGCAAAAGTACCGAGAAATAGATGGTGATATTGTTAAGCTTAAGCTTTTTCCTTTCTCCTTGAGAGGAGGAGCTAAAATCTGGTTTCAATCCTTGCCTAGGAATAGTATAGATTCTTGGGACAAGTGCAAGGATGCATTTATTGGGAAGTACTATCCCCCTGCTAATATTATCCAACTAAGGAGTAACATAATGAATTTTAAACAATTGGATAATGAACACGTTGCCCAAGCTTGAGAACGCATGAAATCTCTTGTCAAGAACTGCCCTACTCATGGTTTGACTACTTGGATGGTTATCCAAACTTTTTATGCAGGCTTGAACTTTACCTCGCAGAACTTGTTGGATTCGGCCACGGGAGGAACCTTTATGTCAACTACACTTGGTGCTGCCACGAGGCTTCTCGATGAGATGATGACCAACTATTCCCAATGGCACACCGAACGCGCTCCAACAGGTAGGAAGGTGAACTCTGTCGAGGAGATTTCCTCCCTAAATGAAAAAGTTGACTTGATCATGTCTCTACTTTCCAAGCAATCTCCTATTGATCCTCATGATGTTCCTTTAAATTCTTTGATTGCTCAAGATCAAGTAGATGTGAACTTTATCTCTAGAAACAATTTCAATAACAATGCTTATAGGAGTAATTTTGGTAGCAACCCTAGACCGTTCCCTTCTAATTCCTATGGGAACAACAATGCTTATCCTAACACCAAGAACTCCACTTCTGAACTAGAGATTATGCTTAAAGATTTCATCACTACCCAAAAAGCCTTCAATAAGAGTGTAGAAGAAAAACTAGCCAAACTAGATAATCTCTTTTTGAAGGTAGACAATTTAGCCCATGAGGTAGAATTGCTTAAAATTAGAACTTCCCCTCTTGAGGAGAGGAAGACCACTCCTATGAATGCTATTCAAGTGCAAATTAATGAAAACATTAGGATGATGGCTAAACTTAAAGAGAGATGGGCTATAGAAAAGGAAGAAGAAGATAGAATTAAGAGCCTTCCTACCCACCACACTGTTGCTAATATCCAAGTTGTTGAGGATATCCAAACTCTTAGCACCCAATGCACTCATGGTCCCATTGGACCTATTAATGGGGATGCTATGACCTCAACCGTAAAAGAAGAAACTCCTATGACCATAGAAGCTACCAAACAAGTGAGCCTAAAGGACACCACTACCACTTTACTTGATAGTAGTGACCTTGATTTTGATAATTGCACCCTTTCTGAAGTTATTAATTTTCTTCACAAGATGTCTAGAGATCCCCACACTAGCACACTTAACCTTGCCTTCACAGAGCATATCACTAATGCTCTCATCAAAGCTAGGGAGGAGAAGCTTAGGGTAGAAGCCTCCATACCTAGAAAGCTAGAAGATGGTTGGGATCCTATGATTAAAATTAAGTTGAATAACTTCTCTTGCTATGCTTTATGTGATGTTGGAGCTAGTACCTCCGTTATGCCCAAAAGAATGTATGATATGCTTAAATTGAAACCTTTTGATCCTTGTTCTTTTGGTGTTCGTCTTGTTGATTCTTCCGTAAAGAAACCTTTGGGGAAGATCGACGATGTTCTTATCATTGTCAATGAGAGTTATGTTCCCGTTGATTTTACTATTATGGATATTGAATGTGAACCTTCATGTCCAATTATTTTGGGACGTCATTTTCTTCGCACCGTTGGTGCTATCATTGACATGAAAGAGGGGGATATAAAATTCCAATTCCCTCTCAAGAAAGGAATGGAACACTTCCCTAGAAAAAAGATTAAGTTACCTTTTGAGTCCGTTACACGGGCTAGCTATTCTTTTACTCTTGATAAAACTTGATCTTTTCTCTTTGCATTATGCCTAGCTTAAAGGCATAAAAGAAAGCGCTTTTGGAAGGCAGCCCACAACGAATAAAGTTTTATTTTGCCTTTGTTGTGTCTTGATGTTTGTTACTACAGTAGCATCATCATTGTATCTTTTCTTTTCAGCTTTGTGCCAAGTTTAGCCTCCGATTGCAAGAAAGTTCAAAAGTTGTGACGTGCAGTCCAGAAAACAGATTCTGTCCTTGGACAGAAAAAATTGTATAAAATCACCAGTTCATCTTTTTGATCTGAATTTTATTTGACAGCGTGCTCTATACAATTGGCTTTCGGGCGTCTGTTCTGAGTTTTTTGATTTGAGTTGCAGAAGTGCCCCGAAAAAATTATTTACTACCTGCTGGTCTGTTTTTCACAAATTCTGTCCTGTTTTGCCTTTTCTTCGTTTTGCAAACCTTGAGCTTGCTTTTTCTTTGCAAAAACCTTTTGGCAATCTTGAGAAACAGTAGCTCTTCAAGATTATCTTTATTTCCAGTAGGGAAAAATTATTTTATTGTGGGTACTAACCTCGCTAATCAGATTATGATGAGTTATGTATGAAGGGAGTTTTCAAGTGTGCGAGGGAAGATGATAAAAAGATTCAGGAGGGTCAAACGCTCAAGCTTGGGGATGCCCCCGTGCACCCCCAAGAAATATTCAAGAAGACTCAAGCGTCTAAGCTTGGGGATGCCCCCGTGCATCCCCTTCTCCTTCAACAATTATCAGTTCGTCTTTCGTTCCACTATATTTTATTCACTTCATGCGTTATGTGCTATGCTTGGAGTGTCTTGCTCTTAGTTTCCTTTTTAGTTTTCTTTAGCTTTGCTTGCTGTTCATAACGAGTTAGAACCCAGATTTCTTTGTGTGGGAGAGAAACACGCTCCACTTCAACCTAGAAAACAACATAGGATTTTCATGCTTATCTTTGCTGTGTGTGTTCTTTGTCTTTCCATAGCTGCTGTCATGTTTAGCTCTTAGTTTTCATGCCTTTCTTTTCAAAGAGCTTTTGTTTAGTTGGTTGTTGAACTCTCTTGAGTTTTCATGTTTATCTTGTTAAGAGAGTTTGTCTGTTGCACTGAGTTGTGTGTCTTAACTTAAAGTAGGTATTGAGGTTGCTATTTAATTTTAGTAGTAACTTGCAATAGTTTTGAGGTATTGCCATGAGTAATGTCTGAACTTTTGGTGTCAAGAGCTTTAGCCTATTAGTGATAGATGTCGTATTTTGGGCAATCCGTGTTTATTTTCGAAAACCTACAAAATAGTTGAGAACTTTAGCTACTAAATGGATCACTAATCTTTGGAGGGATCGAATATTAGAGTACACTCACGTACCATGGGTCGAGGATGCGCAAGGGTAACCAAACCCCCATACACACCTCCTCAGGGTACTTGTCTCTTTGTGAACCTCCTAATTAGATTGAGAGTTACTGATAATAAGTGCATGAGTTCTTCGGACTAATGTGAGTATTCGAAAGTTGACACTTCCACCTAACCATATTTTTCTAGCCTCTTCGGTACCGTGCATTGCCCTTTCTCACCTCGAGAGTTGGCGCATACTTCGCCGGTGCATCCAAATCCTTGGCACGATACACTCTGTCATCATAAGCCTCATTGTATCCTTCTCAAAACAGCCACCATACCTACCTATTAAGGCATTTCCATAGCCTTTCCGAGATACATTGCCATGCAACATCCATCTTCTCATGACTTGATCTTCATGTCGTACATGCTTTTTGCTTGATCGATGAGCCGCATGCTAGTTGGGCCTTGCCCTAATCATTGCTACATGATGCGCTAGTATCATTGCATATCCTGCTACACTGGCAGAGGCATACATTTGCATACATCATGATAGTTTCATTTTCTTTATGTTGAGTACTTTTGTAAAGTGTGAAAGATCTTCTATACTTCTTGTAATACATAGAGTGTTGCCCCTAAAGTGAGGAAAAGATCCCAAAGAGGACAAATCAAAAGATCCCAAAGAGGACAAAATCAAAAGATCCCAAAGAGGACAAATGAGAGATAAATAGAAAGAGCCATTGAGGCCACAAAAAAATAAAAAATAAAGAGAAAAAAGAGAAAAAGAAATAAAAAGAGAGAAGGGGGCACACTACTATTTCCTTTTGAGAGATCCACACTCGTACTCCATCTTATACCTTGTACTCCATAGAGATTATCTTTTATGCATATAGCTATGTGGGGACCTTTACACTATAGAACTTGGCTTGTATATTCCAATGATGAGCCTCCTCAAAAGAGCTATAGGTCTTCTTGAGCAAGCAAGTTGGATGCACCCCCACTAGTTCCATTGGAGAGCTTACCTTAGCTCATATGTGCATCCGTTGCATGGCAATCCCTACTCCTCAGATCATATCTATCATTTGGCTTTCTCTCGCCGATGATTGTCCTCATTGATGTGAGCCTTTCACACTTTTTTTGTCTTCCCCCTCTATCATTTTTCTCTGTTTGCCATCCTAAGTGTCGACTTTCTTGATTACGCTCATCCATTGCATGAGTGCTCAAAATATCGAAAGGGAGTGGATCATTTTGACTTGTACCTGGCTAGCAGTCTAGGGATGAGTCAAGATAAGATTCCAAAGAAGACCAAGTGTGAAACTTTAGTAGATTATGTTCTCAACAATACAAAAACTATGTTTTACTCTCTCATATATCCTATCCCCTTTCTTGCACGCAAACACCATTTGGAGACATTCGAGTCACGGACAGTGAGAGCTCTTTCACCTTTATGTTCTTATGTTACTTGTTACAATGCTAATATAGACTCTTGCTTGTTATGACTTGAATTGAATTACATGCCTTGATTACTTTACTTAAAAGTTCTTATATGGTTGGTAGCATGTCACCACAGAAATTATGCTTGTTATCATTTACCTACTCGAGGACGAGCATGAATTAATCTTGGGGATGTTGATACGACCAAAACGTATCTATAATTTCTGCTTGCTCCATGCCTCTTTTGTGTGATATTGCTATGATATTTATGCACTTCCATACACTTTTGATCATATTTGGACTAACCTATTAACTCAGTGCACCACAGTGCCAGTTCCTGTTTTCTGCTGTTTTTCTATTTCAGGTTTCCCCCATATTAAAAGTGCCCTAAAAATTCCGGGAAAAATACAGGAAAAAACAGCGTATCGGGAGCTTCCAGAAAAACCAAGGCAGGGCCAGAGGGGAGCCTGGGGTGGCCCAGGCGGCCACCCGGCGCGGCCCCACCCCTGGCCGCGCCAGGGGGGCGCCTGGGGCCCCACCTCCGCCTTTGGTGACCCCCTTTTGCATATATATTGCTCGCGTCCCGAAACCCTCGAGGACGGAACCCTTTTTCGCGATCTCATCTCTGTTCTGTCGCCGCCGCGCTTCCAAGATCGGGAGCACCTGGAGAACTCTTCCCGACACCCTGCCGGATGGGAGAACCACCACCGGGAGCTTCTCCACCACCATGGACGCTTCCCGGATGAGTTGTGAGTAGTCTCCCTTGGACCATGGGTCCATGACCAGTAGCTATGTGATGTTCTCCTCCCCTCTTTGTTCTTCATGGATTAGACCTCGTGAGCTGCCCTACATGATCGAGGCACATATGTAATCTTTATGCTGTTGCTCTGGTGAGTTTGCTGGGATCCGATGGATTATGAGATTATGTTCAGATTGTGTGTGAGTAATATATTTGATTCACCTCTTTTATATTTATGTTCTTGAGTAATTCTTGCATGTTCTCCGTTGCTATTTATTGCTTTGGCCGAGTAGTAGGTAGTAACTCAAAGAGGGAACGTTATGCTTGATTGTGGGTTCATGCCCCTCGATGACTAGTTTGAGTGACAGAAACATGAGTCTAGGGGATGTGTTGTTGCCACAAGGGGTAAAACAACGGTGCTTGTACTTGCGGGTGCAAGGATTGTTTACTTTACGCAAAGTTCTTTTAATGCAGTTGTCTGTTGCTTTGAGTTTACACTTTGGGTGGGACTCGCAACTTAATACCAGCGAGATGTTCTGGATAGATATCTCAAGGTGGATGATTAGTAGTAGATGCAGATGGATTTCGGTCTACTTGCCTTGGCGTACCGCCCATGCTTTTGAGCCTCTACCTTTCTTTACAGCATAGTTAGCATTGGTTTGCGCACATAATCCTGTCAATTGCCCAGCTGTAATTTGTTTACCTCGCTTAGCTATTTTATCGTCTTTTGGGAGAGAGACATCACTAGTGAACATCATGGGACCCCGGTCCATATTACCATCACTGATCACACCCACTATTTACTTCTTGTTCTTATTTCCTAGTTGTAGTTATACCTATCACTATTATCTCTTGCGTTTGATCCTTTGTAAACGACAAGGCCGGAGGGATTAACAACCTCTCTGTACTCGTTGGGAGCAAAGTTATTTGTATCTGTGTGCAGGTCCTGTCAAGCAAAAGTTTCTGGCGTCACTGACACCTTCTTGTCGACCCTCGGAGTCTCACGGGATTCGATCCTTGGTATCTTTGCAAGGGAAATTTGCCGCTACGCTACATCTCAAACCTTCCACTTGGGGTAACCAACGAGGGGCGAGAAGCCATCACGCACCCCTCCCCCTGGACGCGCCCCCTGCTTCGTGGGCCCCGCGTTGCTCCCCCGATGCCCTCCTTCCTCCTATATATACCCATGTACCCTAAAAACATCGAAGCAACATAGAAAACCCTAATTCCACCGCCGCAACCTTCTGTTCCCGTGAGATCCCATCTTGGGGCTTGTTCCGGAGCTCCGCCGGAGGGGGGATCTTCCACGGAGTGCTTCTACATCAACACCGTCGCCTCACCATGAGTTGTGAGTAGTTTACCACAGACCTTCGGGTCCATAGTTAGTACCTAGATGGCTTCTTCTCTCTTTTTGGATCTCAATACCAAGTTCTCCTTGGTCTTCGAGGAGATCTATTCAATGTAATCTTTTTGCGGTGTGTTTGTCGTGATCCGATGAATTGTGGGTTTATGATCAAGATTATCTATGAGAAATTTTTGGTTCTTTTCTGAATTCTTTTATGTATGATTATAATATCCTTGCAAGTCTCTTCGACTTACCGGTTTGGTTTGGCCTACTAGATCTATAGTTCTTGCAATGGGAGAAGTGCTTGGCTTTGGGTTCAATCTTGCGGTGTCCTTTCCCAGTGATAGCAGGGGCAGCAAGGCACGTATAGTATTGTTGCCATCGAGGATAAAAAGATGGGGTTTATATCATATTGCTTGAGTTTATCCCTCTACATCATGTCATCTTTCTTAAAGCGTTACTCTATTCTTGTGAACTTAATACTCTAGATGCATGCTGGATAGTGGTCGATGTGTGGAGTAATAGTAGTAGATGCAGAATCGTTTCGGTCTACTTGTCACAGACGTGATGCCTATATATAATGATCATGCTTAGATATTCTCATAATTATTCGCTTTTCTATCAATTGCTCGACAGTAATTCGTTCACCCACCGTAGAAATCTGCTATCATGAGAGAAGACACTAGTGAAACCTATGGACCCCAGGTCTATTCTCAACATATCAATCTACAATCTACTTTACTTTGTTGTTTTTACTTTCTGTTCTTATATCCAAAAATATCAAACTATCCTATCTATCAGATCTCACTTTCGTAAGTGACCGTAAAGGGATTGACAACCCCTTATCGCGTTGGCTGTGAATTTCTTATTTGTTTGTGTAGGTGCGAGGGACTCGCGCGTGGTCTCCTACTGGATTGATACCTTGGTTCTCAAAAACCGAGGGAAATACTTACGCTACTGTGCTGCATCACCCTTTCCTCTTCGAGGGAATACAACGCAAGCTCGAGAAGTAGCAAGAAGAATTTCTGGCGCCGTTGCCGGGGAGGCTTACGCAAAAGTCATATACCAAGTACCTATCACAAACCCTTATCCTTCGCATTACATTTATTTGCCTCTCGTTTTCCTCTCCCCCACTTCACCCTTGTCGTTTTATTTGCCCTTCTTTTTGCCGTGTGTTTACTGTTCTCTTGCTTTTTGTTTGCTTGTGTGTTGGATTGCTTGCTTGTCACTATGGCTCACCCTATCGGTATTGATCCTCACCTCAAGAGGTTGGAGGAGATTGAAAACAATGTTAGAAATTTTATGTCTGTGCCATTTGAGCACAATGATTTCTTCAGAAACGAGCTTAAAGAACAGAAAAACTTTATGGAGCACATGAATAAAGAACTTGATGATATGTCTAAAGAATTTTATTGTTTGAAATCTCAGTTTGCTCATCTTGAGAACCTAATAGCCCAAATTTCGGATAAACAGTCCACCTTAGTTAATAAGATGGCTGCTAAACCAGAAGAGTATGAAAATAAAGATGAAGATCTGAAAGTTATTGATGTATCTCCTATTAGATCCTTGTTTTCTAGTATGAATCTTGATAAAGATGTGACTGGAGATGAGTCTACTTCAATTAAAAGGTGTCCCAATGATTCGGAGTTTTTAGATCTTGATGCTAAAATTGCTAAAAGTGGGATTGAAGAGATTAAAACTTTGCATAGTGATGAACCCACTACTTTGGATTTCAAGGGATTCAATTATGATAATTTCTCTTTGATTGATTGTATTTCCTTGTTGCAATCCGTACTAAATTCTCCGCATGCTTATAGTCAAAATAAAGCTTTTACCAAACATATAGTTGGCGCTTTGATGCAATCTTATGAAGAAAAACTTGAATTAGAAGTTTCTATCCCTGGAAAACTTAGTGATGAATGGGAAACCACTATTAAAAATAAAATTAAAGATCATGAATGCTTTGCTTTGTGTGATTTGGGTGCAAATGTTTCCACTATCCCAAAAACTTTGTGTGATTTGTTAGGTTTCCATGAGCTTGATGATTGTTCTTTAAATTTGCATCTTGTGGATTCTACTATTAAGAAACCTATGGGAAGGATTAATGATATTCTTATTGTTGCCAATAGGAATTATGTGCCCGTAGATTTCATTGTTCTTGATATAGATTGCAATCCTTCATGTCCTATATTTTTGGTAGACCTTTCCTTAGAAAGATTGGTGCAATTATTGATATGAAGGAAGGAAATATTAGATCCAATTTCTGTTAAGGAAAGGCATGGAACACTTTCCTAGAAATAAAATTAAATTACCATATGAATCTATTACGAGAGACACTTATGGCAATACCTAGATCTATCCTTGTATCGTGCCTAGCTAGGGGCGTTAAACGATAGCGCTTGTTGGGAGGCAACCCAATTTTATTTTCTTTGTTTTTGCTTCTGTTTAGGAATAAATATTGCATCTAGCTTCTGTTTAGATGTGGTTTTGTGTTTTAATTAGTGTTTGTGCCAAGTAGAACCTTTGGGAAGACTTGTGTGAAGTTTATATGATCTTGCTGTAAAAAAACAGAAACGTTAGCGCTCACTAGAATAGTCACCATATTTTACTGGAGAGTTACAGAAGTATGCGAAAGTTACAGATTACTACAGACTGTTCTGTTTTTGACAGATTCTATTTTTCGTGTGTTGTTTGCTTATTTTGATGAATCTATGAGTAGTATTGGAGGTTATGAATCATAGAGAAATTGGAATACAGTAGGTTTAACACCAATATATAAAAAAATGAGTACATTACATTACCTTTTAGTAGTGGTCTGTTTTCTTATACTAACGAAGCTCACGAGATTTTTGGCCGAGTTTTGTGTTGTGAAGTTTTCAAGTTTTTGAGTATGGCTTTGATGGACTATGTAACAAAGAGTGGCAAGATCCTAAGCTTGGGGATGCCCAAGGCACCCCAAGGTAAAATTCAAGGACAACCAAAAGCCTAAGCTTGGGGATGCCTCGGGAAGGCATCCCCTCTTTCGTCTTCATCTATCGGTAACTATACTCGGGACTATATTTTTATTCACCACATGATATGTGTTTTACTTGGAGCATCATGTATGATTTGAGTCTTTGCTTGTTAGTTTGCCACAATCATCCTTTCTGGACACACCTTTTTGAGAGAGATAAATATGGCCTAGAATTTGTTAGAACACTCGATGTGCTTCACTTATATCTTTTGAGCTAAATAGTTTGCTCTAGTGCTTCACTTATATATTTTAGAGCACAGTGGTGATTTTATTTTGTAGAAATTGTTGATCTCTCATGCTTCACTTATATCCTTTTGAGAGTCTTTTAGAACAGCATGGTAATGTGCTTTGGTTATAAAACTAGTCCTAATATGATAGGCATCCAAGATAAATGTAGTAAATACTTTCATACAAAGTGTGTTGAATATGATGAGAAGTTTGATACTTGATGATTGTTTTGAGATATGAGGATAGTGATATTAGAGTCATGCTAGTGGAGTGATATGTCTCCAACGTATCTACTTTTGCAAACACTATTGCCCTTGTTTTGGACTCAAACTTGCATGATTTGAATGGAACTAACCCAGACTGACGTTGTTTTAAGCAGAACTGCCATGGTGTTGTTTTTGTGCAGAAATAAAAAGTTCTCGGAATCGCCTGAAAATCAACGGAGATTTATTTCAGAAAATGTAAAAAATACCTGCAAGAAGATCCACACCTGGGGGCCCACAGGCTGTCCTCGAGGGTGGGGGCGCGCCCCCCTTCCCAAGACTCGCCCCCTGCCTTGGGGGCACCCCGATGCCCCATCGATGTATCCCCAGGTCCTATATATTCCGTTTCGCAGAGAAAAAAATCAAGGAGAAAGAATTATTGCGTTTTACGAGACGGTGCCGCCGCCAAGCCCTAATCTCTCTCGGGAGGGCTGATCTGGAGTCCGTTCGGGGCTCCGGAGAGTGGAGATCGTCGCCATCGTCATCATCAACCTTCCTCCATCACCAATTCCATGATGCTCACCGTCGTGCATGAGTAATTCCATCGTAGGCTTGCTGAACGGTGATGGGTTGGATGAGATCTATCATGTAATCGAGTTAGTTTTGTTAGGGTTTGATCCCTAGTATCCACTATGTTCTGAGATTGATGTTGCTATGACTTTGTTATGCTTAATGCTTGTCACTAGGGCCCGAGTGCCATGATTTCAGATCTGAACCTATTATGTTTTCATGAATATATGTGTGTTCTTGATCCTATCTTGCAAGTCTATAGTCACCTACTATGTGTTATGATCCGGCAACCCCGAAGTGACAATAATCGAGACCACTCCCGGTGATGACCATAGTTTGAGGAGTTCATGTATTCACTATGTGTGAATGCTTTGGTCCGGTACTATATTAAAAGGAGGCCTTAATATCCGTTAGTTTCCAATAGGACCCCGCTGCCACGGGAGGGTAAGACAAAAGATGTCATGCAAGTTCTTTTCCATAAGCACGTATGACTATATTCAGAATACATGCCTACATTGCATTGATGAACTGGAGCTAGTTCTGTGTCACCCTAGGTTACAACTTCTACATGATGAATTGCATCCGACGTAATTTCCCATCACCGATCCAATGCCTACGAGCTTTACCTATATTGCTAGTTGCTATTTACTTTCCCATTGCTTATATCACAAAAACCACAAAAACACTATCTTTACTTTTATTGCTGCTACCACCACTATCATATTACTATGCTACTAAATTATCTTGCTGCAGATACTAAGTTTCCAGGTGTGGCTGAATTGACAACTCAGCTGCTAATACCTAAGAGTATTCTTTGGCTCCCCTTGTGTCGAATCAACAAATTTGGGTTTAATAATTTACCCTCGAAAACTGTTGCGATCCCCTACACTTGTGGGTTATCAAGACTATTTTCTGGCGCCATTGACGGGGAGCATAGCTCTATTCTTTAAGTCACTTGGGATTTATATCTGCTTATCACTATGAAGAATTTGAAGAACTAAAAAACCAAGATCTTACCCTCAACTATGAGGGGAGGTAAGGAACTGCCATCTAGCTCTGCACTTGATTCTCCTTATGTTATGAGTAAACTTGCGACACCTACTCCTGCTATTGAATCTGATATGTCGTATGTTCTTGATGATACTACTTCTGCTATGTATGATGAAACTACCTCTATGCCTGATAATGTGCCACTAGGTGAATTTCTAGATGAACAAATTGCTAAGGTTAGGGAGAGTGCAAATGTTGATGATATTTATGAAAGTGATGATGAAACTACTCCCAATAGATATGAATTGCCTGTTGTGCCTGAGGGTTATGTTATGGATGAAGAAATTGCTAGAGACTTTCTTGCTTGCAATTATAGATATGATCTTAAGAAGTTATTAGCTAAGCTGAAAGAAAAGTCCTTGAATGCTAGAATGAAACATGACCCTGCTTTTGCTACTTCACCTATATGTGTCACTGATAAGGATTATGAATTCTCTGTTGATCCTGAGTTAATTACTTTGGTTGAATCTGATCCTTTCCATGGCTATGAGTCTGAAACTGTTGTGGCACATCTTACCAAGTTCAATGATATAGCCACCCTGTTTACCAATGATGAAAAGATTTGCTACTACTATATCCTTAAGTTGTTTCCGTTCTCTTTAAAGGGTGATGCTAAGACTTGGTTTAATTCTCTTGATCCTGGTTGTGTGCGTGCTAAATATTTTCCCGCTCAAAAGAAACAAGCTGCCTTACGGGAAATATATAACTTTGCTCAAACTGAAGAAGAGAGTCTCCGACAAGCTTGGGGGAGGCTTCTCCAGTTACTTAATGCTTTGCCTGATCATCCTCTTGATATGCATGATATACTTGATGTCTTTTATAATGGACTAACCGATGCTTCCAGAGACCACCTGGATAGTTGTGCTGGTTCTGTTTTCAGGGAAAGAACAGTGGAACAAGCTGAATTATTATTGAATAATATGCCGGCCAATGAAAATAATTGGACACTTCCTGAACCAGCCCCTAAGCCAACTCCAAAGAAGAGAGGTGTTCTATTTCTCAGTCCTGAAGACATGCAAGAAGCAAAGAAATCTATGAAAGAAAAATGTATTAAAGCTGAAGTGTTAAGAATTTACCGCCTATTGAAGAAATACATGGTCTTGATAACCCGACACAGGTAGTAAAGGTAAATTCTCTTTATAGATTTGATGAAGGTGATACTCCTCGTTATAAGTCTGCTAGCCAATGCTTAGATGAGTTTGACAATTTCATTGCGAAACAAGAAAACTTCAATGCTTATGTTGGTAGACAATTACAACACAATGCTTATATGATTGAACGCTTGAGTGATTATCTGTCTAATGCTAAAGATGAACTGAAACTCATTAGTATACATGCTTCCATGGTCACCACTCAAGAATGATTTGCTCAATGAGTTAAATAGTAAGAATAATGACTATGATGTTAGAGTTGCAACTAGAGGGGGTAAAATGACTCAGGAACCTCTGTATCCTGAAGGCCACCCCAAGAGAATTGAGCAAGATTCTCAGAGAGCTAATTTAGATGCACCTAGTTCTTCTAAGAATAAGAAAAAGAAAAATGATAGAAATTTGCATGCTTCTAATGAACCTGTAGCTCACCCACTTGAGAATCCCAATGATATATCTGTTTTTGATGCTGAGACACTATCTGGTAATGAACATGAACCTAGTGATAATATTAATAATGATGTTTATGAAGATGCTCAACCTAGCAACGATAATGATGTAGAGATTGAACCTGATGTTGATCTTGATAACCCACAATCAAAGAATCAACATTGTGATAAGAGAGACTTTGTTGCTAGGAAGCACGGTAGGGAAAGAGAACCATGGGTTCAGAAACCCATGCCTTTTCCTCCGAAACCATCCAAGAAAAAGGATGATGAAGATTTTGAGCGCTTCGTTGAAATGATTAGACCTATCTTTTTTGCGTATGCGTTTGACTGATGTGCTTAAAACAAATCCTTGTGCCAAGTATATGAAAGACATTATTACCAACAAAAGAAAGATACCTGAAGTAGAAATCTCCACCATGCTTTCCAATTACACTTTTGAGGGTGGAATGCCTAAGAAACTAGGAGATCCTGGAGTACCTACTATACCTTGCTCCATTAAGAGAAACTATGTTAAAACTGTTTTGTGTGATCTTGGAGCCGGTGTTAGTGTTATGCCTCTCTCTTTATATCGTAGACTTGACTTGAATAAGTTGACACCTACTGAAATATCTTTGCAAATGGCCGATAAATCAACTGCTATACCTATCGATATTTGTGAGGATGTGCCTGTTGTAGTTGCAAATTTTACTATTCTCACGGACTTTGTTATACTTGATATTCCCGAGGATGATAGTATGTCTATTATTCCTAGAAGACCCTTTTTGAATACTGCAGGGGCTGTTATTGATTGCAACAAAGGCAATGTCACTTTTCATGTCAATGGTAATGAGCATACGATGCACTTTCCGAGGAAACAACCTCAGGTCTTCGGTATCAATTATATTGGAAAAACTTCAACTATTACTATTGGAGGTTTTGAGTTTCCTATCCCTACTATCAAGAAGGCATATGCCATACTTATTGTTGGGGGCATACATATCCCCATTGAGGTAACATAGTGTTATTCGAAAATTCTCCGGTTTCATATTACTCGGAAAGAGTTTATTAACAAGACCTGATCAACCTTGTTAATGGATTCCTTTTGATGAACATGGGATAGATGAATCTAGATAGCACAACCCTCCTTTTACTTTCTGTTAATTAGGTTAAATAAAAGAAAAATAGCATTATCTGTCTGTTTCCAGACTTATCCATGCAATAAAAAATATCCCGAAAATAAAAGTTCTCCAAATGCCATGAAAATGAAATATGTTTTTTCTAGAATATTTAAGAAAATATGGCACTGAACACACATCGAGGGGATCCAGCACGTGGCCTCGAGGGCACAGGGCGCCCCCTGCCTCAAGGGACCCACATGGCCCCCCCTCCACTTATCCTTTCACCCATGCTCTTCTTCTTCCTCCCAAAAAAAATCCCCAAGCAGCTCAAACCCGAGTTCTAGCTCATTTTGCTGCCATTTTCAATCTCCTTGCTCAAAGCACCATTCACCAAACTGTTTGGGGAGATTGTTCCTTGGTATGTGACTCCTCCATTGGTCCAATTAGTTTTTGTTCCAGTGCTTTATTTGTTGCAAATTTGTGCTGCTGTGGTGACCTTGTTCTTGAGCTTGCATGTCAAATTTTCTTAGTCCGAAGTAGTTCTAATGCATGATATAGCCTCTAGGCACTTGTAGGAGTTGTTGCTATCAATCTTGTTGAGTTCGGTTAACTTTTATTGTGAGTTACTATTAAATTCAGAAATTTTCAGAAAAGGAAAATGTTAAAAAGAATATTGAGGGGCTCTTCTAGCAAGAGCTCAGAGGAGAAGAAGAAAGAAGAAAATAAGAAGCCCAAGTATCATCTTCCTCGCATGGCGGAAGTTCGACCGTGCGAGTGGCCTTGTAATAATTTCATGATGTCCGCCGGTATTTACGAAGATTTTTATTGGATGACGAATAATGCAGGCCTCACCGACTTCCTCAACGACCAAAAAGAGCAGTATCTCTTACTCACCAATATTTTTACGCAAAGCTTTCATTTTCATTCTAGGAAAACACCACCTACGGTGGAGTTTCGCTTATATGATGTGGTTAAGGAGATACATTGTTAGATTTTTGTGAAATATGCAAAGTACCCTTTGAAGGTAGACTTGATGAACCACGTCATGAAGACGTCAAAGGGCTTAATGATATGATAGCCGTAGGTGAAACTAGACAAGTTTTGGGGGCAAGAATCACCAGTATACACTTCCTATTCTACGCTACTTTGCTTTATTTGCTAGTAGGTGTTTAATTGGTCACGGGAACAGTGGGAATCTCAGTGCCCCTGATATTATCATCTTACGCCATGCCTTGTTTCATGACACAACTTTTAGCTTGGGCGCCGTCATTGCCAAACGATTGAGTCTGAACCGCTCAAAGGGGCCCGTCTTTGGAGGCATCTTTGCTTCTCGCCTTGCTGAACATTTTAATATACCTATTAGGCATCATGAGAAGGAAGAAAAATTGCTTGCCCCTGTTTATCTAGACTACAAGAGCATGGTAGCTCATGACTTTATTGTTAAAGACAAAAATATGCAGCTACTTTATAAATTGAGGTTTGATGAAATATACTGTGAAATTGTTACCTTGTGTGACGCCCGAAGACCGACGTCCCAGAAGATTCCAGAAGATTCCCGAAGATTCCAGTTGTTCCGGGTTGCCCGTGTGTTCTTTTGTGATGGTGTTATTTATTTTTGCATTGCATCATGTCATCATGCCATCATGTCATATTAATTTTGCATCTCAACCTAATAAATTGTGTGGGCCTTCGGTCCATTTAAATCGAGGGAAGAATGTCTTCTCTTTAAAACATATAAAAGCCTCTCAATATTTAGGGAGCTATATTTAAAATATTCCCTTTGTTGGAATTCACCGTAACACACTTGCAATATTTCCCCATGTCTATTCCATATCAAGTTTGACTTCAAAACCTTGCTATAATTCTTTTCTCAATTTTCGAGGCTCCTCTAAAATCTAGACTCCTTTTAAACTCCTTTAAGACAAGCTATTTATTTTAGTTTGCACTTCCCTTTTTGTTGGAACTATTTTTGTGAGGTTGGAATTATTCCGTAAAGCCTTACAAAAATGTCTATCATTTTATTCTTATTCCTTGCCTCTTTCTTTATATTTTTTTTGGCTCTCTCCTTATTTGTTTATTTCTGCTGAGAAATAAAAACAGAGACCAGCCTCCTTCCAGCCCACTTGGGCCTCAGCCCCTCCAGCTGGCCTCAGGCCTCATCCCAGCCTCGGCCCCCCTTAGGCCCAGCCGGCCCAAACCCCACCTAACCCTAGCCCGATGCAACCCCCACGCTCGCTCCCAATTCCCTCGTGCCGCCGCCACCCCGTTCCCTCGTTCGACCCCGCTCTGCCTCGCTCCCCTCTCTCTCTCGACCGACAGGTCCCGCTCCTCTCGCCCCGTTTCTCTCCTCGACCCTCCTTCGTCAGCCCGCACCAGCGTCCCCTTGCGGCCTCGCCTGGCCCCAGCGCCGCGGCCAGAAGCTGGCGCCCCAGGCCGGCCAGGAGCCGTCGTCCTTCTCCCTCCGTCCGCGCCCCAAGGCCAGGCCTCTCCTCCGACCTCCTCCTCGTAGCCTGCAGCGCCGCACGGCTCCCCTCCTCGTCAGCACCGAGCAGCACCGAGCTGGCGCCTCCAGCACCTCTTCTCCCCGCCGCCTCTTCGTTCCCAGGGCCGATCCGGTCGGCCAGGAGCCACCCCGACGCGTCGGCCGTCCTCCGGCGTCCTCCTCCGCCCGAGCCCGGAGCGCCCTCCTCCATCTTCAACCGCGGCCAGAGCGCCCCGCCTCGGCAGGTGCCCGCAGCGCCCCGAGCGCGCCCTCCAGGGCCGCCTCGTCGGGTCCCTCGTCCTCGCCCCGTGGCCCTTCCCGCGTCGAGGGCCCCTGCCTCCTCTTCGCCAGCCGCCCCAAGCACCGGATCCCGCGGCCTGCTTCTGCCGTGTGGTCTCCCTGCTGCTGCTCCAAGAACGCTGTCCGTGCCGTGCTGTTTTGCTGCTGCCATGACCTCGCCGCTGTCCCGAGACCGTGCTGGAGTTTTGTGTTGTTTTGTTGCTTGTGTTGTTAACCTGAACAGAGAACGTCTACCGCCATGACCGCTACGAGCCTCGAGTACGTCTACACGGTGGCGTGTCAAGTACCCCTACGTTCGCGAAGTACTAAGTACCACGACGTCGACGACCTCGAGAACGACTACATGAACGTGTACGACTACATGTGTGATGCGCCAAGTTCCACTACCGTCGCCGGAAACGAGTACCCCTACGCTCGAAGACCGCGAGTACCACTACCGTCGCCCGAGTACCGCTATGAGAACGTCTACTTCCTCTCCGAACGGAACATCTACTTCCACTACACCCCCGTGAACGTCTACTTCCTCTACGTCCCTCGACGATCTCGAACCGTCCCGAAACATTTGTTTCGAAGGTATAACCCCGTCGATGACCCGTGAATGTTTGTTGTGTTGTATGAAATGCTCCTCGTGTGTGCTCCGTGTCCGTTTCGTCCGTTGTCATGTTCCTCGGTTGCCTCGTCACCGACTCGTGGGAACCCGGTAACGGGATCACCCCACTTTCATCTCGTTTGACTCGCTCATGTCGATTCTTCTTTTGCACCGGTCTCTCCCGAGTTACCGGAACCGATATGTTGCCGTTGCATCATTTTTCAGAATCGTTGTCGTGGCACCCTTTCTTTTCACCACGATGACTAATTCTCCTTATCATCTATATCTCTTTTAAGTCAACCTTTTAATAAATTGCATAAAACTTGATCATGTCATCCGCATCATATTAACAACATTATATATGTGTGTGAATTGTTGTTGCTTTAATAATTATTAAACATGCTCATGGGGATTTTCCGGATATGTTGTTGTTATTTTTCCGACCTCATTTAAAATGCCTAGATAGTGTAGTTTTATTATGCTTCACCTCTTGCCATGTTAACAAACTTTTAATCTTGTCTTGTAAATAATGAGAGTCAACTAAATAATTAAATGTGGTGTTTCGTCAATATGCAACTCGTTGCATATTGAGCTCCACTTAACTTGTAGTATTGTTTGTGCACTTTTGCCATGCCATGCATAATTAAACCGGACATGCATCATACTTGGATGTGCATCATATGCCATGTTTATGATATGTGTGTTTACCGCGTTGTTTGTTTTCTTTCCGGTTTGCTTCTCTTAATAGCTTCGGTTTCGTTCCGGAGTTGTGAGGATCCGCTCGACTGTTGCTCCGTCTTCTTCTTGGATCCGTTCTTCTCCCTTGTGGAATCCCAGGCAAGATGACCGAACCCGGATACCATTACTATCTTTGCCTATTGCTAGAGTATCGTTCTATAGTTTTGCCTCGATGCCCATGATCTTCTTGTCAGCCTCCTACTTGTAACCATTGCCATGTTTAACCAACCTACCTATGCAAACCGTTGCTTGGCTAAGTACGCTTCGCTCAGCCCCTCTTATAGCATTGTTAGTTGCAGGTGAAGATTGAAGATGCTTGCTTCATGTTGAAGTTTGGTTGGGTTATATCACACTATATAAATGCTTAAAAATGAAATCATCTATATACTGGAAAGGGTGGAAGGCTAAGCCTTTTGCTTGGTGATTTGTTCCACTCATGCCGTTAGGAACCGTATAAACCGGTGTTATGTTCCTTGATTATGCGTTCCTAACACGGTTGGGGTGTATGGGACCCCCTTGATAAACCGCTAAGTGCTAAGTCTTTTCCAGCAAGTCCCAACATTGGTACTATTTGCCTAATAACTAATAAAACTTGCATGTGGACTAGCTATCCCTTTTATCTTAATTCAACCCCCCCGGGCCAGTGCTCCACATGAGTGTTGGTCCGAACTGGGCAACCTGCGGGGCCACCTCGAGGAAACTCAAGGTCTGGTAAAAACCCGTAGCTTGTCCCATCCGGTCGTGGCCTGAGACGAGATACGCGCGGCTACAATCAGGGTGTCGGCACGCCGGGAGGATTTGCTGGATTAGCCTTACCTTAGTTCGGTTTAACTTGAGCACGGGATTCCGAGAATACTCAGGTCTTCCCACCTATGGAGTTGCGACTCCGCGGATCGTGGGCTTGTGATGGGCCAAGTTGGAACACCCCTGCAGGGTTTGAACTTTAGAAAGCCGTGCCCGCGGTTATGTGGCAGATGGGAGCTTGTTAATTCCGGTTGTAGATAACTTGACACAATGTTTCAATACACTACCCGCGTGTGTACCGTGACTGTCAATTTCCGAATAGGGATTCGGGAGTTGAACACGGTGGGGTTATGTTTGACCGGCTTTAGTTAGGATCACTTCGTGATCATATCTCGACCGAGGCACTTCTCTTCTCGCTCTCTATTACGTAAGGTAGTGCTAGTTGCTGCTGCAGACTCTTGTTGTTTCTTCACCTCATATTTCTTTCTTCAGCCTTGTCCTCACCCAAGGCTTAAATAGTCTTGTTACCCGGGAACGGGATTGCTGAGTCCTCTGTGGCTCACAGTTACTTCACCACACCAGATGCAGGTTCAGCCGAGTTGTTGCAGAGGATGGTTCAGTACTTCACCAGGAGCTCGTTGAAGAGTGTGGCCGTTTGTTTGTGACGTTTCGATGTTCAGTAGTGGTTTCTACTAGGATTCGATCTTGGCCTGTGGCTGTATGTTGTTTTGGTATCTTTCTTTGGTTCTTCACCCGTAGTCGGGTTGTGATGTTTTGAATGATGTATTGCTTATGTAATGTATTGTGTGAAGTGGCGAGTGTAAGCCAACTATCTCCTTTTGCAATTTAATCCCTCTTTTACATGAGTCGTGCAAAGATACCAAACTTGAGATCATTCTAGGATGGGCTTATATCTTTAAGTCGTGCCTCGACACGTAGGAGATATAGTCCCATCCTGGGCATTACAAGTTGGTATTCAGAGCCTTCTCCGACCTAGAAGCCCCCACTGTTTGATCGAATCGTTGACGGTTGAGTCTAGGCACACACTGAAAACTTTTTGAGTCCTATATTATATCGGAGAGTAGGATTTCTTTGCTTCTCATCCCCTTTCTCTCTGGTGAGGACTCCTGACGTCTACTCTTGTCTCTCCTATTTTCAAAAATTGCACCAAAAATTTTTTTAGGATCCCGCGAGTATTCTGGGATTGTTTCGATGTTCTTGTGACAAGGATATTGTTCTGGATGCCTCCTGTTACCGAGGAGTTGAGCTTCGGGGTATCATTGTAACAAGCATATCGCGGCAGTACTAAATACTTAAGACGGCCGACATCGAAAATCTCTCCTATACGGCCAGTGGCAAGATAACCCCGACATCACCCAGTACTGGGGAGGTAGTTCAAGAGTATTGCCATAGCTTGTTATAGTGGATGCTTTTCGAAGGTCCGAGGTAAACAGTTTCCGAGAAAGACTGGTTATGTGTTGAAGGATGGATACACCTGGATGTAGGTTTAGATTTGATTGCGCGGTGCTTCCCATGTATCCCCAACACCTGATTGCATAACTGGAAACTTTCGGAAATCTATAGGTGGGTTCATCAAGTAGTTCTAGGCATTCTTCCAACGGATGCTCGATATGAAGTTTGGGGTTCTACATTGAGTGAAGTGGTTTATGGACTTGTTCTGATCGGGAGTTGCATCTTAAAGGGTCCTTGGCTATGCTGATCCGGGGATGACAAAACCCTTTTGTAACATGTTCCATGAGCTTTCAGCACAAAGATGTTAGAACGAAACTCCTCTCTTGTGTTTTTTCCCGTCTGATCCTTGTTCCTTTTTATTTTATCTTTTGTTCTCCCTAGTGGCTTCTCGTCAAGTTGATGTAACTACGGAATTCATTCGTTCAATCCTCTATTCGGATGATATTGTGAAGATCATGTTGCATATCTATCCTTTGTTCTTGTCTTGATTCTGGTATTCGAGTTGCTTCGATGTCAAATGTTGATTCCATACCTTTCCTAATCGGTGTTCTCATATTTCTATGAGAGTGCTAGTCCTTCTTGATCATTGAGATGGTCATGTTAATTCTTTTCCAACCGGTGCCCATTTTGTTCATCCCAAGTTATCTTTGCTTTTCCCCACCCTCCCTCCCTTTTTCTTTATGGAGCTGGAATTCTCAGATGAAGTATCCATTTTATTCATGTGATATTTCTTCATTCATTCCTTCAATGTTCTTATCCGGTGATTTGTCGTGAAGATGCTCAAGAGCTCCAAGTTCATCATTCTTTTGTTCTCAATTCTTCCGGTGGATGTAATTCAAGATTTCGGTGTTGATCTTATCCTTTTCCTCATTTCACAATGCTTTCTTATTCCGGTGCACCAATTAATCTTTCTCCTCTTGCTCTTCATATCCGGAGTGCTGAAGATTCATAATTCCATTCTTAATCCGTTCAAATTATTTTGAGCATTGTTATCTTATTCAAGCCATTTAATTCAACCGGTGCAATATCTCTTAAGCAATCTTTTCCAACGGTGATTTCTTTGAGTGGGCCCTAACCCACAGGTCTTTTTCCAGGATCTTACCTGACTCTTCTATTTTTTTCCGGAGTTATTCTTAAATTCTTTCAAATGTGACGTAAGAATGATTCCCATCAGTCACATGCTTTCTCCAAGTTTACTTTCAAATTCTTTTTCATCATTGGTTCAACCTTTTAATTCTTCATTCCGGAGTGCTCAACAATTCTTCATGGCATTTCTCGTCTTCACTCTCAACTTTTGAAGACCCGGAGAAGTGTTTCTCTTAAACCTTGGACCGTTCTCTTGTTGAGATTCGTGGTTCTTGCTTCATGCCATCCTCATTATTATTAAGGTTGTGAGGAATTCTTTTCATACACATCCGAAGCATTTCATGAATTCTTTTCTTTGTGATCCTCCGAAGGTCATCATTTCAGAATATTTTCTTCATTCTCAGTTTTCAACTTTGTCCTCCAAAATATTCTTCATTGATGTCTCTTCGTTCGTCTTCATATTCTTACGGTGGTTCATTCAAGTTTACCCTTCCGTTGTTATCCTTTTAATTCATTTGTTCTTTTCATAATCCTACCGGTGGTTTGTTGAAGATTTACCCAAGCTTGTGCTAGATCTCTCTTTAATTCTTTGCAACGAGAATAAGTAGTATGCCAAATCCTTTGGTTGTCATCAATTTAAATTGGTGAAGGAGCTGCATGACATAATTCTTATTCTTATTCCTTCAAGGTGATTTAATTCTTTTGCCTGGAGCTTGTTCATCATATCATATTCTCGGTTCTAAGTTGTTCATCTTGTTTTTTCCGGAGCTCCAAGTTATTTCAATTATATCATTTCAAAGCTCAATCTATTCATCGCAGTCCTTGATTCATATTCTTTTCATCTTTCACTTCTCTTGCTTTCATTACCGGAGTTCTCATGGTGGTTCATCATCATTTAATTCATCCTCGAAGTCTTCATCCAGATTATTGTTGGAGCTCAAGCATTCTTCTTCATGCTTTCCATTTGCAATTCTTTCTACCTTATCTTTTCAGATGGTGTTATGTCATTCTCGACAATTCCTTCATGGATTACAATTCACGAGTTTTCAAGAATGAGATATTTAAACCCATCTTTTTCCTTGTTCAAGAGATCTTTTCAACCCTTCAATTATTCATTGGAGTTATCTTGGGTTATAATTCACCTAAAAGCTTTCCTTAAGAATTGTTGCTATTATGGTGCTTATTAACGACCCAAGTTCTTCATTTATCATTCCGGTGAAATAAGGTTATCGTCTCCTTGTTGATCTCAATCCAATCAATTGTTTTCCGTTAGTGGCCGGTTGTCACCTCATAATTTTGAGATGTTTTCCATAAGCCCACATCGAGCTTAATCGTTTCGTTGTTGATTTTCCAACAACTCCGTTCAACCCTTCTTTGTAAGGAGGATTTCCTAATTAAATTTTGAGAGAAGTTGTCATTTTCTTCTCCATTCTTTCTTCCCAACGTTCTTGCATCTATTCTTTCGTTCCGGAGGTTTTGTGATGTTGCTCTCTCCAAACCATCATCTCGTTTTATCGAGATCATGTTCTTTCCCTTGCTTATCATTTAACCGGAGTGGTGTGTCCTCCATTCAAGTTCCGTCATCTTATCAAGTTTTGCCTCTCTTCTTAACCGGAGTGCTGTCTGAATCTCTCTTACCCCTTCTGCCATTCTTTTATTTGTTTCAGAGGCTGTGTGTTGTTGCTTTCATCAAGTATCATCTCAACTTGACAAGTTTTTGTTCATTTCCTTCCTTTTTCAGTCGGAGTGCTGTCCAAATTCTATCATTCTTATTCCTTGGCTATAACGTTGCAGTTTCATATTCTTTTGATCCGTGAGCTCTTGTTTCATGTTTTTTCAACCTACAAGGTTCTCATAATGCTCCGTGTTACTCTTTTCTAACGGAGTATTTTCATATTCGTTCATCTCCGTTGCTTTCTTTCTTTCAACTTGTTTAACCTCTCAAGGTTCTTGGTTTCACTCGTCTATCAAAGAAGCAACTTTGTTTTACCTCCTCCTTTTCGGTTTTACCCGGTGATATCTCTAGGATCTCGGGTCGAGATCCTCTGTTAGTGTGGGAGAGTTGTGACGCCCGAAGACCGACGTCCCAGAAGATTCCAGAAGATTCCCGAAGATTCCAGTTGTTCCGGGTTGCCCGTGTGTTCTTTTGTGATGGTGTTATTTATTTTTGCATTGCATCATGTCATCATGCCATCATGTCATATTAATTTTGCATCTCAACCTAATAAATTGTGTGGGCCTTCGGTCCATTTAAATCGAGGGAAGAATGTCTTCTCTTTAAAACATATAAAAGCCTCTCAATATTTAGGGAGCTATATTTAAAATATTCCCTTTGTTGGAATTCACCGTAACACACTTGCAATATTTCCCCATGCCTATTCCATATCAAGTTTGACTTCAAAACCTTGCTATAATTCTTTTCTCAATTTTCGAGGCTCCTCTAAAATCTAGACTCCTTTTAAACTCCTTTAAGACAAGCTATTTATTTTAGTTTGCACTTCCCTTTTTGTTGGAACTATTTTTGTGAGGTTGGAATTATTCCGTAAAGCCTTACAAAAATGTCTATCATTTTATTCTTATTCCTTGCCTCTTTCTTTATATTTTTTTTGGCTCGCTCCTTATTTGTTTATTTCTGCTGAGAAATAAAAACAGAGACCAGCCTCCTTCCAGCCCACTTGGGCCTCAGCCCCTCCAGCTGGCCTCAGGCCTCATCCCAGCCTCGGCCCCCTTAGGCCCAGCCGGCCCAAACCCCACCTAACCCTAGCCCGATGCAACCCCCTCGCTCGCTCCCAATTCCCTCGTGCCGCCGCCACCCCGTTCCCTCGTTCGACCCCGCTCTGCCTCGCTCCCCTCTCTCTCTCGACCGACAGGTCCCGCTCCTCTCGCCCCGTTTCTCTCCTCGACCCTCCTTCGTCAGCCCGCACCAGCGTCCCCTTGCGGCCTCGCCTGGCCCCAGCGCCGCGGCCAGAAGCTGGCGCCCCAGGCCGGCTAGGAGCCGCCGTCCTTCTCCCTCCGTCCGCGCCCCAAGGCCAGGCCTCTCCTCCGACCTCCTCCTCGTAGCCTGCAGCGCCGCGCGGCTCCCCTCCTCGTCAGTACCGAGCAGCACCGAGCTGGCGCCTCCAGCACCTCTTCTCCCCGCCGCCTCTTCGTTCCCAGGGCCGATCCGGTCGGCCAGGAGCCACCCCGACGCGTCGGCCGTCCTCCGGCGTCCTCCTCCGCCCGAGCCCGGAGCGCCCTCCTCCATCTTCAACCGCGGCCAGAGCGCCCCGCCTCGGCAGGTGCCCGCAGCGCCCCGAGCGCGCCCTCCAGGGCCGCCTCGTCGGGTCCCTCGTCCTCGCCCCGTGGCCCTTCCCGCGTCGAGGGCCCCTGCCTCCTCTTCGCCAGCCGCCCCAAGCACCGGATCCCGCGGCCTGCTTCTGCCGTGTGGTCTCCCTGCTGCTGCTCCAAGAACGCTGTCCGTGCCGTGCTGTTTTGCTGCTGCCATGACCTCGCCGCTGTCCCGAGACCGTGCTGGAGTTTTGTGTTGTTTTGTTGCTTGTGTTGTTAACCTGAACAGAGAACGTCTACCGCCATGACCGCTACGAGCCTCGAGTACGTCTACACGGTGGCGTGTCAAGTACCCCTACGTTCGCGAAGTACTAAGTACCACGACGTCGACGACCTCGAGAACGACTACATGAACGTGTACGACTACATGTGTGATGCGCCAAGTTCCACTACCGTCGCCGGAAACGAGTACCCCTACGCTCGAAGACCGCGAGTACCACTACCGTCGCCCGAGTACCGCTATGAGAACGTCTACTTCCTCTCCGAACGGAACATCTACTTCCACTACACCCCCGTGAACGTCTACTTCCTCTACGTCCCTCGACGATCTCGAACCGTCCCGAAACATTTGTTTCGAAGGTATAACCCCGTCGATGACCCGTGAATGTTTGTTGTGTTGTATGAAATGCTCCTCGTGTGTGCTCCGTGTCCGTTTCGTCTGTTGTCATGTTCCTCGGTTGCCTCGTCACCGACTCGTGGGAACCCGGTAACGGGATCACCCCACTTTCATCTCGTTTGACTCGCTCACGTCGATTCTTCTTTTGCACCGGTCTCTCCCGAGTTACCGGAACCGATATGTTGTCGTTGCATCATTTTTCGGAATCGTTGTCGTGGCACCCTTTCTTTTCACCACGATGACTAATTCTCCTTATCATCTATATCTCTTTTAAGTCAACCTTTTAATAAATTGCATAAAACTTGATCATGTCATCCGCATCATATTAACAACATTATATATGTGTGTGAATTGTTGTTGCTTTAATAATAATTAAACCTGTTCATGGGGATTTTCCGGATATGTTGTTGTTATTTTTCCGGCCTCATTTAAAATGCCTAGATAGTGTAGTTTTATTATGCTTCACCTCTTGCCATGTTAACAAACTTTTAATCTTGTCTTGTAAATAATGAGAGTCAACTAAATAATTAAATGTGGTGTTTCGTCAATATGCAACTCGTTGCATATTGAGCTCCACTTAACTTGTAGTATTGTTTGTGCACTTTTGCCATGCCATGCATAATTAAACCGGACATGCATCATACTTGGATGTGCATCATATGCCATGTTTATGATATGTGTGTTTACCGCGTTGTTTGTTTTCTTTCCGGTTTGCTTCTCTTAATAGCTTCGGTTTCGTTCCGGAGTTGTGAGGATCCGCTCGACTGTTGCTCCGTCTTCTTCTTGGATCCGTTCTTCTCCCTTGTGGAATCCCAGGCAAGATGACCGAACCCGGATACCATTACTATCTTTTCCTATTGCTAGAGTATCATTCTATAGTTTTGCCTCGATGCCCATGATCTTCTTGTCAGCCTCCTACTTGTAACCATTGCCATGTTTAACCAACCTACCTATGCAAACCGTTGCTTGGCTAAGTACGCTTCGCTCGGCCCCTCTTATAGCATTGTTAGTTGCAGGTGAAGATTGAAGATGCTTGCTTCATGTTGAAGTTTGGTTGGGTTATATCACACTATATAAATGCTTAAAAATGAAATCATCTATATACTGGCAAGGGTGGAAGGCTAAGCCTTTTGCTTGGTGATTTGTTCCACTCATGCCGTTAGGAACCGTATAAACCGGTGTTATGTTCCTTGATTATGCGTTCCTAACACGGTTGGGGTGTATGGGACCCCCTTGATAAACCGCTAAGTGCTAAGTCTTTTCCAGCAAGTCCCAACATTGGTACTATTTGCCTAATAACTAATAAAACTTGCATGTGGACTAGCTATCCCTTTTATCTTAATTCAACCCCCCCGGGCCAGTGCTCCACATGAGTGTTGGTCCGAACTGGGCAACCTGCGGGGCCACCTCGAGGAAACTCAAGGTCTGGTAAAAACCCGTAGCTTGTCCCATCCGGTCGTGGCCTGAGACGAGATACGCGCGGCTACTATCAGGGTGTCGGCACGCCGGGAGGATTTGCTGGATTAGCCTTACCTTAGTTCGGTTTAACTTGAGCACGGGATTCCGAGAATACTCGGGTCTTCCCACCTATGGAGTTGCGACTTCGCGGATCGTGGGCTTGTGATGGGCCAAGTTGGAACACCCCTGCAGGGTTTGAACTTTCGAAAGCCGTGCCCGCGGTTATGTGGCAGATGGGAGCTTGTTAATTCCGGTTGTAGATAACTTGACACAATGTTTCAATACACTACCCACGTGTGTACCGTGACTGTCAATTTCCGAATAGGGATTCGGGAGTTGAACACGGTGGGGCTATGTTTGACCGGCTTTAGTTAGGATCACTTCATGATCATATCTCGACCGAGGCACTTCTCTTCTCGCTCTCTATTACGTAAGGTAGTGCTAGTTGCTGCTGCAGACTCTTGTTGTTCCTTCACCTCATATTTCTTTCTTCAGCCTTGTCCTCACCCAAGGCTTAAATAGTCTTGTTACCCGGGAACGGGATTGCTGAGTCCTCTGTGGCTCACAGTTACTTCACCACACCAGATGCAGGTTCAGCCGAGTTGTTGCAGAGGATGGTTCAGTACTTCACCAGGAGCTCGTTGAAGAGTGTGGCCGTTTGTTTGTGACGTTTCGATGTTCAGTAGTGGTTTCTACTAGGATTCGATCTTGGCCTGTGGCTGTATGTTGTTTTGGTATCTTTCTTTGGTTCTTCACCCGTAGTTGGGTTGTGATGTTTTGAATGATGTATCGCTTATGTAATGTATTGTGTGAAGTGGCGAGTGTAAGCCAACTATCTCCTTTTGCAATTTAATCCCTCTTTTACATGAGTCGTGCAAAGATACCAAACTTGAGATCATTCTAGGATGGGCTTATATCTTTAAGTCGTGCCTCGACACGTAGGAGATATAGTCCCATCCTGGGCATTACACCTTGCCTGCACCATCTCTGTTTGATCTGTCCACAGGCAAGTCCTCATTACATCAGATGCCTTCTACCAGTACCAAGGCTAGGCACAAGCTTCAGAGCCTGAGCCAGAACCACCATTTGATCCTTCTCGACAATCTATTTATGGGTGGGATCTGGACGAGCTCGCCAACCAGTGGCATCTTGAGGACACATCTCAGTACACTGGAGGGAGTGGCTTCGATCCTTGGCCATAGACCAACTTAGGCCAAAATCCTAAGCTTGGGGGAGTACGTGTTTCTCACTGACTTACATTCTTGTCCACACGCTTATTCTAGCTGTCGGTGCTTGTCAGGGATATGGTTAGTAGGTATAAACCGGATATTGTAAACCGGCTTAGTTATATTGTACTTGGTTTTAATATCTTAGTAGAGACTACGGCCCATGAGATTTCAAGGCCCATGTATAGAAGTACGGTTTGTAAACCGCCAAGAGATGTAACTTGAGAGATAGGAAAGAAAAGACAGAGACTGAGGCGGACATGATTATGAGCCGGCCTCGGGACTCTGTAAACCGGACCAGGCGTCACCTCTATATAAAGGGACGACCCGGCGACGGTTCAGGGACAAGCAACAATCAATCCGTCGAGACACAGGCAAAGCGAATCCGCTCCCTGTAAACCGACGCCCAAGCAATATCAACCAACTAGACGTAGGCTTTTACCTTCTCCGAAGGGGCCGAACTAGTATAAATCCTTTGTGTCCTTTGTGTGCCATGAATCCTTTCAAGCTAACCCGTGCGATGGTTCCATCATCAAGTCCGCTAAACCGGACATCTGCCGTGTTATTTCCACGACAGTTGGCGCCCACCGTGGGGCCTGCGCACGATGGTTTCGAGTTCTTGAAAGGCGGCTTCGAAGGGTTAAAGGGTTACGCAGTCGGCCGGATGACCAAGAGTCGTCGTGGCCGGATCTACATCGACGACACGGGTTGGGGACCGGAGGCCGATTCGATCGAATACGGGTACCAGGTCCCCTTCGGCAGCATCCAAGTCTTCATCGGCAAAATTGGTGAACCGGGACCTGAGCCGGACACCCTCCCCAACATCGTCGAGCCGGCTCAGCGTACGAGATCGGCCCGGATTCAGCCTGCCATGAAGCATGTGTTCGTTGGAGCGATTCACGCAGGCCAAGCCGAGGACGGATCGGAATCTGATGGTGCAACCGTGGTCTACTCAGATGATGAATCTTCATCCGGGGAAACTGAATCTCTGTATCAGTTGCAGGACGGCCGGTCTAAGGGCGAGTCCGATGGAAACAGTATTCCGGACCCCTTTGGCCCGCCAAACCGGGTGGCGGTCTTCATGGCCGGTTCACAACCCCCGACGAACGGAACGACAGCAGAGGCTGGTGCAGGGGGAAGCGGTTCAAATCCCTCCCTTACTGAAGTTCTATCCACCTTGATCGAGGAGTTCACAGCTAAGGCAGTGGAGGTCGTCGCTCCAGCAGACAAGGCGCAACATGATGCAGCGCTTCTTCAGTTGAAAGCCCGGATCGATCAGTTAAAGGAGGATTTAAGGGCGGAAGGAGAGATGTTAGCCATAAGACAAGCAGAGTTGGATGATCAAGCCTTTCATTTAAGGATGGAGCAAGCTTCTGTGGAAGGAGTAAGGGGGCGAAAGTATCGATCCCGCCTACCGTCGGGTTTCGAATCTGCGAATTTGTTCAGGACACCTGGGGCTGGGGCCAGTAATAATCCGGCCTTAAACCGGAGAAGCCCACCGGCTCGGGACGAGCCGGTTCAGCAGCCCGCCGCAGAACGGGAGCGTCGGATTACAGCGGCGCCTTATGTTGCTGTCCCTCCGGGACACTATTCAAACCCTTTGGATAATATCGCTGCAGCGGCAGCATGGTTGGCCGCTTTACCCGTGGAAGAAACGTCCCCGGTGGCGATAGAGGCGCGCAGGGCCCAGAAGCTACTTAATACTGCATTAATACAGCAGCAAGCGTACTCCCATAGCAGGGAAAGGTTACATTCAACACCGCGTCCCAACCGAAGTTATTCTAGACATTGGGAGGAGCCAGAAGTGTCTAGCAGTGAGCGCAGGAGACATCAGCACAGGCAGGATAATCCGGCAAGGGCGGAGATGCCAGCCCCGGACCTAAACCGGCCTAGATCGGAGGCCAGGGAGGAAATTTGTCAGTCGACGCCGGTTCACACAGCCACCACAGGGACAGGAGCTACAGCGAGCGGTTTTGGAATACAATGTCTCGTCCCCGCCCTACGGAGCGTTAAGTTGCCCAAGGATTTCAAAGGACCTCGCAAAGTGCCTAATTACACAGCCGATTTACCGCCCGAAGCTTGGGTGGAGAGTTACGAGATGGCCATGGAGATGCTGGATGTGGATGAATCGGCTTGTGCCAAATATTTCACTATGATGCTTGAGGGCACGGCCCGGACTTGGCTGAAGGCGCTACCTCCGAATTCTATCGGGTCATGGGGGGAGCTGCGCAGTCAGTTCATCAAAAACTTCAAGGATACATGCAAGCAACCGATGTCGGTGATAGATTTAGCAGCATGTGTGCAAGGAGAGCAGGAGTCTACAGCAGCTTGGGTACGCAGAGTGGCAGAGATCTTGCACTCCTCAAATGGCATCAACCCTAGCACAGCAATTGTAACATTGGAGAACAATTGCCGGTTTGAATCTTTAAAATTAAAACTCGGACGGCTTAAACGGGACTGCAATGACATGGGGACTTTAATGAGTGCCCTAGTGAAGTACGGAGACTCAGATAATACCAAGTATCTGGAGTCAGAAGGAGATAAAACGGGGAAGGCCAGCAAGTCTGGTAAACCGGCGCCGGTTAATCCGGTTACTTCAAGCTTTTTGGGCAAACGGAAGGCAGAAAATAGTTCCGACTTTGTTGCTAATACACAGGCACAAGGCGGTATTCAGGTTAATCCGCAGGGTTCCACTCTCCAAACCGGTGGAGGAAACCCGGGTTGGGAGCAGGATTTGGATCAACCCTGTCTAAAGCATAGCGGAAGAGGGAGGATTGCAAGGCATACTATAAGAGAATGCATACCCTTTATGAAAGCATGGAACGGCCGTTTTAATCCTCCTAGCCGGCCCCCGAACGGTGGTTCAGGGCCCGGGTTTTATGGTCCGGGTTATCAAGGGAACAACTCCGGATCAGGATATAGGGGCAACGGCGGTTATCAAGGGAACAACGGCGGTTATCAATCCCGGCCAGGCGGCCAAAATAGTCAAGGAAACTACAATGGTCAGGGAAATCAATCGCATCATCAAGGTGGTTACAATGGTCAGGGAAGTCAATCACATCATCAAGGTGGTTATCATGGTCAGGGAAATCAATCGCATCATCAATTTGGTTACAACAATCAGAATAATCAGCAGCAGGGCCAAGGGAGATACAATAACCAAGGAAACCAGCAGCAACAGCGTCCGCAGCAACAGCAGCAATCCGGATACCAGAGTAATCCGAAGGAGTTGAGCAGCGGTCACTATCATGTTTTCACCACGAGTTTATGTAAGAGAGACCAGAAGGTTTTAAGGCGGACTGTTAATGCAGTAGAACCGGCGACGCCACAATTTCTCCGATGGTCAGAGCAGCCCATTGTATGGAGCAGAGAGGACCACCTGTTACGGGTAGATAATCCGGGACATTTAGCCTTGGTGGTAGCACCTCATGTGGGAGGATACAAGTTTACTAAAGTCCTCATGGATGGAGGTAGCAGTATCAATATATTATATTACGAGACCTTTCGTCGTATGGGTCTGACGGATAAAAAGTTAAGGATATCAAACACAGTGTTTCACGGGGTGGTCCCAGGTAAGTCAGCTTATCCAGTTGGTAAGATTGACTTAGAAGTTACCTTTGGAGATGAGCATGATTCCAGATCGGAGATGATCACTTTTGAAGTTGTCAAAATTAAAAGTCCGTATCATGCTTTGTTTGGAAGGACGGTTTATGCTAAATTTATGGCTAGGCCATGTTATGTTTATTTGCAGCTTAAGATGCCGGGTCATAAAGGCACGATTACGGTGCATGGCAGTCGTAAGATAGCAGTGGAGTGTGAGGAAGGTGATGCAGCTTATGCAGAAGCGGTATGTGCCACGGAAGAGTTAAAATTTTATAAAGATAATGTTGATCCGGCAGATATGACTCCGCTGAAGAAACCAACTACCGAGCATGATCCGGCTTTGAAGTTCAAGTCAGCGGAAGAGACTAAGCAAGTTGATTTTGTGCCTGGAGACTCGTCTAAGCAATTCACCATCAGTGCTAACCTGGATCCTAAATAGGAAAGCGCGCTCATCGAGTTCATCCGTGAGAACCGGGATATCTTTGCATGGAAACCTTCTGACATGCTAGGTATACCGAGGGAACTCGCTGAGCACAAGTTGAATATTGATCCGAAGTTTAAACCAGTAAAACAGTATATGCGCCGCTTTAATGAAGAGAGGCGCAAGGCTATAGGAGAAGAAGTGGCCAGACATTTGGCGGCAGGGTTCATAGTGGAAGTTTTTCATCTGGAATGGTTGGCTAATCCGGTGCTGGTTCTAAAGAAGAATGGGAAGTGGAGGATGTGTGTGGATTACACAGACCTCAATAAAGCTTGCCCGACTGATCCTTTTGCTCTACCTCGCATTGATCAGATTATTGATGCCACAGCAGGGTGTGAGCGGCTGAGTTTTCTGGATGCGTATTCAGGTTATCACCAGATCAAGATGGCAGTTGAGGATCAAGAGAAGACGGCTTTCATAACCCCTTTTGGTGCTTTTTGCTACGTGTCTATGCCCTTTGGGCTCAAGTGTGCACAGGCAACTTATCAACGTTGCGTTCAGAATTGTTTGAAAGGGCAGATAGGAAGGAACGTGCATGCTTATGTGGATGACATCGTGGTCAAATCAAAGGAGGAAAGAACAATGATAGAAGACCTCAGAGAAACCTTTGATAATCTTCGGGCTTACAGGATGATGCTTAATCCGGAGAAATGTGCTTTTGGTGTACCGGCTGGTAAGCTTCTGGGATTCCTGGTCTCGAACAGGGGAATAGAAGCCAACCCGGAGAAGATCAAGGCCATCACATCTTTGACAAAACCGGTCTGCATCAATGATGTTCAGCGCATAGCTGGCCGGATCACGGCGCTGAGCCGGTTTATCAGTCGCTTAGGAGAGAAAGCGATCCCGCTTTATCAAATGTTGAAGAAAATGGACCGGTTCATTTGGAGTGATGAGGCAAATACAACATTTGAGAATCTGAAACAGCAACTAGCAAAACCACCGGTTTTAGCTGCTCCCATTGATAAGGAGCCTTTGCTGTTATATGTTGCTGCGAATACACGGGCAGTCAGCATTGCGATTGTGGTTGAGCGCAAGGAAGCAGGGAAGGAACATCCGGTTCAGCGCCCGGTTTATTATGTGAGTGAAGTACTCATCGAATCTAAGCAAAGGTACCCTCATTGGCAGAAGTTGGTATATGGGGTGTTCATGGCAAACCGGAAACTGAAGCATTATTTCCAAGGGCATCCAATAACTGTGGTTAGTTCAGCTCCGTTGGGGGACATAATCCAGAATAGGGATGCTACGGGCAGGGTAGCCAAGTGGGCCATTGAGCTCAGTCCGCATGAGTTGAAGTATGTACCGCGTACTGCTATAAAATCTCAGGCATTGGTCGATTTCATCAATGACTGGACGGAGTTGCAGACTCCTGAGGAGAAGCCGGATCTTACTTATTGGACGATTCACTTTGACGGTTCAAATCAGTTGGAGGGCTCGGGGGCTGGAGTTGTCTTAACTTCCCCCATAGGTGATAAATTTTGTTATGTCCTCCGGTTATTATTTCCTTGTACTAATAATGCAGCAGAATATGAAGCGCTTCTTCATGGTTTGCGATTGGCAAAAGAGATGAATTTGAGCCGGGTTAAGTGCCTGGGCGATTCAGACCTAGTGGCACAGCAAGTTTCGGGCAAGTGGGATTCAAGGGATCCCCTCATGGCGGCTTATCGACGAGAGGTTGAAGCGGTCGCAGGATATTTCAAGGGATATCAGGTGGAGCATATAGACCGGCGGAGGAACGAAGCAGCCGACGCTTTAAGCCGGCTAGGATCGCAACGTAAACCGGTACCACCAAACACCTTTTTGGATGAATTGCACAGTCCTTCGGTTCAAGTACCTTCAGAGAACGACCTAGCTGTTCCGGATCCAGAGGCACAGTTGGTTGCAGCAACCCATGTTATTCCGGATTGGACGTTACCCTATTTGGCATACTTAAGCCGAGGAGAGTTACCGGAGGACGAAGACGAAGCACGGCAGATAATCCGGCGTTCCAAATCTATGACAATTGCCAACGGAGAGCTGCACCATCGTAGCACTTCTGGAGTATTTCAACGGTGTGTTTCAGCTGAGGAAGGTTGTGAGATTCTAAGAGAGATTCATGAAGGGGATTGTGGTCATCATGCCGGATCAAAATCTTTAGTGGCTAAAGCTTTCCGACATGGCTTTTATTGGTTAACCGCGCATGCAGATGCGGCAGACCTGGTCCGCAAGTGTGACGCTTGTCAGAAGTTCTCAAGACGTGCCCTTGTTCCGGCACAGGAACTCCGGATGATACCAATAACTTGGCCTTTTGCAACTTGGGGGCTTGACATGGTTGGTCCTTTCAAGAGATCCCAAGATCAGAAAACTCATCTACTAGTAGCAGTAGACAAGTTTACGAAGTGGGTTGAAGCGGAGCCTATAAGCAAGTGTGATGCGGCAACAGCGGTCAAATTCATCAAAAAAGTAATATTCCGGTTTGGTTTTCCGCACAGCATCATCACAGATAATGGCACCAACTTATCTCAGGGTGAGATGGAAGAATTCTGTCAACGAGAGCATATTCGTTTGGACGTGTCTTCTGTGGCTCACCCCCAATCCAATGGTCAGGCAGAAAGGGCAAATCAGGAGATTTTGCGAGGAATCAAACCCCGGCTTATGACACCTTTGCAGAGAACCCCAGGGTGTTGGGTTGAAGAATTACCATCTGTCCTTTGGAGTATTAACACTACACCCAACCGGTCTACAGGTTATACACCTTTCTTCATGGTTTACGGCGCAGAAGCAGTTCTTCCAAGTGACATACGCCATGATTCACCGAGGGTAGCGGCCTATGTGGAAGCTGTTAATGAGGAGTCAAGACAAGACGGTTTGGATCGGTTGGATGAAGAACGTGATATAGCTGCAGCACGGTCGGCGATTTATCAGCAAGATCTGCGCAGATATCACAGCCGCCGGATTAGAACCAGGACATTCTAGGAGGGTCACTTGGTACTTCGGCTTATCCAAGATCAAACAGATATGCACAAGCTATCCCCGCCATGGGAAGGGCCCTTTGTGGTCAGCAAGAATTTACACAACGGTTCATATTATTTGGTGGACATTCGAGAACACAAGGATTCACGGACATCAGAAGAGGAGACGAAAAGACCGTGGAACATCGCTCATTTACGGCCATACTACACTTGAGCCATGTGCTCCAATGTATCCTATGTATATATTATGAATAATGAATAAACCGGCACCCTCGGTAAACCGGGGGCTCAGCCCTTTCTCCATATACACAAATTTTGCGCCAAATAACCATATCAGTTTGTTATCAAGTATCATATTTCAATGTTGGCCGGTTTTAGAGACTAATATTTGCAGGATATGTGAAGGAGCGGTAGAACTCTCGGGAACAAGAGATTATATTCGGTTCAAGAAGAGAAAAACCCCATAAAAAGAAAAACCTGCAGAGTCAGGAGGAACTTTAGAGGCCCCTTGGGACAGTCCGGTTTGCCCACGTCCCATTGATTGGCTATGTTTATGATTCTTTGGGCCCCCTGAACAGTCGATACGCTCACGTTCAGGGATGGCTCGGCCCCTTGGGACAGTCCGGTTTGCCCACGTCCCATTGATTGGCTATGTTTACGATTATATGGCCCCCTGAACAGTTGATACGCTCACGTTCAGTGATTGGCTAGGCCCCTTGGGACAGTCCGGTTTGCCCACGTCCCAATGATTGGCTATGTTTACGATTATATCGGCCCTCTGAACAGTTGATACGCTCACGTTCAGTGATTGGCTAGGCCCCTTGGGACAGTCAGGTTTGCCCACGTCCCAATGATTGGCTCGGTTTTTATTTGCGGTTCTATCGGCCCTCTGAACAGTCGATACGCTCACGTTCAGTGATTGGCTAGGCTCCTTGGGACAGTAGGTTTGCCCACGTCCCATTGATTGGCTGAACCTTGTTTTGAGCCTGGCAGCTCTTTGAAAAAGCCTCGACTACATGGTCTGATTTATAAGAATTGTGTATTTTTTGATGTTTTTTGTGTTCCGTAACCTTTTAAACCGAGTGGAACAGCTCCAGAAGTTGACCACCTATCTATAATGTTATAAGTCTGGGTCATGAAACACCAGCGAGAATTAAACCGGCGTTCATCATAACCCGGATCGACCTTCATGATGAGCCAACAGGTTGGCAGTACACGATCAGTTATAATGACCGGTGTTTTTAAACCGGCCTGGTTTTGACTATAAGTCACCAGTATGAGACAAAATAATGCCCGGAGTTTATTAACCCGACCCAGTTGAGACCAAGCCTGGTGTTAATTCAAACCCGGATGGAGTATCAGGCGCAAGTTACAATTTTCTGAACCAAGATGAGAAAGATTTATCGACAAGATGAACCGAAGAGTTTCAGGTGTTTATTAGAATTGATGAAGACCGATTAAGGTGCCTTTACAATCCTGACCGGTTTAAGGTATATTGGCTACATACATCTCAGGTATCACAGTTATTTTTTAAGATATGCTTATTAGATGTGTCAAGAGAATAAGTTAATCCGTCCAGTGGTAAGCCACTAGGACATGTTTTTTGATATTTTTATGAACAGAACAAGGCATCCGCATCAATCAACAAGTCAACGAACGAATACTTCATGAAGACCAAATGTCGGATCACAGCGCATTAAGTTTCAGCTAAACCTATTACAAGGCATAAAAAGCCAAATAGTTGGAAGCATTGTTTGACGGAATAACAATCATGATTACAACAATAGCATTCAAGGTTGTGCTTCTCCTTGCTGAGATGGTTGGCCACCGTCTTGCTCCGGAACGTCTTCATCCTCGTGAAGCGGTGGGAAATCCGGTGCACGCCAATCAATCTTTGCCAAGGCACGGAAATATACTTCATCGTTGATAAGCTCAGCAGGATCAATATCAGGAGCAAAGGTGTGAGGACGAACCGGCGGAATTAAGTTTACAATATCATAAACCGGTCGCTCCACCCGCTCGTTCTGCAGGTTATATGATGGATGATATCGAGACAAGTCAGACTCCACCGCAATCTTGCTGGCGAGGGGACGCATCTCCTTTGTCAGAGCATAAAGATCCTTTTCATTAAACGTTGAACCGTCCTCCTTGGTATCAGGAAATCCGGTTAACACCTCCTCCGGATCAATGTCCGGGACCCAAGCTTTAGCCCTCGTAAGGGCCAGAAGAGCACCTCCTCGAGCAGCCGATTTCTTAACCTCTTCAAGACGAGCCGGTAGAATGGACAAACTATTCAAAGTATCTTTGATAGTTGAAGGAGCCGGTTTACCAAATGAAGTGGCACTGATAATCCTTTGCGTTCCAGAGTACAACTGTTCGACCAAGGTATAGCAGGCCTTGAGTTTCTTCCGTAAGTCGTCCCCAAGATGGGAGACACGGCGTCCTACATACAACAATGAAAGTTAAACCGGTGCAGGTCACAGGTTACAAAGATAAAGACAGGAGTTCAGATTATGCTTACCAAAAATAGCAGAAGTCATCAAGTCAATTTGGCGCTTTAACCCGGTCAATTCTTCAGTAACCGGGTTAAGTGCTCCTTCGGCATCCTGAACACGTTTCTCAAGATCTTTTTTCTGGACTTCAAAAGTAGTCCGCTCCTCGTCAAAGAACCTTTTCAAGTCTTCAGCAGTCTTTAAACTCACTTGAAGTTCTGTCTTAGCCTTTGAAGCGGCTGACTCAGTCTCCGTAAGCCGGCTTCGAAGTTCACTGATCTCCACAGCGTTCCGGTTCAGCTCAGCCTGCAGACAAAAGTTCAAAAGCAAGATTAGAAATTACAAGTCTCAAGCACACAACCAAGTTGTCTACTTGACACTTGGGGGCTAATGGCAGTTGAAGTAATACAGCAAAGACAAATTGAAAGTACAAGTCTCAAGCACACAACCAAGTTGTCTACTTGACACTTGGGGGCTAATGGCAGTTGAAGCAATGCACCAAAGACAATTTGAAATTACAAGTATCAACTACATAACCAAGTTATCTACTTGATACTTGGGGGCTAATGTATGGATCAGCAGTTCAAACTACAAAGTTCCGGATTACCTTCAGTAAAGCAGATAAACCGGAACTTGGGGGCTGCTATGAGATAAAGATGCGTCAAAAAAAGCAAAGTCAGAAGAGGAAAACTTACTTCATATTTTTCTCTCATCAGGTTCACCAGGCTGGCTTCATAATCCCGGCTGCTGTGGAGCCGGTTCAAATATCCAGAATAAATATCTTGAGCGCTCATACTGGAAAGACTGGATATATCAGTACTCCATTTCCCTTTGTCTTGAGCTATTTTTTCCGTTTTAGCTGTATGCTTTGCTAAAACGGTGGGTTCAGCTGGAGCAACATAAGCAGCACCAGTAACCACAACGTCAGGAGAAGTGGGTTCATTGGGAGGAATAACTTCAACTTGAGCCGGATCAGGAGACGCCGGGTTAACTTGAGGAGAATTAACCCGGGCCGGACTTGGTGGGTCTTGGACATTTTCTGCGACAGGAGTTTCAAGAGCAGGTTCTTCAACCGGAGCTGCAGGGGTACCTTCTGGAGGAACAGCTGTAGACGGATCAATCACCGGTTCATCAGCAGAAGGATCAGCAACAGGCTTATTCGCCTTGGCCTTTTTGCTAGGTTTCGGTTTGCTGGAAAACAGGCAAAATAAGTTAGCATTATAAAGAGAAAGGGGGGTGTCATAAACCGGAAGAGGTGAAGAGAGTTACCCCGGAACAGTCTTCAAAGGAGGAAGCTGTGTAGCGGTCGATTCGCCGGAAGAAGACAGCGGAGTTTCCTGATAGTCAGGATCAGACGGTTTAAGGGGTTTTCGGATAAGTCCGGCCTTGGGATGAAGAGGAGTCGGAGAGAGTATCACCTCAGCACGGCGCTTTCGAACCGGAGTCAAGGAGATCCCAGATGATTCCACTGCCAAGCCACTGTGGCGAGTGGTCCGGCGAAAGGCTTCGTGTTGTTGTTTCTTCAAAGTAAAGTTAGGATCTAACTTAGCATAGGGATGAGAAAATTGATATTTCCTGACGGTCCGACGGATTTTTTGAGGAAGAGGTTCTGAATCGGAAGAAATAAGAGTTACCTCAATCTCAGTCGGGTTATCACCTTCAGGCAGTTCCTGTGAAAAGGTATCATTAGATATGATTACAAGTATATGAAGGCGAGAATTTAAACCGGAGTAAAGCGTACCTCGGAATCCGGATCATCATCCTCAGAAGGAGAACCGGCATCGATGGCTGCTTTCCTCTTCTTGTTCGCAGGGGTCTTCCGGCGAGCCTGCTTTACAGTTTTTTCCTGAGGTTTTCTTCTCCAGAAGGGGTCATCAGCCTAATTGAAAACACAAAGAGTAATTGAAAACGGTTCAAAGAGGACGGTTTATAAAGTACAAGCCAAAGAAAAACTTACTTCAGGCAGCTTATTCTTCTTAAAGTACGGGGCCAAGCCAATTTTAGAGGAATCTGTTAAGGCAGGATTGACAATCTTCTTGGCTGACTCCACTACCTCCGATTCAGAAAGCTTATCCTTAGTAAACCTCTGAGGATCATCCGGTTTACCAGAGTATTTGCACATCAGCTTAGGGCGCCGGCTTAAGGGAAGGATGCTCCAGGATAGCCAGCAGCGAAGGAAATCAGTGCCAATCAGACCATTTGCCATAAAAGCTCTCAGCTTGGAGAGCTGTGGTGAAAACCGGGTCCGTTCAGCAGCGCTAAGCCGTTGTGGCAAGGGGTGATTCGCCGGGATACGAGTTTCGCGATAACTCGGCAAAGGATTTTCACCTTCAGGAGAAGTGTCTACACAATAAAACCAGGATTTGTTCCAGTCCTTAGGGTGAGTATGTAAAGAGGCGTGAGGAAAGACTGCATCCCTCCTTTTCTGAATACTGATCCCACCAAGCTCCTGGTGAGGTCCGCTGGTAAATTCCGTACGCCGGTTTGCATGGAAGAAATCCCGGAATAAATCAACTGAAGGCTCTTCTTGCAGATACACTTCAGAAAATACTTGGAAATCGCAAATGTTGGAAACAGAATTTGGTCCAATATCCTGTGGGTGCAGTTGGAAGGTGGCAAGAACATCCCGGAAAAATCTTGAACCGGGGGGAGAGAAGCCTCTAGAGATATGGTCCAGAAATACGATGACTTCCCCGGATCTAGGAGTAGGAGGACATTCATTACCCGGAGCGCGCCATTTTAGCTCAGCCTGAGGGCCTAATGTGCCGATTTTCGACAGCTTGATTAAGTCATCCTCAGTCACGACGGAACGGACCCAATCGCAAGAAACATACTGCTTAGCCATTGAACAAAGTGCTGAAGAAGATAAAGTACAGAAACGGATTATGAACGTACAATGATCCGGGATCTATTTATATTATACAATGGTTGAAACTGAGAACTAGCTGGCAAGGTTAAACCGGCAATCATAAAACAAGTTATATCATTTCCGGTTTAAATGGCAGTTGAAGAGGAACAGTTCAAATCATTGCATCAGTTTGTATCATTTCCGGTTTATGGCGTATCAATTTAACCGGAACATACTTAGCGAATTTACCGAGGAGAAAAACAGGTTTCCAAATGATTGCTAAGAGGGAAAGATCTGAGTATGCTGAGGAAAAGAAATTAATCTAAGAGACTCAAAGAAAAGCTACACAGACTTATTTCTAAAAAGATGGGTTTACATGTCAGACAGGAGCAATGAAGATTCGACGCATCTACAGCGGAGTAAAAATGGAGAAGATCGAAAAGCAAAAACTACTACGAGTCACAGGCTCAAAGAACGAACAAGACGAAGCTTTGCTGAGAGCTCTAATGGCGGAACGGATAAATCAACAAGAATTATGTATAGACGGTGAGATCTAAGTTAGTACTAAGCGGAAGATCTATTGACTAGGGCCTAAAGGTCAGAAATATCCTATGAGGAATATATCTACGAAGAGGCGAAGCTTTCGTTAGAAGCCCTAATGGCGGAAGAACAAGGAGAAGCGCCCGTAGATGCAGATCAACAGTAAGGAGGATGAACATACCTGGGACGGCGAGATTCGGCGGCGGAGATTGATCTGGTCGAAGTTCAGGTTGATGCAGCGGCCAGGCGAGGACCAGAGTTCCGGCGGTCGTCGGCGGCGGTTTGAGCTCGGGCGGCGACGGAGGAAGAAGACGCAGGAAGAGGACGAAGTGAGAAGGAGATAATGAATGGGGGGTGGCAATATTTATAGCCAGGAGTCAAATCTGAAACGACAAGTGCGAGAATCGAGGAGACAGAAAATCGGATAAAGATCCCGTGACGCCTCGATCTTCGGGATAACCCTTAAAATACGCTACAGTACAGCTCACGGCGTTAAATGCGGAGATGATGTCATTGTCAGACTTTAATGATCTTGGAGGATGACGTCAGAGCCGGTTTACAAAAAGATGAAGATAGAAGAAAATTATATGAGACAAAGAAGACTGATATGAACAAGTTCAAATCATTCTGGGGCCTAATGTCAGGGATATGGTTAGTAGGTATAAACCGGATATTGTAAACCGGCTTAGTTATATTGTACTTGGTTTTAATATCTTAGTAGAGACTACGGCCCATGAGATTTCAAGGCCCATGTATAGAAGTACGGTTTGTAAACCGCCAAGAGATGTAACTTGAGAGATAGGAAAGAAAAGACAGAGACCGAGGCGGACACGATTATGAGCCGGCCTCGGGACTCTGTAAACCGGACCAGGCGTCACCTCTATATAAAGGGACGACCCGGCGACGGTTCAGGGACAAGCAACAATCAATCCGTCGAGACACAGGCAAAGCGAATCCGCTCCCTGTAAACCGACGCCCAAGAAATATCAACCAACTAGACGTAGGCTTTTACCTTCTCCGAAGGGGCCGAACTAGTATAAATCCTTTGTGTCCTTTGTGTGCCATGAATCCTTTCAAGCTAACCCGTGCGATGGTTCCATCATCAAGTCCGCTAAACCGGACATCTGCCGTGTTATTTCCACGACAGTGCTCACACTCTTTCACTGTACCATCCATGCTTAGTTAAATTTCTTTTTCTTAGTCTTATTATTGTGTGCTAGAAAAACCCAGAAAAACAAAAAAATTATTAGTTGTAGCTTCTAGCTAGTTTACTTTCTTTGCTAGTAGTAGTAACTAAAAATGAAAACCCAAAAAGATTTCCCGTTCTTCTTTTGCTTGTTGGGAGCTTTCCCATGTAAATAGTTTCTTTTCTTTTCTTTAGGGGTTAAGAGTAGAAGACCATGATTAAAATGCTTAGTGGCTCTCATATGCTTTGTTGTAGATTTAATCTTGAGCCATATTACCTTGTCTTCTCTCTTGTATTAAATGTCTGCAGATTCCAGCTTAGTCCAATGCATGTGCACTATTATTATTATCCACACCATTTGGTCGTGCGAGTGAAAGGCAATAAGGATTATATATGATGAACTAATTGAGATGAGAAAAGCTGGTATGAACTCGACCTCTCTTGTTTTTGTAAATATGGTAGCTCGTCATGCTTGATTCAGCTTGTTATGAATGAAACAAGCTTGCAATGACAATTAGAGATCATAGCCTCTTATGCCATGCTTAATTAGCTAAGAGTTTATAATGGTCTATCTTGCGTGCCAACATGATATTAAAATGGTTGTGATGTGGTATGATGGGTGGTATCCTCCTCTGAACGATTTAAGTGACTTGACTTGGCACATGTTCACGCATGTAGTTGAAACAAATCAACATAGCCTTCACGATATTTATGTTCATGGTGATTTATATCCTAATCATGCTTGCATTCATTGTTGATTAATTTTAATGCATGTTCATGACCGTTGTTGCTCTCTAGCTGGTCGCTTCCCAGTCTTATTCTAGCCTTCACCTGTACTAAGCGGGAATACTGCCTATGCATCCACTTCCATAAACCCCAAAGTTATTCCACATGAGTCCACCATACCTTCCTATATGCGGTATTTACCTGCCATTCCAAGTAAATTTGTATGTGCCAAACTCTAAACCTTCAAATGAAATTCTGTTTTGTATGCTCGAACAGCTCATGTATCAACTAGGGTTGTCTATATGTTCCATGCTAGGTGGGTTATTCTCACGATGAGTGGACTCCGCTCATCATTCACGAGAAAATGGCTGGTAACCGGGATGCCCAGTCCCATGCTCAAAATCATAATAATTAAACAAAACTCCCCAGGGTTGTTGCTTGTTTGGACGGTAACCCGTGGATTCGGCTGGCCGTGGAGTGTGCTTGTTGGTGGTTGGGGGAGTATAAACCTTACCGTTCTGTTTGGGAACCGCCTATAATGTGCATAGCATGGAAAATATCGAGATTCTTGGTTGTTATGTTGACAATGAAAGTATACCGCTCAAAATGTTATTTAATTTCTATCTAAAAATCGAGCTCTGGCACCTCTACAAATCCCTGCCTCCCTCTGCGAAGGGTCTATTTATTTACTTTTATGCAGAGTCATCATCCGCTTATCAAAAAGCACTAGTAGGAGAGCACCTCTGTCGTTGCATGTATTACTATTAATTTGCATTGAGTATGATCATGACTGGATCTCTTTTACCATGAATTACAATGTCTAGTCAGTCCTTGATCTTTAAAGGTGCTCTGCATTTATGTTTTGCGGTCTCAGAAAGGGCTAGCGAGGTACCATCCTGTTATATCATATCATGATTGTTTTGAGAAGTGTTGTCATCCAAGGTTTATTATTATTGCTCGCTAGTTGATTACGCCATTGATGTGAGTAGTCTTGAGACTTGAAAGTTATTGTGAATGTGGTTAGTTCATGATCTTGTTGAAAACCTGAATGCTAGCTTACATATTTACAACAACAAGAGCAAACAGAGTTTGCCAAAGTTTTTCTTTATCACTTTCAGTTTATCAACTGAATTGCTTGAGGACAAGCAAAGGTTTAAGCTTGGGGGAGTTGATACGTCCCCAGCGTATCTACTTTTCCAAACACTTTTGCCCTTGTTTTGGACTCAAACTTGCATGATTTGAATGGAACTAACCCGGACTGACGCTGTTTTCAGCAGAACTGCCATGGTGTTGTTTTTGTGCAGAAATAAAAAGTTCTCGGAATCGTCTGAAAATCAACGGAGATTTATTTCAGAAAATATAAAAAATACCTGCAAGAAGATACACACCTAGGGGCCCACGGGCTGTCCTCGAGGGTGGGGGGCGCGCCCCCCTTCCCAGGTGCGCCCCCTGCCTCGAGGGCACCCCGATGCCCCACCGACGTATCCCCAGGTCCTATATATTCCGTTTCGCGGAGAAAAAAATCAAGGAGAAAGAATTATCGCGTTTTACGAGATGGAGCCGCCGCCAAGCCCTAATCTCTCTCGGGAGGGCTGATTTGGAGTCCGTTCGGGTCTCCGGAGAGTGGAGATCGTCGCCATCGTCATCATCAACCTTCCTCCATCACCAATTCCATGATGCTCACCTCCGTGCGTGAGTAATTCCATCGTAGGCTTGCTGGACGGTGATGGGTTGGATGAGATCTATCATGTAATCGAGTTAGTTTTGTGAGGGTTTGATCCCTAGTATCCACTATGTTCTAAGATTGATGTTGCTATGACTTTGCTATGCTTAATGCTTGACACCAGGGTCCGAGTGCCATGATTTTGGATCTGAACCTATTATGTTTTCATGAATATATGTGTGTTCTTGATCCTATCTTGCAAGTCTATAGTCACCTACTATGTGTTATGATCCGGCAATCCCGAAGTGACAATAATCGGGACCACTCCTGGTGATGACCATAGTTTGAGGAGTTCATATATTCACTATATGTTAATGCTTTGGTCCGGTACTTAATTAAAAGGAGGCCTTAATATCCCTTAGTTTCCAATAGAACCCCGCTGCCACGGGAGAGTAGGACAAAAGATGTCATGCAAGTTCTTTTCCATAAGCACGTATGACTATATTCGGAATACATGCCTACATTGCATTGATGAACTCGAGCTAGTTATGTGTCACCCTAGGTTATAACTTCTACATGATGAATTGTATCCGACGTAATTTCTCCCATCACCGATCCAATGCCTATGAGATTTACCTATATTGCTAGTTGCTATTTTCTTTCCCGTTTCTTATATCACAAAAACCACAAAAACACTATCTTTACTTTTATTGCTGCTACCACCACTATCATATTACTGTGCTACTAAATTATCTTGCTGCAGATACTAAGTTTCCAGGTGTGGCTGAATTGACAACTCATCTGCTAATACTTAAGAGTATTCTTTGGCTCCCCTTGTGTCGAATCAACAAATTTGGGTTTAATACTTTACCCTTGAAAACTGTTGCGATCCCCTACACTTGTGGGTTATCATGGAGTTATTATGAAATTGAGAAATACTTGTGCTAAAGTTTGTGATTCCCGTAGCATGCACGTATGGTGAACCGTGCTACCACTTGAGCTTGCGTTGTATTCCCTCGAAGAGGAAAGGGAGATGCAGCACAGTAGCGTAAGTATTTCCCTCAGTTTTTGAGAACCAAGGTATCAATCGAGTAGGAGACCACGCGCGAGTCCCTCGCACCTGCACAAAAAAATAAGAACTTCGCAGCCAACGCGATAAGGGGTTGTTAATTCTTTTACGGTCACTTACGAAAGTGAGATCTGATAGAGATGATAGTTTATATTTTTTGTATTTTTAGTTTATAAGAACAGCAAATAAAAGCGGTAAAAGTAAAGTAGATGTAGATTGATAATTGAGAATAGACCCGGGGGCCATAGTTTTCTCTAGTGGCTTCTCTCATGATAGCGATATTCTACGGCGGGTAAACAAATTACTGTCGAGCAATTGATAGAAAAGCGAATAATTATGAGACTATCTAGGCATGATCATTGTATATAGGCATCACGTCCGAGACAAGTAGACCGAAACGACTCTGCATCTACTACTATTACTCCACACATCGACCGCTATTCAGCATGCATCTAGTGTATTGAGTTCATAAGAACAGAGTAACGCCTTAAGCAAGATGACATGATGTAGAGTGATAAACTCAAGCAATATGATATAAACCCCATCTTTTTATCCTCGATGGCAACAATATAATACGTGCCTTGCTGCCCCTACTGTCACTCAGAAAGGAGACCGCAAGATTGAACCCAAAGCCAAGCACTTCTCCAATTGCAAGAACTATAGACCTAGTAAGCCAAACCAAACCAATAATTCGAAGAGACTTGCAAGGATATTATGAGCACACATAAAAGTTCAGAGAAGAACCAAATACCTTTCATAGATAACCTTGATCATAAACTCACAATTCATCGGATCTCGACAAACACACCGCAAAAAGAGATTACATCGAATAGATCTCCTCGAAGACCGAGGAGAACTTTGTATTGAGATCCAGAGAGAGAGAAGAAGCCATCTAGATACTAGCTATGGACCAGAAGGTCTGTGGTAAACTACTCACAACTCATGGTGAGGGCGATGATGATGGTGAAGAAGGCCTCCATGATGGATCCCCCTCCGGTGGAGCTTCGGAACAGGATCCAAGATGGGATCTCCACGGGAATAGAAGGTACAACAGTGGAATTAGGGTTTTCTCTCTGTTCGCAGAGTTTCTGGGGTACGTAGACTTATATAGGAAGAAGGAGGGCACCGGGGGACGCTAGAGGGGGCCACGAGGCAGGGGGCGCGCCCCCACCCTCGTGGGCCAGCCCTCCGTCCCCTGACGTGGTTCTCAAGCTCCGCGTGCGTGATTTTCTCGAAAAATATCTCTCATGAAGGTTTCATTCCGTTTGGACTCCGTTTGATATTCTTTTTCTGCAAAACCCTCAAACAGGCAAAAAACAGCAATCTGGACTGGGCCTTTAAGTTAGTAGGTTAGTCCCAAAAATGATATAAAAGTGAATGATAAAGCCCATTAAACATCCAAGACTTCATAAATAATAGCATGGAACAATAAAAAATTATATATACATTGGAGACGTATCAAGCATCCCCAAGCTTAATTCTCGCTCGTCCTCGAGTAGGTAAATGATAAAGAAAGAATTTTTGATGTGGAATGCTAATCAATATAGTTTTTCAATGTAATTCTCTTAATTGTGGCATGAATGTTCAAATCTGAAAGATTCAAGATAAAAGTCTATATTGACATAAGAAATAACAATAATTCAAGCATACTAACAAAGCAATCATGTCTTCTCAATATACTATGGCTAAAGAAAGTTATCCCTACAGAATTATATAGTCTGGCCATGCTCCCTCTTCATCACACGAAATATTCATATCATGCACAACCCCGATTTCAGCCAAGCATTTGTTTTCATACTCTATCTTTTCAAAACTTTAAACTTTCACGCAATACATGAGCGTGAGCCATGGATATAGCACTATGGGTGGAATAGAGGTGGTTGTGGAGAAGACAAAAAGGAGGGAGATAGTCTCAATTCAACTAGGCGTATCAACGGGCTATGGAGATGCCCATCAATAGATATCAATGTGAGTGAGTAGGGATTGCCATGCAACGGATGCACTAGAGCTAATTATGAATGAAAGCTCAACAAAAGAAACTAGTGGGTGTGAATCCAACTTGCTTGCTCACGAAGACCTAGGGCATTTGAGGAAGCCCATCGTTGGAATATACAAGCCAAGTACTATAATGAAAATTCCCACTAGTATATGAAAGTGACTAAGCATGAGACTCTCTACAATGAAGAACATGGTGCTACTTTGAAGCACAAGTGTGGAAAAAAGATAGTAGCAATTGTCCCTTCTCTCTTTTCTATCATTTTTTGGAGAGGCTTTCTCTTTTTTTTTAGCCCCTCTCTATTTTTTTTGGGCCATCTCCTTTTTTATTGGCCTTTCCTCACATGGGACAATGCTCTAATAATGATGATCATCACACTTTTTATTACAACTCAAAATTACAACTCGATACTACAACAAGTATGACTCTACATGAATGCCTCCGGCGGTGTACCGGAATATGCAATGAATCAAGAGTGACATATATGAAAAATTAAGCATGGTGGCTTTGCCACAACTACGATGTCAACTACATGATCATGCATGGCAATATGACAATACGATGTGTGTCATATAAACGGAACGGTGAAAAGTTGCATGGCAATATATCTCGGAATGGCTATGGAAATGCCATGATAGGTAGGTATGGTGGCTCTTTTGAGGAACAATATGGTGGCTGTTTTAAGGAAGGATATATAGTGGGTTTATGGCACCGGCGAAAGTTGCGTGGTACAAGAGAGGCTAGCAATGGTGGAAGGGTGAGAGTGCGTATAATCCATGGACTCACCATTAGTCATAAGAACTCATATACTTATTGCAAAAATCTATGAGTCATCAAAACAAAGCAGTCAACGCATGCTCCTAGGGGGAGGTTGGTAGGAGTTAACCATCACGCGCCCCCGACCTCCACACAAAGGTTGGCACTCTACAAATACCTCATGCTCTAACTTCGTCAAATAGCGGTTCACCATACGTGCATGATACGGGAATCACTAACCTTAACACAAGTATTCCTCAATTTCATAATAACTCCACTAGCATGACTCTAATATCACTATCCTCATATCTCAAAACATTTATCAAGCATCCAACATCTCATTCTATTCAATGCACTTGGTGTGAATTTTTTTACTACATTGACATTGGATGTCTATCATGTGAAGACTAGTTTCTTTAGCCTAAACACATTACCATGCTGTTTTAATAGACTCTCAAAAGGATATAAGTGAAGCATGAGAGTTCAATAATTTCTATAAAGTATTACCACCACCGTGCTCTAAAAGATATAAGTGAAGCACTAGAGCAAAAACTATTCAACTCAAAAGATATAAGTGAAGCACATAGAGTGTTCTAACAATTTCTACGCCATATTTAACTCTCTCAAATAGGTGTGTCCAGCAAGGATGATTGTGGCAAACTAACAAGCAAAGACTCAAATTATACAAGACGCTCCAATCAAAACACATAACATGTTGCGAATAAAAATATAGCTCCAAGTATAGTTACCGATGGATGAAGACGAAAGAGGGGATGCCTTCCCGGGGCATCCCCAAGCTTAGGCTTTTGATTATCTTGAATTTACTTGGGGTGCCATGGGCATCCCCAAGCTTAGGCCTTTGCTACTCCTTGTTCCATAGTCCATCAAAGCAATACTCCAAACTTGAAAACTTCACAACACAAAACTTAGACAGAAATTCTCGTGAGCTCCGTTAGTATAAGAAAGTAAACCACTACTCAAAGGTGCAGAAATGAATTCATTCTTTGTTTATATTGGTTTTAAATCTACTGTATTCCAACTTCTCTATGGTTCATATCCTCCAATACTACTCATAGATGCATCGGAATAAGCAAACAACAAATGTAAAACAGAATCTGTCAAAAACAGAACAATCTGTAGTAATCTGCAGGTTTCGCCTACTTCTGGAACCCCAAAAATTTCAAACTAAATTGGTAAATTTGCGGAATTTGTCTACCAATCATCTGCAAACAGAATCAACTAAAAAGCACGCTCTAGTAAAATCTGAAGACTACTTTAGCGAGGGCTAACGATTCTGTTTTTCACAGCAAGATCATATAAACTTCACACAAGTCTTCCAAAGGTTCTACTTGGCACAAACACTAAACAAAACATGAAACCACATCTAATCAGAGGCTAGATGCAATATTCATTCCCTAACAGCAACAAAAACAAAAAACATAAAATTGGGTTGCCTCCCAACAAGCGCTATCGTTTTACGCCCCTAGCTAGGCACGATACAAGATAAATCTAGGTATTGCCATCTTTGGAAGGCAATCCATAAGTGGCTCTCATGATAGATTCATATGGTAATTTTATTTTCTTTCTAGCAAAGTGTTCCATGCCTTTCCTTAACGGAAATTGGAATCTAATATTTCCTTCCTTCATATCAATAATTGCACCAATCATTCTAAGAAAAGGTCTACCAAGAATAATAGGACATGAAGGATTGCAATCTATATCAAGAACAATGAAATCTACTGGCACATAATTCCTATTGGTTCGTGCTGAACATTTTGATATATTATACGTTTTTTCCGACATCATATGCAAAAGTTATAGACGTTTTACTTTTTCATAACACTTTTTTGTAAATCATGTCCAAATTTAAGTTTTTAAATTTTCCTAACTAGTAGATGTAGTAATATAACTACATCTCGAAGGATTTATTTTTTGAAGTTTTTATCATTTTCTTTTGTTTTTTTCAAAACTGAAATGGCGATACACCGGAAGGGCGGTAGAGTTTGAGAAATGGGCCCTTTAGTCCTGGTTTGAGACACGGACCGGGACTAAAGGGCATCGCATCCTTTAGTCCCGGTTCATACCTCAAACCGGTACTAAAGATCTAATCTTTAGTCCTGGTTTGAGACACGAACCGGGACTAATGGGTGCGATGCCCTTTAGTCCCGGTTCGTGTCCCATTTGAACCGGGACTAATGCCTTTAGCCGCTCGAACCGGGACACATTAGTCCCGGTTCATAATGCAATCGGGACTAATGTGTATATTGAGCTGTGACCAAATCCCTATTTTCTACTAGTGATGTGAGTATCCCAAACCGTCGTCCCTGACCTCGCCGTCCCCGTCCGCGAAGCTCGAGCTTTGTGCACGACCAACGGAGGAAGACGACCGGCCATCCGCCAAGGTGTCTTTGTTGTTGACAAGAACATTTCATACCACTGAACGAGCATGTACTTGTAACTTTTCACAAACAACTTTCCTTGATCCACTCATCCACTCGTTTTGACTGCCAGTTTGAAAGCAAATACGACAGCTTAATTACATGATGAAACAGTTTCACACACTTGCTTAAATACTACTTCCTCAGTCCCATAATATAAGACGTGTCAAAAAGCATCTTACATTATGGGACGGACGAAGTACTGTATATGGGACGTAGATAGTATAATAATAACAAAACATAGCGTGGCTTTCGTTATTTCTTGTACTTCATCTGAAACATGATTACAAATAAAGCATTGAGGTGCCCGTGCCTAGTCGCAAGCTTTCAGTTTATGGGCAAACAGTCCTAGACATGAAAAATGTTCACCTAGTTGCCGCGACGACATGCAAAATCAAGAGAAATGCCTAAGGGCAAACCAGCAACACAATTGAAAAGCATATTGTAACCAAGTAGAATGACTGGTTAATTTGCTTTATTGCACAAAATCACTCCAGTGATGGACAACTCAAAATTTGAGGCCTCAAAATAGGTTTGCAAGTCACACTTTCTGCATTGCATATGCATGGAAAGAGCAAAAGGGTACAGCTAGAAGTGATTCCGAAAATGTTAAATCACTCTTGGTTGATTATAGAACATGGAAATTCCAACTGCTGCGACATTGGTCAAAGCTCTTCACTTCTAGTATCTGTGCGACAGCTTCTCCTGCTCCTTGTAGTACATCGCATACCTAAATGGCACCAAAACAGACCATGTATGTCAAATGGTTGGCAAGCACAAGTTATTTTGCTACTCAACTAACAGTAAAGGGAAATCAATTGTTCAAAGCATGCAAGCCCCTTGGTAAAAAGTAAATAAATAATGCTTACAGTAAAATGCTGTGAATCATTGTACAAGACTATCAAATGTGCTGCTATCATTAATCATGAGGTTGAAGAGTCCAAACTAATTAAGATGTGTGTTGTCGCAAGTCACAATCCCGAGCGAGGATTTCTTAGTACTATGAAAACAAACATGTACACATTGAAGGAGTATCTGGATACTTGTGAGTTCTGATCGAAGCACTGAACCCAAACTCAATACTCTATAGGAGGCAACCTTCAAAGCGATAGCATTTGATACTCGGTTTCATGTGTTAACTTGAAATTGATGCAAATGTAATGGTTCCATAAAAGCTTGAGATCCATTAGCACAGATGTTAAGCATACCTTGCCCTATAAAATTTACAGAGATTTTTTAAATTCAAGTCACTGAAAGGCTTGACCAAAACATTAGGCTGATGTGATTATCCATACAAGATGGTACAGTAACTCGCAAACTTGAAGCCACAACTACAAGGTTGCAGGATTCCTCATGAACTCCGTGAAGAATAATTACAGAGCACGTCCGAGGGAGCTTCAACAGTCAGTTCCACAACATCAATCAGTTAACTGAATCCTAAATAACCTCCCAATTTTTGAACATATGAATCGTATTTAACCAACAAAATAAGGGCTATGTGCAGACCGAAGAGTTTGATAAACTATATCATGGTGAAGGATACATAGTGTCGGATGTTTCTCCCCAGTGCACAAAACAATTGAGAGTTAAGCTGGCTAACTTCCCATGTCAATTCAATCCCCACCAACTGCATTGAATCAACTAGGCATGAAATTCCGGTGTCATTTCAAATCCCATTTCTCAAAGAAGAAGATTTTTTTTCCCCGCACTAACCAATTGCATTGAATTGGCTAGGACTAAATCTCCCCTGCCATCTCAATCCCCATTTCCCGCAAAGCATCCATAGCTCATCCGGTCAACGTCACGCAAACAAGATAGTACATGATGTCTTCTAACACATCGAATCTGCGCGACAGCTCTAACGAAATCGGATAATCAATCGAGCCCCAAATCGGATCTCGCAGCCAACCGAGAGCCACGGGCGACCAACGCAACCCTAGATCCGCCCGACCAGACGCAATCGCTGGAACCGTTCGTGGGGGAGGAGTGGGAGAGGGAGGAGGGCGGGACGTACTGGTAGGTGCCGACGACGGGGGTGATGAGGAGCGTGGCGGAGATCCAGTTCTCGGAGACCTTGTGGTGGATCTTGGTGGTGATGTCCTTCCACAGGCCCGGCATCACCTGCTGCTGGAACGGCGACAGCGCGTACACCACCGCCTTCATCCGCACCGGCATCTTCCCCATCCTTCTTCTTCTCTCGCCTCGCCGCTTCTCCTTCTTCCTCGGTGTGGTCGCTCCGGCTCCGATCAACCTCAGGACGGTGGGGTGGGTGGGTGGCTTCTGGGTCGTTCGTTATTTGTGTTTAAAACATGTTCATGTCACTCCTTACAAAATTTGTCAGCAAAGCCGATAAAGTTTTTTTATTTCTTTACAATCCAAACAGTTTTTTTTATAATTTGTTAAGAAAAAAAATTACATGAACATTTATAATAGGACCTCGATAAGTCCCAAACGTTCAGGATTTAGGCATGCTAATCCGAACTCTTTTCATGGAAACATTAATTAAGGCGATGGTGACAAAACATGGCAATTTTCTGACAAAAAATCGAAGGGCTTGTTTGGATCACAGGATTAGAAAACACAGGAATTCGAAGAACACAGGGATTTGACGGGATTGCAGGTGCAAAACAGAGGATTACAAAACAGAGGAAAACTGCAAGAATGATCATTTGGATGGAACACAGGAAAAACTTAGGAAAAGTGCCTCGATCCTACGCGAGTCAATGTGAAAAAGAGGCTAGAGTGGATGTTGAAATTCCTATAGGATTGAGGTGTAGGAATGCGTTCCATAGGGATTTTGGAGGTGTCAATCCTTTGATCCAAAGGGCTTCCTTAGGGGAAAATCCAATGGAATGGAATCCTCCAATATTCCTATGAAAATCCTTCAATCCAAAGAGGCCCGAACTGGAACAAAGTTGTCATGTGTTAACAATTAAAGTTGTCACCTCGCGGCAACTAAAGTTACCATCAAAAACTGTTCGGGATCACATGTTTAAATTCCGAACGTTCAGGATTTATCTATTCCGTTATAATAAGTTCATAATATAATATGTAATTGTGAAACAAAACAAAATAAATAAATAATCAATTAAAAATGAAATAACTATAAAATCTAGGTCGTCCTAACGTTTGCTTTGTGTGTGTGTGTGGGGGGGGGGGGGAT
>LR738712.1:678907501-678920804 GCA_902687465.1 Secale cereale
TGGTCAAACGGGCCGGCCCGGCCTGGCCCGCGGAGGTCGTAACCCAGGCACGATACGAAGGCTAGCTGGGCTGGCACGCCGGCCTGTTCTGGCACGCTAGCCCGCCTGGTGCCTTTTTTTCTCTGTACAATGAAAAAAATGTAGAAGATTGCAAAAAAAATGTAAAGTATTATGTGGGATAAATCTAGAGTTTTATTAGTGCTTGCTTCATTAAAACCTACCGCCCCAAAGAAGTACAAGAGCACAAGCTATGCTCTAGAAATACTAAAAGATTAAAAGAAATAGAATTTTTTTTACAAAGACTACAACTGAACTAATATGGATCGGTCATCCTTGTCCGGCAGCCGCGGCCAACTCGTCTCTCTTGATGTGTGCTGCTTTGTGCCTAGTAAAGATGTTTACTGGGTCGTGGCAGGCAATGCGCAGCAGCTTACCGCATCTTTTTGCATCGTGCTTTTAGCTGGGAGACTGTACCGTCCATAACTACTTCAGTATCATAGTACTCCTAGATTTCTGTAGCCTCTCCCATCCATGTTTGCATTGTGTGTGTAAAATGAGATGTAGTTTGAGACTTTGAGTGTGAAAAATGAAAAGGGTGGGCATCCCTTTTTATAGCAAAAAATGGCACGTTAGGCATGCTAGGTATGTTAGAGTATTATGTGAGATAAATCTAGAGTTTTATTAGCGCCCGTCTCATTAGAACCTTTCGTCCCAAAGAAGTAAAAGAGTACAAGCCATGTTCTAGAAATACTAAGAGATTAAAAGATAAAGGAAAAAGAATTACAAATACTACAACTGACTAATGGGATCCTTTCAACCATGCCCCGCAGTCGCAGGCATAGCCGCCTCCTCGTCTGCCTTTACGTGTGCCATCTTGTGCCTCATCAGGTGGCCGGTTGCAGCATACCTGTCACCATGCTTTGGCACGAGCAACTTCTTACCGCATTGTTTGCACTTTACAAAAAAGCTCGGTGTGACCATCGTCATTTGTAACGAATTATTCATCGTAGTACATCTAGATGGGAGCTCGTCTCTGAAGAACGTTTTGATTTGAATCAGCCATGTTTTTATGTGGAAAATGAGATGGAGTTTGAGTGTGAGAAATGAGAAAGTGGGCATCCCTTTTTATAGCAAAACGTTGGCACGTTAGGCACGTAAGGCAAGTTAGGCACCGCAACAATAATGCATAAAATAAGAATTGAGACAATGTATCATCTGAGATAAATCTTGAGCTTTATTAGTGGCTGCCTCATTAAAACCTTCCATCCCTGGGAAGTTAAAGAATACAAAGCCACGCTCTAGAATTACAAAAGGGAAATAAAATTACAAATTAAAAAGGAAAGGACTACACTACAAGTCTTCAACTATTCTTCCAGGTCTTCTTCTTCAATGTTCATTTCTTCAAACATGGCTAGTAGTTCTGCTTTTCTGCAGTGTGTTGCGCTCTCCTTCTTGATATCTCCCCATCTTTCACGGACATCAGTGTTCTCACCATATCATGGGTGAGACTAGGTTCTTCTCTCCTCAATTAGTCTTCCACCAAGGCTGAAAGCATACTCCGATGACACCGTAGAGACACGCATCGATAACACATCACGTGCTAATATGGAAAGCACCGGAAATGTAAGCTTGTGTTCTTACCACCACTTCAGAAGTCTTCCTCACTATCAAAATCGTACATGACTTTGTCACTGTTGAGGTACTTTGCTAACTCCCCACCACCTTGAAGTTGAGATGTTGATGTGGAAGAGCTTACGGTGGTCGAGGAGGACGAAGAACCAAAGATCTTGCTCCATGCTCCTCTATTTTTACCCGCAATAGGTGTTGGTGAAGGCCGTTGCATTCGAACTCCGGCATATTTTTCCTCGTACTTAGCAAAAACTTCAAAAAGCTTCTCACGAGCCTTATTGAAATCATCAATATAATCTAAACTTAGGGATGCAGATAGTACATTGAGTGCACTACGAAACCCTTCAAGTTTAGCTCTAGGATGTAGCATATACGGAGAATATAGGAGTCAGGGTATTCGTTGCACTGGTGTTTGCTGAAGCATTATTCAAAGTTATTATGAAAACCTTGTCGGCGGGATTAAAATCATTCACAACTTTGAGTACAACTTCAGCAATGTTTGGACCACTATGTGATACATCAATTAAATCAATTCCAATGACTCTTTTTTGTAGATGCCAATGTTTGTTAACATAATGAGCTTTCACACTAATGTGGTCTTGCTTTTCCCGACCAGTCCATATATCAGATGTTAACGACACTGAAAAAAGTGCATGTAGAAAATTGTTATTTTATTTTCTCTTTACCAGTTTTGTATAGCTTTTTAATATCCCTGCTTGTAGTTTGTCTTGGTCTATAATTAGGATTATGACAAGTTTGAATATATTCTATGAAACTGTCAGATTGACCAAAGCCTAGTGGTAAATCATTAGAAGCAACACTAGTACGCGTCAGTGCTATACAAACGGTTTTTAACCCCTTTCCGCGACGGTATTTGGAACCGTCGCCTAGTGAATGTTGGCAATAGGAGGGTCCTTCCCACATGACTCAGAAATCGTCGGGGATAGGCCCTCATGGGACACCAAATGAGCTCGTGTGCGATCGGGTGAGGCATCAAAACCCAATCATTTCCGTAGGTATGTACATCACACACGATGAATCTCAGAAAAATATTTTCGTATGTATGTACATCCCACACGGTGAATCACAGGAAAAAACATTTATGTAGGTATGTATATCACACACAGTCAATCCAAGGAATACGTTTCGGTTCTTATGTACATCCCACACGGTCAATACAGGGAAAATGTTTCCGTTCGTATGTATATCACACACAGTCAATCCAAGGAATACGTTTCCGTTTTTATGTATAACCCACACATTCAATCCAGGAAAAACGTTTCCGTTCGTATGTACATCTCACACAGTTTTATGTGTAAGCTCGTGTGTGAAAGGTGTAACTATCAACACGCTCTTCCTTGGTAAACTGTTTGCTTCTATCAACTACATCACACACGGTTTCATGAAGAGAACTGTGTGGCATTGGACAATCCATCATAAGCGCTTTTACTGCTGCAATCGTTTGCAAAGTTCCATGACACATTTAGCAGGTTTATTAGTTTACAATTAATAATTCCAGTATTACGCAAATTAACATTTCATATCGAATAGATGTTTGACAATTTCATATCAGGCACATAAATATATTATAACATCACAGTACGATAGCTACATGAAAACAACACAATACAACATATAGCTAGTTCAACTTCATAAGAACAATATTAGAATAATATATTCATTTCCCTAATCGAGATCATCCAGGCTCGTCTTATCCACCTCTGCTTTCAGTTCAGTAAGAACCTGTTTTGCATGGGCCAACTGGGAAAGTGCCTTTTCCTTCGCCAATACCATCTTAGCAAAGTCTGATTTAAAAAATCTGAGCTCATTCTCCATCTTCCACTTTTTATCCCGCATCTTCAAATATTCTTCAGCGTTGACAACAGTTTCTCTAAGCCCACGTCTGTTCTCTTCCTCATACATGCTCCAGAGCTTCGCTAGGCACATCTTCAAAGACTGTGGCCACTCTTGATCAACCCACTCCAAGTAAGAACACTTCCGTTCATCCTATAATATTTAAAACTACATCAATAATAATTGTAGGGGAAATGGGTTTATAACAACGTAGAAAATAACCAATGCTTATTTTGAAAAACTGAAGAAACATGTTAATTATGACATATATTCTCAAAAAAATCAATGTGCAAATGAATTAATTGCTACTGAGACAACAACCAAATTCTGGAACATCAGAAACTATAACTAACTACAACAACGCTACAAGTTCTTACTCATGTACAATAAATAACAAATTGAACATTTTACGAGGAAGGTAAGTATAATTGCAACAGCATAGCGACCGTGTTTGGATGACAGCAAATTCATGCTAACAGGTGTGTACATGCACAAATTTAGTAACATAGAACTAATAGGACTAAGGCCGTCCACTATGTATGTCAAAACTGGTGTAAAGACAACTGTTGCTACATCTCGCACCGGTGCCCTGCACCGGTGAGCCGATGAAGCGGAGAAAAATTAGGGACCCAGACTCCGGAGCACCTAGTTGCTCCAATGCCCAGTTCTTTCGTGCCATAAAGATTTAGTATTTTACTATTTGGCTACTCGGATGTGTGGATCAAAGTTGGCTGCACAAACTGTGTTTGGTTGAAGGTATGGTTTGAAAGGGTTGGGACCGTGACAGTGTCTGAATCACATCTAACAAATTATTTGTAACAATGAAAGAGGGTCTAACCTTCTCTGCACATGTCAGAAACTTCCTCCCACTGTCCACAGATTCAAACGCAACTAGCTTCACGCATGGAGATTGATGGTGACAATGAGCAGATAGATCTTCAGCCGCCCCGCTCCATCCGTTGCCCCTGATGGTCCTAGGGAGCTACAAGAGGAAGAAATGACTCAAATCGACCGCCGGGTAAAAATCCTTCATTCCAAGTCATAGCCCGAGAGAGAGAAGAGAGGCATACCCGGGTGGTGAAGGAGTCGTCGCTGGAGGAGGAACCGCTGGAGAGGTCTTTGAAGAAGACCATGGTGACCGCGATGGTAGGATGCGAGACGGCGAGAGCGAGGAAGCGGATATGGCTTAGGAATGAAGGAAGGAAGGAGGAAACATGGGAAATGTGACTTGTGGTCGGGGAGAAAAGGGGGTGGGAGAGGGGGGGCGGGGGCAGATATTTTGGCGGTAGGCCAAAATTTTGGAAATGTGGAGGGAAACTTTGCGTGCGGTGCCGCCGGACCATTCACTTTGAATGATTGTGTGCATCGCAAACGATTCTTCTGCTTTACACGCATGGGATGAGTTTGATAATTCAAATTTTGGTGGAAATTTCCCCGGGTACGTCATTGCATAATTTAACATCGCTTCCTAATTTGGGCACACAAAAGAGCGTACATCAGACATACCACACTTACTGAATCGAGCAATTTTAGTAATTAAACAGAGCCAGTTGACCTAAACATTACTCTAACAAAAGACCAGCATTAAAAACAAAGTCTAAGTACGTATAATTTTAACAAATCCGCCGTTGCGCCGGCCTATGCATCGCCGGTGTGAGATGAGACGTCGATGACTTGTCCCGACGACATGCCGCCGTTGGTGGACTCCGTGTCCCCCCCCCCCTGCTGAAGTCGACCGCGTCCTCGTCCGCGTCCTCGTCCTCGGTGCCGCCCTCAAGGTTGTAGTACTCGTAGTAGTGGCTGCGCCAGAGCTCGTGTTAGTACTCCACCGCCGATTCCTCGACGGACAGTGTAATGCCCAGGATGGAGCTATACCTCCTACGTGTCGAGGCACGACTTAAAGGCATAAGTCCATCCTAGAATGATCTCAAGTTTGGTAATCTTTGCACATCTCATGTAAAAGAGGGGATTGTAAACATAAATAGTTGGCTTACACTCGCCACGTCACACAAATACAATACATGTCTCAAACATCATACATTAAGAATATCACAACCCTCTAAGGGCAAAACCCAAATGTCAAGATACCAAACTTAAATAAATAAACCACAGGCGGATCGAATCCTAGTAGAAGTCTCCACTACTGATCATCCGGATAACGAACATAGTACCGACTACGCTCCTCGTCGAACTCCCAATCCAGCTCGGTGCCATCACCTGGATAGCTCACAACTGGACCTGCATCTGGTGTGGTGAAGTAACTATGAGCCACAGAGGACTCAGCAATCCCGTTCCCGGGTAACAAGACTATTTAAGCCTTGGGAGAGGATAAGGCTGAAGAAAAGAATAAGTGTCTGCAGCAGCAACTAGCAACTAGCTTACGTGAGTGAGAGCGAGAAGAGAAAGCCTCGGCCGAGAGATGATCACGAAGTGATCCTAGCTAAAACTCAACAAACATAACCCCTCCGTGTTCAACTCCCGAATCCCTATTCGGAAATTGACAGTCACGGAACACACGCTGGTAGTGTATTAGAAACATTGTGTCAAGTTATCTACAACCGGATATTAACAAGCTCCCATCTGCCACATAACCGCGGGCACGGCTTTCGAAAGTTCATAACCCTGCAGGGGTGTTCCAACTTGACCCATTACAAGCCCACGATCCGCGGAGTCGCAACTCCAAAGTGGGAAGACCCGAGTATTCTCGGAATCCCGTGCTCAAGATATACCGAACTAAGGTAAGGCTAATCCAGCAAATCCTCCCGGCGTGTCGACACCCTGATAGTAGCCGCGCATATCTAAGTCTCAGGACACGACCGAATGGGCGAAGCTACGGGTGTATGCCAGATACCTCGAGTTGCCCCAAGGCGGCCCCGCAGGCTCCCCGTTTCGGACCAACACTCATGTGGAGCACTGGCCCGGGGTTGTTGATTAAGAAAGAGGGTTAATTACTCCCTATGCAAGTTTAGTTTGTTATTAGGCAAATAGTACCAATGTTGGGACTTGCTGGAAAAGACTTAGCACTTAGCGGTTTATCGAGGGGGTCCCATACACCCCAACCGTGTTAGGAACGCATAATCAAGGAACATAACACCGGTTTATACGGTTCCTAACGGCATCAGTGGAACAAATCACCAAGCAAAAGGCTTAGCCTTCCACCCTTGCCAATATATAGATGATTTCATTTAGCAATTATATAGTGTGATATAACCCAACAAAACTTCAACATGAAGCAAGCATCTTCGATCTTCACCTACAACTAGCAATGCTATAAGAAGGGCTGAGTGAAGCGTACTTAGCCAAGCAATGGTTTGCATAGGTAGGGTGGTTAAACATGGCAATGGTTACAAGTAGGAGGCTGACAAGAAGAACATGGGCATCGAGGCAAAACTATAGAGCAGATCTACTAGCAATAGGCAAAGATAGTAATGTTATCGAGGTTCGGTCATCTTGCCTGAAGAGAAGTCGTTCGGATCGTAAGAAGGGTCCTCGTGCTCAACCTCGTTGGAAACCTTGTGCTCGGTCTCAGCTTCCGGCTCTATACAATACAATCACACCAAGCACAAATCAACAAGATGCAATGCGCACTCGAAAAATGATGGATGCATGATGGATGCACTAAGGATGCACACGGAGCACGGAAAATAGCACTCAAGCAAAACACCTCAAAACATGATAACAATAAGATATTATGAATCTACACAGAAAATCAATCAAGTTTCATATAAGACTCGCTGAAATCGGAGCTACGGGCTAAAAGTTATGCCCGAAACAAGAAATGAGCGAAAGCTGAAAATTACAGCAACATAGCAACTTCGGAGCACAAAATAATTAAGCTACAGCACTCAAACATCATGGCAAAGACCTAGAACACAAACTAGACATATACTACAGCAATTAAGTCCAAAGGTGCACCCCCAAAGGAGTCACGGTTCAATAGCAATGAGCTTGGACATATTGAACTTGACAATAAAATTCTGGCAGCAGAATTTTATTGAAACTTTGGAGCAAAAGATAAACATGCTACAGCCACTCAAATAAGCATGTGAGAACATGAATGGAAAGACAACAATATATACTACAAGGAACAATCAAGATCCACTCCAAAACTATCATGCTTTGTCCTAGAACATCACTCAAACATGGCATCGGAACATTACAGATTTCAGACTTAGTGAAAATCCACTAAGTCCTAAAACAGCAATTTCATCATGGCATCTAAAAGAACAAGTTTAAATCACCTCGAAACTAAACATGGCAAGTGGTAAGCACCTCATCAAAGTACACATGATGGTGATTTCGAAACACACAAGCATGCTTCATGGAGATGAACACAACGATAGCAACGAGCTCAACAAGATGGCATTTCATAACAAGCGAAACAACAACACAGCCACATGGCACTTTGCAACAAAGATATACATGGCAAGAATAAATCTATCATGCAACCTAACACATACAACATGTAGAGCATGGCAAGACGAACACGTGGACATGTCATTTGCATCATTCGGACAAACGAGCTAAAAGATATCACATGGCAAAGATGACATAAAAACATCACATAGCAGCAATTATATCGGGATGCACTCTTGCAATGGAAAAACAAGCATCTAGATGACTTCTAACATGCATGACACCAAAAGATAAAACGTAGTGCTATTCACCACGAACGCCTGGACATGCTATTTGCGCGAAACGGACAAACACACTAAAAGTTAGAGTAGTTAGAAATTAGCATCAGCAACTAATCTAACAGGGACTTAGAGGTTTTTAGGGTGACAACCTCAGATCTGCAGCCCGAACGGGCCCGGGGCGTGGATCCGGCCCGGCGACTGGAGGAGGCTCGACTGGAGGCGCGGCTGGGCTCGGTTCAGCGGTGGAGGCGGCTGGCGCGACTGGCCCACCCGAGCGGAAGGGAGGCGGCCCGCGGGAAGCGGCGGCCCGCGACGGGAGGGAGGCCTGGCGCGGCTCGCTGTCGCGGAGGGCGAAGGGACTGGGCCCTGGCGCGACGCCTGCTGGCGCGAGCGGAGGGACGGGCCGGCCTTCGCGGCGGCTCGGTGGCGTCGAGGTGACGAGGAACGGAGGGATCTGGCGGCCCAGGCAAGCCGCGGGAGGCCGATCTGGTGAGGGAGGCGCCGGCCTTCGATCGACGAGGCGAAGCGTTGACCCTGCGGGATCGACGGGATCTGGTCGGAGTGCTTAGTTCCAGGCGATGGAAACGGCGGCTGCGGTGGAGTTCCTTCGACGGAATGGCGGCGGGGAAGCTGCCAAGTGGCAGTGGAGTGCTGGAAGATCTGAAAAAAAAATAGGGGAGGGGAGCTAGAGGTAGGTGGAGGGAGGTAGGATGCCAAAAATGGACCTAGGGGGGGTCTATAAATAGCAGATTTCTAGGGTTAGGGGATTTAGGTGTGCTTAGAGCCCTCCGATCGCGATCCGACGGATCTGATCGCGGGGGGAGTTTAGAAGGGCCTAGGAGAAGGTAGTGGGCTGCTGTAGGGGTGTTTTGGGCCTCAAAGTGGAGGCACTTTGAGCCCACACAAATAACTGTTGGAGGAGCAAACGGACTCGAAACGCGACGAGATTTGAGAGGCGGGTTACACACAACAAAACAACAACACACGACAAGTCTCGCGGCACACCGGTAACGTTACACGCCCAAACACCAAAGTAGGCCTACGGGACGTCACGAACACGTGAGGGAGCTCCGGAACGCGAAACGGACGACGGGAAGGAACGCGTGGAACCGAATGCAACCGACAACACAAATGCAATGCGATGCACATGTCTACATGATATGAATGAATGCCACACACGCACACAACAAAACGACGAAAACCCGAAAGACAAAGAACCCGGAATGGAAATAGACGAAGCCGGAGATATATTATAAACCCAAAAGGGAAAGTATTACATCCGGGGCATTACAGACAGACTCATCTCTACCTCGACCCCAGCCACGCGCAGCTCCTCCTCCCGGCGCTCCTCGATCTCCTCCGCCTCCTGCATCTCTAGCTCCCACTCGGCGACCTCGTGAGGAAGAAGGTGCTCCATGGCCACCGCCGCCTTTTCGGACGTGGGTTGCATGCTGGAGTCTGAGGTGGTCTGGAATATCTTGGAGTGTGCATCCTCGATCTTGGCGTGGATGGCCTCGACCCGAGCCAGGGCGATATCGGCGGCACAGATGGCAGCTCTAGCGCTCTCGGCGTTTGCGGCCGCAGTCGCAACAGCAGCTGCAGCCGTCTCGGCTGCTGCAGCTGCCCTGTCGGCTGCCGCAGACGCTCTCTCGCCGGAAACGGTCGCGCTCAATGCGGATGCGCCGACACTCTCATCGTAGGCGGCCGTGCTCTCGGTGCAGGCGGTGGCGCATGGGGGGGGGGGGCGGGACGCGGCCATCGTACGGGCCTTCATGAAGCGTTTCCACGTCGTCATCTTTGCAAGAAGGGGTGCGGGAATGGGGATCGGGATTCATGGATTCGGGGGTTGCCGGCACTGGAGAAGAAGAGCCGGCGAAGCTTAAGGAGGGAGACTTAAATAGACCCAGATATTTTCATCGCAAACGATTCCTAGAAAACAACTGTGTGTGATGTTGTAGATAATTTTTATTAAAATCTGACCTTTTTTTATGCATCCGTCATCGCAAATGTTTTGCACCTTTTTTGACGGTTCTTTTACACCATCGTTTGCGATTATGGCATCGCACATAGTTTCGTCGAAAGGTCTCTGATCATACTGTCGCGTTTGGACCATCCTGCAGTACCACTTCGTGTACAAAATGGACAATCTCTTTCGAAGTATCAGGGTTTCATACGAAAACTCATTTGTTACAAAGGTATTTCATATTTTTTGAATTTATTTGAACTCCGGACTTTTTGTGCGTTCAAAATGCACCATTCAAAGCCACATCATCAATTTTCAACCGTTTCTGAGTTCTTTTGGTATTTTTCATGCATTTACGGATTTTTTAAAGCTAAATGACCATGAAATTGAAAAGCACTACAAATGAACTCTTAAAAGGTTGAAAGTTGGCATGGTATCATCATTTCACCCACATAGCATGTGCTAAAAAGTTGAGAGGGTTACGACAAAAAATGGATGCATTCATGTATAAAATGGACAATCTCTTTCGAAGTATCACGGTTTCGGACGAAAACTCATCTGTTACGAGGGGATTTCATTTTCTGAACTTATTTGAACTCTAGACTTTGTGTGTGTTCAAACTGCACCATTCAAAGCCACATCATCAATTTTCAACCCTCTGTGACTTCATTTGGTATTTTTCATGCATTTACTGATTTTTTTTCCAGCTAAATGACCCTGAAATTGAAAAGCATGACAAATGAACTCTGAAAAGGTTGAAAGTTGGCATGGTATCATCATTTCACTCACATAGCATGTGCTAAAAAGATGAGAGGGTTACGACAAAAAATGGATGCACTCCATGTACAAAATGGACAATCTCTTTCGAAGTATCGGGGTTTCGGACGAAAACTCATCTGTTACAAAAGGAATTTTATTTTTTTGAACTTATTTGAACTCCAGACTTTTTTTGTGCTCAAAATGCACCATTTAGAGACACATCATAAATATTCAACCCTTTCTGACTTCATTTGTTATTTTTCATGCGTTTGCTGATTTTTTAAAGCTAAATGACCTGAAATTGAAAAGCACTACAAATGAACTCTGAAAAGGTTGAAAGTTGCCATGGTATCATGATTTCACCCACATAGCACATGCTAAAAGGTTGAGAGGGTTACGCCAAAAACTGGACGCACTTTGTGTACAAAATGGACAATCTCTTTCGAAGTATCAGGGTTTCGAACGAAAACTCATCTGTTACAAAGGAATTTCATTTATTTGAACTTATTTGAACTCCAGACTTTTTGTGTGTTCAAAATGCACCATTCAAATCCACATCATCAATTTTCAACCCTTTCTGACTTCATTGGTATTTTTAATGCATTTATTGATTTTTTTTAAGCTAAATGACCCTGAAATTGGAAAGCATTACAAATGAACTCTGGAAAGGTTGAAAGTGGGCATGGTATCATTATTTGACCCACATAGCATGTGATAAAAAGATGAGAGGGTTACGTCAAAAACTAGATGTACTTCATGTACAAAATGGATAATCTTTTTCAAAGTATCAGGGTTTCATACGAAAACTCATCTGTTACAAAGATGTTTCATTTTTTTGAACTTATTTGAACTCCAGACTTTTTGTGTGTTCAAAATGCACCATTCAGAGCACATCATCAATTTTCAACCCTTACTGACTTCATTTGGTATTTTTCATGCATTTACTGATTTTTTAATCTAAATGGCCCTGAAATTCAAAATCACTACAAATGGACTTTGAAAAGGTTGAAAGTTGGCATGGTAACTTCATTTCACCCACATAGCATATGCTAAAAAGTTGAGAGGGTTACAGCAAAAACTGGACGCACTTCGTGTACAAAATGGACAATCTCTTTCGAAGTATCAGGGTTTCAAACAAAAACTCATCTGTTACAAATGGATTTTAATTTATTTGAACTTATTTGAAATCCAGACTTTTTGTGTGTTCAAAATGCACCATTCAAAACCACATCATCAATTTTCAACCATTTCTGACTTCATTTGACCTTATAAAGATATTTAAGTGATTTTCTAGCCATTTAATGACGGTAATTCAAATTTGAACTACATTTACATGCAACGGCTAACCATAACGGTTTGAAAAATCATATTTTTGTTTACTTGTGTGCGAGTTAAAAAATCTTCAGACCATGTAAATATCTGGTGTTCAAAAAATAAAATGTATATATCTGGCAAGACAACCGGCCCCCACACGATTGGCATTCTATTTCGCGCCTCGAGGTTTGGAATGTGAATGGCGGGGGTTATTAATCAGATATGGCTCTGTATTGAAAACCGTCCGCTATTATGTTCACACACGGATTCTAATGTGGCAATCGTGTATAATTCAAACTACAGTACACGTAAATTCCGGCGATAGACGTGTGTACTGTTCCCGTCGATCTAGATTCCGGCCGCCAATATATACTACCTTGCTCACGTCGTCCACTTGCATTTTCATCTACATCCTCCCCTCGCTCGCCCCCTCTCTCTCTCTCTCTCAAAGCTCTGTCATGGCGCCGTCGATCTGCCCACGCGCCAACGAGGAGTCGCCACCCCCGAGGACGCTCATTCGATGAGCAGCGACGAGGAGGACCCCTACGCGCCGCCGGACGTGGTTGCGTTGGACCCCCAACTTTGGATTGGTTTTGGGGCAGTACAATCTTTCTCTGTGGAAGTCACTGTCGTCGGCTGAGAAAGCCAGGCAAGTGGCGTTCAAGAAGGAGATGGCGGAGGAGAAAGCCAGGAACCAGGCGGCCTGTGAAGCCCGTGATGCCGCCTGGAAAAAGGAGAAGGTGGAGCTTTGGGGACGGGCGCGTCGTCGTGCGGAGGAGGTCTACAAAGACGGGTAATTCGCGAGGAAGTCCAAAGGCGCTAGGCGCCTCATCGTTGCATGGAGGTGGGATGATAAGCTCTAGCATGCCACCGACGAGGAGCTCCGGTGGGCGCCCAACGAAATGGCAAGATCGTCCGCGCTCGTCCGTCAGCAAGAAGCAGATCGGTACGTCAAGTGCTGCGAGGCGAAGGAGGCGGAGTACTGCTTCCGCGCTGGGATGACACCGCGCATCACGAGTGATTATTAGTTATAGTATTATTTGTTTTCAAAATTATGCATTGTACCTAGTAGTTAAATATCATCACGTATATGTGATGATATTATATATATTATGTGATGAACTAATGAACAATTAATATATATATA
>LR738712.1:678921005-678934193 GCA_902687465.1 Secale cereale
TATATTATGAATTTCATTTTCTATCTGTTTTTTATACTAATTTGAATCTAGTTGTTATCATCCACATATACAGAATGGAAAGCGTATATACACACATTGAAACAGAACATATAAGAATGGAAAACATAGTACACATATTGAAACAGAGTAATTAACAGAGCAATACTATGATTGCTGTTAATAAATAGTTATCCACGTCGAAACGACTCAACAAAATAAAATGCGTCCATGAGACCATGACCAGCAGCCCTTGCCTATGGTAGCTCTTGGTTCTGCCTGAACTCGTGCAGGCTTTCGTCCAAGCGATTGACACGCTCGCGGTACATCTGGAGCGCGATCTCGAGCTCCAAGTTGGCTATTTCATCGGAGATCACCAGCTCGAGGATGTGACGACCATGTTCCTCTACTGCGCCCAGGTGGACACCTAGGCCAAGGAGGCGTTCGAGCCTATCGACCAGCGCGTTGGCTTCCAACGGGCCGCAGACAAGGCGAACGGCTCCACCCATGCGAACGTCATGGCGGGCGTCCAGTGCAAGTACGGCGCGGCCGGCCTCTGGTGCAAGTACGGCGCTGGGGGCCTCTGCCCACTCCTGGCAAGGAATGGGGGTACTAACGGGACGTGTACCCAGCTGCGACGCCGTGTCAACAGTAGGCAAGCGCCGATGGATCCGCTCTTGATGTGCGGCGCGCCGCGGCTCCCGCTCTACGATGCTCCAATGGTCTCACCGTGCGGCGAGCCGCAGCCTATCGGCGCGGACGCACCTAGCTTGCTTTGCGGCGCGCCATCGATCATGTTGTGCAGCGAGCTGCAGCCTGTCGGCGCTGACATGCCTATCTTGATCCGCGGCGCTCAAGTGCCATGCGCCAAAGGTTTGCTCAACCCTGGCGATGACGCGCATCACGGCGTCGTCCATCGCGTTGGCGGGGAGCGCCTCGGCCTCGACGGGCCGTGGCACCTGCTCGTTTTCCTCATCGACGAGGTTGATGGCAGAGGCGGCGCTTTGGTGGGTTGGCATGCTTGGAAAAGGTGGATGTGCTACAGGTTGCGCTTGTCGCCTCCGTGGGTCGCGCGTCGCCTTGGTTTATGCGAATATCGCTAGGTGGCGGGAAACAGGTGAGGAAATGGCAGGAAACGGTGGCGTGTTCATAAAACGCCATCAATTAATGGAAACTTAGCATAGAAGGAACATCGAGCTAGCACAAGAAGTAGATGATGATCAGACGAACACGGACCACGCTAGGGAACCCGTCGATGATGAATTCATCAATCGCAAACGGTTGAATACTAACAAGCGTTTTCTCACAACACACACGGCTTACTCCACCACAAACGGGTCGGATGGATCAACTGTATGACACGTATCGCACATTGTCAAAAAGTAATACAGTAGACCTTCTTTAACATGTGTTAAAAAACCAAAAACAAAACAAAACAAGGCCCTTGAGGTTAATTCCACCCCACAACACACACTGCTTATTCCATCACAAACATGTCGGATTGATCTACTTTATGCCACGTATCGCACAATGTCAAAAAGTAATGCGGTAGACCTTCTTTGACATGTGTTAAAAAATAAATAATAAATAAATAACCCACTGATGGGATGTAACAGGAAGGTCCTTAGTGGACATTCATGATTTAAGGACCTTCATGATCCATCCCATCAGTGGGTTTTGAAATTTTGACAACTTCCCATCTGGTCACCCATCTCATGGCTGCTCCAGCCTAAGCACGGTTAACTTGAGAGTTCTCTTAGATTAGCTATTGGTAGAACATCTAGTCCTTGATGATATAGGATGCCCTCTTTGCATCCTTACGGCGTACCCGGATAACCACCCGTCGCCCAATGGCCAATAGATGTTGTGTAGACAGAGCATATCACATACGTCTTATTATAAGCAATAGTCTATGTTATTATCGGTCTTCGCACATATTTCTGATTACAGACCTGTTTGCCGCGTATCACACACATCTTATTATATTGAACCGTTTATGTTCTCTTGTCTCAACGCAAACAGTTCATCCGAGTGAACCGCATGTCGTATATCGCACACACCTTGATCTGGCTGATAGTTTCTTTTGTGTTGCCTAATCAAAAACAGTTCATCCGAGCGAACCGTATGTTGTATATCACACACACCTTTATCTGGCTGCCTGTTTCTTTTGTTCCTCCTCATCGCAAACAGTTAATTTAACTGAACTGTATGCCCTGCATCGCACATGCAACTAAAATCTGAACCGTGTTTGATGCGTCCGTCATCGCAAAAGTTTTGCACCTTTTTTGACGGGTTTTACACCAACCGTTTGCGATTTTTGCATCGCACACATTTTTGTTGAAGAATCTCTTATCGTAGTGTCGCTTTAAACAGAATAACAATTATTCTCTTAGCTAAATGAATAACCGGATTGCAATAAACATGATCCAATCTTGTTCATGCTCAGTGCAAACACCAAATAGCATTTACTTAGGTTTAACACGGATGTCTACTATGCAACCTTCTTCTTGTAGACGTTGTTGGGCCTCCAAGTGCAGAGGTTTGTAGGACAGTAGCAAATTTTCCTCAAGTGGATGACCTAAGGTTTATCAATCTGTGGGAGGCGTAGGATGAAGATGGTCTCTCTCAAACAACCCTGCAACCAAATAACAAAGAGTCTCTTGTGTCCCCAACACACCCAATACAATGGTAAATTGTATAGGTGCACTAGTTCGGCGAAGAGATGGTGATACCAGTGTAATATGGATGGTAGATATAGGTTTTGTAATAAGAAAATATAAAAACAACAAGGTAGCAAGTGGGAAAAGTGAGAGTAAACGGTATTGCAATGATAGGAAACAAGGCCTAGGGTTCATACTTTCACTAGTGCAAGTTCTCTCAACAATAATAACATAACTGGATCACATAACTATCCCTCAACAAGCAACAAAGAGTCACTCCAAAGTCACTAATAGCAGAGAACAAACGAAGAGATTATTGTAGGGTCGAAACCACCTCAAAGTTATTCTTTCTGATCGATCTATTCAAGAGTTCGTACTAGAATAACACCTTAAGATACAAATCAACCAAAACCCTAATGTCACCTAGATACTCCATTGTCACCTCAAGTATCCGTGGGAATGGTCATACGATATGCATCACACAATCTCAGAATCATCTATTCAACCAACACAAAGAACTTCAAAGAGTGCCCCAAAATTTCTACCGAAGAGTCAAGACGAAAATGTGTGCCAACCCCTATGCATAGATTCCCAAGGTCACGGAATCCGCAAGTTGGTCACCAAAACATATATCAAGTAGATCACGTGATATCCCATTGTCACCACAAATAAGCACATGCAAGACATACATCAAGTGTTCTCGAATCCTTAAAGACTCAATCCGATAAGATAACTTCAAAGGGAAAACTCAATTCATCACAAGAGAGTAGAGGGGGAGAAACATCATAAGATCCAGCTATAATAGCAAAGCTCGCAATACATCAAGATCGTGCCATCTCAAGAACACGAGAGAGAGAGAGAGAGAGAGAGAGAGAGAGAGAGAGAGAGAGAGAGAGAGAGAGATCAAACACATAGCTATTGGTACATACCCTCAGCCCCAAGGGTGAACTACTCCTCCCTCATCATGGAGAGCGCCGGGATGATGAAGATGGTCATCGGAGAGGGATTCTCCCCCTCTGGCAGGGTGCCAGAACGGGTCTAGATTGGTTTTAGGTGGCAACAGAGGCTTTCGGTGGCGAAACTCCCGATCTAGGTTACTTACCGGAGGTTTCAGTATATATAGGAGGTGTTGGAGTCAGGGGAAAGTAAAGGGGGTCTCCGGGCTGTCCACGAGGTAGGGGCGCGCCCAGGGGGTGCCCCCACCCTTGTGGGCAGCCCGTGGACCTTCCGGTCCTGCTCCGGTACTCTCTGGTCTTCTTCTGGTCCAAAAATAAGCTCCGTTGAGTTTCAGGTCAATTGGGCTCTATTTGATATTCCTTTTCTGTGATACTCTAAAACAAGAGAAAAACATAAACTGGCACTGGGCTCTGGGTTAATAGGTTAGTCCGAAAAGTCATATAAAGTGTATATAAAAGCCCATAAAACATCCTAGAAGGATAATATAATAGCATGGAACAACCAAAAATTATAGATACGTTGGAGACGTATCAAGCATCCCCAAGCTTAATTCATGCTCGTCCTCGAGTAGGTAAATGATAAAAACCGAATTTTTGATGTGGAATGCTACCTAACATAATTCTCAATGCAATTTTCTTTATTGTGGCATGGATGTTCATATCCGAAAGATTCAAGACAAAAGTTTATATTGACATAAGAATAATAATACTTCAAGCATACTAACAGTGCAATCATGTCTTCTCAAAATAACATGGCCAAAGAAAGTTATCCCTACAAAATCTTATAGTCTGGCTATGCTCTATCTTCATCACACAAAAAATTTAAATCATGCACAACCCCGGTTTCAGCCAAGCAATTGTTTCACACTTTCATTCTTTCAAACCTTTTAACTTTCACACAATACTTGAGCGTGAGCCATGGATATAGCACTATGTGGAATAGAGTGGTGGTTGTGAAGAAGACAAAAAGAAGAAGATAGTCTCACATCAACTAGGCGTATCAATGGGCTATGGAGATGCCCATCAATAGATATCAATGTGAGTGAGTAGGGATTGCAATGTGCTACTTCTCGAGCTTGCGTTGTATTCCCTCGAAGAGGAAAGGGTGATGCATCACAGTAGCGTAAGTATTTCGCTCAGTTTTTGAGAACCAAGGTATCAATCCAGTAGGATACCACACGCGAGTCCCTCGCACCTGCACAAACAAATAAGAACTTCACAGCCAACGCGATAAGGGGTTGTCAATCCCTTTATGGTCACTTATAGATAGGATAGTTTGATATTTTTGGTATTTTTGGATATAAGAACATAAAGTAAAAGCGGAAAAGTAAAGTAGATTGTAGATTGATATATTGAGAATAGACCCGGGGGCCATATGTTTCTCTAGTGGCTTCTCTCATGATAGCGGTATTCTACGGCGGGTAAACAAATTACTGTCGAGCAATTGATAGAAAAGTGAATTCTTATGAGACTATCTAGGCATGATCATTAGATATAAAGAGTTCAGAAAAGTACCAAATATTTATCATAGATAATCTTGATCATAAACCCACAATTCATCGGATCTCGACAACACACCACCAAAAGAGATTACATCGAATAGATATCCTCGAAGACCGAGGAGAACTTGGTATTGAGATCCAAAGAGAGAGAAGGATCCATCTATATACTAGCTATGGACCCGAAGGTCTGTGATAAACTACTCACAACTCATAGTGAGGCGATGATGATGATGTAGAAGCACTCCGTGGTAGATCCCCCCTCCGACAGAGCTCCGAAACAGGCCCCAAGATGGGATCTCACGGGAATAGAAGGTTGCGGCGGTGGAACTAGGGTTTTCTCTGTTGTTCTAATGGTTTCGGGGTACGTAGGTATATATAGGAGGAAGGAGGGCACCGGGGGCCAAACGTGGGGCCCACGAGGCAGGGGGCGCGCCCTATAGGGGGGCGCCCCCCACCCTCGTGGACGCCATGTGTGCCCTACTCCGTGGTTCTCAAGTCTCCCGTGCGTATTTTGCTCCAAAAATATCTCTCCCCAAGTTTCATTCTGTTTGGACTCCGTTTGATATTCCTTTTCTGTAAAACCCTGAAATAGGCAAAAAAACAGCAATCTCGACTGGGCCTTTGGGTTAATAGGTTAGTCCCAAAAATAATATAAAGTGTATAACAAAGCCCATTATACATCCAAAACATCATAAATAATAGCATGGAACAATAAAAAATTATAGATACATTGGAGACGTATCAAGCATCCCCAAGCTTAATTCCTGCTCGTCCTCGAGTAGGTAAATGATAAAAACAGAATTTTTTGATGTGGAATGCTAACCAACATAGTTTTCTATGTAATTCTCTTAATTGTGGCATGAATGTTTAGATCTGAAAGATTCTAGACAGAAGTCTATATTGACATAAGAAATAATAATACTTCAATCATAATAACAAAGCAATCATGTCTTCTCAAAATACTATGGCTAAAGAAAGTTATCCCTACAAAATCATATAGTTTGGCTATGCTCCCTCTTCATCACACAAAATATTCATATCATGCACAACCCCAATTTCAGCCAAGAACTTGTTTTCATACTCTATTCTTTCAAACCTTTCAACTTTCACGCAATACATGAGCGTGAGCCATGGATATAGCACTATGGGTGGAATAGAATGCTGGTTGCGGAGAAGACAAAAAGGAGGGAGATGGTCTCACATGGACTAGGCGTATCAATGGGCTATGGAGATGCCCATCAATAGATATCAATGTGAGTTTGTAGGGATTGCCATGCAACGGATGCAGTAGAGCTAAATATGTATGAAAGCTCAACAAAAGAAACTAAGTGGCTGTGCATCCAACTTGCGTGCTCATGAAGACCTAGGACATTTGAGGAAGCCCGTCGTTGGAATATACAAGCCAAGTTCTATAATGAAAATTCCCACTAGTATATGAAAGTGACTAAACATGAGACTGTCTATCATGAAGAACATGGTGCTACTTTGAAGCACAAGTGTGGAAAAAGATAGTAGCAATTGTCCCCTTTTTTGGAGGGGCCTTTTCTTTTGTTCGGCCTTTCCTCACATGGGACAATGCTCTAATAATGATGATCATCACACTTATATTGAATTACAACTCGATATTACAACTCAATACTAGAACAAAGTATGACTCTATATGAATGCCTCCGGCGGTGTATCGGGATGTGCAATGAATCAAGAGTGACATGTATGAAGAATTATGCATGGTGGCTTTGCCACAAATACAATGTCAACTACATGATCATGCATGGCAATATGACAATATGAAGCGTATCATATGAACGGAACGGTGGAAAGTTGCATGGCAATATATCTCGGAATGGCTATGGAAATGCCATGATAGGTAGGTATGGTGGCCATTTTGAGGAAGATATATGGTGGTTGTTTTGAGGAAGGATATATAGTGGGTGTATGGTACCGACGAAAGTTGCGCGGTACAAGAGAGGCTAGCAATGGTGGAAGGGTGAGAGTGTGTATAATCCATGGACTCAACATTACTCATAAGAACTCATATACTTATTGCAAAAATTTACGAGTCATCAAAACAAAGCAATCAACGCATGCTCCTAGGGGGGAGGTTGGTAGGAGTTAACCATCGCGCGCCCCCAACCTCCACACAAAGGATGACACTCTACAAATACCTCATGCTCTAACTTCGTCACATAGCGGTTCACCATACGTGCATGCTACGGGAATCACTAACTTTAACACAAGTATTTCTCAATTTCATAATAACTCCACTAGCATGACTCTAATATCACAATCCTCATATCTAAAAACAATTATCAAGCATCCAACTCTCTTCATATTCAATGCACTTAGTATTGAAGTTTTTACTACATTGATCTTGGATGCCTATCATGTGAAGGAAGTTATATAGCCAAAGCACATTACCATGCTGTTTTAATAGACTCTCAAAAGGATAAAAGTGAAGCATGAGAGATCAACAATTTCTAAAAAATATAATTACCACCATGCTCTAAAAGATATAAGTGAAGCACTAGAGCAAAAACTATTCAACTCAAAAGATATAAGTGAAGCACATAAAGTGTTCTTACAATTCCTAGGCCATATTTATCTCTCTCAAAAAGGCGTGTCCAGCAAGGATAATTGTGGAAAACTAACAAGCAAAGACTCAAATGATACATGACGCTCCAAGTAAAACACATATCATGTGGTGAATAAAAATATAGCTCCGAGTATAGTTACCGATAGATGAAGACGAAAGAGGGGATGCCTTCCCGGGGCATCTGTCGTGGTTCTAAGTCTGACAGTACGAGTAGGGGGTACGAATGGAGAGGCAAGGCCCTAGATATGGTGGTGTTGTACACAAGGTGTTTGCGATTTCAGGCCCTTCTCAGAGGAAGTAACAGCCCTACGTCTCGGTGCCCGGAGGCTGGTCGACTTGTATGTGTATATGTGGGTTACAGAGATGCGAACCCTTGTTCTGGAGGAGGGGGGTGGCTTATATAGTGCGCCAGGACCCCAGCCATGCTCCACGTTACCAAGGGTTCAATGTACATTAAGGCAGGCGTTACTGATAATGCCCGCAGTAAAGAGTAATTAAGGTGTTTACTACAGCGAGTAAATATCAGACCGTTGATGTCTCAAGTGATACTTGACCTTCGGGGGTCGAGTGCCTTGGATTGGTCAAGTGGGGTTGAGTCATCTTGTGGATGAGGCTCAGTCGAGTGGATTGTCCTCTTGGACTTTCTCAGTCGACTGTCTCTATCGTCATAAGTTTTGTCTTTTGATCTTCTAGGGTAGTGACCTTGGGTGGGGTACCTTGGTCGGACCTGTGACCCTACCCTAGGTCTGTAACCTCGTCAGTAGCCCCCGAATGGATTGAGGCTCGAGCAAGAGAGTGCTGAGGGAAGCTCTGGTTCTTGCTCGACGTCCCTGGGGTAGATTTCTTCTGAGCTTGCAGACTGGGCGGTCTTCCTCAGTCTCGCCTTGGTCGCCTTGATCGATTCTAGAATCGTTGAATGCGTTAATCGCTTCTTGCGTCGACTGAACCTTGCGCTAGGCATCGGGCGCCGTTAGCGCGTGTAGTTTTCGGCGGGGTTGGTTTCCCTTCGGTCGCCGGATTCTGCGGGGTTTTGGAAATTTGGGGGAAGCGCGCGGGGCGGGATGTATCGCAGCAATCGGAAGGATACGCTTGAGATGCCTCGATCCACGCGCCACCTTTTTCGCCACGTATCGCGCCCGCGCCTGTTACAGGATTTGATAAGATTACTCGGGGCCACCGGTCAGCCACTCGACCGGGCCGCTATAAGAGCGCGCCGAGCCCGTAGCGGGGGCACTGTGCGCCCAATCTCTCTTCTTCCGCCTCTGCTTCTTCACTACGCCTCTGCTTCTTCTCGCCCCTCTCCACAGCGACCGCCGGTGCGCGAGCCATGGACAAGGACAAGACCATGGCGATGGAGCGCTCGAAGAAGGCGGCGACGGGGAAGGGGAGGCGGTCTGGCATGAGCGGATCGTCGTCAAGGTCTGGACTCCCCGCTGGCTGGATCCAGGGAGATTGGATCCGGTCCACCGTCGTGGCGGAGGATCTAGAGGAGCTGGAGGAGGAAGGACTGATCGCCCGCGGTTCCTGGCGGGTGCTAGAGGGAGAACTCGAGCCCCGGCCGCGGGAGGGCGAATGCGTCCTCCTCGCGACCCACGTCGACCGAGGTTTTTCCATGCCTCCGCATCCTTTCTTTCGCGCGTTCTTGATTTTCTTCAGCGCCCAGTTGCATTACTTCACGCCCAACTCCATCGCCTTCCTTTCTGCCTTCGTTTCCATGTGCGAGAACTTCCTCGGTTGCCGGCCGCACTGGGGTTTGTTCAAACACATTTTTACCTGCCGCTCGCAAACTGTCAAGAGGGCGAATCCGAGCGACGATAAGACGCACGTCCTCCAGGCGTGCGGCGGGCTCGGAATCCAACTTAGGAATATGAGCGCCTTTCCCCCATGATCTTTCTGGAGTCGATTCGGGGCTGGCAGTCGACCTGGTTTTATTACAAGGACAGTCAGACCCCGGGTCAGTCGACTGGTCTTCCTCCGTTCACTCTGGGTCGAGCCAGCCAGCCTCCTTCGATGATAGTGGGTAAGGCCGAGAGGGCCGAAGTGGATATGTTGGTGGAGCGGGTCGTCCAGTTAGTCCGCGAGGGTGTAACGGGGATGGATCTATTTGAGGTGTACCTCATGCGGAGGATCCATCCGCTCCAAGCTCGGGACCACCCGATGTGGTTGTACTCTGGCACCGACGACTCGTCGCGAGTCCACCCAGAGGCGGCCGACGTGAAGTACGTGGCGCAGTGCTTGAAGTGCATCACGGGGAACAAAGACAATCCCAGGGGGTCTGGGAGGGTCATCCCATTTGACGCTGACCATCTTCCCGACAAGGTTAGTCTTCTGCTTCCGAGTGATGTTTCTGCCGTTTGGCTTGCGATTTGTATTGACAGATCCGACTGATATTTGGTCAAACTTCTCCCTTTGCAGATCTACACTGAGATGTACTCGCTGCCCAACGGGAACTTGGTCCAGGAGGGCGAGGAGGGAGTGGGCGACACCGCCGAGTGGAAGTCGGAGGAGGAAACCGAGGAGGAGAGCGAGGACTACAGCAGCGGGGAGGAGGTCGAGTCACCTCCCCGTGATGAGCGGCGGTCCAAGGAGAAGCACGACCCAAGGGCCGCATGCCCTCGGACGGGTCCTTCGGGCTCTCGGACGCCCAAGCGCACTCGGACGGCCACTCCTGACCCTTCTGAGAAGGTGCCCAAGCAGCCCAAGGTTACCACCACCAAGCCCCGGAAGGCCTTGCCCAGGATCAAGGTAGATGTACCCATCGCCTCCACGTAAGTATCGCTTGGCCTTGTTTCTTTCTGCTTTTGGAGGTCGACCGCATCTTCAGTCGACTCATCTTCGAGTGAACCTTTCAGTGCCGCTTCTTCCACGACCTCGATGGACATTGACCGGGGCCGAGACGACGAGGAGACCACGGATGCCGCGACATCCCGCGCAGGTGCGGGTTCTATGGATTGAGTCTTGTTTTTGTTTTCTTTCGTCGGTCATGGGTGACGGTCGACTGAACTTTGCTTGTTGCTTGACTCGAAGTGCCGCGCCTCATCATAGAGCTCCCGGATGACGATGATGATGAGGAGCTCTTGGGAGGAGACCGACGTCGCACAGGGAAGAAGGGCCGGAAGGCGCTTTCTGGCTCGGAGGCCCAGCAACAGGAAGACGCGGCCCGAGCCACGATCTCCTTTGCTGACCCTGTGTCGACCGTGCGCCTTGCTTCGACAACCGTCGACCCATCGCCGGCTTCAGTCGTCGACCCAGTGTCTACTCCATCCGTCGACCCAGTGCCTGCTCCTGCCGTAGACCCAGCGCCCGTACCTGCCGTCGACCCTACGCCTGCCACCTCGTCCGTTCTCTTCTCCTCCTACCGCCTCCCGGAGGAACCTGTGGGAGCGGCTCAAGAAGCCGTTCGCCGGGCAGGGGTGATGATGGAGAGGATGAAGGCGGCGTACGAGGCCAGCATGGCCGCTTATGATGCCAGTTCTGCTCTTCGGGCTAACGTCCAGGTTCGTTACCTTCACTGAAATAGTCTTTGGCTTCGAGAGAATGTGCTGCTTTGTTCGTGAGATACCACATCCACTGGCTGAATTCTTGATGTGCTTGACTTCGGTTTTTTTTGAGCTCGAGCCGGGATGACTTCGGCCGAGTGAAACCAGTGGGGGCACGGTCAGTGCACCCACTGGGTGTAGTCCCCGAGACCGTGGTCGACTGCTGGCGGTCGGCCATGGTCTTACTATAGAACTTTTCTTCCTTGCTGTTGCTGTTGTTGTTTTTTAAGCTCGAGACGGGATGACTTCGGCCGAGTGAAACCAGTGGGGGCACGCTCAGTGCACCCACTGGGTGTAGTCCCCGAGACTGTAGTTGAGTGTTTTAACTCGACTGTAGTCTTAGAATCTTGCTTTGTCGTGTTGATGCAGAAATCTTGCGAGTTTGGAGCCAAATTTGCAGACCTTGAGAAGAAGAAAATCCAGCTCAATCTCGACTTGCAGTTGGCTCGGGACCATCTGAAGAAGACGCAGGATGATGCGGCTGGTAACCGACACCGACCTTTTGTCGACTGACTTCTGATAGATATGCCTTGTGTTCCTTCATGTTCATCTGTCCAGTGGTGGCTTTGGTAGGTCAACTGAAAGCGGCCTTGGAGCAGAAGGATATCGACCTGGCGGTGGCGCAGCAAGTGGCTCAAGAGAAGGCGGAACTGGCGGCGCAGAAGTTGGCTTCTGTTGGTGCGCTCGAGGCGGAGATCATCAGGCTGAGAGGCTCGCTCGACGCAGCTAATCAAGAGGTGACTCGACTGAAGAACTCCAAGGCTGTCTTGAACGACAAGTATGAGGCTCTTTTCCGGAAGAGGGTTGATCTTGAGGCCTACCTGGGCGACCTCACCAAGAAATGGTACCTCGTGCTCGAAGGTATGTCTCCTTCGGCCCGATTTAGGCTGGATCGGTCGACCCATATCTTGTTTGCTGACTCGACTTGTTATTTTCGGCGCATAGTTTTGTCGCAACTTTGAAGAGGAGACTGGACGGGTCGAGCCCGGCTTGGACCCAACCAATTCCATCGTGAAGGATGAGGTAGCCATGAACATCTTGAGGCTGGAGTCCCGCCTTACTGCGGCCACGGATTATTTGGGACGGCTAAAAGCGGTGATGGCCCGAATTGACACCGCGCTCTGGAGGGGGGTCGTGCAGGAGAACGACCTCGAGTCCCTGATGACTCGACTCAACGAGATCTCCAACCGAGTGCAGGAGTGGAAGAAGTCGGCCGCCCGGGGTGGAGCCGACATGGCGCTATCCTTGGTCCGCGTGCACTGCAAGGAGGTGAAGGAGAGGAGGCTTGCGGCGCTTAAGGTTGCCAATACGAAGGAGCTCCAATTCCAGTCGTTTATGGAGACCTTCCTGGAAGCCGCCACTCACATCGCCGATGGGATCGACCTGGACGAGTTTGTCGCACCCGCAAGCCCGCCTCCCCCTGAGGAATGACTTTGATACTTTAATCTCATTTGCCGCGGAATGCCGTGTGGTCTTGTAATCGTTAAACTCTGGTGGGCTTGTGGCCAAAGTACTCTTGCCCGAATCTTGCGGGGCTTTCATCTGATTTTGATCTTTAAGTTTGCGGCTCTTTTTTGATTGCTTGAATCTTTGAGTCGACGTCTGCAGCTGAGCATCCGAGTGAGAGGGTTGCCCTTCACTCGGAGTGGATGTTTCTAACTTAGGCGATTCCAAGCTACGTTGTATTTGTGGCGGAGCTCGGAAGACAGAGCCACATTATACTTGCGACGTAGCTCGGAGGAACGCAGCTAAGCCCCCGAGTGAGAGGGTTGCTCTTCACTCGGAGTAATTGTTTGAAACTTAGGCGAGTCACGGGGTCGCGGCTAAGCCCCCGAGTGAGAGGGTTGCTCTTCACTCGGAGTGGATGTTTGTAACTTAGGCGATTCAAAGCTACGTTGTATTTGTGGCGGAGCTCGGAAGACAGAGCCATATTATACTTGC